>CAOKZL010000095.1:0-600000 GCA_948472985.1 Iguana delicatissima | reverse complement strand
TTAATATTAAGGTACAAAATTAATGAGACTACTCTGTGTTTGTCAAAGTTCTAACATACCAAATATAATATCCAAGAAAATATCTATAACATATTTATTTATTTATTTAATCGGAAAATACTGGAAATAAAATACCTCTCAGATGCAGACAGAACTGTAACTAATATATGCCAAAATTGGTTTGCTTGTTTATTGTTATGTGCCTTCAAGCTGACCCTGCCTTATGGTGATCCTAACATAGAGTTCTACTGACAAGATTTATTCCAAGGAAGTTTGTGTTGCCTGCTTCTAAGACTAAGACAGTGTGACGTGAGCACCTATGATATTTTGCAATGCATAGAAGTGAGAAACTAGAGGATGATAGCCCCAGTTCTTCTCCCCATCCCCAGGGAGTCATTTAAAAAGTCACTAAAACAGGTCAGTTTAAAACAGCCTAGCACCCTAGGTCTATTTTTAAAGAACTTTGTGTTTTAAAATCCACTCAGAATAAAAAAAGCATTTTATCTGCTGACAGAAGGACAGCAGGAGGGAACCATTCTTGCCTCTTTGAGAAGAGAGTTCCAGAGTTTTGGAGAAGGTCCTATCTTGTGTTCCCACAAACTATGCTTGTGATGGTGGTGAGACTGAGAACAGGGACTCCGTAGGCTCATACAGGGAGATACAGTCTGCCAGACAGTCTGAACAGCCAAGGAACCTTGAGGTATCACCAGCCAGGATGGAAACCAACAGAGAAAATATCTGGAAACCCTTATTCCAAAGGTACAATTAAATGCTTTTGGCATGCTAGAAAGATCTCCAGAAATACACTCCTCAAATGAAGCATAATTTACCTGACACCAAAACCGGAAGTACTGGACCTTTGCTTTGAAATCACGAACATAAGCTATTTGAGGTCCGTTGTCTCTGTAAACAGAAAGCAAATTTACAATGCTGGAACACAAGTACACAACTGACATTAACTTCAAGATCATGCCATTTAAAGAATAAGTTGTTCTAAAACACTAAAGGTCTGTTTTTGGGAAAGCATATGTAATTGTAGTAGATTTCTGAGGATCAATTATTTTTGAAGTTACTGAACTCAAGAATGAATTTCTATTTGGGCTGATATTTAGGATCTGAGAAGGCACATTAATAACACTTTCTACAATTTTGAGTAGTGGTGGGTGAGCGTCTCATTTTGATTTACAGGTGAAATCTATAAAGATCTCTCACAGAAAAAAAAAATCTAAGCCAGATCTGTCCCCTGAGAACAAAGACTATAATTTTTTTTTCACTTCGTGGACTCTCAAGTATTAACTTGACGCAAAGTCAACTTATGTAATATGGTAGACCTGCCAGGTTAACAACATGTTTGCTAAAGCTATTACATTACTCCAATATGGTGGGGGTGCTTACAGAGCAGACTTTCCAGTACGTGGATCTATGTATGTTGTTGTTCTTCTGTTATGATCCACAAAGTATGGAATTCCATCCACAGTGAATCTCATCTCCCAGCCTTCTGGTAAAGGTTTCTCATTTAACTGACTGGAAAAAAAATATTTACAAGAAATAAATTACATATACCATTACAGACACCACATGCTGTTAGTTGCTATGTTTCTATTCATATTCAATTTTACTAGTGCACCAAAACCAATCAAACTCTTTGTTATACTGAGCTTTAGGGAAGAGAAAACCAAAATCACAAATCCAAACCGAAGAATCTTATGGCTGGAATCCTGTTAGAGAATTACAGTAGCATGCAAACAGTTGCAGAAGTGGCTGTGCTTTCTCAGAGACTGCACAAATGAAGTCCCTGGTGCAGTCAATTATTCTACAAACACACATGCAGCCCTCTCTCAAACACGTTTGACTTGAGTAGAGAGTTATTTGACTATTGTTCAACAGGTGAACTCAAGACCCTGATGCTTCCTATCCAATCAGTTGGGCAACTGTGGGATCTAGAATCACTATGCTGTAATTATGGCACACCCAAAAGTGTGTAATATCTTGGCCATAATCCCCAATTGTCATTCTCCCTCTCCCAAAATATGTTTTAATAGAATTATCCAATCACTTATCAGAACAGGAGAGGAAAACTAATACACTAGAGAGAGGAAAAAGACAATATAAAGAAATGCTTTTTTGTGTGGTCATAGGCAGAATATCAATGTACTGCACCTTATTTCTCTGTTACTTAACTATTGGGATATCAAATCTCAGACAGCCTTATTGGGCATTCTTCATTAAGCTTCTCTCTTAAAAATGTCATCTAAACATCAAACAGGCATTATTACCTGTTAAGAGGTGTATTCAGGTCACCTCCTAGTATGTCCAGAGTGACTTCACTAAAGTCATTAGCTAAGTGTTTTTTGGGAGAAAATGCATAGATTACAGAAGCATAATGCTGGAACAGACCTGAAGACATCAAATATTCTTTATTTTCTGTCAGAATTTTCATTATGTTTTAAAATCTCAAGTTGCTCCCCATTGTTTCAGTACCCTGAACAGAAAGATTAATAATTATTTGAACTGCTGCTTTAAAACGCTATGCTGTAGGGTACTGTGTATACCTTGCACAATATTTTCCATTATCTTAGCTGAATGCTAATATTAAAAACAAATCTTTGTAAGCCTTCAGCTCAGATTAAAAGAAGCAAATGCACCAGCATAAAGCTCTTCTATTTGTTCATGGAGGGCAGTTGATTTTCTTTTGTGGAGTGGGTTTCTATGCCCCATAGAATATTGCAATAAGAGTATATTACATAGGAGAAAAAGATGGCCAAAACCCCTGTTGATAAGCAAAGAATAAAGAGTTGGTATTTATGTGAACGGTCATTCTGGGATGACAGGAGGAGCAATCCACTACGAATGAGTTGTGATCCTCACGCCAGCCGATGCAGGAGCTGTCCATGTGTCACATCAAAAGAACCGTTGACCACTCCAGCCCTTCTCCGGCCAGTTCTCTTTCCTAGCTTATCAGTTGCTTCATTTTCTTTTTTCTTTTGGTCCCCCACCCTAGACTTATACGCACTTTCTCTCAGCCTATGGGTGGATGTGGATTGCTCCTCCTGTCATCCCAGAATGACCGTTCACATAAGTACCAACTCTTCATTCTTGGGCTGACAGGAGGGGCAATTCACTACGAATGGGACCTTCCCAAGCTGTTCTATGGGTGGGTACATATCTACCGCACTGCCTGCAAAACACAGCGTCCAAACGCCGCCTGTGCAGACTTATACTTGTCCAGCTTGTAGTGTTTAACAAAAGTCGATGACTCTTTCCAGCCAGATGCACTGCATATATCCTCCAAAGAGCACGAAGATGTGTATGTTACCGATGTTGCCATTAACCTGGTAGAATGCGGCCACACATTCTCTGGTTGAGGCTTCTTTGCATAATCATAACAAAGGAAAATACATGTCTTGATCAAACCAGCAATGACAGATTTGCTGGCCTGTTGACCCAACGTTTTTGGCTGGAAAGACAGCAGCAAGGCGTCAGATCGCCTAAACCCTTTTGTTCTTTTAATGTAGGCCTTTACTACTCTCCTTACATCCAGTGTGCCACTTCTTTTCCAGAGCGTGTACAGGCCTCGGGCAGAAAGTCGGTAAATCTATCTCCTCCGAGCGAGATGTTGATGACACACACTTTGGCAAGAAGGAAGGGTCGAAGCCCAGTGTCAGCCTGTCCTGCTCAAATCTGCACAAATGTTCATTGACAGACAAAGCCACCAGCTCTGAAACTCTCCTGGATGAGGAGTCTTGAAAGACAGAAATCTTAAGGAAGAATCCCACAGCGGCTCAAAAGGTGCCGATGTTAAGGAGTTAAGCACCAGGTTTAAATCCCAGGTAGGGAACCTATGCCTGGTTGGAAAGGATGTCAAAGTTGCACCTCTCAGAAATCTCTTTATATGCGGATGCTTCATGTAGGATTCCCCATCTGAAGATAGAAAAGCCAACAATGCCGCCACTTGTCTCTTCAAGGTGTTAGGGCGCAAACCCTTTTCCAAGCCCTCCTGGAGGAAGTGCAGGACGTTGGAGACACTTACTTCCCCCACATCAACCTTGCTCACTTCGCACCACTTCTGAAAAGCCTTCCAAGTTCTATCCTATATTCTCTGAGTGGTCTCCTGTCGGGAACCCAACATAGTGTGGACCACATTGTCAGCATATCCCTGGCGCATTAGAAACTTCCGTTCAATCTCCATGCTGCCAGACTCAACCATTTGGGATCTGGATGAGCCACTGGACCCTAGGTGAGTAAGTCCGCCCTCAGTGGTAACCTCCATGGCAGTGCCTGTGTCATTTGCATCAACATCAGAAACCACGGTCTCCGCAGCCAGTAAGGCGCTATTAGAACCACTGATGCCTTCCCCACTCGGATCTTTGATAGAACTTTCTGCAAGATCTGGATCGGAGGAAATGCATAGTGCACTCCCAGCAGCCATTTCACTGACAGAGCATCGTGCACCTCCACACCTCTGCTTCCATCTATTGAAAAATATCAATATTCCCAACAGTCTTGCCAGCCATATCAGATCCGCTGATTTGCACCTCAGCAGCGTTGCAGTTTCCTGTCTCAACTTCACTAACCTGTCCTGGGAAAGGTAAAGCCTCCCCTTCGAAGTGTCTATTCACGGTCCTAAATGCGCGAGCCACCCTAGCTGGACTTAACATGCTCTTCTCAAAATTGAGAAGGAAACCATAGTCCATCAATGTGTGGATTGTTAACTGTACATCCTTCCTCAACCTGATCTCTGAGCCCATTTTCAACAAGATGTCGTCCAAATACGGGTATAGCTGTACCCCCTGCGCCCTGAGATACGCTATCAGTGGAATCAACACTTTCGTGAACACTCGTGGCGCTGACGCCAAACGAAAGGCAGGGCCTTGAATTGGTAGTGACAGTCCTGGTAATGGAATATCAGGTACCTCCTGTCCTCTTTGCTCATAGGGACATGTAAATAAGCCTCCTTGAGATCTATGGAAGCCATATAGTCCCCCGGAGATAAATTCTCCTTGATTGTCTGCAGAGTCTCCATCTTGAACTTTCTGTATTCCACGAAAGTATTGAGCTACCTTAGATTCAAAACCGGTCTGTACTTGCCATTGGGCTTGGGGACAACAAAAAATGTCAAATAAACCCCTGAGAATTCCTGATCCTTCGGAATGTTTTCTACTGCCCCTATCTGTAGCAAGTGATAAATCTCCTGTAGAACTATCTGTTGCTTGATCTTGTCCTTTGATACTGGGGATAGAAGAAATCTGTCTTTTGGTCTCGTATGGAAACGTATTTTGTAACCCTGGGTCACTACCTGTAGGACCCAACGATCTGATGTTACTCGCAACCATCTGTCTCTGAAAGACAGAAGTCTTTCCCCCACTGCCTGGCGTTGATAGTCAGTACTGAGGTTTTCCTTGCTTGGAATTATTTCCAAGCTTTCCTTGTCCTTGCCTGGGATATTAGAATTGTCTATTGAACTGTTGCCTTTGTCTATTCCATTGATATCTACCATATCTATACATATCTATACTCAGAGCCTCTTCCAGAGAAACTGTTCGATCTACCTCCACGAAAGGAATAGTTAGAGCCCTGGAAAGTTCTTCTATCCACCAAGTTCTTCTGCCCCCGAGACCAACCTGACAATCGGGGCACCCACTGGGGGCACCTTAAGGAAATCCACCTTAGACTTCACAAAGAAGTATAACTTTTGAGAATAAGTTAATAATTTCTTAGTAGACCAATGTGAAGACCACTCACTCAGTATCATATCCTTAAAAAATTCTAGCATAGGCAGAATGCCTCTTGCCTCCTTCCTTCTAATTACAGAAGCTACTTGCATCTCCTTAGTGCTATTATCAGTATTCTGTTCCTTGCCAGAGTCCAATCCTAAGGTTTGGAGCACTCTCTTCAAAGTACTATGGAAAACCTGTACTTCAAACATCCTATTTGAATCTGCCTTTTCCTCCTCTTCATCATCAGTACACATGAAATCTTCCTCTTGTAAATCTAACACCTCCTCCTGTATCTCATCCTCTTCTTCACTATCTATCATTTCCTGCTGCAGTACTCTTTTCTCATTCCTGCATTCCTTCACATGCTCTGTATTGTTAACATTTCTTTCTTTTCCCGCTGTTATGGTTTGTATGCTGTTACTATTCTTTATTTGGTTTACATTTGTACTTTCCACCTGCTCCATTCGCCTTCTCTTTGATGGTGGTTGGTTTAAGGTCATCCTCTGCCATGCTGAATTCTTGGCCTGTAGGCCGTTGTTGTAAATTCATTGAATTAAAAAGTGTAAATTGATTCTGATAATTTGTATTTAATAAATTCACTGAATGACACGTATTGAGTTGACTTTGCAATTCATTTGAGTTGAAATTCATTGGCGGCAGCTGCGCTGTTAAAACAGATTGCAATTGCGTACGTATAGCGTTATTAACAATTTGCTGTATCTCCCCCATAAACTCATTCGTAGGGCGCTGCAGCGGACCACAGAACGGGCCCCACTGTGACTCACATGCCGTGGCCTCTGTCTCTCTGCCCCGAGCGGGCACCGCCTCCATCCATCCAGACAGAACAGCGAACTCAGGCAGCAGGGTCAGCCAGGAACAGGGAGCACAGGACACAGTTTCGTGGTTGGAAGACGGTTGTTGCCCCGTGCCCAACCCCAACAGTGTCTGCCTTAAATACGCAGTCTTTAGCCCAGCCGAAGCTGATCAAATGTCCGTTGGCCCCGCTCACAGCTGGAGCCTCTCAAGCCTTCAGGGCCAGTTCATCAGGCGCTTCTCCCGCAGCCACTGAGACCTCCGGACTGCCCCCTTCTCCAGTCACCTCTGGAGAAACGTGGGGGGAGGATCTGCCGCGAACTCCGGGCTGGAGTCAGAAACCCCAGCCTCTGCCGAGTCAGAAACACCTGCCTCTGCCTCTGGGGCACAAACATCTGCTGCTGCAGGTTCTGGCTCGGGGTCTGTGCCAGGGACAGCTGTGGGGTCGCTGGCAGACTCCTCCCTCGACTCTGAAGGAGCCCCCTCTCCCGAAGGCCCCTTCAAGGGATCCTCCCCTGGCCAGGAGTCCGAGTCGGAGTCCGAGTCTGAATCGGCAGCAAGATCAGCGTGGCTCATGACACTCTCCACCGTAAGTTTTTGCGTGGCCTATGGCACCTTTGGAAGCTTCTTAGTGCCCCCGGACTTGTTAGCTTTCTTTACCTTTTTCTCCTTATTACTCACACTCTTAACCTTTTTACTGTCCGCAGCCCGGGTTGAATTTTTTATTTCCTCCATCTCACTCTCACTGGAGCTTAAGAATATTTTTCTTAAGTCCACAGAGTGGTCATCCTGCGGCACCTTCTGCGGTTTGGCTCTACCTCCCGAACCACCCACCTCCTTGTCCGTGACCTACAGAGTTGCGATTTTCTGGACAGAATGATGTGTGATCTTACTTAATCCCTCATCCGTGACCGAGTAGCGTTTTTTTGGACGGGTTGGTGCCTGTCCTTGTCCGAGCCCTGCGTTACTGCGGTGCTTAGGACTGATTCATCAGACGCCGCTCCAATTCCGTTCTCTGTGGACATACTGACAGTTTATTTTTACTCCTGCCTGTATTTCCCCTCAAACACCTTCCTAATCTGACGAAAAACCGGAGAGGGTTGGAAAAGCACCCAGCTGGTTCGCAGGAGAAAAACGAACTGGCCAGAGAGGGACTGGAGCAGTTAATGGTTCTTTTGATGTGACATGTGGACAGCTCCTGCATCGGCTGGCGCGAGGATCACAACCCATTCATAGTGGATTGCTCCTCCTGTCAGCCTGAGAATGTCATGTAGTCTTTGGGACCTCTGCCTGTCAGTATTTTATTAGGTTAGCCAAAAAAAACAATAACAATTGTATTAAGACATTTTTAAAAAATACTAGTAAGTATAGGTTGTTGTTGATATATCCTCTGAAGATGCCAGCCGCAGATGCAGGCAAAACGTCAGGAGAAAATACTAATAGGATACGGCCTCAAAACCAGGAAAACCCACAACAACCTATGGATTCTGGCCATGAAAACCTTCAACTTTACACTAGTAAGTATATTGTTGCGTTGCACTTGACAAAATAAACTCTGTACCAAGTCACTAAGGCATTAAGTAGAAGACTTTTCTATGTGTAACATGCAAATATGAAGACCTCCTTTACTGATTATCTACTAAAAATGTTCTTATAAGTTTTCATTTTAATCTGAAATACTCTTATCAAGATACTTTTTTTTATTATGTGCTACTTGCCCTCATCTGTTACAATAAACTTTTCATAAGCTAAATGTTTTAGTAGTCAAAACTGTGGCCTGTGTTTCCTTCCTCAGTGATTGAAAAAACTTAAATATGAGGTTTTCAACAGCAAGGGACAAATCTTACTCTTGACTTCTGGGATCTTCCCACTGTGTGATGCGTGTATTATGATTGACAAAATACACTCTGCCATTGCTGTCTGTTCTCTTTTCTGGAAGGAAGAAAAATAATATTGGTACAACAACAGTTGTAGCAGACATACAGTTTTGGTGCTAAAATAATGTCACTCTGCTGTCTCCAAAGAAGTGCTCATTCAAGGACCCCCACATATGAATAGTAACTATTATTATTATATTTATTTATATTCTGCAGCTCACATATAAAAACAGCAACGCAACTAAAAATCATACAAAAAGTGAACATTAAAACAGAATTAAAGATAAGGCGTATATTGCACCCATTCTTCCCTGCCGCATCCCCTGAGCCCCTAAAAAGGCATGTGTAAATTTTGGTGGGGGAAACTGGAAAAAACTAGGCAGAGGCTGCATGTGTGAGCTTCTAGGAAGACACAAGTGATAAGCAGTGGCAGAAAATTTTCTGCAAAAATTTCTTTGGATATAACCCAATGTGCAAGGTCATATATACACCCTCCTGCCTTCTTGATTTTTGTGTGACATGCTACACTGTTCTTTTTTAGACGTAAGAGCTTAAGACTAAACATATTTTGCCTGTAGCTTAGATATGGAGACTGACTAAATTTACATTGCTTTCTACCCTGTGAAGTAAGAGAGCTACGTACTGAAAACTACACCAAATTCATCAGAGTCTCAAGAAAATTCTACTCATTTTATCACAGATCTATAGTCACACAAGTGCAAAGAAAAATGGATGGTGGCACAGTAATAGCTGGACCAAAAGATTGGGGCTATTTTGCTTTGCCTTCCAGTGATTCACAACAGAAGTTATGAGAAAGTTGCCTCAGATACCACAACTGAAATAAGAGTGCAAGTCTGAAAAAGCAACAACATTTAATATCTTAAACTGTCAGTGTCCACAAACACATTACTCATGCAATAAAAAGAAACAAAACAGCTATAGAAAATTATATTGCATGTAGGACACCAAGATACACTTTACATGGCTGTGTATAAAAATGTCTTAGAATAGATTGCTGGATCTTGAATGTCAAATTAGAAAAACTAAGCCAGATTTCTGAATAATGTATGCTGATAAATAATTTGGCCCAAGATTGTACTCAAGTGATGTTGTAGAACAGTATTTGCTGAGACCTTACCCCAACCAGGTGGCAGGGGACCAAGAGGATCAAACTCTTTGCTCTGTGTGTAGTCTTGATTCTGCAATCAAAAAAAGGCACACTTTAACACATTATATGATACACGTTCGCATTCATGTTATGGTTGTAACAGTAAATGTTTTCTAGAAAATTAATTTCAATTATAAAAAGTAATAAATTAACAGGGCTAAGTTGTTTTAAAATATGCATTGTTAGGCAACATCAGAAATATAAAGCGAGATGGAAAGGAGAAATTACTGAAGCTGTAGAAGTTTTATCTCTCCTACTTCACTTCAGTGGCACTGGCTGTTGCTATACACTGAAAAGGGAAAGAATTTACCAGGAACTCTTAGATCAGTGATTCTCAAACTGCAGGCTTTCAGGTTTTTGGACTTCAACTCCCAGAATCCCCAACTGCCTTGGCCAATGATCCATGATTCTGAGTACTGAAGTCCGAAACACCTGGAAGACCAGAGTTTGGCAAACACTGTTTTAGATCCACTTGGTAAGTTAAATGCATTACTTGAGAGACTAAGGTTCTTGACTGCTAGAATGAAGAGTTGGTACTTACATGAATGATCATTCTGGGATGACAGGAGGAGCAATCCACTATGCCTGGGTTTGATCCTTGCACCAGCATATGCAGAAGCTGTCCACAAGCTAGCTGAGAAAACCATTTAACCGGCTCCTGTCCCTCTCCAGCCAGTTTCTTTCCCTAGCGTAACTGATTCAGTTTTCTGGCCTCTATTAACCCTTGTAAACATTGTTCTCACTATAGTGGTGGGCGTGGATTGCTCCTCTTGTTATCCCAGAATGATCATTCACGTAAGTACCAACTCTTCATTCTCGGGCTGACAGGAAGATCAATCCACTACGCCTGGGACCTTCCCAAGCTGATGTATGGGCAGGATCATAACTATATTACTGCCTGCAGAACCCAGCGTCCAAATGCCACCTGGGCCGATTTGCATTTATCCAGTTTGTAATGCTTAATAAAAGTAGTTGCCTCTTTCCACCCTGCAGCACTGCAGAGATCTTCCAATGAGAAGGATGAGTCGTAGGCTACTGATGTCGCCATTGATCTAGTAGGATACGGACACACATTTATTGGACGTGGCTTCTTTGCATAATTGTAGCATAGAAAAATGCAAGCCTTAATCCATGCAGCAATGAACAATTTGCTGGCCCACTGTCCAAGACTCTTTGGTTGAAAAGACAGCAGCAAAGCATCTGAGTGGCAGAAGTCACTTGTTCTTTTTATGTATGCCTTCACCGCCCTCTTACATCCAAAGTGTGTCATTTTTTCTCCAATGGATGTACTGGTTTAGGACAGAAAGTTGGCAAATGAATCACCTCTAGGCGAGATGATGAGAACATGCATTTCCGCAGAAATGAAGGGTCGAAGCCTAAAGTTAACTTGTCTTGTTCAAACCTGCACAAATGTTCATTAACAGAAAGTGCTGCCAACTCTGACACGCGTTTAGCTGAAGTGATCACAAGGAGAAAAGCAGTCTTGAAAGACAGCAGTCTCAGCGATGAATCCCTTAGTGGTTCAAAAGGCGGCCCGGCTAAAGCACTCAGCACCAGGTTCAGGTCCCATGATGGGAATCCATGCACGGTTGGATGACAAGGTTGCCCCTCTCAGAAACCTTCTGATATGAGGATGTTTAGTGTAAGAGTCCCATCCAAAGTTTGGATTGCTGACAGTGCTGCCATCTGTCTTTTCAAGGTGTTAGGATGCAACCCTTTCTCCAATCTGTCTTGCAGGAACTGTAATACATGTGATACCTTCACGTCTGCCAGAGGGACCTTATTCACCTCACACCATTTCTGAAATGTTTTCCAAGTCCTGTCATATATTTTCTGGTTGGTCTCCCTTTGAGAATCCAATATAGTTTTGACCACACTCTCCGCATACCCATGCAGCGTTAAAAATTGCCTTTCAATTTCCACGCTGCCAGACTCAGCTATTTTGGGTCTGGATGGCTCACTGGACCCTGAGTGAGTAAGTCTGGCCTCAAGGGCAACCTCCACGGAGGCGCTTGGGCTAACCACAGCAGCAATGGAAACCAAGGTCTCCTTGGCCAGTGTTGTGCTATTAATATCACCAATGCTTTTTCCATGCGGATTTTTGTCAGAACTTTCTGCACAATCCGGATTGGGGAAATGCGTAGTGTGTCCCTGGACGCCTCACCACTGACAGAGTGTCGTGTGCTTCCGCACCTTTGCTTCCATGGATGGAGAAATACCTTTCTAGTTTGGTATTTTCCCCAGAAGAAAACGAGTCCACTCGTAAGGGACCGAAAATACTTATTAAGTCGTTGAAAACCTCCACGTTGAGAGACCATTCTCCCGGATGCAGCCAATGTCTGCTCAGGTAGTCTGCTTGTATATTCAACTCCCCTTTCAAATGTACTGCTGTGATAGATCTTACATGGGCCTCGGCCCACCGGAAAAGACGTGCAGACTCCGATACCAGGGGCACAGGATGTAAACCACCCTGTTTGCAAATGTATGCCTTGACTGTCATGTTGCCTGTGAAAACCTTCACATGACAGTCTCTCACCAGATGCAGACAGTTCTGGAACACCAGGCGAATGGACTTCAACTCTAGGTAACTGATGTTGTAATACCTGTCTGAGGATGTCCAACACCCCTGCACTGAGTAACCATCGCACTGGGCTCCCCAACCTATGAGACTCGCATCTGTCGTCACATGGACCATACTGTGAACCTGAAATGGAACACCAGCCACCACATTTTTTTATTTCAGCCACCAAGTCATCTCTGTTCAAATTTGCTGGGGCACCTCCACTTTGTAATGTCTTTTTGCCGCTACTGCAAACTGATGCTTCATCAGCAGCCGCTGTAGTGGTTTCAAATGGAAACTTCCCCACTGAACCAACTGCGTTGTGGAGATTAATATCCCCAAAACTTTTGCCAATTGCATCAGGTCTACTGACTTGCACTGCCCTCATCTGCGTGCTTCCCGTCTCAATTTCTCCAACCTTTCTTGCGAAAGATACATTCTCCCTTTCAAAGTGTCTATTCTTGCACCTAAATGCGTCAATATCAGTGTCGGGCTTAACATGCGCTTCTCATGATTGAGAAGAAAACCGTGATCTGTCAGAGTTTGGATTGTTAATCTTAAATCCTTCCTCCACTTGGCCTTCAAGTGTGCTTTTAGGAAGATGTCGTCCAAATACGGATACAGTTGCACCCCTTGCACCTGGAGGAAAGCTATCAATGGAATCAGCACCTTCGTAAAGACCCGTGGAGCTGATTCCAGGTCAAAAGGCAAGGCCTTGAATTGGTAGTGGTAAACCTGGTAGTTGAATCTCAGGCATCTCCTGTCGTCTGGACACATGGGGACATAGAGGTATGCCTCCTTTAGATCTATAGATGCCATGTAGTCCCCCAACTCCAAATTCTCTTTGATTGTCTGTTAAGTTTCCATTTTGAATTTCCGGTATTCTACGAAGTTGTTGAGATACCTCAGATTCAACACCGGCCTGTGCTTGCCATTTGGCTTGGGAACCACAAAGAACACTGAATATACACCTGCGAACTTCTGATGTTCTGAGACCTTCTCTATTGCCCCTATGTTTAGCAAATGAATAATTTCCTGAAAAACGATCTGTTGGTTGGTTTCTTCTTTTGAAACTGGAGACGGAAGAAATCTGTCCTTCGGTCTCCTATGGAAAAATATTTTGTAACCCTGGGTTACTACATTTAAAACCCAATGGTCTGATGTTATTCGAGACCATCTGTTTCCAAAAGACAGAGGTCTTCCTCCCACTTTCTGTTGTCGGTTGTCAATACTGTGTCTTTCCTCGCTTGGAATTGCTTCCAAGCTTCCCTTGTCCTTGCTTATTGTACTGGTACTGTTTAGTAAACTGTGGTCTTTGCCTATTCCATTGATATCTGCCAGCTCTGTATTCAGAGATTTTCCTGGAGAAGCCGTATGATCTTCCCCCACGAAAGGAGTAATTAGAGCTCTGAAAATTCCTTCTATCCACCTTCTTTTTTTGTAGAGTGGGCATAACCTGTTTTTTCTCTTTTGTTTCTACTAAGATCTTTTCCAAGGCCTTAGAACTGAACAGCAAGTCTCCCTGGAAAGGGACAAATGCCAAATTATTACGTGATTTTTGATCTGCCTGAACAAGGAGCATCTCGCAATTGTTAGCAAATTGATGTTCCTTGTTGCAAAACCAGCAGCATCTAGCCCCGCATCTGTGACATACTTCAACACCCTCTGGATCTGCTCTACTGCCTTTATTAACTCATGCATGCTGATATCTTGAGCCTCCAAAATGTCCTGAGACAAAGAACCCCTGCTATTGCAAACATTGAAGTGGCAGCAGACGCTTTTATCGCCGCAGATGCTGCTTCATGCGCTTTTCTAGAGATGACTCAGCCCTTCACTCATCTACCTCTTTCAACTGGGTGTCCACCTCCCCACCCAGGGACAATTGCTCCCGAAATCAAACCTGCAATCGGAGCATCCACTGGAAGCACTTTAAGGAACTCGATGTCGTCCTTAACGAAAGAGTACAACTTCTGGCTATATGTAAGACCTTTCCTGGAACTTCCCTGAGAAGACCACTCACTCATAATGACATCTTTAAATAAATCTGGCAAAGGGATTTCTATTCCCCTAGACTCTTTCCTCCTAATTACAGATGCTAACTTACTTTCCTTACTATCTTTTTCAACCTCAGTATCCTTACAATTCTTCAGTCCTCATGTTTGTAGCATCCTTCTCAAAGTACCCTTGAAGGTTTCTGTATCAAACATCCTATCTGATTCTGTTTTTTCATCTTCCTCATCATCAGCGTACTGGAATTCCTTCCCTTCCATGTCCAGTGCTTCATCCTGTGCTGTATCTTCCTCACTGTCTTCCACTTCTTGTTGTACAGCTTTCCTGAAATCCCTATGCTCTACTGATTTCTTCATCTCTCCAAAGGTTTCCCTTTTGGATTAGAAGACTTGTACTTATTAGCTGCAACTCCCATGCTGATGGCATTTCATTCTGTATATCAATGCAAACACAATCATTTAAATTAGCCTGTTGCTGAAAATTCATTTGATTAACAGGATTAAATTGATGCTGTAAGTCTGAGTGTTTAAATAAATTCATCATTCTGTACATGGCCAGTTGATTGCTTAAATCACAGTTATTAAAATTCATTGATAATTGCTGATTAGTTAAAACTGCCTGAAATTGTGCATTCACAGCCTCTTAATTAATTGATGCATTTCACCTCAGAACGCATCCATGGGATGTTGCCTTGGGCCTCCCAGGCCACCCAGCCATGCCTCATTAGACTCTTTCTGAGGTTCTGGCCTCTGTGTTGGTGCACTCGCCAGCCATCCTGCCAGCATTTGCTTCAATTCCGGAGCTAGCCCCAGCTGCTCTGTCATGAAATGCTCATTTTCGGCCGTACGTGCCTCCGATAGAGCGCCACAGCAGCCCTCTGTGAGTCCACGTCACCCGCAGCATTCGGATCTGCGTCAGCACTTACGTGCGCACTGGTTGTCTGCCAGGCACCACCCTCCGACGCCTCCGAGGGCCTGCTTGTGGCATGCGGCGCCATCTTGGAATCCTTGTTTCCAAGATGGCGGCCGGAACTTCTCTGGGTAAGTTTCTGGGCACCTGTAGCCAGTTTTGGGAGCTTTTTACTGCCCCCAGCCTTCTCTGTCTTTTTTACCATTTTTTCTGTTTTCTTTTCCATAGGCTTCTTAGTCTCCGGAGCCCTTTGGCTGGCCACAATTTTTATTTCATCTGCCTCACTTTCACTTGAGGTCAGGAATATCTTTCGGAGCTCCACCGAACAATCTTCTTCATTAAATCGTTGCGGCTGGAGTCTCTGGCCAGTAGCTCGGCAGTCATCGTCCGTGACCCGCCTGACAGAGGTTTTCTGGGCAGTATTAATTTTGTTTTTGTCCGAGCCCAACAATTCTGTGGTGCTACAGACTAAATCATCAGAAATCACAGAACTAGCACTCACATTTCTCTCTGTAGCCATATTTTCCTTATTCCTGCCCTACAGTATACTATTTTATCCTGTGGAACTGGAGAGGGACCGATACACGTCTTGCTGGTGCGCAGGAGAAAAATTAAACTGGCGGGTTAAATGGTTTTCTCAGCTAGCTCGTGGACGGCTCCTGCATATGCTGGCACGAGGATCAAACCCAGGCATAGTGGATTGATCCTCCTATCAGCCCAAGAATGGTTTAGCAAAGAAAAAAGGAAGGCAACTTGTGTAAATCAGTCTCCCCCTCCATTTATTTATACCCTATTTCCCAAACTAGGCCTCAAGGTTACAGAGAAGAAAAAATTTCAAATAAAAACATGACATTGCTGAGCATTCAAAATCACTTTTCCTCCGCTAGTCATAAAAGCTGTTCATCGTGGGAAGAGAAACTGTGTCTCCTTTGGGTTAGGTCCAACATTATATGACAGATTAAAAAGAAAGAGAAGAAAAGGCACCACACTGGCTAGGGGTCATAGTAGAGGCTAGGACAGTCAATGGCAACTGATGTTAACTCAGATTAACATCCTGCTTAGTTTACTCTGGAACCAAGTCTAAGGTCTGAGAACAAGGTTCCAGTACTGCAAAACTATAATCAAAGCTTGCGTCGATGCGATCCTCTTCCTTGAATAAATCTTGATAAGGATCTCAATGGCTAAATTCTGCTTTTATTGATCCAACATAGTCAGCACTGTTTGCTTGTAAGTTGCAGAGTAAAAACCCATAAATTCTCTGGGACAGATTTTTCAAAACATATGGGGTTGTATCCAACTATGCTCTTCTGCTAAATGAAGGATCTTTAATCCAATGGAGGCTTCTATCAATAAACCAGGGAGGGATATGATTCTTGACAACCCCTCTCTCCCTCAGTTACAGCTGCCCTATTCACAAATATCTACTCTGAAGCTCTGTGGGATGACTTGCAATATCATGAAATGGGATATGGAAGACTGCAGGAACTGATGAAAATCACTATCCTGTTTCAATGATAGATGAAGCAAGAGATCAAAAATACTGGATCAAGGGGCCTCTCATCAGCAGAAAGATTCCACTGGATAAAACCCAAAGTAACTTTAGATACAGAACACTCAAAGATAAAACTCAAATTGACTGATTTTACTTTATAGATTAAAGATTTTAGCTGAATCGTAAGGAAAATATGAAAAAAATATAAATGAATAAAAAATTACATTGTTCTATTTAGGTTTTGCTCTATATTGCTTTTGGAGTCTTACTAGATTCTTTTTGTGAATTATAGGTTAGGCAGAGATTGCACTGTTAAATTCATCTGTAGTAGTTGGTACGTTGCCAGTATAGCTGTTAACTTCAGCCCAGTTCTCAAAGTTCTCACCCCATATATGAACCTCTGGTTGAACTGTTGCATAGCTCCTTGAAGCTGGCTACGCTGAAGCTGCCATTGTTCATAATTTCGGACAGATTCCAAAGTTGGCCGCTGCCAGGTTGTTGTTCTGGTGAAATGGTCAACATAATAAATCCGTCCCATGTTGTCAACTCGGCGCTCCCAGCTAAACAACACAGACAAGACACTCAGATTCATGCACTGAATTCAAAGTATCTTACAATCAGATAGGGAGGTGGGAAGAAGAAGAAAGCTTGTTCAACAAAAAGAACAATGTGAGTCAAGAACAATAATTCCTATTGTGCTGGAGAAATTAGAAGAGGCAGTGTCTACTCTACTCTACTACTACTATTCTACTACCAAGACTTTTATTCATTGATTAAAGCAGAAGTGGACAACTTGCAGATCTCTAGGTGTTGATGGACTACAGCTCCCACCACCTCTAAGCCAGCACAGCCAATAAGATGGTGGGGATGGTAGTATAGCAACATCTGGAGCACCACAGTTTGTTAGCTGCTGAAGTAAAGGTTCTGCACCCAGGGTACTCCTTTAGAATTTACTATATTTGAAGCAGCAAATCTTAGGGTTTACCTGTTTTTAAAGAGTCTGGGAGGTGAAGTCTTGGCAAATAGAACAAGTCTTGGTGTTATGACCCTCTCCCAGACAAAACAGACACTCCGAATGGGTATCAGAAAGGGTGACCTTGTGTCCACAAGTAACGCAGAGTTTAAAGAGAGAAGTAGGGGCCATAGAAGCGGGGGGAGGGGGGCCAAGAGGAAAAAGGAAGGAAAGGTTTTTCTTTTTTTTTTTAGAAAAAAAGATAAGAAAGAAAGCAATTCAAACAACAGGAGGAAATAATATGGAAAATAGGTAAAAGAAGCAAGCCACTCGGTCAGAACATGTCGAAGGAGTGATCTGTTTGGTGGACAGAGAGGAACTGAGGGGAAGAGAGCTTGGTGGGCTTGAGCATGTGTAGTACAGAGGAGGGGAAAGGAGCTCTTGCCAAGCTATTCAGCTCTAGAATGTCCTGTTAGGACCTTCTGTGCAGGCACGAAGAACCCACTGTGTGAAGTACATAGACCACAGAGAAGAACTTTCAAGCCTAATACACTAGCTGTCAGTCGATTTTTTGCCAAGTCCAAAATATTACAAAACACCAACTGAATATGCACTATGCTATAAATGAAGACCAAACTAATATCACTGCTTGATACTGCTCCTGGTACATTGAGTCAGGACATGTACAGGAACAGTAATACAGCAGGACTAACTCTAGCATATTTATGCCTACAGGTGCTTTTATTCCTGCCTGGGAAAGGCATAATAGCTGCAGTTTCTGCAACAGCTGGACACTATAACTTGATATGACTGACAGCTCTACCTATTGCTAGTCAAGGTGCACCATACATACATAAGGATGTCAAATCAGATATCACTTTCTCACAACCAAGACATGATTTAGTCAACAGACTGTGCATTATTTGTAGATCTAAGTCCTACAGAAAGATGCTGAATTTGGATTGACATCCTCAAGGTTTGTTACCAAGTAAGAAAAATGACTGACTTACCCTGGAGGAAGAGGCTCTGGTCTATCCCATGTAGTTCTTTTCTCAACGTGATCTACATAATACACTCGACCATGCTGATCGACTCTCTGTTCCCAACTGGAAAAATACAAGCAGTTCATAACATTGTTCAAATTTATTCACCTTCATATGCTCAAACCCATTCACCAAATACTTGTCCTGGTACTTTTACTTCCAAGTTTTCCCTTATCCTATAAGTTGTTTTGTACATAAGATGTCACAATGTGATATCTAAATAATGCAACAACATTTTCAAGCACATTTGCCTCACATACAGACACTACACAAAACACGGCTATTCTTCATTTCATATTTGCATTTCTGACACTAGAACTCCAAAGTTATTGAAGAAAACTCTACAACTGCTTACTTGGACATGCATTTTACAGGAATTGAATTATTTATCAATCATATTTGGATTGTTCCTTTCTCTATTTTCCAGTGAATCATCTGTTCATTTGTGATTTCCCAGAGGCAGCTAGCTGGCCAATGCAAGAGACTGTATACTAGGATAAATTAATCTTCATCTAATTTGGAAAAGTAATGCTTATGCTTCTGAGTATAAATTTTAGAGTTCAGACATAAGTAACCTTTTCTCAAGATTCTGAATATACAGTTTTATAAACGTAATTTAGTGATGGAACACAGAACTTGTTTCATTTAAAAAAAAATCCATGTGCTAGTGCTTAAAAGTTACATATCATCCAGTTGTACCTATGGAATTGTACTTCTCACTATGCATATTTAATTTGCCAGCAGTATAGGAGTATGCCATCCAGTTATATTTTTTTCACTACAAATATACATAGTGCCTTGTTTTAGCACCGCATTCAATATGTTAATTATACACATTGCTTGAAATTCTGATCTTCCTCGTTTCTGAAACAGAAATCTTTTAAAATGTTTTGTGGGCTGCAGACTTGCAAAGGAAAGAATTCTGGAACACATAGTTAGCCAGATGTGTCATTTATCAGACTCCATGAAAGCAGGATGCTTATGCTTCCTACCTTTTACTGATTAATTATGACAATATAAACAAGTTCAATTGAATTTATGGGTATAGGACTGAACCGAATGGCTATTAATTAGGGAGATAAATATTCCCCCTACATTTTGTACAAACACCATGCAGATAGATACTGTCATGTAAAAAATTCAGTCCAGCTTGGGAAAGTGCCAGCAGAAATATTAGCAGCTAAAAAATCAAGTGACTGAAGTAAAGAATGCAAAGCAAATGAATAATGAATCATTATCTCAAACTCTAGATTGAGAACAGAGAATATAGCTTGTTTTCTTCAAACACTACTATTTCCCTTCTCTCTGTGAAACGGCAATATAACTTGCTGAAAAGTCTGAAGAATAAAAAGTGTGATTGTCATCAGTGCTCTTTATCTTTCTTGACTCACAGTACTGCTCTAGCTGTAGCTCACTATTAATCTTGATCATGGTTTGGTTTCTGGAAGCTGAACTCCTACAGAATATGGGTTTCTCCTTCTTGCTGAAATGCTACTCCTAAGGGTCAGGCAACTTTCCACAATGCACATGTGAAATAAAACAACCAGGTCAGCTAAGCCCAGCATAAGTGAACAAAGACATGTTGAATCTTCTAGAGACCATCTGAAGACTTCTTCCCAAATGCATCCACAAATGACTTTGTCTTTCACTAGCCTACAGTTTTCTTATATTTCCATTTTGATGGACAAATTTATAGATCTATGCTTTTTAGTATGCTTGAGGCACCTGGTAAGCTAGGCTTATCTGCCTTCCCCCTTTCTCTGTTTTGCTGTTCAGACATGGGAGCACCTACTGTTTACCTTGCCTGTCACAGGGAGGCACATGCAGCTGCAGTAAAACAGGCTAGAAGAAAATAATGTTCTTCCACACTTCAAGCTTTACTGTACTTTATTTACTGCTGACACACTGCTGCAACCAAAGGACTGAATAGCCCCTGTGGTCTCTTCCAACTCTACATTTCTATGATTCTATGATTCTATATGAACCCCCCCGCCTTTGTTTCTCCAGCACTCCTGCATCCTACTAATTCCAATTCTGCTAAAACAAAAATCTTCCAGCTAGACAAAGGACAAGGAGAAAATAAGGCCTGGGTGGTCACAAAAAGACTGTAAAAGGAGCTTCAGTGTCAGTGGCTTTTCTTAACTGAGGCATGCTTGTACTACCAATTCTATCAGAGTCCTTGCTTCAACTCTCATTCTTTCCCAAGTGCTCATTATGTTTTACTTATAAGGATTCTAACTCTTTGAGTCAATTTTTTCTTCTGTTTTCTTAATTTTCCTGCCAAGTTTTCCTCTGTCTGCACATTCTGTATATTTCTCTTCACTGAATCACTCTAGTGCTTTGCATTAAGTTTAAACTTGTTCTGCTGCTCTTAAAGAGATTTCTTGAAATAGCTTCATATTTACCTTTAAGTGCCTGTCTTTCCATCCGACACCTAACAACCCAGTGAGAAATAAGTATGTTCAAGGCCACAGAATGCTAGCTTTCAGTGGGAGCAAATAAAATAATGAAAACCATGGCAAGAGGGAATGGAATAGAACAGGGCATGACAGGCTGGAATTCTCAAAAGGAGTACTTTACACTGCAACACTTTACTGCAGCTCCCAGCTGGGAAAAGGCTATTCTTCTAAAGTTTCATGTTTCTATGTTATTGCTTTGTGATTGCTCTCCTATCACCAATTATTATTAGAAATCTTTTCCTTTCAATATTTACTGACCTCTTAGTCCTACTTTAGGAAATTACTAAAAAGTCATCTGGACTCTCTCACATTTCATTCTTTTCTAAAATTTATTTTTATTAACATTTTCCAAAACACATTCCACTCTTGATGTCCTACCATCTTTGATTCCTTTTTTATTCATTAGCTAATAATTAAGTTTCCATTTAACTTTCTAGAAGCTTTAAAAAATTCCCACCTAGCCAGAGCAATTTTTCGCCTTTTATAACACCTAGTGTATTTTAGAATGCTTTGAAATTATAGATGAGGTATAGGAAAAAATGGTGCTTTGGAGAAAAGAGTTGGCTTATAAATGTACAGGTAATATAAAACACAAGAGTACAAACTCTTACCCAGGTGGAAGAGGGCCTTGACTAACTGCATGATGTGGCTGTGAAACTGGAGTTACTGGCTGAACTTGTCTTGAAACTGGTGGTGTAGTCAAAGGAGCTGCTGCAGGAACAACTGTCCCTGCTGTTGCTCCCTCAGCATTTGCTTCTGATGCTGAACTTTTTGCAGCTGGAACTACTTCTGCACCAGGCCCTTCCGATTCTGTGGAGGAAGTGCCATTGACACAGGCTGCAGGGAACATAAAGAGGTAAAAAGAAATGTTAAGTTCTTCTCTAATTTCAGAACCGCAAACTACAAATAGATGAGCACTGAAATCATGTACATGATACACAACCATGCTATCAGACTTCTAAGCAAAAAACGGTCAATGAGAAAAGCTCTTTGGGCAACAGTTATGCAGTACTGTCTAAATTCACTTTAAACATTAATGGAAAATTATGAGCTGTTGTATTTGGACTCTTGGTTGCTGAATGTCAGCTTTTAAAAGTCGCTTGCTACTAAGTTATCACCATTTCCTACTCAGGAATTTTTTCTCTGATTATCAGGAAACTAAACAGGATTCCTTTTGCAGCAATTCCCTCCTTCTCTTCACCACAGAAAGTCTGGATGTCTTTAAAGGGAACATTTCAGAAACTGTAGCTTCAGTCCATGACACATAAAACTATTTCTATATTTGCTATGAAGAAAAACAACCAGAATTTAAGTGTAGGAAAATGTATCTTCTCAAAATAACCCTATTCTAACCCCATATAATTTTATCATATCAGTTTTTAGTAGTTTCAAAATTATTTTGTTAAATGTCAAACAAAGATATTTTCCTTCAGTAATCCTAAAAAAATGCTTGTAACAATTTAAACCACAGAGTGTTCTTTTGGAAAAAGGAAAATGTTATAGAAAATAACTCTTGAAAATTGAGTAGCATTTTTAATGCAATAGTTTTAACACAATAGTGTAGAGGGTAGGTTACATTTTTTAACAATCTTAAACAGAATCTCAAACTTAATAGTTCACCCTGGTGTACATACCAGATGGAGCAGAGGGCCTTCGTGGAGTGGGTGGAGGAGGTCGAGCGGGTCTGGGAGGTCTAGGAGGCTTAAACCCTCCATTGGCAATTAATGGAGAATCACTGCCATTAGTCACCCTGCTTTCCTTGGACCCAGCAGTCTCACTGTTTTCAGGAGCAATTGTGTTATTCCTTTGTGAGAAAGCAGAGCACAATTATTCTGGAGACTAAAAAGATATGATTCAATATTAAACGTTTTTCTAAATCCTATTTCTACATGGCAACTTGCTCAAATTAAGGTCTGTAATTAAGTTCTGTGTTGACCAATCCTGCTATTTTTTCCCCAGAATTTTGTAGATTCAAATCAGAGATGTTACTGAAACTTCTGTTTCCTATAGCAAGAAGAAAGATCTAAGAAATTCCTGATCAAATACAAGAAGAAAGTACGGCCACATAATTTTCTCTGGTTCAGATTTTAGTCTGAGCTGGGTAACAGCACACCTCTTTCTCCCTTGTAACTATCTCCTGAATCCCACTTTTACTCATGTAACCCTTTAAAACCCTTTCCCACCCATTTATTTAGTGAAGAGTGAGAGGTGGACCAAACACAGACAGATCTGGGAAACTGGTTTTCACAAGAGCTACTGACATCTGCAGTAGCCATTTGGCTTGCATGGTGAGCATACAGAGGGATATATGTAATAACTGAACAACCAATCCCGTCTTGCTATATAGAAAAAACAGTAAAGCAGAAATCTAACCACATACACAGGGTTCTTCATGACATTCTGTTATCATTATCAAAACAAGATGTTACATGGAAGAGATCCTAGAATTACTGCTAGAATATGCCTGTACCAGTTCTTTCCGTCAGTGCTCTGAGGTATTTTTCTAGAGCATAATGGGGAAAAGTTAATGTACTCTATTCCCTTTCCCACAGGGTCATTAAGTAGGGTTCTACTTCTGACATATCCAGGAAACACTCTTGCTAAACAGTGCTAGATTTCATGTAGTATCCTGAAGGATACCACACGTATCAGCAATAGTGGTTCCACAAGAAAAAGATACATATTGTAATCCTGTTATAATTATTTTTTTTTTCCAGATACTTAATTCTACCATCTCATGTGTCAAGACTGCTATAAGTATATAGCCCACAAAGAAGGGCAGACTTCCTTAAAGTTAAGAGTGAGACAGCAACAACTGGAAAAAAAGCAGTAAATGAGTAAAGTGCAGTGGTTTCAAGAATGACTCAGGGACTAGAATACAGGTATCTATATGGGTTAGTGGGTAGTCCTTGTTGGAACAAAGAGGCAAAGAACACGCAATTATTTTAGTTATTCTTAATTTAGTTTAGTGACATTAGACTATGGAGACAAGAGAGCTGCTTCAAAGACTTAATAGGAAAAAGGGATGTCAAGAAACCAAGAGAGATGGTTTCACTCAGATATTCTGGGAGGCAATTGAAAACATAAGGGAAAGCATGGGAGAATTTGTGGAACAGTTTCAGCTAGCAGGAACTTTTTAGACAGCTGAGGTTGGTGGAGATGGATGAAAAAATGTTACAGAACAGATGTACTGGGATATACTAGAGGAAAAATGGAGGGGGCAAACTCTGCATGTAGGCTTCTGGAGTGTATAGGAAGCCAGTGTGGGGATTTAAAGAGCAATAAGAGATGTTAACAACTCTGGCAGCAGGGCGATAGATAACCATGAGCAGATCCAGACACCTTGTACCCCTTTTAGGGAGAAAGGTGGAATACAAATTAATTAAATAAATAAAGAGACAACTTTCAAATGGTGACAAAATGTCTGTAGCATTAGGACACTAGATACATTTCACCAGATATGGGAAAGCGTTTTATAGGATTATTATTCAAAGTTCTATTTAATATTTGCTTATACTGGCTCAACATTACTTATTTTTTAAAAAAACTGAAAACAAATGGTATATTTCATTCATTTTCTTAAACAGACCAACATCCAATATTTTAACATGCTAGACACCCTTTATTGTACTAAAACTTTTATATTTGAAGAGCACTTCTAGGCAGCTTCCAATACAAAGCACAAACCTCTGTGCCATCCACTGTTCGTAGTTTTAACTAATTCACATACAGCTACAGTAAATCACCTTACCTTGTTTCATTTCTTGCTTTGATGCCATCAATCTGTGTGGGACCTTCAATAAAAGCAAAATTAAAATGTTATTTTACACATGTGTAGTTTCCCAAAGAGCCATAGCCAATGTATGACATCTTTTAATAACTGTGAGACAAGAAGAATTCAGACTTTCCATTTCAGCTCTGCTTCTAACCTTCCCTCAGAGAATGCAAGGAGTTTTTATAATCCATCTTCTAAATTTATTTTTATCTTTCAAAAAACCTAAAAAGCTTTGGGCCTGGATCTAAAACTCAAAGCATGGCTTATGGACCAGTGCTTGTCCACAAGCCATCAGATCCCAACTGCTGGAGAGTTTTTAGCAAAGAAAGTGTGAATGGTAACAGTTCTTGGCACATGGGAGGAGGAGGATTCCTGGACCCTCATATAATAAGCACAGATCTAAAGGAACATCTCCTCCCATACTAAATTAAGCCATATATTACACACTGACAGCCTCAAAATATAATGGTAGCCTCTTGTCACCTGGGTCATAATTTCTGTTAGATCCAGTCAACATGTTCAATGGTCAGGAATTGTGAGAGTTGTAGTCTCAAACATCTGGAGAGAAAAATGCTGCCTACACCTAGTCTAGAAGATGAAAAAGGTAAAACAAATTTTTAAAAGTCTCTCTGCTTGTTCACTCAGGGGAAACATTAACTGCCATGGGCAAAGAATTATTCATAAAGTGTTACGTAGGCCAGGAACAGAAAAATAGGGAAAATAACCAAAATTTTAATTTACTTTCCTCACAGTACACACTGGTTTCATTCCTTATATAATGCAACCATAGTATGAACATACAGTAGGGAAATATTACTTACTTTTCATACTTGAGGAATCACCATTAATTAGAAGCTCAGGATCTACTTGCATACCATCTAAACAGACAGACAGCTCTCCAATCCCATCACCTTGTTCTTTGTCACCAAGAAGCACCATGTTCATAACCACTTCTTCTACTATGGAGAACAAAGGGAGGAAAAAGATCAGTTTTTAATTTCTTATGACAGTGAATTGTTAAAATCAGTTGTAAAAAAATTAAAATCATTCTCTGTACAATAGATTAAGATAACATTTCAATCTCATTTGTAATACTGTTCATTTATTTAAAAGTATTTTTGCATTGCTTCCTAGTCCACAAGGGTTCCCAAGGCAATGAACAAATAAAAAATAATTTAAAAATACACAGATAAAAACACATTAAAACACATTTTAAAGCACTTTAAAATACTTTTTGAAAACTCCTCAAACCAGTTTAAAAGCAATTCTAGAATCTAGTTTTGAAACAGTTAAAACAGTAATTTCAAACACTGAATGGCAGGCAGAACAGCACTGTTTTGGTTGTCCTCTGGGAAGTTTAAAAGAAATGTGCCCAGGTTGGTTTTCTACTGATCAGAAGCGCTTCCGTCTTGTCTCAATCAAGCTTCAGTCTTTTCACCCACATCAAGTCATTTGATTTAGTACTATCACAGCCTCCTTGGCACCAGTTGTTAAAGAGATATATTGCTAGGTATCATCAGCATACCATGCTTTTGGTACAATTCAAGTTGGTAGACTTTTTTTTTTTAGAAGATAGGCATTGTTCTTTTATTTAAAATAATATGATGGTGATTTAGCTTCAGCTTTACACTGAAGAGTATGCTTTTCCATGCATTAAAACAGTTGCTCTCAAGAAAACTGCTACAGAAGCCCACCACTGGGCTTTAGCCATGGAACAGTCACTACAGTTGCAATAAAAAGTTTCTCTACACTCTTCAGAAGCCTTTACCAACTTCCCCATACTTGAGACCATAACGTCCATCTTTCCTGACCACTGACAATGCCAAGTTGGGCTGATAGACATGGTAGTCTAAATACCAGAAGGTCAAAAAGTTGTCCACACAACAGAAAATATGTTAACATTTCTAAATATTAACCTCAGGCTATGTAAATATTTTGTCAACAGTCAGAAAAAAAACATGCCTATGAATACATTCATCAACTAAAACAATATATATAGTTAATTCACCAATTTTCTGCATATTCTCTATGGTTGCCTACTACTGACCCAATAGGACCATTAAAGTCTGAGCCTAAATCCTTTGAAAGATCTTCTGCTTTAGGCTGTCATTCAACAGCTATTACTACACAGAACTGCAACATTAAAACAGGCCTTCCATCCAAACCAAATCTCTTCCTTCTTTCTTTTCTCTATTCTAACACAAAGGTAAGCATCAAGACCCATTAGACATGCCCATATACATTACCGTGCTTTTCAGAGGTGTAAAAAATTAATTAGAATGACACTACAGAAAGGATGAGTTGATATTTGAGAAACAACTAACAGCTTCCTTCTGGGCAAAATGCAACAGGAAAAAGTAGCAATTGGGTGTTATATATGGTACACAACTCAGCTAATCATTCTACAGAAATAAATGTACACAGTATTTTTTTTCCTCCCATAAATGTCTGTGTTGCTCCACCATGGCAAAGGAGGAGATCAGAAAAATAAAAATTAACTTCTGCGCTGTGGTCTACTCATGAAGGCTTTTTGTAACAACAAGTAAAGAGACTACTGTATGATTTAGCACGTGCGTGTCTAGAGCAGTATGTGTGGAATTCAAATTTGACTACAAGTATTTTTCAATTTAATGTCAAAGAACATATTACAACTCAATTATTTATCCTCTATTTGTCATGCAAGTATCAGATGAAAATGCAATATCTGAACAAATATGTTGAGAGGGTATGGGCACAGTGAAATCATAAAATGTACTCTTGTAAGGCTCTGGCACTAAATTTCCCAATCTTATGGATTTCTAAATAACTAGAAAGCAAAGAAAGACACAGCAGCAATTTAGAATGTAACTCTGTTGAATTCCACACTGACATTTTCAAATTATATAGTTCCTGGTATTTTTGAAGATAGAGGATTGAGGAGGCAAAGGAGAGAAAAGTAACTTGTGCCTCCTAATGTAAAAGGAGTTCTCCCCTGGAAATGAATGAAAACATAAGCCCTGTTTTAGTGTTTCTTATGGAGACCATGAGGAGTGAGAGCATCAAAACCTGCTCTCTCCATTGTCACCTTCTATATAAGGAAAAGGATGAGTGGTTCTTGTTTTGGTAGGGAACCTTCATACAAACTAGAATCCTGATTTTCCAACCTACTTGCTTGCATGGAAAGTCTCCAAGCAAATGGGGACTTCTTTTCATAGCTGCCACTTTCCATATGAGGAAAGTGACAATGGATAGGAGAGGCACTCCTCTTTTTTTTTCATGTTGACTGAAATCAGGTAAGAAATACATGAACAGGGCTGTAACTACATGTAGACAGTTCATGTGAGAATGGACCTGATCTGACATAACCATTTTCCTTTGCTGAATTTTTAACATATAGAGTTGTCATTCAGTACTTTATGCCATTTTCCTGCAGCTCCATCCCACCAAATCTGCACTGGAGTAGATTTTGTGGGAGTGCAAAGGAATGGGGAAGACCCATTGTGCTCAAATCATGTCAGATGTAGCCAATAAGACAAACTATTTTATATAATTCTAGCTGAAGTGTACCTGCTAATACTCAGGTCTGTATCTAATATCCAAAAAGGAGTCCACGAAGTCTCCTGGGTTCTGAACCTCCCCTCTTTTACCTCAAGACTCCAACCAGCAATACGTCACAAAATCCTTTCTCAATTTCCTGCCCTTTTTCAAATCTGAGAAATCTTAGCAGTAATAGCTTAGTGTTCTCCTGTTTTCCCACCCCTACTTCAGGAATGTTAGGGTGTTGCCTTGTTTGCATCTAACACCTGAAGGTGCATGGAACTGTCTGCTTTTCCACAATCATGTGGTATGATTTCTCAATGGTAAAGCAGACTAGGGTAGTGTGTCTTTAATCTTACCACTCTCTGTCATCGTCCCAATAAAGTCTGAAACCCAATGTGGTTATTTCCATCAGAACAAAAATTCCCACTGGTACTCACACAAGTTATTCTTCCAATACAAATAGCAGTTTGGGGATAGGGATGTTTTAAAGAGATAGGGAAAGTGAGGGAAAAAGTTAAGCCACCCTATTACCATACAAAACGCATGCATTTTTAAAAAGATTCACTATATAACAAGTGATGCATTACGATCTTGTGTAATTTGGCCCTGAGTGTTCATATAAATTATTTTATGTGAAAAGTTGCATAATTAAATAAAGCCTTAATGAAAGCCTTATTGAGAAACATTAGAAAGCCCTTCCAATTTTTTTCTTACATTAACTTTATTACATTTTTGGTTACATTTTCTGTAACTTTTCTGGTTTTTCTGTTTCTATTATTAAAAGTTCATCTTGTAAATAAAATAAATAGTACTAAATAGTACTACATAAGCATCATTAGCAGATGGTACAACAGTTTGCAGCTCTCTCTTTAGGATGTAGTCATTATACAGTTTATATGTTAAAACTATGAATAAAACATTTCATGTTCCTAAATGAGTAAAATAAGCTTGGGTTTGATATGACAAGTACTGCATTTTTTTTCAAATTTCCTTTTTTCCAAGCCCCACCCTAGGAAAAAAAATCCCCATGTTTTACATCTGTAGCTACACTACAAGATTTCGATAGTGATTTAACAGTGTACACAGAGAAAAGAAAGTCATAATGCTGAATTCTCAGTATAGTGATCTCTAAAGCAGTTTATTTTAAAAAGAGATACACACACACACATGAAACTGTCCACATGATAAATTTAATTTTCAGATATATGTTTGCAAATACTTACGTTTCATATTGTTTGCTTGTAGTGCCTCATTAATATCTAGCATGGCACTCCCCAATAAGACATCAGATTTCAACGTCTGGTGACTCCATACACGAAAATTTAGTTTGCTGACAGGAGAGACAATTCTAAACAGACAGAATGTAGAAGTAATTTTTTTTCAATGCTACTGATCTAGCTTTCATTTTCAAGCTTATAAGCTGACAAGTATCCCACCTTGAGTTATATTTTTTATTATCTTATACACAGAAATACCACAGATAGCCTGTAACAAGTCTGTTTCAAAACATCTAACATTTTGTAGCTCTGGAGGCTGGAGATGTATTCAGTTTTTAAAACCGTTTACAAAAAATAAAAATGGAATACAGTTTCTAAACATATGTATTTTCCAAGCTACACATTATTATTTGTTATTTCTGAAACCTGCTATTTCTCACAAGCCAAATCCAGCCTGCTTCCATCAGCAGAATCAGGAGGAGGAAATCTCTCTCTTCATCAATGAAGATTGCTTTGCCACACCCCCCCAAAACCAGCTCTGGAAGAGGGGGGAGTCCTCTTAAATTCTGCTGTATTGTCACTGTAGTGCTTGTGCAACAGCAGGTTTAAGGTTTAAATTTTTAAGACTGACTACATATATATTTAAACGTAGTATTTAGATTCTCAATGACGGATCAAGCATCTTCATAAAGAAAATTACAAAAAGCCCTATCAAGTTCAATGGAAACTATTGTATTCAGAACTTCAGTAGGATTTGTAAAGGAAAAAAGCATGCTTTCATGGAAGACTAATTTGGCACAGTTGATGCGAGTAAGCCATGTTTATTTATTTATTTTGGAATTACAGTTACATAATGACTAACCTCATGCAGACTCAAAAATAACTAATCATAAAAAGGTATTTGATCCTTCACAGTAAATTCCAGATGTCACATGCATGGTTGTAATTGCATTTAGGTACAGTGAGGCAGTTCTCTAGGAATACTATACAGTTCCTTTTATCATCTTTCTAACTCCGTACTATAAAAAAAAATCTGACAATTAAATTCTAATCTATATGAACAGGGCTTTTATTTCTGTCCCCATGCTCTATCAATTGTTGCTGAGATATAAAGTTGATTCTCAAAGTACACTACACTCTTGCGGGCATCGTCTTCACATAATGGCTTTGATATTCCCCTTCTAAAAGCCATTCATATGGATCAGGGACTCTGGTACTACACTTGAAACAGTACTACAAACTACCACTGGAAACAAAAATCTCTGTCCATGAACCCCAGCTTACACAGCTATTGCTCTGCCTCCGTGATAACAATTTCTGAAACATTTTAATCAGAGTTACACAACCTGGGAAAATTCATTTTAGAAAAGTCTAACAGGTTTAAGAAACTGAGTTCCCCAATGGTAGATTTTGGGAATAGTTCAAAGCAAAACTTCAGAAAGACTATGAGTGCGCAAGAGTACACAAATTAGAAACACTCCTTTCTTCCAGTGTCTATCTTGTGACACCATTTCACTTTTATTTGAAATGGAAAAAAGAAGAAGAACACTTCCAAACCTACACTGTAAGGTGTTGCTTCCATTTTGGACTATTAGTGTTGTTGCATTTTTCTGTCTTCTTGGACTGTCCATCAACTATGACTTCTACATAAGGGCTGGGTCCAAACCATTTGTTTTTGTTTTCTTTCAGTTTTGCAGAAATAACTATTGAAAATAAGAGAAGGAACAAATGTTTTGATTCATCAGCATCAGAAATTTTTATGTAGCATATAGGAATGCAGAATCATGGCTGAACATAGCTCTTGTACACAGATAAGAAAACAGCAAAGTCCATTTATTCAGATGTTACCAACTACACTGGACTTCATTTCAATTCAATTCAATCCAATCCAATCCATTTACGTACAAAAAGATTAAACATTTACCAAATCAAACTATTTAATTCTCTGAACATATAAAAAATAGGAAACTGACTTCACATAGCTGCACCTGATTCTACAAGTAAGTTATAAATGAATGTGTTAAATAGTTACTTCTCTACAGTAAATTTCTTCCAACTCTATGATTCTAGCATGACCAAAAGAAAAAAAATCTTTAGCTCCTGAAATCGGCATGTTACCTGGCTTCTGTATTCAAAGAATACAATCAATTAATCAATCAATCAATCCTGGATTTGATCATGCATCTGTAATGTGCTTACTGTCCCAAACCAATACTGCTCCAGGATGCCTGCCTTTCATGGAACTATTGTACTGGGCTTTCAACTTATACACAGATATATGCCAACTTCCTACTATAGGTTTTCCAGATGCATGCAAAATTCTGCTGTATCACCCTGCAACATCTTTCCCACCAATACTGGTTTCAGCAACACTGATTATGGCACATAACATGTCAAAAAGTAGTTAGAGCAGCATAATTAGAGTAAATAAAGTTTCATGTCACCATTTCACTCTGATGGTATTAATATTGCTGTAGTTGTGTGCCTTCCAGTTGTTTCCGATCTACAGCAACCCTAAAGTGAACTTATCACAGGGTTTTCTTGGTAAGATTTGTTTAGAGGAGGTTTGTCTTTGCTTACTTCTGAAGCTGTGAAAGTGTGACTTGGTCAAGGTTATTCAGTGGGTTTCCATGGCTGAGCAGGGACTGAGGCCCTAGTCTCCCAGTGTCCTACTCCAACATTCAAACCACTATACCATGGTGGCTCTCAATGGTATTAACACTGCTATGTAAGCTCAAGTTAGCATCAGATAAAGTGACAGAGCTATCAGTTCTATTATACAATAAGTCTGATTCCACAAGATGAACATTTGGCAACATAAAAGTTTCCTTTTCAGAAGTGTTACTACTGAGTGGGAGCAAGTTTGCCATTATTCACACCAGAAATGGCTTCTCTCATGTCTTCATGTCTGTCTAGAACTCCACTACCAAATTCATTCACATCTTGTCACTGTGATCCAGGATCCTGCACAAGCTTCAAAATGTTCCATGTTTCTTGTACTCTCATTTGTTTCTGCTGATGCAATTCTACCAGCCTTAGATATCTGAAGGCCTCCTCTTCCCTTGAATGATTCCACTTACAAGCCTCTGCTCCACTTGTAAATCTGGCACTGCCCTCTATATTGCTTCCATACAGCTACACCCATTGATTTCTCCACATTCCTCTCAAAAAGTCTCCTTTTCCACGAAATATTTGGAACAACCAATAGTACCAATACCCGATCAAATTACATGCAACTGAAATGACTGCATATTCTTTTCCTACTTCCATTTCTTTTCCCTGTCTCTTTTCCTTTCCTTTTCTCTGTTTTTAGCCTGCAAGTCCCTGATGAAGGGACCTGTCAAGTATATTCTTTGTGAAGTACTCTGCAAATGGACAGCATGGAATAAACCAAAAACAATAATGCCATGCTCTTTCATTATTCCACTTGTACTGTTTGTGTGGGTGTGAAAAAGCAGATGCGGCCAATATATGAATATATGACATGTAACTTCTATCTGTTACTTGTAGATTATTGTTTGAATCCTTTAAACACTGTTTGTATGTTCCTAAAGGCAAACTGATCTATAATTAATCCTGCATGCCTCTTGGGAAATAGTAGGAATTGCTTTAATCCTCCATTCCAACACGTACCCTTCCCTCAATTCTGTCCTCACCCAGCCAGCACTATGTTTACAGACCCTTTAAATATTCTCCTCTTGAATGAGGAGGGTATGGGCCTATTTCTCGGTTTTCATCTGCTACCTTCTGGAAGCATTACTGTAAGCATTTGCCTACCTGTGCCAAAAGATTTTCCTTGGGAAGAATCAGAGATTTATCTTGATTTAATGAGGTTTGAGATCTTTGTTGTAAAGTAGCCCCCATGTATGTCACAACAAGACTAAAGTCTATAATGACTAACAAAGAATAGATCCCATGTTACTTATTAACCATTTATAACTAAGTTCTGCCTAATGGCAGGAATGTTTAAATGGAATGTCATCTATAGAAAGATGGTTACCTCATGCCTTTTTAATGAAATTTCCCTTTCTCATCTAGACCTTCAAATTAAAAACCCACGCTGATTGTGCTTGCATGCTCTGCATCCTCCAGACACTATATCTACAAGCCTAGCCTTACAGAAGTTTTAAGCTTCCTATTGTGATCTCCACGAAAAAGGAATGCATGAAAATTCATTGCATAAAAAAAGCAGACATTGTGTTTCCTTTTTCTCAAAGATTTAATTCTCAGGCAATTTTATTATTAATAACACTGAAGTTCCCTGTTCAAACTATAGTAAGATTGCATATTATGTTTTCACTCTGGATGCCAACAGATTCGATATATTAAAAATGAAACAAGTAGTAACTTAGTTGTAATTCAATTTACTGTGGAATAACTTAACCACAGTAGGTCATGTACTGCTAACTTTCCAATTAGATTGCTGTAATGAATTCTGCTAGGGGCTGCCCTTGAAGATGTCTCAGATACTGCAGCTAGTACAAAATGTAGCAGTTGACTGCTGACTAGAACATTACACAGAAACTATATCACACCAGTTATAAAGGAACTTCACTGGCTGCCAATATGCTTCTGACCTGAATTCAAGGTGCTGATAATGACATTTAAAACCCTAAACAATTTGGGACCATAGTACTTGAAGGAGCACCTCCACCTGCATATGCCTGTCCAAGTTTTGAGATCTGCTGGAAGGGCTGTCTGTGCCCATCAATCAGAGCAATAGGTAGGATGTCAGAGAGGACTTTCTCTGCTGCACACTCCAGTTATGGAATACCCTCCCTCTTTGAGGACTAACTGGCACCAATGCTGTTGCCATTCTGGTGCCAGGCCTAACTGGATTTACACCAATACACAATGAACATGGTTTTAGGCAGTTTTAAGCAGTTTTGATCTGTCTTCTTTTACCATGTTAAATTGTGTAATAAAGTAGCCCCTCCACATTCGTGAGGGTTCAAGGCACAAAATCCTCATGAAAGTGGAAAAACCATGAATAACTCCCCCCTCACGTGATTCCCCTCCTATTCCCCTCTGGAGCCTCTTCCATTCCTTTGCCTCTGGCCTCAGTACTGGGGCGGGGGAGAAAAAAGACAACCTTAAAGGCCTATAGATACTTCCCCCTTGAAGAGAGACGAGGGGAGTTCTGGACTGCTAATTACTTGTGGTGGCCATCTTGAGAAAAGAGCAGCTCGACCAATCAGCAGTCAATACACAGCAGACTGCACAACATGGTAGAGAAGCCACGCCTTCAGCAGTGGGAGGGGGCTTTGCTCACTCAAAAGGAAAAAAATGTCCATTTTAAACACAAGCCTTGCAAGCCTGGGGTTAGGAATGCAAAGTATAGGAGAAGAAAAATGGGAGGGGGGAGGCAAGCATGTGCTTCATGAATAATCAGATTCACAAAGGTCAAACCTGCAAATGGAGGGAGGACTGTATGTTTTTAGCCATTCAAAATCTTTTTAAAAAAAAGATGTTTTAAAGTGGTCAAGATGACGTTATTATACTCCACCAGCAGGCCTTTAGGTAGAGAAGATGACACAAATATTTTAACAAAACAGGGAGACTGTACTATAGAGAGACTGATTCGTTGAAAGAAGCCACAACTTTGAGTTTGCGAGATCTAAGTAGGCGTGTTGACAACGGGCTCCTGGAAGCCTCTCATTCATAGGGTTGCCATAGGTTAAATTCAACCAGACAGTAAATAATAACAAACAGGACTACTGATTTCAAATAGTATTATCGATTGTTACCTAATATAAGAAAACATGTGGGGCCAGAGGGAAAAAAAGTACATTCTGAAGTTTATCATACAATTTAATAATTTATTTAAACATTAATTTAATTTAAATAGTTTTAATTTGATTTAATCTAAACATTACTTAAAATACTAACACAAGAGCTTCTTTCACTAACCAAAATCTAAAAGGTATGTAGCTTCCAATTCTAAACTTATAAAAAACCTTCTTATGGACACTCAAAACAAAAGTAGAAAAAGACACACATGTCCCATTCTAGATCTTCCCTTTTCTAGCCAGGCACAAACATTTAACTGCTTGGGCGTGCCTAAAGCTTCTTTCTTTATCATGGCCACAAGTTAGCATTTGTTTGCTTTCATGCACTAGTTGCAACTTAGGTTCATCCAATCTACCAAAGGCGTGCAAAAAATGTGCTGACAACACACATAAGTCTACAGTGGAACTAAGATGACAAAGTTATAACACTACCCAGAACACCAAACTCAGAATTTTTTAAAAGTTGTCTATCACAAAAATATACTAACACCTCTGAAATCATGAAGGAGCAACATGGAGAGACTGACACAGAAATTCTCTTGTTCCAGTGATCAAAGAAGAATGGACCACAGATTGCTATCAAAATATTTGGCATTCAAAAGGTCCTAAATTCAATTTTCCACATTTCCAGTGAAACGGAATCTTGAATAGCGGGCCTGTGAAAGTCCTCTTCCTAATAACAGGGGAGGGCTGTTGTGAGTTACAGGTAGATGGGCTGTTTTGAGTTGCAAACATTTGATTCAGCATATTGTTATCTTCGTATGTGCTGCTTCATTTCTGAGAGTGTTTAGTAGAATCTTCAATGTAATCAAAAATGTGAGAAGATTATAGACAGACAATGGATATTTGCAATTCGCTCTGCAGTCACAAAGAGATCATCCACAGGGTTGTCATAGACACTTACCAGTGATCTGAAGCTGTGATTTCATAGTTAATCCACTGACAGATTCTGATCTTGATCCATTACCAGCCATACCACAGAAAGGAGTACATGAACCTGAATGAGGAAATAAAAATGCCATTCTTACAGTAAAAGACCAGACCATTAAGACCAAATGCCACACACCTTGATGAGGCATAACATTGCACAACAGGCCACTCAGTAAGACAAATTAAGTGGGAAGATCTAGGCAACTGGAGAAATGTGGATCATGAAAAGATAACAGACCACACAAATCTTGATAAAGAAAATCACAACAGCTTAATATGCTATTGTCTGTCATGATGATAAGCTGTAAAAGGTTCTCTAATTTGCAAGGAACCCTAAATGAGACACAATAGGTGGATCTCCCCATCCAAACACATGTCCTACCTACAGAAGTCCAAGCAACCAATGGGAGAAAAAGTTCCACCTTGCATATGAGGATGCCTATTTACTTTTCACCAAGAGAAATCAATCATAGACAAACATTTGCACAGGACAAAGAAAAATAAGTAAATTATAAAGTAGCTTGTTTATTCTTATCTAGCCAACAAAGAAACAAAGTTAAGAAAAAAAATCAACAATGCACTTACAAAATACTCTGTAAAATTATTGTTAACACAGGTGGAAATGATGCCAGGTTTCTATGACTTGATCCTGGCTGCACTGATCATCAACCTCTCATATGAACTGCCCCTTTTGCCTTGCCCTCATCCCATCCTCCTCCCACTATCCAGTTTTCTAATTAAGTGCTTTCTTTTAATTAAACAAAACTACCAGCCCTTAGACAGTGTGGCACAGTGATTTGCGAACTGGGTTAGATCCTGGAGCCCAGAGTTTAAATTTCCGCTAGGCTATGGATACCCACAGGGTAACCTTAGGCAACTCACACACTCTCAGACTCAGAGGAAGGCAAAGGCAAACTCCCTCTGAAAAAATCTTGCCAAGAAAACCCCATGATAGTTTAAGCCTTGATATTGGGAAATGACTCAGAGACACACCACAACAGCAACAACTATCCCTTAATTTTCTTGAATTGCATCAATCTATCCAATACATACTAAGCATTTGTGTACTCTACAGACATGTAGACAGGACAAACTGAAGTTGGATAACTCACACACCCAAACCTAAGTGTAGCTGAAGCTTATGACAGAAGCATTTGATAAGGCACAAACAAATTTATATCTGCCAGAAGTTCATATCCACATTTCACAGAGATTTTTTTGAATGCAAATGTTGGGAATGTTGTGTTAACAAGTCACCTTTTTATACAAGCCACGAGGCCTCCACACTTATCTTAATATAATCTTTCCTTGTCCTAAAATTTAAACAGCCTCTAAATGTCTTGTAAACTAGTGTGCAAACTCCACAATCAATGGGACACTACTGGGAATTATATTTAGAACAGTTTCTGTATTCTGCAACCTTCAAAGAGATAATAATTCTTACCTATTTTCAAGTTTAAAAGAATGTCTTACAGCCTGACAAACAGATCTTCTAACAGACCACAGTATTTAAAAATTATAACACTAGAGTCAACAATGATCCAGCATCTTTAGGCCGAACAGAAGTATTAATTATTCAAACATTTGCCTAGCTGATGTCAGTGGTGGTTTTCTTCTTCCTGGAAATGTTTAACTATGCTTTATAAATTGTTTTATGACCAATAATCCCTTAGAATTTGGTGTACTCACTATGTGCTGCTATCTTTCATAAATTTAGTTTCCCCTCTAGCAGAAATTATGTAATTTACAAATAAGAGAAGAAGGGGGGAGCAGTAGCCAGAGCAGCCACCTACAGTTCAAAATTACTTTCTATATTCCATAACATGACTGTGTGAGGTCACCTCATATATGGCTCACATGCATTTTTTTTCCTTGAAAGAGTTATTTGTATAGATAACACAGGCAGAGTAATAAACTGCAGCCTTATCTGATTCTCATGCTAACTGGAAACCATTCTCTGTTACTTCGTATTATTTTCAAAAAGTGTCCTCTTGTGTTGGGCTTAAATTACACATCAGGACAATTACAGATTCAGAATCAAATGCTGTGACACTCTCATTTCTTTTACTGTGATGCGCAGCTTTTCACAATCTACAAAATCAAAGGCTTCACTATGAAGTGTAGTTGATCTTCTGAATCTCTCTGGTACACTCCATTAGACAACATTTGTTTCTACTATGATCTTCAGTACCTCTTTCTTTCCTGAACCCAGCTTGGATGTCTGGCGTTTGTTGCTCCATATATGGTAGAAGTCTTTGCTACAAAATCTAGAGAATCACACTTATGTGGGAGTGATGCTCTAATGGTTACTATAATATACTAAGGTCAAATGCCAAAATCAGTTTATACTCTGAAAAAATTGAATAGGAGTCCCACATAATTTTTCAGTAGTAAGGAATAAAAAACAAAAATTATTCTTCAAAAATGCCAAATGGTTTTAGAAGCTTCTTCATCTTTAGAACTTCTTCATCTCCTCTGCATGCAACAGTCATGGAAAACTAATTAACAGGCTTAAAGTGAGAGATTAAGTTGAAGTTGAACAAGGGTTTTCTAGCCAAATAGGTAAGCAAAACAGATTAAAGGATGTTACATGGTCTATTTTTAAATGTACTATGTAAATCATAATGTGCACCAATTCCTGTCTTTAAAGGCAGAGTTTGAAACTTGCACTTTCTAAACGTTCTTTGAAGTTCAGTATCTAGGTTTCATTTTATATTGAAGTCCATAGAATGGAGGATGAATTGGGGGAAAAAAGGCCAAACAGTAAGTCGTAGCTGCTAAAAATTCAAATTTACTGGTAATGAGTAAATGAACTGGTGCATGCCATCTGTTTCCAGCCAGCTCCTCCTACAAGTGGTAATGACTACATATAGTAACTAGAAACTTCCCAGCTGAAGAAAGATGAGTGTTATACCTGAAGCCAACCCTAGTTTATTGGTCCTCTAACAAATCAGGATTTGGAAACCAACCAAAAAACTTTATTCTAACAAGCTACAGTTTGAAGTCAACACATGCCCAGAGTTCAAGTCTGAATATAATACTAAGCATTCCATGGCTAGTACATGTCTGCTTCCTATCGTCACTTCTACTTGCAAAAAATTCAGGCAATACATACCAGCATGCTTATTTATTACTTGAACACCAAGTTTTTCAGCAATTCTGGCTTGCTGGTCAGTGGTATATGTGACTTCTGTATGTGCACAGGCATTCAAATCACCTGTAAACTTATGGTGACTCCATGGATTTTATAGGGTTTTCTTAGGCAAGGAATAGTCAGAGGTGGTTTAGACAGTTCCTTCCCCTGAAATATAGCTTACACCACCTGGTATTTGTTGGCAATCTCATAACAAAATACTAACCAGTGCTGACCTTTTAGCCAGAGTATACTTGGTACATCATTTTAAAGCAGGCAACTTTTTGTATGGCTGTTGTTTTTACCTACTACAGTTACAAAGACAGATGACATATCAAAATACAGAATATAGATATTTGTTGGTGAAAAAACAAGATAACAAGTTTGCAGATGCAGAATTACACAAAGGCCTAGCTCATATTTAATGCTAAAGAATGGCTTAGTCTAACAAGAACCAATCACAGTGAACTCTGGGCACCGTCCCATACACTATCCTGGCATGCCTGTGATCAGTTGGGAAGCTTTCACTGTCTTTTTTTTTTAAAAAAAAATGAACCACAACTTGCCATAATATCCAAACCTGGATAAACTGTGGTTAACGTTACCTATGTTGTGTTGAAATACCTCAGCTTCAAGCCACTCTTAAATCCATTTCACTTGTTTCAACTAGCCATTGTTAAAATTAACAACAGTTTAGGATCTGGGTGACATTAAACCATAGTTAGTATACAGAGGAAGCAGAAGCTTTCAATCTCCTCTTCCCAGTTGCATCAGAAAAAGGGAGATGGGTATACACAAGCTTAAAGCTTGCTGTGGCTTGTTCTCAAAAAGGTAAACCATATAATCACCGACTAGCAGCTACTTATACAGTATATTTTACAAACTTTTGCTAGCTACTGGTTGGGTCTGTGGTCTCAAGAGCTCTTGGCCGGACTACTGCAGTGTAATGGAGTGTTCATTAACATTCTAAATCATTAAGAGGTAAACAATTAGCACAAACAGCCTAAGAGCAACACATTCTCCTGTACACTCATGGAAAGGTGGGTAAAGAGGCATTTCATTACCTAAATGTTTCCTTTGCTGAGGGGTGTATCTGTATTTGTGGCACTTATTGGTAAGAAACGGAAGGGAGGCAGGGGGGTAAATCAAACACTTTTCCTTACTAAATGAATTACTGTAACTGTATTTGTCATAACTAACATTGGTCATAGCTGGTTCAGTGGGTCTATTCTAGCCAGGCCTGCTGTTGAATTTAGAACAGAGAACTATTTACACCAGTGCCTATAGCATGTATATAGCATAAAACAAAACTCTACTTCTTGTAACTCCAGTAGAATAAGCAAATTAGATTTTGCTGTTATTGGCATATTTCCAATACTTTACTTTACTATTTATTTATATCTTTATTTAATAACCTGCCTTTCTCCCAAAATGAGATTTACTATAAGAAATGTTATTCAAATACAACTGATTGCTATCGTGTACATTCAGTTACAAATGACCAGTTTTTAGCAAAACTATACAACCTTGTTTCCTGATTTCACTTGCAACTCTTATAGAATTGTCAATTCCTAACTCTTCAAAATTAACTGGAATTTTTATGGGCTTCTGTTTATCACCCCCCTCTGTACACACAAATGACAAAGGCAAATTCTGAATTCTCAATGCTATGTAACCAAAACCAGGCTGTTGCAAAACAAGAGAGGAACGAGAATTGTTGACAGAACTCAAGCTCTGCAAAAACAGCAAAGTCCTTTGGGAAACCCCTCCTCATAAAGCACAATGAAAACTGAACATATTCAGTTGTCAAGAATGCCAAGTGCTATTCTGAGACAGGGATAGGGGTGGAAAAGGAATGGCATGTACTGTCCTGGAAGACTGCATAGTTGGTTGGAGGAATCTCTGAAATCAAGTACTTCAGTATGCAAAGAAATCCAAACAGTTGGATTCTTGTAAGACAAACTTATGTTCATCTATTTGAAAGTAAACTTTCTCCTAGAGAGGACGGCTTGGATAAGACTACAACAGCAAAAAGCTGTATTACAGGAAATATGTGTATTTAACTGAACAAGAACAAAGCTTAACTATATCAACAAGACATTAACAGCATAATCTTATATATGTCTATTCCAAAGTGAGGAGATCCGGGCTTACTATCAAGTAAACATGCACAGGATTGATGCCTAAATGAAATAAGCAGTTAAACCTAGTAAAGTGCTAACTTTGTTTAGGAAGGTGAGGCCCTTCCTGAACACTACTACAAAAAACAAACAGCCTTGGAAACATGTAAGTTGTTCTGAACTCCTAGCAGCAAGAATGGGGTTCAAGTTAACAAATAAGGTGTTACATTAGCCAAGTTGCTGCAACAGTCCTGTTTTCTTCTTATTTTTTTTAAGCAGATGTTTCCAGAGATGTAAGTGACATTTATTGAGTACACTGAACATTACCAGAAAATCCAAGAGTGCAGGTATAACTACATTTTTCCCCACTATCATAACTTGAACTACACAATCTTGTTTTAAAAGTTCACTTTCTTGTCATAACATAGGAAAACAAGTTTCTACTATTCTCCACAGTACACTGTGGTTATGGTGATATTATTTACATTCCAAAAGTGAGAGGACACAGGAATCTGAATAAAATTTTATTTACATTCTCTTCCTGCAAAAAACAAACAATTGGTAACCAACCATATACCAGTTCACATAGCATCCAACACTGTAGTCTATTACCTACAGGGGGAGTCTTGTGTAGTGTCTTTTAACAGGGTTCCACATTTCTACTCTCTTATTTTTGTGTCTGCAAAAACAACTTTTTCTTATGTCAACCCTATCAAAAGTTTTCTTAGCAAGATTTATTCAGAGCTTTGCCAATGCCTTCCTCTTAGGCCGAGAGAGTGTGATATGGTCAGTGATCTTCCATGGCTGCACGGCGATTTGAACCTGATCTCCCCAAGTTCCAGTCCAAAACTCACACTATACCACATTGGCTCCAGTGATCTTATTACATAACAAGAGGTCAAGAACCAATTTTTGCTTACAGCAATGGCTAAAGCCATTGTTCTTTGGTAGCCTAAACACAATATACATGTAATATGAATGAGTTACTGATTTTTTTATAATAATTTTATTATAATTCTAGCGTATAAAACATACATTCTTCACTGTACATTTACCGAACTATTACAGTATCCTCCCACTCCTCACCGGATTACATAAACTTTTATATCATTGTCATGTTATATTTATGCATTGCAATAAGTCGATTACATTATCAAGATAGTTCCTGCATTTCAAACCCCGTTTACACGTTCCATACTATTTCTCTGTTTATCTCCTTTTATTTAACCTGTTATCATGGATAATGAATTATTACTTGACAAAACCCCCTTCCTATCTAATACATTTTGCCATTCTCTAAAGATATCATCATCCGATTCTGATTTCTGATGTCTGATCAGATGTTACTGATTTTTTAATGTGAAGCTGAAAGTATCTTTTAATCACTGGTGTTGCTGTGTGCCGTCAATGACTTATGACAACCCTAAGACAAACCTATCATGGCTATCATGGTCTGTCTTTGCCTTCTTCTGAGGGTGAAAAGAGTCTGACTTGCCCAAGGTCAGCCAGTGAGTTTCCACGGCTGAGCAGGGATTTGAGCCTTGGTTTCCAGAGTCATAGAGTCACAGAATCATAGAGCTGGAGGAGACAACAGGGGACATCCAGTCCAACCCCTGCCATGCAGGAACCCACACGAAAGCACTCCCAACAAATAGCCATCCAGCCTCTGCTTAACAACCTCCAAAGAAGGAGACTCCACCACACTCCAAGGCAGCATATTTCACTGCCAAACAGCTCTGGTTGTCAGGAAGTTCTTCCTGAGGTTTAAGTGGAATCTCCTTTCCTGCAGTTTGAATCCATTGCTCCTTGTCCTAGTCATGGAGCAGCAGAAAACAAGCCTGCTCCCTCCTTGATATGACATCCCTTCCCTAATCCAACACTCAAACCGTTATACCATGCTGGCTTTCAATTTTAATAGAGACAGCTAAATTCTATACTATCATCACCTAGTTCTCAGATCTTTTTAAGGAACTGCTGTCCTACGGTACACAGAAGGGCATCTTATAGCAGTACTACTCAAAGTGGCGGAATCTGAACTGGTGTTGTTCTGAAAGCCATCAGTTGCTGGGCCACAGCAAGTTTCCAGGAAAGAAAGAAACTGTTGTAGCCAAATGGGCACAAATACAGTACTGGTCCCTGATACATTGAGAAAGAAATCCTCCCAGTTCCTGACAACAGCTCGTTTATAAAGCAATGACCTAGAAAACTACAAACAGTTTCAGAACTCCCCCTTTGAGGAAGGAAAAACAGAGTCCCACCTCAGAGGAGGATGTCCAGCCTTGCAAATATCCTCCGAGATATTGTGGAAAATAATACTGATGAAGGCCAAATACAGGTCAGGAGATGCCATTCCAAAATCTACTAAGATTGCTCTGTTAAGCACAAAATCAAGTCAATCAGCATCCCTGTGTAATTGCTGCAATGGAATCTTTTAACTGTAAATTTAGCCTTCATCATTTCTACTTTTCACATCCATCAAAAAGAGAAAAAAACACCTATTACCTCATTGTATGCCTTCTTAACTGTATATCCTGGCACAGCGAGGTTGCTATCTAATGCAAGGTTTTCTGGAAGGAAATCACACAGAACACAATTACAACAAGGCTAATTTCTGAGTTTTATTGGTTCTGAGACATGTATAGGAATGGGTTGTTAATAAACTACAAGATATATAAAGAATAACAGTTTCAAATTAAAACTTCTTTGAAAAATGTCATTTATATGCCATCTTTCTCCTCACATGAAACTCAAGGCAGCTATCTCAATTTTATTGTGTATTACTGGTTTTAGTATCTGTTGTCTGCCTCAACCTACAAAGTTTTAAGTATTTTAATGTGAAATAAATAGGAAATAAATATTATAACTACGAATACATATTAAAAGACGTATAACTTTATTATCATCCTGAGGAATGAAGACAGTCTCAAGAAACTTGTAAGGGATCAAGGAACTGAATATTTTTGTCATTCATAATGCCCAGAATTCTTATACATTTCACTTATTAGTACTTCATTCATGTTTTCTCACACAGAATGGAAGCAAGAATATTATCCTTTGATGTTCAAGTTTTCCTCTCAGCTGTAACACTACCATCAAAGTCCTGAAAGAAAAAGCATGCCCTGTAACAGAAATTCTCAGACTCAAACTTGCTAATGTACTACAAGAAATAACTTACATAATTAAAGAATAGAGTTAGGTTGCATGTTTTACATTAGGGGGCAAAGGTAATCAGCCCGTCAAGTACTTCTGCTACTTCTCTGCAATCAAGTATCACTGTTCAGTCAATCCAAACGCACTGGAATGACTTGCTGAAAAAGGAGGTTACATGAAGCACATCTGCATGCATCACATCTCTGACAGTTATTTCTTTTTAAAAGAAAACTATATTGTAATCTATTTTTACTATGTCACTTTTCAACTTACTGCTGCAGATGACAAATTGTGTAATTTTTTTAAAAAAGCAAGTAAAATAATAAAATATTGAATACAAAAGAAGTGAATATGAAAAAACAAAAAGGAGTACAACTATAGTGAGCATGCAATATTTACAACCTCAGCATTCACAAAGTTAATGCTATGTGAACTGAACAGTGAAAAAAACAATTAAAATTGACATGAACTGAAAAGTAAAAAAAAATTAAAAACTGAGTTACCTGTCGTCTGCTGCAGAAGCAGTCTGAGGGCAGCAGTAGAGGTGGTGGCAAGGCCCAGGAGCAGGCAAGGCCTGGGCACCATGCAAAGTGGATATCTCATGTGCTCCCAACAGGGAAGCATCAGGAAGAGAGCTTACTACTCTTTCATCTCAGCAACCCCAGGGCAGAGAGGAGCTTCATGAGGGACATGTGCAGTGAGGGTGGTGTTGCTGCCTTCAAAAACCCCAAGGCAGCCAGCAGTTCCTGGCTGAAGCTCCTTGCTGCCCTGAGATTGCTGGCAGCAGGGGCAGACCCAATCCTGGTCACTTGTTTGTGAATGGCACTGCTGCCCCCAATAATCTCAGGCTGGCCAGCAAATGAATGATCACAATCAGGACAGCCCTCACTGCCAACAACTGCAGGGCAGCGAGGTGCTTCAGCCTGGAGCTCTGGCTGCCCTGGGTTTGTTGAGGGTGGTGGCACCAATCTTGGTTGCTCGTTCTCAAATGAATGACCAGGATCAGGACTGCTCCCACTGGCAGCAATCACAGGGCAGCAAGGAGCTTTGGCAGACATGACAGCAGTGACTGGAGCTCCTTTGCTGCAATCACAGTTTGTCACCACCTCCATTGCTGCCCTGCACCATTTTTTCATAGAGACTTGAGAACACACTTTTAGTATTTGCAAGGGGTCCTGGAACCAACCCCTTGCAAATACAATGAGCCCACTTATATTCCTTTATTATTATGCTATCTGCATGGAAGAAAGGCTCTTTTGCAAGCAAGTACTTTTACATTCTGAAAAAAATAAAACTTTGAGGAAGTAAGACTGAAATATATCTCTAATTTTTTGTAATATTTAAAACCATGCACCAGCTATTAGTTTAGAAAACAATCACAAAACATTCCAGGAAATATTTTCCTAAATCTCTTTCATCAAGCCTTTGATGAAAAAATATTTATCTTATTGCTGTTGATTAAAAATCTGAAATCTCTCTCTCTCTCAGACATACACACAAACGCTGTAACAGACCTGAAGATTTTCATGTTTCTGCCTATAAGCCTGAGTTGTGGTTATACCCAAGTCATCTGGTCCAATAGTATGCCATCGCAGAAAATCCAGAAGAAAAGTGTCTCTGACAAATGACCTTCCAACCTTTACTGATAAATTGCTGAAATCTCTTTTCTTATAATTTCAATCCATTGGTTCTGTTTCTACTCTCCACAGCAACAAAAAATAAGTTTGCTCTATCTTCTAAATGAAAGCCCTTTAAATGTTTGAAGATGGCTATTATACTATCACCCAACCAACAAAGAGCAGCTCAAGCTGACAGGATGAGGTCAACAGATATTTTTGTGTGGGATTGGTGGAAAAGGCAAAGCAAGGTGGGCTTGTGTCTTTTAGGTTAAGCCTGATTGTTTGGAAGCTTGTTTGTGTGTTTGGTGTGCTCCTCCCAAGTGGGCAGGGCTTCCACTGAGATAAAAAGAGTCACCGAAGACAAAAGGAAGTTTGGTTAACAGGACAGGAACAACAGGTGCTCTGTGTGGGTGCTTCATGAGGGATTCTGAATGGGAGCCCCATAATACTGTGATATTGCCCATACAGGATGACTGAACATGGAATGTGATGGAGCTGATACAGTAACCTGCAACATGTAGGGGTAGCCAAGTTGGCCATGTAGCAAGATACATGTTTTGTGGATTACAGATTATGTGATATGTTTGCTATTCTTGTCTAAAGATGACAGGAACTAATAACTGCAGCAATTTCTAGCTAGTTGTACTGCTGAGGAGAAGACACAATAGCCTGAGGCCTACATATGCACACACACATATGAGAGAGGATAAAGCTTTGCTGAACAAGGCAGAGCAGACTGTCCTGGAAAGACAACATACAGGTGATGCTTCTAAAGAAAGCAAAATAGCCAGTATCTGTAGGGAAAAAATCAGTAAAGCTAAAACTCTAAACAAGCTCAGGATTGCTAGAGAAGTTACAAATACAAGTTTTGGGGGTATTTTTTTTTGAGGGGGGTTATATTTGGAGCAAGAGAGAGAAGAAGGAAATTGCAGGCCCACTGCACAGAAGTTAATGCATGGTAAAAGGCTAATGGGGACAAAGAAAAGGTAGAATTTCCTAATATGTTCTTTTCCTCAATGTTCTTCCAAAACAGTGCTGTAACTCTGTGAAAATCGAACAAACGATGTAGGAAGGGGCCTGAAGCCAAGAATATGCAAAGATATAGGACAGGACCTAGCTACTTCAGATGAACACAAATCTCTAGGCCAGATGAACCGCATTCACAAGTACTAAAGAAACCTGGAGACATAATTTCAGAGCCTCTGTCAAGATACTTGAGAATTCTTGGAGAATAAGAGAGATCCTAAAGGATGAAAAGGACAAATCTGTAGGTGACATCAAATTTAGAGGTGGTAGCTCAAAATCACAATCCAGAATGACTTTAACAGATTGGAGAACTGGGTGAAAAAAAGAAAATGAATTTCAACATGGTTAAATGAAACACACAAATATAGCACGGGCAACACTTGACTTGACAACAGTATATGCCAAAAACACCTAGGGTTAAATAGAGTTTAGCATAGTAGTTCCCAAACTTTGATCCTGCAGGTGTTTGGACTTCAGCTCCCAGATGCCCCAGCCAGTTTGGCCAACAGTCAGCAACGGTGGTAGTTGAAGTCCAAAATATCTGGAAAACCAAAGTTTGGAAACCACTGGTTTAGCACAGGTTAAACAGGAGTGATGTGGTGCCAAAAAGGCCAATGTAACTGTAGTCTACATCAAGAGTGGTATAGTACCAAGACAGAAGGAAGGAACAATCCCACTTTATTCTGCTTTGGTCAGATCTTACCTGGAATAATGTGTACAGTTCTGCATACCACAGTGCACAGGAAAACAAAAGGATACTAATATTTTGCAATGTATCACAAGAAGGGCAACCAAGATGATAAAGTCTGCAGGCATGTTCGAAACAGCTAGGTACACTTAGACTGGAGCAGAGAAGACTAAGAGGTGATATGGTAGCCATCTTTAAATATCAGAAAGGGTGTCATGCAGAATAGGGAGCAAGCTTGTTTTCTGCTACTCCAGAAATCAGGCATGAACAAACAGACTCAAACTACAAGAAAAGAGATTCTGCGTAAACATTACGAAGACCTTTCTGACAATGAGAACTGTTTAACAGTGGAATGGCCAGCCTTAAAGAATGTTGGACTCTCCTTCATTGAAAGTCTTTAAACACACTGGATGGCCATCTCTTGGGAATGCTTTAGTTCGGTATTCCCGAATGGAAGGCAATGGACTAGGTGTCCCTTAGGACTCCCTTCCAACTTCATTATTCTGTTCTCCAGGCTCAACCTACCCAACTGTCAATCATACAGCCTCTAACCTGGAAAAATCTTAAGTCTTGTCATTTATTCACTATATTTGTATGTAATAAAGAAACACTGAACTAGCAATAAAGATCAGGGAAAATATGTAAACTCATTTTTGGTAGAAGTGCTCATATCTGATGTAAGCACAAACAAATGCTGAAGGGAGGGTATACAATTATGAGACCATTTCACATTCTTTAAGTATATAATGACTATAAGGATAAAAACTTGGCAATATGCTGATTTCTTTGTGCAAAGTCTTAGTGACAAACTGTATAATCATAACTGGCATCTATTGCCACTTTCAGAAGAGTCAAATCCTTTATTGAATTATGTGATCTATGGAGAAGAAAATCAAATGATGCTTTCCAAAGTTGTACTTTAAAAATTACGTCAGTTTCTCATATGTTTCAAAACAGTGGTTCTTAAGCTAGGGTCCGCGGAGCTCTCACAGAGTGTCTTCATAGAGTCACCATTCATCTCAGAAAATGGGGAAAATTGCAGACTTAAAGGACCAAAAAATGTCCCGGCTAGTTATGGCTGGTTGATGCAATGCATCCCAGATTTCTCAAAAGCAGCAGCGACAATGGCGGTGATAGCTGTGATGATGCACTGGTGGATAGCTCATCTTGCACTGGAGGATCTGTGCACTACTGTGAACGTGCTCCAAAAAGCCCAGAAGGCAGGGAGACAAGAAGAGAGCTCAGAAAAAAAGGGAAGACACCCAGCCCAGGCCTTGTGTGGTGAGTGTGGCAACACTGCTTGAGCCCAGGGTCAGAAGTACGGTGGAGCTTTGCTTTCAAGCAGTTATGAGAATAAAAGGGAATCCCTTTACTCCTGTGGCTGCTTGGAGGAAAAGCAGTGAGGGTCTCAGTGCCCCTTTAGGCGAAAGCATGAAAGAAATGCTATTTCCCTCTGAAGGTGCATCGAGAGAGTAGCTGCTTTCAAAAGAAGCGCTTATCCTCTTTACTCTGTTGGTGCTTCTTCAGAAGGAAAAGGCATTTCTTTTCTGCCTTCCCCAAAGCAGCACCAAAACCTTTACTTTCCAGGTGCTGCTTTGGGGGAAAGAGTAAAAGAAATTATTCCTTAGGCCTGCCTCCCATTCATAACCTTCATTTAGGAAATTCCAGTTTATTCTACTCTCCTGGCACTTAAAGGATCTTAGCATGCTACTCCACGGATCATTAACAAGCGTTCTCTCCTTGTGTTGTTTACTGGAAGAATAAAGGATAAAGGAGAGCAAGTGATGAGCAACCTTAAACAAATATTTAAATATTTAAATAAACATTTTAATATTTAAATCTTGAGTCCAGTCTTTGGTGTCCCCAGTAAAGAAAAGGTTAAGAATTATTGTTTCAAAATATATAACTCATTTTTTTCTGAATGTTTCTGACCATCAGTGCTATCTTAAGCATAACCTGGTAAGCAGCTACCTCAGCTATATCATCATTAACAAAGAGGACACTCACTGCAAGCTTTTTTTTTGCAAGCACTTTTGGCAATTCTTCAGGCACATACACACTCTGCTGCTACTACCAATTCTCTCCCATTCATCCACCCTATCACACGCTCACTCACCAACCTTTGAACTCTAAAATGACATGGAGGAAACCAGGACAGATAATCACTGTTAGTGGTGTACTGATAGCAACTGTTCTCTACTGTCATGCCACGTAGAGAATATAACCGCACTACCTTGCAATAGAGGACTGTATTCTGCAGACTGGGTACACAGCCAGCACAGTGGGCTACTGGTTTGCCTCCTACCCAAACATTCAACAAAGAATGTTCTTACTGTAAGCAGCCAGAACAGTGATAAATTTAATATTTAAAAAAAATCAAAAAATTCCTCTAGCCCCCAAATGGGGATTTCAGATTTACACTATATGATTCATTGAGATCATTTTAAACTGTAGATGTAATTATCATGTGAGTGAGGCTACTTCAAGGTATTAATGTGTATTACTTCACTTCGAGTGATAACCAAACCCCTACTGTATTCAGGAATCCTCCTACTCCTTTTTCTAGATGAGGCTGTGAATGTCCTATGCTCCAGTCAGCAAGTGTCCCAGGAGTCAAGTGGCTGGAATGCAAGAGCTGTCAAGTTAAACTAGTCCATGTCAGTTACAGGGCATCTAGCCCAAGAGGATAACGGAAGAAGTAAGAAGGTGGTTGTCAGCTGGTCTAGAAGTTGAACAGCAAGTCAGCAGTCCAAAGAAACCAAGCCAGCAAGGAATAAAGCAGAGTTGTAATTAGTAGCCATTCCAAAGAACATAAAAGGCCAAAGAGTACTGCCAATCACCAGGATAGATGGATGTAAGCAACAAAGCTGCCAGTGAATTGCTGGAACATTTATAGCCAGGTGTCTCAAGGCACCAGCTGCTTGATTAGTCAGTATTTCTTACTTAAGAGCAGTGGTTCTCAACCTGTGGGTCCCCAGATGTTTTTGGACTTCAGCTCCCAGAAGCCCTGAGCATTGACCATAGTGGCTGGGGCTTCCGGGAGCTGAAGTCCACAAATATCTGGGGACCCACAGGTTGAGAACCACTGCTTAAGAGCCTCTGGGACTGACATAACTTCTCCTTATCCCTCCTAGGCTCAGAAAATGGCTGCACTGCATTTTTGACCTTCTGTTGAAGAGTAAGGTCCTCCTCTGCCTCAATCTCCAGCACCTCTGACTCAGAGGGACCATCAACATCATGAGTTGTAAATTCCTGGCATTTCTGCATTGTTATTAACTTTCTATTAAGAAGTTAAATCAATTGCAATCAGAAAATTAAGACAGTTGGTATGATTCTTAAAGTTGCATGACAGTGCTTTGAGCCAATATGTCCCGCACACCCTGCCACAGCAAAATAGCTTCAAAAACAAGAAGCAAGTCTAGGAGAGATCTGCCTCCCTCTGCTAACAAACCAATACTGGCTGGTATGCACAATCCCGAACAAAATACATTCTGTAGTAAAGTTTACTCAAGTACAGTCCTACATGTTCTTAACATTTTGTGTTGGTGATAACACTGAACTGGAGAAAACCAACTGAAATCCATTCATCAATGTTTGCTACTCACAATGGACAAGTCACACCTTCTCAGTCTCAAAGGAAGGCAAAGGCAAACTCTCTCAACAATTCTGGCCAAGAAAACCCGGTGACAGGGCCACCGTAAGTCAGAAATGACCTGAAGACGCACAACAACTCCTTGTATTGGGCCTCACTGATGTTCTAAGTATGGCAACCTCTCCCCATAAAGCATTTGTATTTGTGGGGTGACTAAGCTCAGATTTTCTCCCTCTACGCCATGCAAACATTTTGGTGATGGAGAGAGGCAGTGGTGTCAGTATTGCACAGCAAGGAAGAGGGAGAAAAAAAATAAAGAAATTACGTCTTCACTCAATCTGCAAGTTTTGAATGTATTTCTATCTTTATAGTTGCAAGTCTATATAATTTATCTAGTCAGTTATCTACCTTATAAGTAGATCTTTCTTTAGATTTAAGGACTCTTAACTCATGATATTAGGAACTGATCTTGAGATTTATATATTACAAAGTATGTGTTCTATCAACTTATGCCCATTCCTATGTGCTCAGTGAACAACTGTAGTGAGTTATGCATGGAATTTTTATGCTTTGGAGTTTAATGCAAAACACAAGATGTTTGTGAGCAATTCTTTAGTGCTTACAGTGTAAAAATACTGTAACCACTAAGTCTTGGCCCCATAAAATGCTCCAGTTTCCTACTGAATTTCATCTTGTGGATTTAGCAGAACATGAAATATATACTTTTGTGAATAACACAAGACCCTTTCCTATGATACTGATTAGCAGTTATCTGAGGACATTTAAAAGAAAGTACTGTACCTCTTCATGAAAGAAACAACTTAAAAGAAGAATTTGTTACCAAAAAGTCAAATAATGGGCACTGAGTTGGAAGACTTTAAAAGGATATTGAACAAATTCACAGAGGCTATGCCTAAGCAAACATACTAGCTATGATTTGTGAACAGAATGTCAAGTCTCAGAGATCCAATGCTTCAGTTCAGTTGGTACGAAACGTTATTACCTTCATGCTCTACTAAAATATTTGATAGCGAAAAGGTAGAATGTAGATAGATCCATGGACTACGAAGCTCTGCTAATATTCTTATTACAAGTCAATAACTCTGCCATTATACAGAATAATCAAATGCTCTTCTAGAGAAAGATTTCAGGTACAGGCTCTATCTCAGCCAGATAATTATTCCAACCATATGGCCTTCATAGAATCCTTAAAGAGCCCAACATTCAGGTGAATCTTGAAGTTCTTCTGTCTTTGAGAAAACACTGAGATTTGTACTTATTTCAGTAATGTAAATGGGTCAGTCAACACTCCAAAGAACAATTTTATAAGTGCAACCTAACTCCCCAGGAATATGGACAGGACAGAACTACGGAGGTAATTTTACAGCTACTAAGCTGCCACCACCAATAGCACAGCATATTCTAACTTGAGATTTTTACATTTTTTCTCTCTTTTTGAATTTATAAACATGTGTTTTCCATAACTTGTTTGGAATCTGCATTTATTCTTTGTGCACAACCACCCTGCACTGCAACATGATTTGTGTCAACAATTTCAATAGCTTCTTTTACAAAACATCTTTGTTTTGCATCTGCATCCCTGTGTGTTGTTGGCCCTCATCCATTAGAAATATTTGCATGTTAACTGCCAAATGAACTGAAACACAAGACAGGCAATATTTGATAAGACCTACAAAAACATGTTTGTTTAGGGTTTACTAATGAAAGTGTTATAGGGCTATGTTAACAATTTACTACCACTGTTAAGTAGTAACAGAAGTACTAAGAATAGGGTTCCACTCTCAAATGCTTTTACCTGGAAACAAGCTCTATGATTTGAAAATGTGTGTTTGTGTGATTATAACTGGATTCTACAACAATTTCACTAAGTTTTTTTTAAAGAAGTGCTTTTTCGTAATAAGCCACAAATTTTTTCAAGCTTGGCACTGTATTAGAAAGATTAATACCAAGCAGCATAATTTCAGATTTGCATACAACAGCAAGGCATAGTTACTCTCAAAATAAACATGTCTAGAATTTTACTGTCTACCTAGAAATTGTATTAATACTTGGAACTCTTTAACTATCACACAAATAGAGGGAAGAAAAACTTCATTTAAAAATTCACTTTCAACACACACACACATACATAAAAACTATGTATCACGTACGATAAATGTACATCCCAAGAAACAAAGACAGTACTTTACAAGCTTAACAAGTTAATGTATATTCTTCACATTTCCAACAGGTATCATCTTTAATAAAGTTATGTTTCTGCTAAAATAAGCTGACATCTTGTTGAAAGCAGGCACAACATAATGCGCCATGAGCATAACTCTGCAGGATTTTGGAGAGAACCAAGGCAGCTAGACCGGTGGGGAGGAGGGCAGAACTCTGCCTTCACATCATTCCAGGAGCACAGCAGGCTGCTTCACAACCTGAGGCAATGCTTGTGTAAGGAGGTCTCAGAGATGGCCTCACACAAAACAGAAAAATGTCCAACCACTTGCATAGTGGGCCAGCTACATAAACATAAAGCCCCAACAGGATTCCAGCCAATAAAAACCAACCGGAATTCAGGAAGAGCATGCTGCCTAATCAATAACATCTCTAAATACCTGTCAAATGTCTTTGGCTCCAAACCTATGATTACTGCAAGGCATCTTGCTCCCACAGAAGGAGGGATGTGTCCCTCCTTCAGTGGGAGGAGGGCGAATTCCAACCTCACAAACATCCTGCCAGCTGCTACAGAAACAATGGCCTTTGCTGTTCCAGGATCCATAGAGGGAAAAAGGAATATTCCATGGATACATCAAGGACAGCAATGGATTCAGAGGATCTCTAACCTTCCCATTCCTCTAACATCTTCCACGTAGTCAGACATGGGGCTGGTATATATAATTTCTCTCCATTACAACCAATAAGAGAAAAATCATAACTGTCAAGAAAAACCTAAACAAGAAAAAAAGAACAGGGTGAAGAAAAGACCTGCTCCTCCCTTCGTCCTGCCATGCTAGCATGAGCCAAGCTTGGTTTTGAATAAAGTAGTTGCTCTTCCTTTGGATTTCACACCCATTGATAAGATGATCATTATCAAATGGTTGATGTTGAACTTGTTAACATTTCCAAACATAGAAATACGAAAACAAAAAACATTTTTTAAAAAATGTATCCCTGACTATTACTGTTAACATCATCAGGAAGTGTTCCTGGATTTTCCCCTACCCTGGCAGGCTACTGTGTTACTAAACAGAACAGAACTTGCTATCTCACAGCTTAGTCAGCAGTTTCAACAATCAGTCCACGACTTTTGGTCCATACTGTTCAGAGTATAGAGTCTTCTAATCCCCTAAAACAGTCAAAAGCATAACCACAACTCTTTATTGTTGTTGCTGAATGCCTTCAAGTTGTTTCTGACTTAGGGCAACCCTAATGTGACCGTATCACATGGTTTTCTGGGGCTGTGAATGTGTGATGCACCCAAGATTACCCACTGGATTTCCATGGGTGGGCAGGAAATTAAACCCTGGTCTACAGGATCATAGTCAAATGCTCCAACCACTATACCATGCTGGCTCTTCACAACCCTTTATAGTCTTACTTATAGATAGTAGCCCACAAGATCCTCAAAACAACTATGAAGGAAACTATATTTTTTTCAAATATCTTTCTAAGTTGTTTTAAGGTGATCATCTTATGAGCAATGCCACTCAGTTCCTTCTTGATCTTGTAAGGTTAAGACTATAGTCCTGTGCATACTAACGAATAAACTTGCACGAATTTGTCTAGTAACCATGGATAGAATTGTACTGTAAAGCAGTATTACTTCAAATGAGAGTCCATGGACTGGTGATGGTCTTAGAGCCATCAGCTGTCAGTCCCTGGAGAGCTTCCAGGAAAGAAGGGAACACTGTAGCCAATAGGCACAAATATGGCACCATTGCTGGTACACTGAGGGAAAAGTGCTGGCTTCCCACATTGGGGACCTCACCAGGGACTCCTGCAAGGCTCCAACTCTAATCATACTAAGTAGGAAGTAAATCACAATGAACCACGAGATTGACTTCTTAGCTGCAAGTGTACTTGCTTCAGACCCAACAGTAACAACTGCTTTAAAATGTTCCTTTTAAGTCAGGGGTGATTCTGGGGTAATGTTAGCCCCCTACTCTGAGTTTTTGCCCCTGGACATACCACATACCACAATCCCTTCCTTTAATGGGACATGGTATGAATTGTACAAATGTTCCAAATGCCCACTTTTTTTTAAGTGGCTACAGTGATCTCAGTATTTTGCTCATTCATTTTTCACAAGTCTCATTCAACTTTCATCCTAACATATCTAATATATATATCTAAAAGCACAACTCCCAGAAATTAAAGCCTTCTAGTGTATTCAACAGGACTTATTCCCAGGTAGGTGTGCATAGGACCACAGCCTTACAGTTCAACTATCTGCGTAAGTAGAAGCACCTGGTGCAATTAATTTTAAGGAACTGCGGCAATACCAACTGCAAAATATATGGCTGAAAATCTAAGCATAATTACATAACCTACTTGAATCAGAGACAGCCAGCATGGTTTAGTGGTTTGAGTGTTGGACTATGACTCTTTGAATCCCTGCTTGCCCATGGATACCCATTGGGTGACCTTAGCCTAGTCCCATTCTCTCACTATCAGAGTAAGGCACAGGCAAACTCCCTCTGAACAAATCTTGCCAAGAAAACTCCGTGATAGGTTTGCCTTACAGTTGCCATAAGTCAGAAATGACTTGAAAGCACACAACAACAAACTTGAATCAGTGGGACAAACATCTGAATAACCATGGTTTGAATGGCTTTAGGTGCCATAAGATGTTTTTTCTGCTTTTTTTTCTCACAATACACTGTGTATTTACAGATTTCTTTCCTGATACAGAGCTTGCTCTCTGTTCAACGAGATTATTCTTGTTATTAGTACAAAGGCTTTCAAAAACCTTTCATCAACAATAAACATCATTCACAAAATGCTTAAATTCCCTCTAACAATTTCAAATCATACAAAAGGAGAAGTATATAGTGTTGTGTTTTTGATTAACTAGACTGTACCTAAACTAAAAAGAAATTCAACTTTTCTGTTCAAATAAAAAACAACAGCCCTAAAAATCCATTGCTTTTAACTGTATTTATCTTACCCCTCTCCTCTTAAAAGTTCAGAGAAGCACTGTGTGTGTGTGCATTTGCCTTCAAGTCACTTGTCAACTTCAACTGAATTTCATAGGGTCTTCTTAGGCAAAGAAAACTCAGAGGTGGTTTTGCCAGTTCCTTCCTCTGAAATATAGCCTACAGCACCTGGCATGTGTTGACAATCTCCCACCCAGGTACTAACCAAAGCTGACCTAGCTTAAACTTTCAAGATTAGATGAGATCTGGTGCCTTTAAGGCATTTAGGCATTTTTCCCCCACAATAAACCTGTGAGATAATACGAAGGGCATGAAAGACCAGCAAAAACCACTTCGCCTTTGGAAATGCTAAACCTAATAACAGTGTCAAGGGGAGATTGCTTGTAAATAAAGAGGGCCATGTGCCAAACTCAGTTGCAGTTGAATATTGCTCCCCGGCATCTCATGTATGCACAAACACAAGGTGTCACAGCTAGGTGAGCGTTTGATACAGGGTTTTTCCCTCCAGACAAACCTAATAATTTATCCCCTGGCTTCTTTCCAAAGACAGAAGGGATTTCTCAGTAATTAGTAGCCCGCACTAATTTGGCATGACTACTAGATGACGGAAAGACATACACAAATCATAGCGAATAAGAACAAGGAAGATCTTTGGCACTAATAACAAATCCTGGAGAAGTGGCAGGTTAAAGAGCAGAAGAGAACAAGGAAGACCTACTGGCAAACGTTAAGTGAAACTATGAGGTTGGGAATCCTCCTTGCGTTCCTCATCAAATGACAATCACCTCCTTCTAGTCGTGTCCTCAGAGCCACTCACTCGGATTAAAAGCTGTGCCCCGGCCCTTATCATCCAGAACAGGGGAAGCCTAGGGTCCCTAAAGTGTCTCAACGAGCGATCGAAGCCACTTGTTCCATTCCTCCGGCCAAGAGAACGCCTCAAGATCTGGAAGAAGAATAGCCTACCGCGGAGTGGGGTGGGGGATGACTAGAGGAATTAGAGAAGTAGTATCCCACCACGCAGGAGGACCCCACCAAGGAAAGAAAAGAAGGACTACACGCCTTTAGAAAAGAGCTAAAAATCCAGAAATCCTGGAGAAGGACGGTTCTCACTGGTTTTGGGGGGCGGCGAAGAAAGCCAAGGGGCGGAGGTATTCCTTCCTGGAACCGAAGGGAAGGCAGGAGAGGAGGCAGTGCCCTAGTCCACTTCACATCCCCACCCCTCCCCACCCCACCCGCGACTGGGGCTGCACCTGCGGCGACCCTCTCTCACGAGCCCCCCGCCCGCCCGCCCCCTACCACCAGGCCTACGCCAGACTCGCACTTCTCCTTTTCCTCCTGCCTCTCTTTAATAGTCAACGGAACCGCCACACGAGAGGCCCCAAAAGAGCAACTGTCCCCCCCGCGGCCCAAATCCACCCCCCAGACCACCCAAGGTGTCGCAGCGCGCTCCTCACCGGCCAGAAAGGCGACGATTCCTCGCCTAAGATGGCAGCCAGTCCAAGTCCAACCTCAGGCAGCGACTCTCCAAAGTCGGGCACCACGGGCGCATGCGCAGGACCGAAGCGCCGGGAGGGGGGAGCGAGCGGAGAGGCGAACGAAGGCGGGGGAGGACTACAAATCCCAGCCCACCCCGGGAAGGCTTCTGCGCTCTCTGGCTGGCACCTGCGGAGGGGAAAAAGCCTCCTTCGGGGTGGGCTGCGTTGGGTTCCCTCGTGAGAAGCGTCTGATTCTTTTTTCGGGGTTCAGTGTGCTTGGGTTTACTCAAGAGGAGAGCTGGAGCACAGGATTTATAGCTTTTGCCAGCTGCGATGCCGCCAATTTAAGATTCTGGAAATAGTTTTAAAGTTTACTATCGTAGGTATGTTTCCAAGATTCATTTCACGTGTCCGTGCACCATGGGTTAGGCAGTACTTCTCAAGCTATCTTTATTAAAGCCTTTGGGGTCTAATTTACTTTTAAGCACGTACGTAGTTTTTAAACTCTCTTAGCCTTTTTAAGCCGTTTTAACTTACATGAGTTATGTCCTTTGCTTTTCTCGTGCATAAACTATTTATTTTAATATAATTTTTTTTAAAAAAAATTGTTTGTGTGGTTTTATCTGTTTGCTGCCCTGAGATCTCATGATAAAAGGGTATGGCAAAAATTATTAAATAAATATGGATGCAATCTTTTTCTCATAGCAGCTGTAGGGCAGCCACAAAATCAGTAGGTGAAGTTATTCCACATCTTCCCTACCTATTCTTACTGATAAGGACATTCAAAAAAGATGTTTTGCTGGGCCAACTAATTTGTCTAACAAAGCCACATGACCGTGGACCATTTCCATTTTTATTTAACTTATTTAAAAAGAAAACACATTGCTTCAGTTTAAATTACAAATTAAACATATTAGAATCAGATAGGGAATAGAAGAAAAGAAGCCTTTCTCACACAATAAACCAAGTTCTTAAATCTTTAGTCATTAAAAGTGCATCCAGGAAGTTTTAGACCAGGTACTTTAGTGTCTGTTCTGTGTGAATTGGTAGAAAGGATTGTAAAATGTAAAATTATCAAACACAGAGAAGAATAAAACTTACTGAAGAAAGGTCACTATGGCTTCTGTAAAGATAATTCTTGACTCACTACCTTTTTGAGGGTTCTTTGAGAGTGTCAACAACTAAGCAGATAAGGGTCAATTGATAGAGACAGTGTATTTATTCTGAACTTTCAACAAGATTTTTACGTAGTCTGTTATCAAAGGCTTCTGAGGAAACTTCGTAGCCATAGAATAAGAGGACAGGACTTTTTATGGATCAGTAACTGATTCAAGGTATTTTGAGAGCCTTGAATCAGTTACTCAATAATCTCAATATCTAAAAAATAGAAAACCCTCCCAGCACAACTACCAGAAATTAAAGCCTTCTAGATAATCCTTCTGTGTATTCGATAGTATTTATTCCCAGATATGTGTGCATAGGACCACAGCCTTACAGGCCAGCAATCTGCATAGGTAGAAGAAACCGAAGCAATATTAACTGCACAAGATATGCCTAAAAATCTAAGCATAAATTCATATGTCACTTGAATCAGAGAGAGCCTGCATGCTGTAGTGGTTTGAGTGATGAACTATGACTCCAGAGACCAGGCTTTGATTCCCCACTTGGCCACGGAAACCCACTGGGTAACTTTGGGTGTGTCACATATACTTAGCCCCAGAAAGCCTCATTACCTTACAGTTGCCAGAAGTCAGAAATGACTTGAAGGTACACAGCAACAAGAATAACTGATTAAAAAGCAGGAAGTCAGACAGTAGGATCCATGGTGAAAATACCATTTAAGGAATTAAGAAATAGGATCTTTTCCATGTCTATGCATGATGTGCTCATGAAGGGTCTCATCCAGGCAGATGGGATGTTTAAGCCCCTCAGTCTTCTTTAGCTATGCAGAATTTTATAATGTTTTATAGCATTCACAGAGTTTTATAGCATTGTTGCCTAAACAATGTCTCTAAATTTAAAAGCCACCTCCCATATACAGTTTTTTTTTAATTTAAAGGTTAAAAAAACCAAATGGGATACAAATCATGCTAACAAGTTTGTTGCATTTGGTTGGTTTAATATTTTTTTCAAATAGGGCATTCCCTGCTTATTTAACAGGTTATGGACCAGAGCACTGTCAAAAAGCAGAAATTGTCAAAAAATAGAACTCTTGTGTACAGACTGAATAAAAAAATGGTGTTGAGTTGATTGAGAGAAAAAGTAGTGTGTGATCACAGATATAAAAGATGTTCTGCACACAGTTTCTAGAGATTCACAGTGTGTCTCTTGTACAGTATTTGTGACCACATCCTGCTTTTTCTCTCAGTCGACTACCATCTTTTTCAGTCGATTAGGAGAAAAAACAGTGCATGGTTGCTTTTCAATGATCCACTCTTTTCGTCCAAAGGGTGGACCACACATCATATATATGAGTCCTGGTTGTAATTGAAAAGGAAAGAAAGAGCAGATTGCAGAGAAGCAGACTGTCAAAAAGTGGGAGATGGCTGTAACTGGGCAGCCAATTTGTCATATGAACGTACAGGGTTCTGTTTGTTGTGTGAGGTCTTTGGGTATTGTGAAGTACCATTCATTCTACATCCATAAACAGCATTGTAAAGACTGGTCATTTTTTATGCAGGTACACCTGAGTTAATGAAGTTGGTGTGTTCCTGGGCATTACTTCTTTACAAGAAAATGTAACAACGTGGCTGACAGTGAAGTTCCTTTTTTACAAAGTTCTTTTATGCCTGCCAAGCAACCCTTTACCAGCTTCCTCCAGCATGATAAACAAAACAGAGAAGTATAAGTTTGGCCATCAAACTGGAAGTCATGAGAACAATGGAACCTAGTGAAAGAAAGAAAGAAAAAGTATCTTTGCTTGCATTTTGAAAGAAGCTTTCAGGTAGTCCCTGGAAGGTTCAAAATCTTTTTGTTTACTTTTGCAAAACTTATCTGCTCTGAATGTTTCATTTCATATGTGCATATTGTTAGTTCTGAATAAAAAGCTTGCTGAAACATATTGTAGATGATTTGTGTGGCATAGGAACCTACCACTATTCTTTCCATGTTACCTCTCTCTCTGGTACCAAATATTCTGTTAAATAAGTAATGCTCTGGAACATGTTTACTTAATTGAGAGAAGCCTGTACTAAAAATTAGGGCCATCTAATGAACCTATGAAGAAGATTAAAGATCAAAGAAAGTACTTTGAATAGGGACTAGAAACAAACTGAGAGCAAACTTTTAAATCTGGCAAATGTTTCCTTTACCTTTAAACTTAGTTATCTTGAAATCCAAGATATTTCAGGGGTAGTTCTGTTGGTCATGAAGCCAACCTTTGAAATAGCTGCTATTAATCTCACTACTCATCAGTCACAAATTTCTTCATGGTAGTCAATGGCAATCCTTTTTTGATCATTGATATTGGATATGATTCTTAATAAGTTTAAAATGAATTGCTCCTTTGATTCAAAGTATAAAAATTGTCCAGTACATAATGACACAATCTACCATTCCATATGGTATGGATGTACATTTGAAAACATGTACTTTAGTTTTCATTTTGAAAAATCCCTTAGTTTAATTGTGCCATTTCATTTATATTATTCTTGTTTTACATTATCTTTAATTTCTTTTTTGCTTCTTTCATTAAACTTAGCCTTTCTCCTGACAACTTTCCTGTTTTTCGCCTAACTAGCATGACAGTTTGTTCATTAGTTAATTTCTTGCAATTGTGTTACACCAGTAAGATGAGATACCTGACAAATTACATCTCGGTAATATGTGAATGGGGGTATCTTATAGTCATTCTTTAAAAGCACACATCCAGTAAGCTTGCTATTGGTTTGAAGAGACACTTACCTGCATGTCTTCTACTTGTAACCATTATACATTTTTTTTTGTCGTGAAAATTATGTTTGCAGACATTCTTTCATTGCTCTAGGACATCAGACCAGCCAAATATCAGACACATTAAAGCTCCTTTTCATTGTTGGAGATCTTCTAGAGATATTGGACCAAGTGTCCTTCACACTGAAGAACTGGCATATCTTGGAGATAACTCTTTCATAACTCTTAAAAAAAACCTCTTGTCTATCCAGCATTTCAGGAATGTATCTTATTTTCTGTGTTATGGCTATGCTCAGTTTTGAGAATGTATTCATTTACATCAAATGTAAGAAATTAAAGCAAAGGTGCTTCCAATAGTTCATCTTTGCTTGTTTTCCCTTTAATTTTATGGTGAATCCCATAAGGGTGCATTCATTTAATTTTGTCAGTTTCTGGAATTAACACATACTACTACTATGGAAGCATCAAAAGTGCAAGCATGTCATTCTACTGCTATTTTCTGATGGTGTCCACCAAATAACAACAACAATAATAGCAACACTTATTTATAATGGCTCTTCACCAAAGTGCAGAACATCAACATACACAGTCTGGGACAAGGACAATAAATGTAACTGTATAGCAACACAAGACCCCACCAAACGCTACCCATCTTAGCATTTTAAACACAACTCAGTGGATTAAGCTACTGAATCAAAGATGAACGTCTTCAGCCCTTTACGAACATGGGCGAAATCATCCTCCAGGTGAAGGTTCAAAGGAAACGTTCCACCAATGCGGAGCCAGATCTTGAAAAACGCGCAGCCTTGACAGAACTGTGTATGTTGGTGGAACAGACAGCAATCCTTTTCCCAGAGATCTTAAATTCCTGGATGGAATATACCATACTAATTGAGCTGCAAGATACTAAGGGAAGTTAGAACTCAAGAACAGTGGAAGGGCTTACTCTATAGATAGAAGTAATTATTACAGTTATGGGATGTCATACACAAATATGGGGAGAACAAAGAGCTCTGAATTGCTTCTATTTCTCATTGAGAATATGTTTACTCTACTTATTTTTGCAATTCATACAGTCCTGATCCAATGTTAACTCCTTAAGAATGTGAACTGATGATTCTAACTGTTGCTGTTTATAATTAAATGTCCAGATGTTGTCAGATATCCAGATATTAATGAGATTTCAGTTGTAAATATGATTAATTGAGAATCCTGTTTTTCCTTACATAAAAAAAATTACAAAGTACAAGAGGAACACAGTCACAAAGTTACTACATTGTACAGACTTTAGGCTTTTCTTTGAAAATCAGCATGATGTAGTGGTCTGAACATTGGACTATGATCCTGTAGATCAGGGCTTGATTTCCTGCTTGGCCATGGAAACCCACTGGATGACCTTGGGTGTGTCACTCACACTCAGCCTCAGAAAACCCTGTGTTAGGTTTCCCTTAGGGTCACCATAGCTTGGAAATGACTTGAAGGAACATAACAACAACAATAAGGGCCTTCTTTGCGACATTATTTGCTGCTGGGGCAGAAAGTGACAATAACGGTCTAAAACAGTAGTTCTTTACTTTACTTGGGACTCCCTGTAAATATATATTTTTGCCAGGGACCCCCAGGACTTAACTCACAATTTAAATATTCAAATGTTTATTTATTTATTTGAGGCTTCTGGAGACTAGGATTCAAATCCCTGCTCAGATACTGGATGACCTTGGGCAAGTCACATTTTCTCAGCCTCAGAGGAAGGCAAAATCAAACCCGTTCTGAACAAATCTTGCAAACCACCCCCCCAAACCCATAACAGGTTCACGTTAGGGTTGGCATAAATCAGAAGTAACTTGAAGGCACACAACAACAAAGTGCTGCAATTGGGGGAGGTTCTTTCTAGCCATCACATTTTTCCCCTTTGAAATGCTTATGGAGATTCTAAGGCGAAACTATTATGACTGTTTTCTTGGCAAGATTTGTTGCTTTTGCCTTTCTCTGAGGCTGAGAGATTGTGACTTGCCCAAGGTCACCCATGGGGTTTCCATGGCTGAGTGAGGATTCAAACCCTGATCTCCAGGGCCATAGTTTGCAAACAAAGGAGCAGTTTCAGCACCCACAACCTGCCCCCCAGTACCACATCTCTGTTGTTGCTGCTGCTGCTGGTGTTTAGCAGCAGGGCTTTGTGGGCCCCTTGTGAAGGCTCCACAGACTCCAGGTTAAGAACGATTGGTCTAAGGAACTTGTTTTGTAGAGATTCCAGCTGGGTTGTTTGCATCAGCCACCAAATATGTGACCTGTAGGTATACTATGTGACAGCTTTTACAAGAAATACTATCAGTTTTTGAGAGATCATATTGGCCTCTTTAGGTGCAGCAAATATTAAAAGAACTTGAATTCATCCCCAGGCTTTCGCAGAGAGGCCATGTGGAGCTGATAAGAATGGGGATCCAACAGCATTTGGAAGAGTGCAGGTTGCCATACCCTAGTGTAAACAAGACAGTTAAACTTTCTTACTTGTGCAGTTACCTGTCCAGTAATTGCTTGAACCTATAACAATGAAATCCTAACATTAGTGTGTCTGCAAGGCTACAACCCAATGAACAACCTTTATATTCGTACATATTTTTATTAAAGATGTTCTTTACGATAAATTGTCCAACAGTTTTTTCAATAGATAAATTATATCAGCTTCCATGGCTGAGAGTGGGACAACTACTGTACCTTACAGCAGGATTAAAAGGGATATTTAAATAGGACAAAACCAGGACAAGAAAATAAACTATCTAAGCTGATATTTTTGAATATATTTACTTCAGGAGTGAAAAGGAGGAAGGTTTTGCTCCGATTGTAACAGTTTCATTTTAATATTACATAAAATAAGACTGTGTTACAATCAGAGTATATGAGATAACAGTTAAAACGGAGAAGGATACACTTTCTGAGTTAAATGAAGTTACCGGAAATCTTAAGAATACATAGTGAGAGCGCTAGATCTGTGTTGTATAATCATACCAGTACAGTCTGGAACTGCGAGATAACACTGCCTTCCAGGAAGTCACTACCCACAAAGCACCGATGTGTCACATACAGACAAACAGTTCTGAAGCTTCAATGGATGGCAGCAGCACTACAGAACGCTCCATGGCTAATCAGCAACAGTTTACCTCTCTTTTGAGAAGGTCCTACCAAGTATTGTTTTCCAAGTCTCTTGCAAGGATCGTGTCAGGAGTAACTCTTAACTCATGCTCCCTGTGGATGATTTGTGTTTCCAGTTTAGTGAGATATATACAAACAGATGCAGAGCAAGTTTTGCTTTAAACATTTATATTCCTTTTCTCCCCAGTGATTCTACCTCTACCCCTGCTTTTCAGCAGAAGTCACCTTCCATGCTGTACAGTGCAAGAACAGTCATCTAACCCATTTTTGTGTTCAAGTGAATAAGCAACTAAGCTGAATCCTAGCCATGTTTGTCCAGATCTTTATTTTCAAGAAGTAGCCCAGCTCTATGCCTCCAACTTCAGTTTTATTAAACTTCAGCTAGCATCAAGCTCTAAATGTATTTAGAACAACAGAATAAATTTTGAATGGAAATTAAAATATAGAACCATGCAGCTTGGAACTTAACTTTTGTCAGTTACTAAAGATCCAGACTAAGTTTGTTATGCTTTACAAACTAGCTTAAGGTACTAAGTTAAGATGAATTCAAACTTAATTTATTGACTAAAGTAAGGCTCTAAAGCAGAGCTTTTCAAACTTTTCATGTTGGTGACACACTTTTTTAGACACGCATCATTTCACGACACAGTAATTCAATTTTACTAGCAAACCTGAGGTTAAACTAATCCCTTATAAGAGATACAGACACATACATAAATTGTAATAACAAAATGTATGAGGACACAACATGTCTTTCATGAAAACTTTTCATATATTTTTAAAAATATATGATTTATAAATAATAACATACATTTCCAAGATTTTAGGTGACACAACTACACACTTCAGGCAATACACTAATGTGTCATGGCACACCATTTGGAAAGTCCTGCTCTAAGGAATGACATAACTTTGTCTCCACTATCATAGGTGCATAAACTAGTGTGGGAAAGGCAGTCTTCACATGCATAAATATTACATTGTTTCCATTTTATATAACCTGTATATTTTAATATAACATGAAGATAAATAAGAACATTATTCTACAGTGTAACATGGACACTGCATCTGGATGAATAGCTTCCAACACTGCCAGTTAAAAAGCATTCTGCAGCTATTCCATTTTTTTCTCCTTAAAGATTATTTTTGCTTCTAGACAAGACTTTTATCCTGTGATTTTCCTGCCTCAGACATGGAACTATTCAAGTGGTCCAGATAACATCATGATGTGAAATTCTGTGAATGAGGAGCAGTGATTGCACTGTAACAACTTCTTCTGGAAGCATGCAAGTCTGATAAAATGATCCGTACTGCACCTTGATGGGATTGGTACTTATGAATGCCATTGTAACAGCAACAATGAAGATTTGTAACTATCAGTTTATTCACCAGTTGCAGAACAGGTAGAAGTGGCTCTCCTATCGTTTGAGACATAATTATACCTCAGCATTGATCTGGAGTAGGAGTAGTCATTGTATTTGTGACTGTACTTGGACTTCTGTCCTTTTGAAATGACTTGTTTTTTCCTTTTTGCATTGCAATATCTCAGTCTTGTAAGTTAAATGTTTCCTAAGCATATCTTGAAGAATCAACTACCTAGAGCTTGGTCAAGTAGAATACTTGCTTTGAACATGGAAGATTCTGACAAATACCTCCACACAACAATGGGTGCAGCCAACTTGGGCAAATTTGTTTCACAGAGTGATCTTATTGACTATTCAAAAATTGATCTTTCTCATAGATTTATTATATAGCAGTATAAGTTGCTACAAAACAATCTCTGTAATACAGATACATTGACTGTATTGATAGACATTGAAATGTTGATTATGATGGTTATACTTATTCATATCCCAGGTCAGGACAGAAGGTGGCTTCTGCCCTTTTCAGGAATCAAGGTGGCTTCCAACAGTTGATACAAATATAGTTTCAAACTACCAGCATACAAAAGGTTAAAAAGTAATTAAACTGTCAAAAACATTAAAATTAAAGCAAAACAGAAACCATTAAAAGACATCAAATAAAATCCAGCATATTTTGTTATATTGTGTGCTTTCAAATTGTTTCCTAAGGCGAACCTATCATTGGGTTTTCTTAGCACGATTTGTTCAGAGGGGGTTTGCCTTTGCCTACCTGAGAGAGTGTAACTCTCTATGGAACTCTCTCTATATATCCTCTGTAAAAAATTCTCAAAGGCCCTTCAGAGTAAAAAGGCTTTCATTTGGGTGTGGAAAGGTGATAAGGAAGGGGAAGGTTCTTACTCATGTTCCTTTCAGGTGTATCTATGAGGCTAGTGAGACAGAGAGAAGGACCTCCCCAGGCACGTTCATATGGAAGATTATGCTTCTTCAAATAATCCAAGACCAGCTTGTCCTCCTTATTTTCCCTCAGCCCAAACATGCTTGCCTCATTTCTGACACTGAGAATATGCTGGCACTCAAAAGAGGGGGCAGATATTAATGAACAGTAATTTTTAAAATTCCACTTCGGCTACTCCCACTTACTATCAGATGAGTCAACAGAGAGGAAAAAATGGATAGACCTTCCGAGATACAATAACACTTGAATAAACAAAAGCCTTTTGTTTTGTTTTGTATGGCTGCTATTATAACTTCCTGAAAAACAAGTGTTGTGAATCAAAAACATGATTAATTATCTCTGTCTGATAGTTATACATGTGACAACAGTGATCTGATCTTCTGTGCATAACTGGAAAATTAGCAAGATATTTTTGAGGTGTCTAGAAACGGAAATGACATCATCTTGAAAGTATTATGTTACATACAGACCATCACAGTTTAATTTGCCAGTAGGGATGTGCACATCTATAAAATCCATTTTCTCCCTTTATTACTTCCACATCTGGTCTCTGTTTGGTTTCTTTTTTTCTTTTTTGCACGTTAGAAACTGTATAAATTGGCCAAATACTCCCCCATTGATTTAAGTGCGTTAAGAGTGTAACAGTATCTTACATATGTGCATGAATTTTTGATTTGGCCCAGTGCATGGGGAGACCCTAAAAGAGAACCTGTTCTTATTACTTGAGTTCAGAGACAGAGGTAGAGCTGAAGAAGAGAAGAGCTGTCCTTTCCATGGATAAAGATTAAGCCCCTTTCACCTTGAATAAGGCAGTAGAATTTTCAATTCTGTGTTTGAGAGCGTACAAAAGGGTAAATTCCTTATAGTGAAATTAACATTATACATTTCCACTTATTTTATATCTTTTATTTAGGGCTTTACATTTTGCATCCAAGGTTGTGATACTACTGAGCAGCACATATAGAAAAATCTTACAATCAAGTCCTGCACTAGCATCTCATTGGGCTCATGGAACTTTTGTCTTACATTCTGATTGTGTTTGCAATATTCTTTTATAATTTCTCCCAGAGAACCCAGAAGGTATTACACATATATTTGAAATGTATATATTTTTGTGCACTTTTCAAATGTATAATTTTTAATTTATTCCTGCAGCTGTTTCTTAACATGTGGATACTAGACTGAAAACTGTGACTGATCCAGGGATAATTCAGGAACTGTGGATGGGGTGAAGTCTGAAAAAAAGAGAATCAACTGGAACAGATTCCTTCTGCCAAGGACTAGTCTGACTCTACTTAGAGAAATCTTTCCCTTTCATGTGGGGAAAGGTGAGAAGTTTTCTGAATTGTCCACCTAGGCTTTGGGGAGAACAGAAGCATTTGTACCTGTTCCAGATCCAAACAGGCTAGGAAAAACGCTTCCATTAAAATTCTCAGATGAGAGAGGAGAGCAGCATCCAGCAGCACTGCAACAATCAAAATTACTTTTTTTTTCTGAACAAAAAAGCCAAATTGGAAACTGTACCAACAATACCGTCTACAGCAAGGGTGGGCAAAGCAAGGGCCACATGTAGCCCCAGAGGTGATTTGTGACTCCCAGAAGTCAACTGCTGCTCTTGGGAGTCTTTAGAAACAGCAATTTCATATTAGAGCAAGTTGCAGGTCATTTTACTTTAATACCCTCCCCGAAATAAAGCTGCAAGTGAAACTACTTTCTGTTGAGATCTTTTCATTTGGGGTTTTCAGGGCTATATGATCTGCATTGGGTTCTGGGGGTGGAAAATTGGCCCCTGAAGCTCACCTTAGGTCAAAAGTGATTGTGAAGTCTGTGGGATTTGGTGTCTATGGCCATTTCCATCCTACACTGTTAGATTGCTATTATTCCACTTTCAACATCCTGTGGAATTCTGGGGTCTTTAGCTTACTGAGGCCAAAGAGCTCTCTGGTTGAGAATTCTAAATGCCCCTCCCGAGACTGCAAACCTCAGGATTCCATAGGATGTTGAAAGTGGAATCATAGCGCTATAACAGTCTAGTGCAGAAATGGCCATAGCCTTTCCTTCAGTGCAATCCCATATTTGCAATCATCTAAGTTCTGCTGATCTCTACATTACTTTGGGCCAAGCAATTCAGTGAATTTAAATATGTCTTTGCATATTAGTTGAGGGGAGGGAGAAAGATCATGAACAAGATAAGAGCAGACATGGATAAATTTTCACCAGTGCTATGGGCCTGAGGAATATCCCTCTTCTGTTTGCTTCGACGAAGTGGAATTTGACATTGGTGCTAAATAAATATAATATTGCAACACTGAGCCGATTACTTTGCAAACTGTGGTATGCCTAAGCCTACTGCTAAACCTAAACCTAAACCTACCTAATTCTACAAAAGATCAAGCTATAAAACTCACTTCATGAAAAAGATGGGTTGTTGTGCCAAATGAGTCTCCTGTCTCCATGGAAACTTGTTGTGGAACAAAATTATTTCAGGCATTTATTGAACATGGCCAGAACTAGACAGTTTAGGTAGGGACACAGGAACAGCTTTCAGAGTCAGCCTGTACAACCTGAGTTCTTTCTTGCATTGTCACAGCAGGTAAAAATGGCTTGATACTGGATTGGATTGAAATCCTGTATTGCTGCTTGATTAATGCAGGTAGTAGTGTGATTAAGAGTTTAGCTCAGGGGTGGGAATCTTCAGATATTGTTGGACTGCATCTTCTAGCATACCTGACCACTTGTTGGCAAGGGCTGCTGGGGCATGCAATCCAGCAACACCCAAGAACCACATAATTCCTGTCCGAGTTTTAACAACTCCTGATTATTCTTGAGAAGAAATATTGATCAGCACTCAGAAGCAACAAGTAATTTTTATAAGGGTAACATAACAGAGTTACATTTCACCGGTGGGAATGAAGGTAAATTGTGGAGGGAGAGAGAGAGAGAGAAAGAGAGATTTTGTATGATAAGCAACATGCTCTAGTTCAGTGGTTCTCAACCTGTGGGTCCCCAGATGTTTGTGGACTTCAGCTCCCAGAAGCCCCAGCCACTATGGTCAATGCTCAGGGCTTGTGGGAGCTGAAGTCCAAAAACATCTGGGGACCCACAGGTTGAGAACCACTGCTCTAGTTCTAGAGCATTCTAACACCATTTTTGCATAGTTTTTCAAGTTTGATGGTACTCTGTTATCTATTTTTTTTAAAGTCACAAAATTCATAAGGAATGCAATGAATTTTTGTCATAGCAATAATAGTAACAAGTTATTCTATTGGTAATTGTACACATGCATGCTTTGTACCAACACTTACTTTAAAAGCTAACTTCCCTAGCTCTGACATGACTGCATTTTGTATCAATGTCCTTTAGAAGAGTTATGTAAAACTAAGAATGATGTTTACAAAACAATATAAAATAATCTGAGAGTGTATGGGATTTGAGCCAGGTCACAAGTGTTTATTTGTATGAAGCATTAAGATGGCCTTCTGCTGATGTTCAAACAGCACAAATCTGATTGTATTGGCAGTGTTTTGCTGTTTTTTCCTCCCAGGGGAGCCCAGCTTTCTGATTCCATGTGTTCAAAAATTATGAACTTCAAAAGTGCAGTTTGTTCTCAAACATTTAAAAAGATTTATTAACTATCAAACCTATGCCCTGATAATTCTTAAAAAGAAGTAAAATACTATCACTACACTAATTAGCTTTTTGTTCTGTGATCGAGCAAGATGCACTGCAGTCACAAATGTCCAGCTGGGAGTCAGTTCCTCATTCCAGAAATTTACTGAGCAGAGTAGGACATATCTGCCCTCTGCTGGGAGTCACATACTTAGGAAAATGTAAAAAACCATTAATTGTTCATTGGGTTCAAACAAAAGTCCACAAAATTCTAGGTAATTTTTATTTTAAATCAGATCTTCAGATTTCTTTAACTGGCAAAGTGTTAAAAAAGCAGATCAGAGGTGGATGCTGAAGACTTTGTATGGCCAAAATCTTAAGATAAATGAAGAGTCGCAGACTTCTCAAATGGATTAAACACAACTAGGTACCTTGCAAGCTTCATTGCTGCTGGGATACACCAACAAATAGTAACTGAACCCACCATTTTTGAAAATATAAAGTGGCTAGTTAGATTTCTCTCCAATCTTATTCCAAAATCCTATGTTCCTCAGAAAGCAAAAGAGAAGAGAAAGCAAGCTGGAGATTAATCTTGGCTGAACACTCCGAAGTCTCTAATAAGGTTAAATGACATAGCCAGTGTGGCTTAATCCTTATGTTGTCCCTGCCTGCACACTGATGCCACCAGGAACTTCCCTTTTGGAGCTAAAAGCAAATATGAGGGGAAGATGAACATTAGCACTGAAGTGAGACTAAACCCATTGCTCAAGATCAACGGGAGAAAACTTGGAGTAGAAGATTGAAATACACTGCTAATCAAAGCATAAAAGAAAGTATTTACAAGAATCATTATAGATGTATCTCCCACCAGACAAACTGTCAAAGTTGTATAAAACCTGTAAGAAGTGATGTTGGAAGTGCACTGCGGAGAGCGGAACCTTCTATCACACCTGGTGGTCATGTCATAAATCAAGAAAATACTGGAAAGCTGTTTACCTGACGATAGAGAACAGTCTGGGTACCACTTTTCAAATGAAACCAGAAATGTATCTTTTAAGAATGATTGATGACAATTTAGAGAAAAAGTATGGGAAAATTATATTTTATAAGTCAGCAGCAACAAGACTGCTATTTGCAAAAAAATGGAAACTGAATGTATTTCTGACAGTCAGTGATTGGATTCTCAAATTACTGGATATGGAGATTACAGATGAGATGACAATGTTAATAAGAGAATGTCAGATAGAAAGGTTTGTTAAAGATTAGGACCTGTTAATCTATTGTTTCAGAAAGACTTGCTCTGATCTAACGGTAGTAAGTTTTCCAGATTTAAGAGGTTTTTTTTTTATAAAAATAGATTTGATGACTTTAGAGTTTAGAAACCAATTAGAAAAAATCCTAAAATAAGATTATGTCAGAAATGAATATGGTAGAATCAAAACAATTAATATAAAATGTAATGCTGTTCTATTTTATATGAGAAACAACAACAAAAGAGAGACGGGAAAGTCAATGTATGAATGTTGTTATATTTGTTGTATGAATGTTGTATACTTTCATTTATTCTCTTACTTTGTATTCTAATACTTTCATTAGCTTTCCTTAAGGTGTTACTCTTTAGAGAATGGAAGATAATTAGAAGACTTGTATGGATACTGTTTGTTTGTGTGTCAGCTTTTTATTAAAATAAAATGAGCCTAAAGCTTACAGCCTTCCATATTGTGACTCTGAGAACAGTCAGACCCTTCTCACATGCTGCTTTTTAAAAGCCTTGCTGTGCTTCATAAAAAGACTTATTTTGGGGTCTTTAGTTTGGCCTTCAAACTTGTGGTTGATGGACTGACTGGAGTTCGCTGCGACACTCAGCTGTGGAAGATTGGATAACGATTCCTTAAGATACTCACCGGCACCAATCCAAAGCTCTTAAATCAGGGATGGGCAACAGTCAGAGACTATAGGGCCGCATTGGCCCCCCAGGAGACCTTGGAACACCACGTTCCCTACTGCACCCAACCCCCCAAAACATTTTTTTGCCTCAACATCCTTCCTCACCCTCTAGGTGGGATGAAGAACATTTTCTCTTATGTTTTTGACTTCCCAAACATTTTAAGACAGGCCTAGTTTTTAAAAAACAGGAAGGGACACAGAAGTCTCTTCTTGCTTTTTTAAAATGTTTATCTTGGGTTTAAATGGGCTAGGGTGGGGTAATCATGTGGCAAAACACCCAGAGAGTGGTGGTGGTGGGGATTTGGGCCATTCTTTACTTTTGTGGGACACAAATACAGCACTGGGGGCTGCACACACACCCAGGTCCCACACTTTTCCTGTTCTGGTCTTAAAGAATACAGGTCTGTTCCACAAAATGAAAACCCTTAGTTCTGCTCACATAGTACATTTGTGCCTGGCTGTACTTCCAAACTATAGGTCAGTGGAAGAGTGTGGGTGTACAAATATTTATCTACATAGGGAACTAGATGTCAAGAAGGTTGAGAGCAGCTTAGCTTTTTTCCAGGGATTGCTATTTTTATGTAGACAGATTGACCTACAGAATAGCTTTGAAAGAACTTTCCCTTCCTCATCATATGTGTGGTCCAGTCCAAATATTTACCATCTATGTAAAAACTAGCTTAAAAAGAAAAAAAAACATGTTTGGATCCCTCTTTAGGGAAACCTTCCCCAACCTGATACTCTACAGTTGTGTTGCACTGTAATCTCATGCCCACTCACCATTCCCAGTTAGACATGCTGAGTGGATACACTGGCAGTTGTAATCTAAAACAGCTGGAGGGAAGGCACCAGGGAAAGGTGCTTTAGGAATACATGAAATTACCAATATGACAATGATCTACTGAGTGGGAACACCAGAGACCAAAAAATCTTTCTCATGGGTTTTTTTGTGCAAGGGGGCATAATTTGTTCTCTTCACTTAATTCCTTTCATCATTCTCCAGGAAAACTTTTGTTTAGAAACACAGAGAAACAAAAAAGCTAGCCAATATACACATACCTGCAGTACATTGTTTAACTGGCTTAGCTCTTCTCAGTTTTATCTACCTACATGCTATTTGTCAGTTAGAGGGTAAGTACAGAGACTAAATGGACTAATGATCTGAGGTGAAAATCTGCACATATATATTGATAGGCACAGAAACACCCAGTCTTTTCATTTAATGAAACTGCAGGTGCCTAAACTATAGAATAGGAGATATGCAGAGCTTAATTTTACAGTTAATAAATACAAAAATCTGCAAAGTCACAAGAGAGGGGCACACAATTTGTGGGGATCAGTGCAATCTGAAAGAAAACTTCTACCTGAGCAAATAAAGCACCATATTGTACATGTAAACATGATCTTAAGTGATCAAGTAGATGGCCATGCCAGGAAGGATTGGAGATAATAGTGGTTAGATTTTTCAAGGCTGCAGAACAGAATTCAGCAAGCAACTTGTAGACTTCCATATATTGTGACTCCAACTCATATCATCCTTCACCAATGGCTAGGCTAGGCTGGGCTGTTGGGAATTGCATTCTAACGACAACTGGAAGGCTATCCAACTCAACTGTTGAATCATTTTACACTTGAGAGAATGGATTTCTGGAGGAGAAATGATATCAATTACAATTTTGAGGCCTGTCAGCTATGATGTAAATGGAGAACGATGAACAGGTAGATCTGCCTGAGGCTCATACTGACATAGTTGGTTGTGGAACATGGAGCATGGGTGATGCTGTCGGGCTGATTAGAACAAACAAGCTTCACACATGAGCACAGCCATATGACAACAGTGGACGGCCACAAAGGCCTGAAGTTACAGTGCTGTGAGAGATTTTGCAGGTGTAGAATTGCTGATGCTCCAGATATCCTGGACCGTTTCTATTGGTATAGTCCCTTGCCACTGGACATGCCTGGGGCAAGTTGTAGACTAAAGGCTGACCACTGCCACTGTGCAGAAAACACAGGAAAAGGATTTGCCAGGCACACGCTTAAGTTAGGAAATGAATAGCTTTGGTTACAGGAGCTTTCAAATAAAAGGCTCCTTCAACAAAGAATCAGGAGACACCATGCATCTGCTCCAATTTTTCTTTAATCATGGCTTTTCTGCATTAAAAAATAGCTAGAAACTAATAAAACACAGGAGACTTATGAACTGCAGATGCCCCCCTTTGCATAACACTCATGAGTGACACAAAGCAATGGTGTGAACAAAGCCTCATCTGAAATTTCTCACAGTCTGTTGCCCAGATTCAGTGCAGGCAAATGCTGCAGCTAGAGGTTTTGCTTTGTTTACTCACTGTGGGTCAGGGTGAGAGAAAAGAAGTCAAGTGGTCCATAGACTAAATGTTCTGCCTTATGCCCTGCATCAGACAATATATGATCTAGAAGACAGCTTCCGGCATTTGGCAGCAAAAGCTACAGGTACTTTATAGCACAATTTACTATCTGAATTGGAAGTGGAGTGATAAGGGACTGCCATAATACATCACAGCATGCACTTCAGATTTTAGGAGAGTAGATTAGTCTGCATAATGCTTTCCTAGAAGAGTTCATGTTTATTCAAGAAAGTACACCCCTCTGCATTTATGCCATGGCAGTCAAAAACAGCTTCTGCTAGTCACTGTTACGCTAGGTTAAGCCAATGGTTCTTAACCTGAGGGTCTGGGGAGCTCTCACAGGGGATTTGCAAAGGGTTGCCATTCATCTCAGAAAATGGGGAAAATCCCAGCTTTAAGGGAGTAAAAACTGCCTTGCTGGTTGTGGCCAGTTGGTGCAGCATACCTCCGATTCCTCAAAGGTGGTAGTGACGATGGTGATGGTGCTGTGCTGGTGGGAATCTCAGCCTGCGCTGGAGGCTCTGGTGCTATTGCTGGAGGTAGGAGGGCAAGAGGGGAGCCCAGAAAACAAGGGAAGATGCCCAGCTCAGGCTTTGTGTGGCAATGCTTCTTGAACTCAGGGTGAGACAACATGGCAGAGCTTTGCTTCCAAACAGCCATGAGAATAGAAGGGACCCTCTTTACTCTTGTGGCTGCTTGGAAGCAAAGCAGTATAGTCTCAGTGTTCCCATGGGAGAAAGTGCGAAAGAAATGCTGTTTCCCCAAACGAACTCTGAGAGAGTAGAGACGGGGTACATGCTTCTTTTATATGCACCTACCTTCTCTCTGCTCTTTTGGTGCTCCTTTGGAGGGAAACAACATTTCTTTCACACTTTTCACCAAAGCAACGCCAAGACCCTTCCTTTCCAGGTGCTGCTTTGGGGGAAAGAGCAAAAGAAATCATTCTTTAGACCTGCCTCCCATTCATAACTTTCCTTTAGGAAATTCTAGTTCATTCTACTCTCCTGCCACTTGAAAGATCTTAGCATGCTACTCCACAGACCATTAAAGAGCCTCTTTTCCTTTGCATTCTGTACTGGAAAAATAAAGGATAAGGGTCAGCAACTGTTGAACAACTTTAAATATTAAATCTTGAGTTAAGTCTTGCAAATTATATTTGCAAATATAATGGCAGCAAATTATATTTACAGGGATGCTCAGTAAAGAAAAGGTTAAGAACCACTGGATAAGAAGTATCTTGTGATCCCCCTTTCCTCAAAGCTAAATAACAACCCCAGGATATGGGCTGTGGTAGTTCAAGGGCAAACTATTGGCTTAGTAAGTGAAAACTTCAAAAGAAAATAACACATTTTTCATTTAGAAGTTTAACATTAGCTAGAGACACTTGTTTATTCAAGAGGGGTATACAGGGTCACTAAATTAAAGAAATTAAGTTTCAAAGTCATCCTTCACTATTTCCATTTAGTAACTTTTTAAAGCACAAATCCTTGATCAGTCAAGTTAGAAGCATACAAAGAATCTTGCTGGATCATCCTGCTGGCAAAAGACTGGAACTCATTTGGAGTGCAGGGGCAGGCAGATTTCAGCCATACAGAATCTACCTTGCTTTTTACTAGAACTTTGAAATCCAACAACCAAAGCCTGATGCAACACATACACACTGAATTAAATAATTTGGAACCCAGTCCTCTCAAATAAAAAATTTAGTTCCTCTAAGCTGCTTTAATCTCCACAGTATAATTTAGACAAGTGAGAAAGGTATTCTATTATTATTATTCTACTAGTGGATGTACCTGGCATTACCCAGGATTTTATTTTCTCATAGGTACCTTAGGAATTAGATGTGGTTGAAATACACAGATTTGAGATCTTGTGTCTCTAATTCCCCAAACTGCCTTGTCCAGTACCTGTAACTTTTACCCATATTCCCCAATCCAATCTGTATTCAGAGTTATTAACATACAGAGGTTGGGTTCCTGATGGAAGACACTGGTCTTCTCCTTGCTGGTAGGCCTCGTCTTCATAGCAACCCGCCTGAACTCTCTGGCTGAGAATTCTAAAGGCCCTTCCCTGACCTGCCAACTCAAGGATTCCACAGAATCTTCACAGCCAGCCAATCATATGAGATCTTCTCGCCTCACACAGCCAATCATATGAGGTCTTTGCCTGCCTGACACAAACTCACAGACAGACAAACTTTAACTTTTATATAGTAGATTACTGATTCTATTGGCAAACCAACCCTTGATCTACAACAAATCACTCAAAGATCTGCCATTACAACCAGACCTACTGTCTCCCCATTCCTGTCAGGGAAGAAACTTTGGATACAAAAGATTCCAGATTCGGTCCCTGGGATCACTAGGAAGGGCTGGTAAAGACCCCGTCTGAAACACTGGAGAGCACTAACAGCCCATGTTGACAATATTGGGCTTGCTAAATGGATCAACAGCCCGACTTGCCATAAGACAGCCTCTTCGTAGTCAGAACTAGTTCTACTAGCCCATTAGGCAACGAAGTAAGCATCTTAAACAGGAGATGCTGGGGAAAGTAATTTTCCCCAGGACTAACAGCAGCAAATTCTCACCTGTTCCTGTCGAACTCCTTTTAGCTCCACTCCTGGAAGCAAGAACTGTGTATGGTATGTAATCTATCCCGAATACCCCTAAACTAGTCTGCAGACTAAGTGTAATAGAAGACATATTCAATAAAGTTAAGTTTCTATAGCCACTCCACTCAGCTTCTGCATGTTGATTGAAAAGCATGTACTTTACCCTGTGTAACGTCTTGGCCCAGGCCTCTTCGTAACCTTGCATTCTGTTCTCTCCTATGGCCAAGTGACTTATCTCTCAGAAACCTACAAGCCTCTGCACTAAGAGTGGGAGTTGTCAGGCTCTGCAGATTAATGCTACTCAAAGTGGCAATCCCTGGACCAGTGCCAGTTCCTGGCAAGTTTCCAAGAACAAAAGAAACAGTAATAGCCAGCAGACATAAACATGATGTTGGTCCCTGGCACACTGGGGAAAAAAATTGCTGGCTCCCCAAATCAGACAGCCTGAGAAGAACTGTTCCAGGTGGTGAACTACAATTCCCAGTACGCTTTGCCACTGGTTATACTGATTAAGTCTGGCTGTGAATTTAAGAGTTGCAAAATCCCCACAACTGCTCCAGCCAGTTGCTGTTGCTCCCCAGCAAATAATATCTGAAAGCATAGACTAAAGTCTAGAAGTTACATATAGCAGCAAAATGAAAAATAAAGTCTGTTATTGACTTTAAAGCCGCAGTTACAGAGCAAAGAAACTTTTGAGGAAGATTAGAAAAAGCAACTACTGACTTATAATTAATTTGAAAGTCCCACTTCATTACCAGAAGTCTGAATAACATATTTGCTTTTCTTCCTCTTTTAAATTACCATATATGTATCAATATGCTTACTTAACTCCAGGAGTTTGGGGTCTTTAGCAAGCATGAGGAAAGGTCAGCGTTAATAATACAATAGTCACCACTAGCACTTTATAGTTTTCCTTTCCCTCTGACCTTACTACTTACAATCCTAACCTCAGGGCCTTTCCGCCTTACACTGCTATAGTGTTATTACTCCATTTTCAATATCCTGTGGAATTCTGGGGTTTGTAGTTTGCTGGACCAAAGAGCTCTCTGGCTGAGAATTCTAAACGCCCCTCCCGAAACTGCAGACCCCCGGATTCCAGAGGATGTTGAAAGCGGAATCATCGCGCTACAACAGGCTAGTGCGGAAATGGCCTACATCTTCCGCCAACACTGGCGCGGAAACATTTCAATCCAGGGCGGCCCGAGTTCTGCTGCCGCCGCCGCCCGGGCCTTTCCCTTCTTCTTCCTTCTCTCCGTTCCACCCCGTCTGTCTTCATTTCGAAGCCGCCGCCGCCGCCTGTGGTGAGGAAGAGCCGCCAGTACCTCTCCCCAAAGCGCAAGCTAGACCCCTACGCCATGCTTCTTACAAGGAGAAAGGCGGCCTCCGCAGGCACCCTACCCACAATGCCTGTCTCCGAGGCGCCCTCAACGAAGGCAGCCATTCGGGCTCCGGACAGCAGCGGAAGGGCGGGCTTCGCTGCTTCTGCGTCTCGCCGTGCGTGCCCGCGCCCTGCTTCTCCCTCTCAGGCGTCCGAGGCCACGCCCACCTCCATACCCTTCGCGCGGATTGGTGGAGGCGGCCCCCAGCGCCCTCGCGACAGCAGAGGAGTCTATTTAAAGGCAGCTTTTTGCCGCCACTCTCTTTCCTTTGCATTTTCACCGTCCGGGTCCTTCGGGCTCTGCCTGTATTCGCTCATAGATCACCGGCTCTCTCTGTCTCTCTCTCTGTATATACGTATTCATATTTTTAAAATCTTCAGTATGTCTGACAAGCTGCCGTATAAAGTTGGTAAGTGGCTATTTTCCCCATTTCATTTCTGCTCTGCAGAGGCCTGCAGAAATATTTGGGCTCCTTTGCAGTGGTTGTGGGCAAACCGGAGCGATGCTGAGGTGTTCCCGTTGCTCACGGTGCTAATAGTGTGTGTGTGTTCACTGAGTTTTGCTTTAATTTTGTCTGTCATTGTTGCGCCTTTAGAAGCATAATGCTCTTTGAAACCAAAGGAATTATGTAGCATGCATTAGTCACTTACACCCAAATCTTAAGACCGTTGACTTTTAGTTGTAAATAGATCCTTTAAAAAAATTAAACGTGCTCATTGTGACTAGCAGAGCAGGGTTATTTTCACTTTGTGTAATACATAATGGACTGGGAATTGCTTAGCTGGTATGCAGCCTTTGAGCAAGCTCCATGTGGACGCTGGAAAGAAAAGAGCTTTCTGGGAAGTGTAGTCTTTCTGATCGTCCGGTTATAATGGCTGCGTCCTAGACGCGAGGACTTGGAGACTACATTTCCCATAATGCTCTGGGAGACCATGCTGTCAAGCCTTTGCCTTCTTGCTGTTCAGCAAATCCATGGTTTCAGTTCGTTGATCCTTCGGGGCGGAACCCTGTTAATTCTTAAATGCAGAACTTTGACGAAGCCACTGATGACAGAAGAAGTTTTTAACAAAGAGAGACAGCATTTTTCTAAATCAGACCCACTACAATTTTAGGATCTGCTGCCTTCTGTGAAAGAATTTTTGTGAGGGACTATAATTTATGTTAAAGGGGAAGTTGTCAGTGTGGTTATGTTTGCTGGAGGCTCTGACAATAACTACCAGAACTTTAGCTGTAAATTTTTCTGGATTACTGTAAATTTTTGTGTACACACACACACATGTATTTCTGGTTTTCTTCAAAATATCTCGGCCATTGTTAAAAGCATGTTATCTAGAAATACATAACTGACCTTATAAAACAACAAGAACAGTACTGCAAGGTTGTCATGTATGTAAAGATCAAAAATGAAACGAAATGATGAGTTGAGACAAGCAGAAGAAAGTTTAGCTCTCTGTGCTTATCAGTATAGCAATCACTGCAAAATAGAAGTGCCCTTGTTAGTTACCAGACGGTTTCTACAGAGTTACCAAACCTGATGTCTGCTAAAGTTATCTAGCTATGTCATCAGAATATGCTGAAGTGGAAGTTGTATGTATGTGATGTTTTTATTTATTCCTTCACTCTTTTATGTTTGAATGTTGAGGCATGTACATGTTAAGGTTAAACAAGAAACAAAATGAAGCCACTCTCATTCTGTTAAAGAGCAAAGTCATCCTAAGTGAGTTATTCATTAAGTATGTTGCATCAGAACTTTTGTTTCTCTGCCATTTCAAATATTTAGTAGAGTTTATCAGTCTCTCTTGGACGGCCACCTATGCATCGCCAAAAAAGAACCAATTTTCATATAATGGGTACATACTAATTTGTGCAGATACAATGTTGTGCAGTGGTTTGGGTGTTGGACTAGGATTCTGAAAGACTAGGATTCAAATCCTTGCTTGGCCATGGAAACCCGCTGGGTGGCTTTGGAGCAAGTTGAACTCAGCTTCAGAGGAAGGCAGTGGTATACGCCTCTGAACAAATCAAGCCAGGAACACCTTGTGGTAGGTTTGCCTTAGGATTGTTGTAAGCCAGAAATTACTTGAAGACACATGATAACAAGAGATGCCAATTTGGAAACAATTACTATACCAATAGAAATACAGAGTATCTTATAGTATGGGGAGACTGTGACCTGAGGACCTGTTGCTCAGTCTGCTGTCCAGCCACTAACTACAAATAGGTAACTGCAAGACCCTGCCTCTGTCTTCTTGGAATTCTTCTTCACTAAGCCACATTCAGTCTGAGCACCCTTCAAAAAGGTGACTTTAGTGAAGACAGTAAAGTAAGATGGTTGACTACTTCAGTTAATTTCCATCAGAGTTTCTTGTGACACCAGAACATGAAACACTCGTGTGTGTGTGTGTGTGTGTGTGTGTGTTTGTGAATTTTATAGGGTTTTTATTTATTGATTTATTTATTGAATTTATATGCTGCCCTTTCTGCCAAGGTGGGACCCAAGGTTAAAAAAATTAAAAGTATGTAAACAAAACTTTAAAAGACATATAAAGTTACAAAACTTTAGCAATAATTCTTAAAAACAGCTAATGAGTAAGTACAAAATCTCCAGCTCAGCTATTAAAAACCTGCTTAAAAAGAAATGTCTTTGCCTACAAAAGGAAAGCAAGGAGGGGCTCAAGCTAGCCTTCAGCGGAAGAGCATTCCACCGGGCGAGAGCGGCCACTGAGAAGGCTTTCTCCTGTGTCCTCACCAGGTGAGCCTGGGATGGTCGTGGGACCGGAAGAAAGCCTTTCCCTGCAGATCTTAGGGCTCTAGCAGGTTCATAGAGGGAGATATGGTTTTTCTTAGCAAGAAATATTCAGAGGTCGTTTCGCCATTTCCTTACTCTGAAATATAGCCTACAGCATCTGGTATCTGTTGGTGATCTCCTATCTAGGTATTAACCAAGGCTGACCCCCCTTAGCTTCCAAGATCAGACAGGATCTGGTGCCTTTAGGGTTTGTAAGTTTCCATTTTTACGGTGTTGGCTGTCTGCTTTGTCTTTGAAGTCTCAGAGCAAACCACCAACAGAAGCCTCTGAAGTACAAAGAGCAGCAGGGATTGCTGACACAAAATCAATTTGGGTTAATGAAATACCAGTAAGCAGTATAAGAAGATCACAAGGGAATTAATGATCCAAATCCTACACAGGTTCTTCTCAAATGAATGTCTATTGTGATGAAGAAATGCTGAGTGAGAGATGAGTATGAATGGCAGTTCATTTTGAGGTTGTAATGTATCACATGTTCTCTCCCCCACATTTAAAACAGTATTACCATAGTATTTATGAGATCTTGTGATTTTTTTTGGTTTCAGTTTGGTTAGGAATTTTACTTTCAGAAGGAACTACCGTAGAAATGGCTTTCTGTTTTCCTGGTGGTCCAGCAGTGTGGGAATTCTCAGCAATCTCACATACAAATTAAATGAAAAAAGGCTGTGATAAAGCAGAACTGGAAAACTGGTTTTGCACTGTTCCATTAGTCTCTTCAAGGTTAATTTTTAGGCATACATTTAAGTTGGTATAGTTCTGATGGTCAAGATGATTTTGGATTTTGGAACCTGTGAGCAGCTTTAATCTAAGAGAAAGGGTATTTCAAGATGCCCATTCCTATAAGAACTGGCTTTCTGAATAAGGGCAGAGCTTTGTCTAGCTTGGTACAGTTGGCTCCCCACATTTGCCAGGGTTAGGGACACAGGACTCCCGCAAAAGTGAAAAAAAAATCACAAATATTGAAATGGGTATGTGTGTCTGTGGGTAGGGAGGTCAAAGCATGGTGGGAAGAATGGGCACCCAGGGTGCAAAGCAAGTCAGGAAAAGGAGAAGGAATGGTCATCATGATGGCCTTGTACTTCCTCTGTCTTGCCCATTTCCATGGGTGTGTGTAGTGGGACATCAGGAGAAGGTTTGTAGTGCTGAAGAATCAGGCTGTCTTTAGCTAGCCAGGCAGCCAGCTGGTGGAGGAGGAGGGCCAGAGGTGGATTTTTAAAGTGCTACAACGCCTAATCAGAGCTGCCAAGAAGGAAGGTTCCCCCCAAAAAGATGTACTTGAGGTGTGTGTAGGGGGCAGGTGTTGGAGAAACTGACAACTAATCTGTGAAAGTGAAACCTGCAAATGTGGAGGGCCAGCTGTATTCTGTTTCCAACAATGGCCAACCAGATGCCTCTAGTTCACTTATATCACAAGCAAGACTTCTTTCTTCTAGAATGTACACAGTGGGAAGAGGAAAGGAAGCAGCAGATATGCTTAGGATCCCAAAGCATTGGATCTCTGTGGAAGAGTTGTAAGTTTTTAGGCCCATTGCCTAGAGGGACCAGTGGAAGACTTTGTAAGATTTAGGCCCATGGGCTGGCAATGCGAGACCAGGATTTGAATTTAGGTTTTTTTGGATCAGGCAGGTTCTCATATGTGTTTTCTGGTATCCTGTGTGTAGGGGTGGGGGAATGAGGTGTCAAAAGTGTCTCCTCAGCATGTTTCCATTTGGGAGAGTGGCATCTGAAGGAAGAAATGCACATTTGAAATTAGGATGAACATATACATATATGGGATTTTTCCTTTATATGCTTTAACTATTCTCTCAGATTTTTTTTTCCTAAGTATTCTTGGCTGGCTGACCTCTGACTTCTTTTATGGCTGTTTGAATAACTAGGAGAGCAAGTTACCAATGTAAAGAGTTAGCCCGTGTTTGTGATAGGACTAGTGTGTGATGCAATATATAGGTCATAAACCTTTGTATACCTGCATGGCTGACAAACCTATCTAGGGTTGAAAAATATAACCTGTACGCGATAGATTAGCTTTGGGTACTTGCTGGCAAGTATGTGTGCATGCACTCAAGTTGCCTGTGACTTATGTTTCCCTGATTTCTGGGGTCCCAGGAGGGACACCTCTATGTGCTCTCAATGGGGAATGGGAATTAGCAGAGCACAAGCTAAGCAATACAAGAGGCAGGGCAGCCTAGCGAGATCTTGAACCCAATGTCTGTGGGGTCAGGCCAAGTCAATGAGCAAGCAGAAGTAAATTAAAATTGTTTTCCTTTATTTTGATAACACAGTCACAATGTATGTATGCAAACACACTCACACAGACCTAATGAAAAAAAGGTAGGAGTTGGATAGAGGGTTTTAAGAGGGGTTTTTGCGTGGGAAATACTACACCTGTCCTGAAGCCCAGATAGTCTGAAGAAAAGTCCATAGAAGTGGAGATTCTCAGCACGTGGAGCTGAGGGGAAGGCTCGTCGAACAGAGCGACAGCAAGGCGAGATGGAAGTCAGAGCGGTCCGAGCGATCCGAAGAAGCGCTCAAAATCAGGGGGTCTTATAGGGGAAAATGTACCTGTAGGCTAGTCTGTTCCCGGGGAAAACAATGGATTTCAGGCTGGAGACAAAACTTCCAAAAGGTCGGTACTTTGCATGATTGAGTTATGACAGCATTGTCAATAGAGTAGACAGTATGCAAACGTGGAGTGCTTGAGAGTTGAGTATTTGGCTCGTCAAGCTGCCTGTTCAGGGCAGGGGATCTTTTGTAAACGGTGTGCATACATAATGTGATCTTAAGAAGGTACTTGCCTGGAGGTCTCCTGAAGCTGCAGTCCGGCAAATACTGGCCTGCCTGGATTTGTTTTGAATGGTTCAGCTATTTTCGGCTGTGCCCGTGTGCGTGCTTGTCCGGGGGCCTCGCAAGCACATGGAGAGGAATGGGTAGTGAAGGCCAAATTCTTGATATCAAATGATATCTAATATACCACAAGTTCGGACTAGAAACTACAGTAACACTTATAATGACCCTTTGGATTTCATCGGGTTCGCTCGGGCGAAGAATACTCGGAAGTGGTTTTGCCAGTTCCTTCTTCTGAAACGTAGCCTGCAGCACCTGGTATTCACTGGCTGTCTCCACCTAATATTTTATGAAAAGTATCCTTTCATTTCAGAATGTTACACTTTCATTATGTGTCAAGCTTTTGACCATTATCCCAGGAGTTCCCAACTTGAGATATTTTAGAGAAGTATTTACAAGATTTTAGGGTTTTTTTACCATACAGAACCAGAGTTAGTAGTTAGCGTTGCAGTAGGACTTGGGTGATACATTTTACCACCCCATTAAGCCAGAAAACTCTATGTGAAACATAGGGTTGGTCATATTCTCTCAGTTAGTTGCATATGATTATTGGTTTATCGAATGGATGTGGCTGTTTTAAAGTTATACTATAACTCCATGGATACCTAATCTCTTACCTAATATGTTGAAGAGGGAATGGAGAGGGGCTGTTATTTCTTTCTCAGCTGCTAAGCGTTGTCTGACTTGATAGCTTTACAGCAGTTGCGCAGCTTGTGTTAACTGGAGAAACTGAATGAATTACAGTTTTGATCATGCATGTCCCAACCACCTGTTGCTCCCTTGGCTTGCAGCTGACATCAGTCTTGCAGAATGGGGACGAAAGGCTTTGGAGATTGCTGAGAATGAGATGCCAGGGTTGATGAAGATGCGGGAGATGTACTCTGCGACAAAGCCACTAAAAGGAGCTCGTATTGCTGGTTGCCTGCATATGACTGTGCAGACGGCAGTTCTGATTGAAACCCTGGTGGCCCTGGGAGCTGAGGTAAAGTTGTGCTTAGATTCTTTGATATATTTTGTAAAAGAGGTACTGTCTGAGATTTGCTATTTTTTTATTATTGTCTAGCAAACTTGATAAAGATCATTGGTTTTTTTAATGTAAATACATATTTTTAAAATTTTGATTGTATTATAAAGTTTTAAAATCACAGTTTCCCCTGGTTTTTCTTAAAAATATTTGTAGAAGAAAAAAGACCCTAGGCCAAAGATAGCCACATGCATACTAATCATAAAATTTTTAATTATATGAATTTGTTAACAGCACTTTGGTTACTAATATTCTGTTGGTAAGTGTGCATGAAGTACATATTCTTACTCTCTTGGCCTTGCTGCTCTCTAAATGCAAAGACAGATAAGGTCAATGGATAGAGAATTTGGAGAGATGGAGCAGGTGTGAACAAAGAGAAGTCTATATAGAAATACAAGGGATCCAATTTTTTAATGAATTGAAAATTGATCTGAAAAAAAAATCGGAATAATTGCTTGGTGTATACCCACTTTCTAATGAAATGTACATCTCTGAATATCTGTTAAGGTTATATTAAATAATAATGCACTCCTACTAAAACAACTTAATTATATAGAATCTTCCTCACTAGGAGTTAAAACTGTGATTTAATTAAAATTAAGTCCTTCAGGGAAGTGGCTGAAGTAGTGATTTAAATTAATTTGGTTTAAATTAAAATGAGAAAGGCAGATAAGTAAAAGTGGACAAAATGGTTCCAAGAAACACAATTGTTCCACTAGGAAAGAGTTTGGGGAACTACTTTTGCATATCAAATTTCTCAGTTGGTGTTTAAATAAAGTGAGATATCGCAATCCACTTAAAATCAGGAGGCTTTTAGTGCAGGTCTCTTGTGGGCACGGACCTCAATCTAACATCTTTCTATCTGTGTCTGAGTGTAGTGGGACTTCCTTTCCTGCTCCACTGCAGCTTCTGTGCTGCCTGAAGCCCTGCTTTTTCAGCCCTAAGAATATGAACTTATGGGCTGCAGGAGAGAGATGAGAATCTATCCTCCTAGCTTTGCTTATGGAGGTTGGTCTCTTAGCAGAAGAGCCTCATCCCCTGAATTATGGCCATGCTTGACAACTAAGGCCACTTCTGCACTACGCTGTTATAGTGTTTTTATTCTACTTTCAACATCCTGTGGAATGCTGGAGGTTGTAATTTACTGAGGCCAAAGAGCTCTCTGGCTGAGAATTCTAAATGCCCCTCCCTAAACTGCAAATTCCAGAATTTGATAGGATGTTGAAAGTGGAATAATACTATAACAGGATAGTTTGGAAATGGCCTCAGTGTGCTTCAAAGGAAGGAAATGTATAGAGAAGTATTTAGTTAAAGAGATGGCATTGGCAATAAATGTTGAGAACAGCGGTGAACAACTGTGGCCCTCTAGATATTGTTGGATTGCAATTCTTACCAGCCCTGTCAGCATAGCCAATTGTAAGGGATCATAGCAGTTACAGTCCAAAACAACCAATGATCCACAGTTGCCATTCCAGGCTTAGAGATTCCATGAATGCTGTGGTGCAACAGGAACTTTACCTGTGTGGATTCTGGCTGTGGTAGGAATTGCTATTTCCCCTACTCTCTACTGGAGTTAGCGGGTAACCCATGGTAACTTTCCACTTTGTATTATTTGCAGTTATATGACATGTGATTTAGAGAACTGATAACATGCAAAGTGGTTTATTTGTTTGTTTAATTCAAATCCTTCCTTTCTCCCAGTAGGGGATTCAAGACGGCTTATGTTATAACATTATCAGAGGGGGCCAACCTAGCCTCCCATGGGAGGGACTTCCGTAGTGTTGGAGCAGCTATCAGAAAAACTCTCTCTTGTGTCCTCACCAGCCACCTGAGATGAGGGTGGGACACGTGTGTGGAAGCATACTTAATTCTGAGTAGATTCTGACTTCTCAACCTATTTTCATCATTGTTTTGACTGCCTGTCTATCCATGAGATTTCTCCACAGCCCGATACATTTTCTTAATGTTGAATTAGTATAATCTCAAATGCATGCAAAGAAGGTAAAGTAAGGTAGTGTCTCCAAGCCTTAGCTATACACTGAAGTTCAGCAACTGAGTTTTCAAAAGTTACTATGTTAACCAGGGCTAGTTGATTTCAAATCTGATCCATTTTGAGATAACTGGTCTTTAGGTTTTTAATACTTGGAGTAAATACTTCAAAGTAAACAAAGTTTTCTGGAAAAGTAGAAAGGTTTTGGACTTCCTTCATTAATTGTGTATGTGTTTGTCTGTCTCAGTACATGTATATATGATATAAATTAAATGACTGTAAAAAGAACCAATGGCTTGTGGATGTATTTTAATTTTTTTGTAGGTGCAGTGGTCCAGTTGCAATATTTTCTCTACTCAAGATCATGCTGCTGCAGCTATCGCCAAAACAGGGATTCCTGGTAATATTTTACTTTGATAATAGTTTTATTCCTGACAGTTTAATTTGTCCAGCCGAGACCAGTGCTTTCAAAAATAACATGCAGATTGGAGCAGTGAAAGTGGTGTATTGTCAGGCTAGCATCAGAGCAGAAGAATTGTGTTTTATTTCCATGTAAGAGTAATTTCCCATTCTGAATGCTGTGGCTGACCAGGCAAAATTCTTTTTGTGCATCAGCTGAGAAAAAAAAATTTGAAGAGCTATTTGACTAAGCAGGCTATTTGCTCTAGGATAAAAATAACTTTAAAATTGTTACAAACTTAATATGAAAAATATAACACTGTTAAATCAGTTGCTCTTGGAGATTCTGTCTCATCTGTTTTCTTTTTAAGATTTCTACTCTCTTCCCTGTATTTATTTCATTTGTATGCTGCTTTTCTCCCAGAGTGGGACCAAGATGGCATTCAAAAGGAGTCAGCTAAAAACAGATTTTTTTAAAAAAAACCCTATTTAAATCATCACATTAAAATGATTGATGATTTTATAATGTTTTTAAGATAAAGTATATAAAGGTTAAAAATAAAGCAGACTTGCCCCATAAGAAGTCTCCTGTTAAGTAATTATACATTGAAAGACTTGTTGACCAAAGAGGTCCTTGTGGAAGAAAATGCCAAAGAGTGGGAGCACCCACTGAGAAGACTCTCTCCTATGTTCCCATGAAGTGAGCTTGTGATGGTGGCAGGATAGAAAGAAGGTCCTCCCTTGTGCATCTTAAGATTCTGTCAGCTTCTCAGTGTTTTGCTTATAATCTCTGTCTCAGCCTCCCCCAACTTGCTGCCATCCAGATGTCTTGGACTATAATTCCCAGCATCCCTCCCCATGCTAGCTGGGGCTGAATGGAGTTGAAATCTGCAACATTTGGAGACTGGCAGGTTGGAGAAGGCTGTCATATTCTGAAGTATCCCCACTTTTCAAAACGTATTGACTCCATGCAGGTTGTTAAAAGCTTCCCTAGGTGAAATGGTCTGATGTTTGGGGCTGGATAATATGACTTCAGTGTAAGTAAGGATGTTCTGGTAATTTGCTGGCTTCAGAGTTTGTCATAACTGAGGTGCAGATGAAAAATCTGTCCAAACTCTACCCAAATGATAAAGGTGCACTGCACCCCTACACTGAAAGCCTGGTTGTTATCATTGTTTTATTTATTTATATCCTGCCTTTCCCCTGACAGTGGGACTCAGGGTGGCTGACATTAAAATAGTACAGACCAAAACATCCACAAGAGTGTAAATATAAAATCTAAAAAACAATTGCATATTAAAAGTGTAAAATTCATTAAAATACATTAAACTATACCAGCCTAAAAGCAGACTTTCAGGAGCCCAAATAACTTCTTATCTAAAGATGTACAGTTTCTGGAAGTTTTGAAGCTATGGAAAGAAAAATAGGTTTCCTTCATTTTTTGGGAAAAAAAAATCCAGAAATTTTCAGAAAAAAATTGAAAAATGAAAGATCACCACCCTTTACAGATTCAAAGTCACCTTATTACTTAGGAACAGAAAATACATCATTTTGGCATAAAATTAGTCATGTTTGATGTTTAAAAAACAGACTATTCAAAATATAATTATAAACTGAGCTTACTTTTTAAAATTCATGTGAAAGTGGAGCTACAATGTACTCATCTGTAAGAAACGCCTGAACTACAGGTTGCCAGTTTAATTGCACTAAAAACAGAAGAAATGATCAATGTTAGTAAAACAGAAAAAATTGTTTTGTCTCTGCTGATTCTCCATAGTATCAAGCAGACAGACATATTCCCATAAAAAGAACTGAGAAGAAGAAGCTGAGACCAGGAATTATGCTCTGATATTGTACATAGTCTTAAATAAAAGTCTCTTCATACATAGATTTTAGAAATTATTTTAGTACAGTAAATAGATAAACACCTTGTCTAAAACATTTTATTCACCATTCTGAAAGAAAAAAATCTTTCATAAATCAATTTTCTTATTTTTTCCTAGAAAAAAAGACTGTGTTTGCATATCTGGGCCTAAATAGAAGTAGAATATCTATCTCCTGCTTTTCTCCTTAAAATAAATAAAATGTAAGCAACAGCAGGAGCTTTGATGAATATACAAGAATCATCAGTATAAAATCCCTAGTACATGGCTTAGTTTTTCTGATCCTGAGCAATTATTGTTGTGGTATGATGTCTACGCTGGAATTTTGCATGCAACTGCATATTCTCCATCCTAGTGTCCTCCGCACATGTTGCGCTTCTGCTTCCAGCATCTCCAGCCAGCATAACCAATGGTCAAGTATTGTGAGATATGTAGTCCAGAACATCTGCAGGGTACCAGGCTGGGAAATGCTGGCACATAATGTTTCAGTAATTATTCCATCTTGTTAAGTGAAGACAAATCCCTGTTAAACCTTCATAATAACATTCGGTTGGTTCCAGATGAAAAGACCTGTGTTTTAATCCTATTAGCATAGATAGGACTAAAGTCTGACTGACTTAGTATGGACTGAACTTAATGATTATGAATGTTGTGCTGCTGTAGAACTTCCAAAGTCACCATTGCGAATACCATAGATCTAGACAGCCTTATCCTATATGGTTCCCTACACATGTGTTTGTCAACAATCCCTGTTATCCTCAGCCACTGTAGCTGTTTATGAGGCTGGTTCATGATGATGGGAGTCATAGTGCAGCATCTTAGGAGAACACTAGGAATGACATGGAAATGAAGCAGAGACATAGCACTGTCCATGGGCAGGTGCCAAGTGCCTCTGAACTTCATGTGCATTCTTCCCCTCCTCCTGTAGTCTTCATGGTGTTCGTATTTAAGTTGCAAGTTGCAGGGGCCTGTCTTTCTGGACTTATTACGTAGAGCCATGTCTGTTGGTGGTGTTATATAAGAAGTAATATGTGAATTTGGGAGGAGCTGGTTGATTCTGATCAAGGTCTTAAAGTGCATGACTCAGAGGTAAAATACAGTCCCTTTTTAAAAAAATAATGAGGTTAATTTGATTTTCCACTGTTTAGGCAGAGATCATTTTGTTGTTGCCTCAAGGGAAGATTGCTGATAAGTGGTGGCATATCCTGTCATTGAGTTACAGACTGCACTCAGTAGGCAGTAATTGATTTGACTGAGGGGAAACGAAAATACTTACTTATATTTTCTATTTGATTTGTGCCTAGTGTTTGCATGGAAGGGGGAAACAGACGAGGAATACATATGGTGTATTGAACAGACCTTGTACTTCAAGGATGGGCAACCGCTGAACATGATTCTCGATGATGGTGGAGACCTCACCAGCTTGGTCCACACTAAGTATCCACAGCTCTTGAAAGGTAATTCTTTTCACTTCCATAAACTGTCAGAATTTTCAAAGGTTTCCCTTCAGTGATCCAGAGAGCGTAGGGCCACTGGGGAGACACTAGTTCAGTTTCTGGGTGAATGCATATGCATCTCATGACTGAGTCAGAAACCTTGCACAAAAACAGTAATCACTTCATGTGGAAGACTGGGCACCTTCTAGGCAACTCATGGAAAAGTTGCTTTTCTCAACTACAGTGCCTGGAATCCCCCAGCTTGAATGGTTAGCTCCTGAGGAATTCTGATAGTTATCATCCAGAAAAGTAATGTTTCCAAGCTCTGCTTCCGCTGTTGTACATCTCACATAAGATGAACCAGGAGTTCTCTATAATGGTTTTATGTACTCTTGATGTAATGAGTAATTTGTTCCCCAGGAAATGAGGGAAAACATTGCAGAAATTGGGTATTGTACACTTGGACCTCCATGTGAAGTGTCCATGTGTGTATTTAGGTGTGTGGTGGAGAAATGGTGAGATGTGGGTAGATTGTCTAAATTAGTCTGAAGAAGATAAAGGTAAGCCAGTAAATATTCTCTTATTCTCTTTATTATGTGCCTACTATAACTCATTTTCTAGTTTGTCATCAAAAAGTGTTTCTGTCTAGTTGCTGTGAGGTAGCCTATGTTAGTTTGCAATGTCACAACTTGACATTAGTTAGCTTTTGATGTTTTTAAAACAAAAAGATCATGAACTTCTCCCTCTTCCCTGCCTCCCCTGTGTCAGGTTAACATTTAAGTCACTGTCCTTAAATCTCACGCAACAAATTATATTTACAGAGGATTCCCAGTAAAGAAAAGGTTAAGAACCACTGGTCCATGCCATCATATTTCCAGTTTCTGTGTATGCGTGTGAAAGGTGGACAGTGGAGAAAGCTGATAGGAAGAAATCAACTCCTTTGAAATGTGCTGGATGAGGGTTCTGTGGATACTATGAGTTGGTGAAAAGACAAATAAATGGGTCTTGGGAGCAAATTGAATGTGATCAAGATGACTAAGTTGTTGTACTTCGGCCATATTGTGAGAAGACATGGCTCCCTAGAAAATACAGTAAAGCTTGGTATGGTAGGAAACAATAAGAAAAGAAGTAGTGGATTACAGGTGGATAGACTCAACCAAGGAAGGTACAGTCCTGAGTTTGCAAGATCTGAACAGGACTGTTGATGACAGAGAGGTCTCCATTTCATAGGATCACCATGAGTTTAAGTCAACATGAAAGCGGTTAAAAACAACAAAAATAAAGAAGACTGGAACCTCTCAGGAAAATGAAGGAGGAATTATTTGTGGATTTCTTAAGTCATGATGTTAAGGTGTGCTTTTCACCAGTAAATAGCAGGGTTCTTTTAAAATAGAGCATTGATGATGGAGAAGATATGCTTCCATCATGCTAACTCTGGTGTAAGAGGATTTTTTTTTTACAAAAGTCCACTAGAGGGGGGCATTGTACTTAGTAATATCTTGGAAGCTATTTCCCCCAATGCACACACACGCACACGCACATGCATATACTTACTTTTTGATGGTAACAAAGTTCAAAACATGCTGCACAGATTGTTGTATGTGGAATCTACATGGAAGAGACAGAATGTTTTTGAACTGCAGAATTATAAATTATATATCATGAAACAATTAGGAAGCGTCCAACATATTGTCTTTTTTCATATGATCAGCTACTTATGTGATGATAGTGTAATCCACATCATATCTGGTCATCTGATCTTGTTGCTCCTTTCTTATTTTTATCTGCGTTTAAAATATATAAGCTATTGTTCAGTCTAAAAAGTTCCCAGAGCAGTCTATAAACAAGAAAATACAAGATTAAGGAAAAAAAAAGAATGTAGTATGAACAATAAAGTAGAAAGAGCAGATAAAAAGAATGAGAAGCAAAGGCAATTGTTAAAAAGTGTGGAGAAATCAGACATTTTTGCTAGCTGATGAAAAACTCACCCAATGGTTTGGGTGAGTTTTCCTTGGGCTGGAAGCATTCTGTATCTGTGGTGTAACCACAGTAAAGTCTCTTCTCCCATAATCTGCCTTGGATGGCAGAGGTATCCCAAAAATCACCTTTGTTCTTTAAGTCTGTGTATGCTGGAATAGTGATAATTCAGATACTTGGGCAGCAAGGTATTTATTGCTTTAAAGGGAAACATTGATTCTTTGAGTATCTAATGGAAGGATTTAAGTCCTGGAGAAATAAGTCCTTATTGCATGATCTATTACATAACTTCTTTATGAAGTTATGGTTTGAACTAAGTGCAATTTCCAAATAGTCTTCAAGGGCTACTGCATGTTCAAAACACAATTATCTAATTTAGCCATTGCTAGAACCAGCATGGTATACTGGTTTGAATGCTGGAGTATGACACTAGGAGACCAGGATTAGAATCCCTACTCAACCATGAAACCCAGTAGGTGACCTTGAGCAAGTCACTCTCAGTTTCAGTGGAAGACATGGACAAACTCTCCCTGAACAAATTCTGCCAAGAAAGCTCTGTGATGGATTCACCTAAAGTCACGTTAAGTCAGAAATTATTTGAAGGCAAAGCAAATAGACACCAGGGTTTGGAGACAAAGCACATGGACACCAGGGTTTTGAACGAAAGCAATAAGGGCATAAAAAACAGTAATAAGGCTGTGTATGCCCAGGAGGGGTCACATTAGCCACATCCATATTGCAAGATCTGTGTTCTTTTATATCCAGCACATGATCATACTTGAGTGTATGTGGAGTAAGCTGTAGTAAGCTAATGACCCATCAGTGTTCTTAACAGTGACTAGCAGCTGCTTCTGAGGATAACTTTCTTTGTTCAGGGCTGCCAAAGATGTGGCATTCCAGATGTATTTCATTCCAGTTCCAGTCAGGTCTAGCCAGCATAGTCAGTGGTAGAGGATGATGTGTATTGTACTCCAACAATATCTGGATGGCTACACATTCCTCACTTATACTTCATTTTCCTCCAACGGGTGGGGAAATCTTGCTGCAATTTATCTGAAATATATTGTCCAACTCCATCTTTGTTAGAACTTTCTTCATTTCTTTAAATTAGCACCCTGAACTCATGTGAATTCATCAGAAGTGCCTTATAATTGGTTTTGCTATTTTGTTCCTCAGTCAGTTTCAGTCTTTCCCTTGACGCTAATGTAAAGGAGATTGCTTTAAATGTCTTCCTGTGGCAATTTTCTTTAGAAATGTTTCTGCTCTTTCCTTTTGTGTTGTGGTAAGGGCCCTAGCAAACTCACTGTTGTCAATTAGTTATGGTCTCTCCCATTTCCAGTCATCTGAATATTGGTGTCAGATTACCGAAACTCTTGACAGTATATAAAGGTATTTTTTTCTGAATTCTGAAGACTGCCTATTTGGGAAAAATATCAAAATCCTTAATGGCAAACATTGGTTGCAAATGAAAACCAAGTCTCTTGAATTTGATCGTTTCCTTAAACGCAACAGGGCCAAAGTCATGTAATACATTGTCCCAGAAGCTGCCATTCTAGGCTGACAAATCTCTCAATTTCTGTGTCCCTACTCCATTTAATTTGTCAACCTGAAGAGAAACTGAACCTTTATTTTTTTAGTATTTCTTCAGTGAAATCCCAATATATGTGCTTAGAATGCTACTACTTAAAATAAATTAGCGGTTCCAAACCCACCTACCCCACAGGGAGTTAGTGTTATAGTGATGATTTTTAGACTTTTCCTTATTGTTCAGAAAAGATCAAATAGAAGTTTTGGATTGTGGGAAAACTGTTGGTTGTGGCAAACTTTGGCCTGTGGTATAAAAAGCAGACCTATGGAGTGAGGCCACATGCATGCCCTGTAGCAGGTGAACAGCTGTGGTAAGACAAGGAGGCTAATTTTCTGCCCAGAGATCCACTAGAGGCCGCACAGACTTCCAAAAGTCTATGTTGCTCCAAGGGGATCTCTGACAAGAAACAATACAACAATGTGTGGTGGTGGTTGTATGCCTTCAGATAGTTTCTGACTTATGACGACCCTAAGACAAGCCTCTCATGGGGTTTTCTGGGTCTGAGAGGTTTGTGACACATCCAAGTTCACCCGGTGGGTTTCCATGACCGAGCAGAGAATCAAACCCTGGTGTCCATGGTAATAGTCCAATGCTCAAACCGCTACACCAAACTGGCTCTCCTGAGAGTGTTCCCTCCTCACAATAAATCCTGGAAGTGGCATTTTGTGGGTTTTTTCCACTTTTCCACTTGTGGTTTTTGAGAATTGCTAAATGGTGCACTGGGTGAGTTGCAACTTGTTTAAAAGGTGAACTGCTGCTCCTGCCAGAAAATATGCAGTCTAGGTAGTTGGGGTGTGTGTGAAGTTTTACAAAAACAGCTTTGGGGCCCATAGATGATCCAGTGTCAGGAATTGAAATCACACACACAAAAGTAACAGTGCTAATACACTATTTATTAGGAGTGTGATGCGTTGTACAGGACTTCAGTGAGTAAACTGAGAGCAATTAGCAAAATCCAAACATTAGAAGCAAATAGTTTCCCTTTCTATCCTCAAGAGACCTTGAAGTGCCAGCTTCGGCTGGTAGTTCTTATCAGTGCCGCCTTCCTAGCTTTGTTTACCTAACGGTCTCTGGTTCCCATCCTTTGTTACAGGCAAGCAGTTAATTAACTCCTACGACATTTCCCATACGGAAATATGGAGGGCTACCCAACACCCAGGGCCATGCTTTGGCTGCTCCTTATCTTATAAACATAAAATCAACTGAAGACAGTTATACTGTAAAAGAGGTGATTGCATCCCTTATTATGTTATAATTTTTGAGGCACTCAGTTATTTTTAAGATATAAAAGCAATTAATTACAGAAAACTAATAGCTTGTGACTAGTTATTTCAAAGCAAATTGAATTAGGAACCCAGAGAGAGTGAAATCACTGGCACAGGTTGATAGCTCCTGCCCCTTTCCATAACATTCCTATCTTAATATATTTCTCTCAGCTTTGAAGCACAAAAACAGGTCTGACATCTGTGACCTATAGGAAGACAAAGCTCTTTGAAAGTACAGGCCTGTGAAATGAAAGCTGATAGAAATATATGTACCAGGTGATTATCTGGTGCATTCCTATATATGGAGAAGCATGAATAATAATTATTCCTGAAGTTACTCTAGTGATATAACTTTGTCAGTGCAGGATACATTTATTGCTGCCTTAACTTATTTCTGGAATGCTGTTCCATAGCAGTTCATACAGTAGAAGGCAATCATATTAAATGGGCCTCATAAATTTTCTTCCATAGGCTTCCAAAATTGCTTAGAGACAGCCATGGAATTGGCAGTAATTCCTGTCTCTTCTGTCTGCATATGTAATCTTTGCATTACATACTGAACTTTGTAGTCACTCTTTTTAAAAAGGTGAGCCCAATGTTTTCAGTTTTTATCTCTGCCATGATAACCTGTATAGGTTTCAGGCAAATTTAGACTGCATGTTTACACATCACAATAAATAAAGGTTTGTGTTAACCAGTTTGTTGCTTAAGCCACAAATTCTTCAGCAATTAACTAATCAAACCGTGCCTTACCTTCTCCATTTCTAATTTGTTTTTGTCAGCTCCTGCTTTAGGGTAGGCAGTTGAGAAAAGACCCTGGGGATAAATCACAATTGTGACCTCCGACACTGTCTTAGCCCGTGGTTTAAATAAGCCATAGTTCATAAGCATAAGGATTCAGATTGTGGTTTGTAGCTGGCTATCATAAACCATGGTAGCAGATGTGGATTTACTGAAATCTCACTTCTTGTGATGTGCAACACACCATGGAAACACAGGGAGACTTAACATCTTCCTGACTAGAGATGGCCTAAAACAGTTTGTTTCCTAAAGTACAGCAACAAAGGTCACTCCTATCCTTCCTAAGTTAAAGTGCATGATATATAAAATCATCCAAATTTTTTGGCAAATAAGGCAGAAAATACTATAAGCATCTTTGCTGACCAGTAAAATTGCATAATAACAAATCAGTTAAGGAACAATTTGCTATCCTTTCATGACAGGCAAAAATGTACTGCTTCAAGCAGTTGTTTCCTTCTTCGTATTGCTTGGGCTAGTCCTGCTCATTAGAAGAAACAGGTTGTAAAATCTTCGTCTGAGAATGCTGTTTGCTTCACTATGAATGCATGTATGAATCCTTACTTGCTCGCCTTCTGTTGTTATAACTGGATAACCACCAGTTGTCCTTGCCTTCAGTAAATGTTTAAACATGGATGAGCAATTTTCTGTCTCTGGGATACTCTAAGGCAGAGCTTTCCAAACTTTTCATACTGGTGACACACTTTTTAGAGATGCATCATTTCACGATACAGTAATTCAATTTTACTAGGAAACCAGAAGTTAAACTAACCCCTTATAAGAGATATGGACATGTACATCAATTGGAATAACAATGTATGGGGACACAACATATCTCATGAAAACCTTTCATATATTTTTAAAAATACCTGATTTATAAATAATATAGTTTTCCGAGATTGTAGGTGACACACCTGCACACTTCAGGTGACACACTAACATTTCGCAGTACACTGTTTGGAAAGCCCTGCTCTAAGGACCACGTAGACTTCAGAAACTAACAAAACAAAACTAAAATAACCAGAAGTGGACTTCTGACTTTTCAGTATTAACACAATGCAGGAGCAAGGCTCTGCAACCAATTTAAATATGATTTTTTAAGAATCCAGGACAGGCAGTTCTCTTACTACTTCATCTTTGGCCACAAAAAAGGGAGGTGAACAGGGCCCGGAAATGTTAGTTGGAGCTGTATATGACCACAGTGCACATTTTTACCCAACTCTGATATACTCCCAATGATGGCCTGAAAAGATTGATTTGCTGTCAAGTGGACATTTGTTCCTTTGTATTGGGATATGGTCCCCATGCAACATAAAATAGGGCTTTTTTTCAAGTATGAGAGAACAACAATTAAATGAACTTGAATGGGTTTTTTGTTAGCATGTATGAGGATGCATTGATAAGTCACAGAATCTTAGCAATTTTTCTATTGCATCTCCCAACTGTGAAGGTTTATTTTAAAAAAATACTGAAGTAGTATAAAGTATGAAGCTGATTTTATTCAATCAGTTGATTTGGTCCTTCTGGTTCAGTACTGTCTCTCTTGACTGCAGAGACCTTTCTTAGTCATGAGACCTGAATTCATATTGCTAGAGATACCAGAGAGTGAGCTCAAAGCCTTCTGTGGGCAGTACCTGCCACTATTGGATGTGAGTGAGGAAATAACCCAGAGATTTGTCTCACTGTGTACTACACATCCTGACATCTCTGGTTATAAAAGGCTTACACTGAAAGAAACTGTTGGGAGCAAGCCTAGAATAAGATAGATTCTCTTTTATGTGTCTTGTTTCACATCCATAAGGCATTCTTCTAAAGAAACCTCTTTAGTGACTGTTGGTTTTCCCCCCAAGGAATCAGAGGAATATCTGAGGAAACAACTACTGGAGTCCACAACCTGTATAAAATGCATGCTAATGGGACACTGAAGTTACCAGCTATTAATGTTAATGACTCTGTCACCAAGGTAAGGCAGGCAGAATTCTTGTGTGTTGTTTTGTTTTTCCCTTCCTTGTTGACTGTCTTGAACATGACTTGTTCTTCTATGCCAGCAGTTCTCAACCTGTGGGTCGCGACCCCTTTGGGGGTCGAATGACCCTTTCACAGGGGTCGCCTAAGACCATTGGAAAACACATATTTCCGATGGTCTTAGGAACCGAGACACCGTTCCTCTATCCCACCCTGCCCCCTTTTGAAACAAGGTCACTGATCCTCCCACCAGAAGCCAGCCCCTGCTGTTATTTGGCGGCCTCACAGCCAATGGGAGGGCTGTTTCTGAGACCCCGCGCTGGGAGGAGGGGAGAGGAGGTGGCTGTTGCTCCGGGCGGGGGGATTGCGCCGTTGGAGAGCGCTACCCCCCCTCCTCGGCGCAGCAGCCAAGCACGGGCGGGTGGGCGGGCTCTGAAGTAGGATACAGTGCCATCTTTTCCTCCTCCCGTGGAGCTGCCAAGTCACGCGAGTAAGCGCTGGGTAGGAAAGGAGGGCAGCCGAGCCCACGCCTGGATTGAGGCCCTGCAGTGGGAACGGGGCAGCGGGCGAGCGAGGAAGCTTCAGGCGTGCTGCAACGGGAGGAGGGATTGTACTTTGCACGGAGAGGGGAGAGCCTGGTTGGTGCTGTCTCTTGCCAGTCTCCCTCCCTTCCTCTGGCCTCTCGGTGCCCGCAGCACCATTCGGCGCAGGCGGCTTGCGTTGCCTTTCCTGCCCGTGGTTTGGGTGAGTGGCAGAGAGGCAGAAGGAGATGCGCCACCTGCCCTCGCACTGGGTTTGCTATCAGAGGAGCGCAGGGGGGTGGCAGCATTGGGGAGGGCTCTGAGCCCCCGGGCCCCCTCCCCCGCCCCTGCGTGCACGCTGAGCATGACTGCCAGCTTCCAGGGCTGCCATTTTGTCACCGATGTCACTGACTCGGAAGGGGGGGCGGAGAGCTGCAAAACGTCCCAATTGGGTGCCGTTCGCATGGGTATTGGGCAGGGAGGGGGCAGGGTCGGCAGGTTGCAGGAGGGGGAGGTGTTTTGACGGAGGCCTTGCGTGGGGTGGGGGCGGAAGTGTCCATCTGCCGGGAAAGAGAGCTGCGGGTTGGAGCAGCTTCCAGGCAGCCCAGCGTTCTGCGGGGTTCGGCAGGTAGGCTGGGCAGCAGCCTGGCATGGGTCTCAGCCCCTTTGGTAGAGGCGGGCAGCTCGTTGTGCTACCCCAAGGATTCCTGGCCGGGCCTGCAAGAGGAGTTTATTTCAGAACAAGGAGGAGACCTCCTTTTCCTAGGAAATGGGCAGTCTTCTCTCTCGTTCCAGCCTACTTTTGGAAACTTCTTGCTTGAATTTTGCGTTGCAGTCACTTGCCCTCTTCTCATTTGCCCACCCACCTGCCCTCCTACCCAATGGCAGGCCCACCTTAGGGTCAACATAAGTCAGGAACAACTTGAAGGCACGCACAAGAAGCTTGTGTAGTCCCCTGAGATGTAATTAGAAATAAATATTTCACAATATATAATTACATATTGTTTTTGTGATTAATCACTATGCTTTAATTATGTTCAATTTGTAACAATGAAAATACATCCTGCATATCAGATATTTACATTACAATTCATAACAGTAGCAAAATTACTGTTATGAAGTAGCAACGAAAATAATTTTATGGTTGGGGGTCACCACAACATGAGGAACTGTATTAAAGGGTCGCGGCATTGTGAAGTTTGAGAACCACTTTCTATGCCTTGTCCCTTCATAGTGGAAACTGAAGCTGTGCCGATGAGAAGAAATAAGTGGAAAAGGCTTGGTGTTTGGCATACAAATGTTGAATAAAATGACAGTGTTATTCTTGGCCCTTGGGATAGCAAAGGCTGCTGTTCCACTCTTTTGTATGCACTAATTTTCAGCTGAAACACAGTGTTCTCTCTATCATTCTGTTTTGGGGTTATTGTAGGACAGAGAATTGGCAACCTGGTGCCCTAAAATTGTCTTGGAGTAAAATGCCCCCAAGCTGTATTCATCATGGTGAACGGTCAGGGGATATAGGAGCTGTAGTTAAGAACATCTGGGGTATACCAGGTAGGTTGTCTGTATTCTAGGATCTTATGAATTAGCAGTTAAAATAGAAATGGGGGCGCAAAGACACTGCCTATATGAAAGGAGGCTTCTGAGAGAAACAGTTCTCCTGAAAGTCAGCTCTGAGTCTTGGCGTTATCTTGCTCAGGAAGATTTCAGTGGGAGAAATGTAATTTTTTAATGTATGGAAGCTGAAGGTGTAAACGTGTTAGGCTGGAAAACCTGTGGCCATCCAGATGATGGTCTATTCCAGCTACCTTAAGTTTTGGCTATTGGCCATTCTATCTGATGAAATTTGGAGTTCAACAGCATCTGGAAGACTGTCTCTGGCTTACAGATCCCATTTTTAATTGATGAAGACTTGGAGGCACATAGCTTATTGCAGCCTTCTGTATGCTTGCTTCCTGCTGTAAGTATCTTCTGTAATCAGAAGAAGTTACATGTGTTTCTTTATTTCTGTTTTTTTTGTAGAGTAAATTTGACAATCTCTATGGTTGCCGGGAGTCCCTCATTGATGGAATTAAACGTGCCACAGATGTCATGATTGCCGGGAAAGTGGCTGTTGTGGCAGGCTATGGTGATGTTGGCAAAGGCTGTGCTCAAGCCTTGAGAAACTTTGGAGCCAGAGTCATAATCACAGAAATTGATCCAATCAATGCCCTGCAAGCAGCCATGGAAGGTGAGAAGCAGAGGGCCATTTGGGTGATTTATCCAGGGCAAAGCAGGAGCTGCGAGTCTATCCTGGGTCTACTCAGCTTTCCTCCTCAAATGCTTATCTTGGTTGGGAAGACTGAACCAAGCCAGTTTGACGTAATAGAAGCAGCTAAATCTGCAGAAAATGGAGTAAACAAGAAATAAATAGCAGTGCAAACAAATCAAAAGTCAAGAGATCTGGGATGTAACAAATAAAACAACAAATGGTTATAGTTACTTACTAATATGAAAAGCTGACACTAAAACACCATTAAAATATACGGTGCCAGTGTAAAGTTATATCATCAGATTATAACACAAACATGCTATAGCTTAAACTAAATAAGAACATATAAACAGACAGAAAACCGAATATACCTCAACCAATGTTGTCTTCAATGGTATATTGTAGTATATTGCCAAAGCATCTAAGGATAACTTTCTAATGAAGGTTGAATCGTGAAGTCTGAAAATTCAGACACTGAGAAAGCCAGCCCTCAGGGCCACAGTACTTTTGTGTTGGCGCTGAAAATGTCCAGTGCCTATTGTCCTCCTCATTTCTGCTCAGATAAAAATATCAGACAATGTATCAAGCAGAATGGCACCTACAGCCTGTCAACTAAACCAAATCTTCAATTTAAAAACAAGCAAGCAAATAAAAAACCCTGCTTAACCTAAACTGGAAAAATGCCTGATTACTGTTTAAAATAGGTATGGGCCAAATCCAGAATTTTCTGAATCCAGATCCAAATTCCTGGAAAGTTCAGGGAATCCACAAATTTCACAAATCTTGAATCTTTTGAATCCTTTTATTAAAAAGGGTTTAAACAGCAAGGGAAATGAGGGTTATCTTGGGCAAGACACACTCTCTCAGCCTTAGCAAAAGCCTAGGCAAAGGCAAACCTCCCTCTGAAGAAATCTGGCCCGGACAATGGTCATAGTTTTGCCTCAGGATTTCCCCAGCTTGAAAATGACATGAAGGCCCTTTTACACAGGCATGAAAATGTGGATTAATCCCACATTTTCCTGCCTGTGTAAACAGGGCCACATATTACAGTACAGAGCTAATCCAGGTCAAAACTGGCTTTTCTTTGCATAGCTCCTTATGGCATCCTGGGATTTGTAGTTTGATGATGCACCAGCACACTTTGTCGGAGAAGGCTGTGACACCTTGTAAAACTACAAACCCCAGAATTGTGTATGAAAGAGGTTTGCAAGGGAGCTATGCAAAGGAATGTTTCAGCTATCCTTGAACTCTCAAGAAGAGTGTACCTTCCAGTCAAGTACTGAACTTAAATATGAAATGTTCAGTTTAAATATCTTAGAATACAACCCCAGATGTAATTTCTGAAATTGTTAGAGGCCATTATTACTGTAAGGGAAAAACTCAGCTACTTGCCACCTCCCCTTGTGTGGCTCTGCTCTCCCAAGTTATCAGACATCCCGGTCGCCAAGGAACTATTTAGTTGGTGTTCGAAAGATTCGGTTTGCCTGTTTTGGCTAAGGGATTCGGATTTGCGAATCTTGAATCCTTGCTGAGGATTCGGGGATTCGGTTGGCTCATCTGTAGTTTAAAATGAAATCTGGCATCTGAATAAAGAAACCTTGATTGCCTGTAAGTTTTATAGATTGGGAATGGGAATGGGAATTTTGTGGCCCGTGTAGGCCTAATCAGTGGTCCTGGCACTTGTCAGCAAATGTTTTGTTGCTGCTGTGAAATGAAGAGAATCACACCACCAAGAACTGGAATATCATTTCTAGTTTTGTGAAAATGATGTGATGCAGGCTGCAATGGTCTGGAGGAATCAGTAATGGGCCAGGTGGCTCCACAGACCTTTTGTGGACTAATGGATCCCTTCCAATTGAAGGTAGAGACTGTTTGGATAATGGGATCTTGAACATCCCTTCCAATTCCTGGCTTTTACCATCATGCAGCCTTTATAACTCCAAACTTTACAGATCTGTTCCTGGCAGTTGTGGACATTATCCTAGCTGGTGAAAATGAGTGTTTATTTTGATTAAGTATCTCTAGTCCCAAAATATAAGTCCTAGTTAACACTTCTCAATGACTGAGTTTTGAGTTCTGCTTCTTTTCAAGTGGCCATCCCAGTGCTTATCATCTTTGTGAAAATAAACATGCTAATGATAAAATCTACCAGGAAGCCCTAGTCTTAATTCCCATGGTTTGCGTCTGTTTTTGAAAACAGGTTCTACTTTTGTTATTCCCAAAGTGAAAGCAATCTATCTCTCCATTTTTGAAACATGCTTATGTTGTGCTTACATTTGATTTCTTATCTTGTGTTGATTGTGTCTCACCCTAGCCCTACTTTGCAGAGGTGGGTAGAATGCTATAAATATAAGTGTACTACCCTAAATGTTTTGAAGAAAGATATTACATACATGATAAATACACCAAAGCCGGTAAAACATGAGCCTTTTTAAAGTCAACTGTCTAACATAGTCTAAGGGAGAGAAGAGAGAAAACAAAACAAAACAAATAGCTTAAGTGGAAAAGGCAAGGAGTGACATAGGTAATCTGAGCTCTAGACAGATGTTTCACGCATTTACACAGAGGTAACTGGAATCCCTGTCTCTGGTGAATCTCATGAGTTGATGCATGCTTGCTACATTTGTAAAGTACAAACATATACTAAGGTGCAAGAGGGCCCAAAGATACAGTGCAGTGTGTTATTTCCCTTTTTCTTTAGGTTATGAAGTTACGACCATGGAAGAGGCCTGCAAAGAGGGCAACATATTTGTTACCACCACTGGATGCAGTGATATTGTGCAGGGCAGGTACTGTATACCTTTCAGTTCAAAGCTGCTTCCCCTGTGTATGATATGAAACAGATGAGCAGAAAAATTGTAAAACAGATGTTTTCTTGCTTCACTGACACAGCTTTCTTGATAGACTGTTATTCTGGCATTGCTGTCACATTCTGCTAGTGTAAGTAAGTTAGATGTTGGTCTGCACATTTGCAGGGCCAGATTACCAAAATATAGTCCAAACATTTTATGGTGTATGAAAATATGAAAGTTAATTCTGTATATACCTGGTGTATTTTGGTTGCTAGGTACTATTTCATTCTGCATCCTGCAGTATTAAAATACAAATAAATAGTGAACCAGATAGAACAAATATTATTAGCCTGTTCCTAAAACCAGAAATGCAGCAGGACATTGTAGAAGAAGCATTTCATTTTAATCCCAATTCTCAGTGTCTTGCTGGCCAAATTTGGCCCCAGGAGTATTTTGCTCTACATAGTGGACACGTGTAGCCAACTTGGAACTGTAACCAAACTGAGAGTTTTGTTGGCTGGATTGTTGATTACATAAGAAAAATGGGTTATCTGAATGGATGGCAGCAAGGTTTGGAGTCTGGCATTGTTAATTTGATCTCTCCAGTGACATTTTAACAGCCTCTCTTTGGAATTAACTGTTGGACATAACAGGACAGTTTTATGAGTTGTCTTGTTTGATGGTGGATGAAGTATTTGTGAAATGTTTTGGACTTATTTTAGCTTTCACTCAACAGGGCATAGAGTTCACATGAATAATGCATGCAACTCCTTAAGTTCTTTCCTTTCAGATACATAAATATTGCTGTGGACGTTCTTTACCTGCAACTTGGAGGTCCATGATTTTGAGTGACTGTGGAGCATTGCGTCCCATACCTACAATGGTAGTGATGTGCATGCATGTCACTGCTATCAAATATAACAGGATGCGAACATTTGCAATTTCCATTATTTGCTGAGGTTCCTGGAATGGAACCCCCACTTATACAGAGGCCTAACTATACTATTTACAGGCACTCGATCATACACAATAAGAAACAATAGAATTAGGATCTGGAAAACCAGAAGTTACTCTGTAAAACAGTGGTTCTCAACCTGTGGGTCCCCAGATGTGTGTGGACTTCAGCTCCCAGAAGCCCCAGCCACTATGGTCAGTGCTCGGGGCTTCTGGGAGCTGAAGTCCAAAAACATCTGGGGACCCACAGGTTGAGAACCACTGCTGTAAAAGGAGAGTAGGCAATCAGCTTATCTCCTAATGTTTTGGATGAAAGTTCCACAATACCTGATCAGGGGCATGGTGGGTGGGGATGATGGGAGTTCTCATTGAAAACGTGCAGAAAGGCATGTCAGAATACAAGCAAAATGCTTGTCAGAAATATTTTCTCATCTCAGTTGATGGTCCCTGCTAAGCAGTCTTGTCTTTCTGAATGCACGTATTAGTCACATAGTAGCCTAGGTGTTGTTTGCAGTAAACGTAATCAGAGACAGTATGGCTTAGATCAGACCTGCGCAACTTGGCAGTAGGTAAGGGCCAAAATTAAATAAGTTAATCTTCTTTGGGCCGCAGATAGGTTTTTAGCCCCTCACTTTCCAAGTGAAGTTATAATAATCGTATAATAATGTTCTTTATTTGCAAAATAGTTGAATAATTATACTATAATTATTACAGTATAATTAATGATTAAACCATTTTGCAAATAAAATAAACTATATTATAAAAAAGGGAAATTTCAGTTATTGCACTTATGTTCTGATTTGATCTTCCTCTTTTTTTGATCACCAGTTTTACAAAGGTGCATGGCACACACACACACACACACACACACACACACACACACACACACACATATTGGACAGTTAAAAGGTCACTAAGTAGGAGAAAATGATTAGTTAGAAAAGGTGGAGTCTTAAAAGGAGCAGAGCTACTCAATGTAGCATGACAAATACAGCATATTATTTATGGACATATTAGCAACAGCAGTAGACACTATGTTCTCACTATGCTCACCCAGTGCATTCTACAGCCCCACATGAGCTTATGGCCATTACAAACGCATTCTGAGTTTTATTTTGCATCTTGCTCAAGGATCATAGAGATTGTATATTTTAAAATCATGTTCAGAAGGACAAGAGGGAGAGTGGAGGAATGAGTTAGTCACATTCCCAACAAACCGTACAAACCAGTCTTCTCCCTCTTACCACCATCAAGAACTTGCTGCTGCTGCTTTTTTTTAAATAATTTTATTAAGTTTCGCAAATAAAAAACATCATCTCAAATTGTACTTTCACATGCAATGTTTTGTTCTTCCACTCTGATCTAGTTTTCATTTTCTAGATATCTACTCACGTATATATTATGCCTCACAGTTCTATGTTCATCTTCCGTGCTTGATCTTGCATTTCGCTCATCAACTCCTGTTATGTTACAGTTATTCCTCTTTAATTTCAACCATAATTCAGACATTTTCACTTGGCAGTTCCCAGCAATTACCCATTACAATTTGCCATTCTGCTCTTATCTGATCATCCGATTTCCCCTTTAATCTTTGTGAAACAATGTCCGCATTTCTATTCTCAATAAATGTCTCCCACCATTGTTCAATTGTGAGTATTTGCTGAGACTTCCACAATTTGGCAAATTCAATTCGAGCTGTCGTTATCATGTACAATATTAATTAATCATTTAGGCAGCTAAATGAGAGATTCCAGATGGACTTGAAAACTTATGGAATAGAATCCAAAGAAAGGACAGGAGTGATTAAATGGATCTTTGACAATCTACCGCACCTGTTAGCCTATATATATCAAGAAATGTTAACACAGGAGAGACAGGAGGAGACTCTGAAATCTGCAATGATTTTGTGGGCACAGAATATTGGGCATTCAATTCAATTAGATGAATAGGAACAGAGCTGGAAAAGGACACAAAAATTTACAATGGCTCAGAATCTCAAAGAGAACTATCTTAAAATGTTTCATAGATGGTACATGACACCAGACAAGTTAAAAAAGATTTACAACACAGGTACGGGAATGTGTTGGAAATGTCAGAAAGAAGTGGGAACAATATTTCATATGTGGTGGTCATGTCCCAAGGCAAAGAAATATTGGAGTGAAATACATAAAAAGATGTGTGAAATACTGAAGGTTCAATTTGTAAAAAAACCTGAATTTTATTTGTTACACATGACAAATGTTCTTGAGAATACTAACATTAAAAGGCTGCTGCTGCTTTTGAAATGCAACTCCATTCTGCCCTCATCACCCACCTACTTGTCCCCCAAAACAGAGAGAGAGATTTATTCCAGGTCACCTCAACTAATCTCCTCAGCTCCTCCATTGTGCCACTTCCCCTCTCTCATAGAATCATAGAGTTCGAAGAGACCACAAGGGCCATCCAGTTCAACCCCTTGCCATGCGGGAACACACATCAAAGGATTCCCAACAGATGGCCATCCAGCCTCTGCTTAAAACCCTCCCAAGAAGGAGACTTCACCACTTTCCAAGGCAGCGTATTCCACTCTCCTCATCGATCTGCCAGAGAAACCCACTGAGAGTCTGACTTCCTCAAAGAAGCCCAGTGTGCCAAGATCATCTGCTAACCCTTCCTGTCCCCTGAACCTCAACTTCTGAACATACACACACACATGTCCCTCAGAACCCCCGAGGAGTGTCAACCAATAAGGTGAGGTTCCCACCATGGCAAAGCCGCCTCCTGCAGCTCTCTCTTCTCAACTGCGGTACACACATAGCCTCATCTGCACTTACTCTGCGTTAAGAGAAAACTGAATCCTTTGGGATCCTCTCCTGGTTTGGCCCTTCACTATTTATTATGCCACCCCCAACCCTACAAAGGTGACCCAGTGGATAAGATTGCCTCACTTTCCTCTGCTGTCTTCTCCATCCTCCTGAGTTTCCCCCTTCCATTTTCCTGCAGGTCTCCCTCTGCCGTCCCCAACTCACCTCCTGCAGTGGTGTGAGTGGAGGAGCTGGCATGGTGCTCTCAACTGGGAGCTCCACTGTTCAGTCACAAGTGATGCTTGGGGATGCGCCTGGCTCGGCGGGAGGGGAGGGGAGGGGAGGGGAGGGAGGCACGTCTCTGCCCCTTGCTGCTGCCACTATTGCTGTTGCATTTTTGGCCCTCGTGCTCGTGAGCAATGTGGGCTGCATGAAATCCTTTGGTGGGGCTGTATGTTGTGCAGGCCTGGCTTAGATACTGTGGTGGGGTTGTGTTGAAATAATGTCTGGTTTCTTTGGTCTATGACAAAAATGAGTTGCTGTTTCTGAAAAGAACTGTGTGTTTTTCTTCCAGGCATTTTGAGCAGATGAAAGATGATTCTATTGTGTGCAACATTGGGCACTTTGATGTGGAAATAGACGTGAAATGGCTGAATGAGAATGCTGTGGAGACTGTGAACATTAAACCTCAGGTAAAGAAGCTGAAACTGGGAACTTGTTTTCCATCTTCAAGGAATTTATTTCTGCAAGGACAGAGAGCAAAGTACTGGTAAAAAGAGGCTATGTTCCTTTGATAGCCTGTCTCTGTCAGCTGGGAACTGGTGTCATGACATGCATCTTGGCTTTGCATCTGGCACTAGACCACTGGAGGGTGGTGGCAGTGGCAGCTTCTTTTCTTTCTCCTCCTCTTCTTCTTCCTCCTCCTCCTTTTCCTCTTCTCCGCCTTCTGCTCCCCTCCTCCTTTTCTTCCTCCTCGTCCTCTATCTTCTTCTGTTACGCCTTTTTATCCAATTTGGGTGTCAAGGCAGCTTAAACATTAAAAGAAATATACCTAAAAATTTGCAGCATACAAATATCTTTAAACAAGATGAACTATCTTCCCACAAGCACCCTGGGGAATGGTGGGGAGTACAACATGGCATCTTTATATATTTAGAGCAAAGATCCTCTCTGGGTGTCTGCTTCCAGTCTCTGGAAAGCCCCCCACTGGAGACAAGAATGCTGACATCCTGTTTTCCTATCACCAACAGACTAAGATTTATTTATTTTTTTTGCGGGGCAGGGGATCAGGCTGGCTGACTCTTTTATGAGAAGAGGGCTTTGGAAGACTTGTGCTGTACTGTTCTTATTTCTTCTGTGTTTCCACCGGTAAATTAACATTAATTCATGGAAATAGTAGAATTAATTTAATTGCATCTTGATTTTAGTAATTTTAGCAATTTAATATTTAGGCACCTTATGCGTATTTTTGTTTGTACTTCCTTTTTTCTGTATCTGTTTCAATCTTGTAGGTCACTTTCAATCCCAGTTCTGAGGAAAAGGCAGGATATAAACCAAACCAAACAAAAATTAAAACTAGGATAGGGTGATAGAGAGAGAGCGATTTGCTGTTTTGTAACCGACTCAAATTTTCTTTGATTACCAGTAGCTGTCATGGTCAGGAACAGTGTGTCTCAGGAGGTTGAAGTGTTGCTCTACTTGTTTTCAAAGCTCAGTGATATGGATGGGACTATACACTCTCAGATGGATTAATTTTGCAGAATCAACAGGGTGTTCTTGGTTCCTGGGATGCCATGTGTCTGTTGTGGCCAGGTGTGCTTTTGCCCAGCTGTGGCTGGTGCACCAGCTCATTCTTTTCCTGAGGAGAACAGATTTGGCCACAGTAATACATGTCCTAATTACCTCTTCATTGGATTGCTGTTATGTGCTCTGTGTAGGGCTGCCCTTTAACAAATGTTTGGAAGCTACAGCTAGTACAAAATGCAGCAGCCAGACTTGTGAATGATATGTGCTTTAGCAACCATGTATTATTAGGCTTGGACCAACTGCATTGGCTTGCAATTTTCATCTTAGTTTAGTTTGGTATACTGGTTTTACTGAGCTTGAAGTCATGAGATCAGAATGTCTTCCTGCTCCTTTTGTATGTGGCTAGGTTAGGCTGGGGAGCACAAGAGATAGTGCTTTCTCTCTAGCAAGACCTTGACTATGGAAGTCCTTCTCCAAGTAGCCTAGGCTGGCTTTATCCTTCCTGCACTTTTAATAGGCAACTTAAAGTATATTTTTATATAGCTGTTGGTTTTTAAGACTAGAATTTAAAATGGTTTTTAAGCTATTTTTAGAAAAATACTGGCTTTTGAACATTTTTTAAAATGTGTTCAGATATTTTCAGTTTGCTGAGAATTGCTTTGGGAGCTCTGGTGATCTGGAAAGTGATCTACTTACTAAATAGAGCTTGGAAATTTTGCTTTTTTGGAATGCTAATCCCAGAATTCCAGAAAAAGTAGATTTTCCAAACTCTGAATTATTGTTGAGGGCCGACTCCTCCTTGCAAAACTGTTATCAGAACTCTAATGTTAAGTGCTCTTTACATTTTTCAAGTTGATGGAAAAGTTTTTAAAAGGCCACCTCTTACTTTTCCTAGCTCATGAAATTGGAAAGGCCTGGAATGCACATAGCATAAGCTGAAGCAGACTTCTGACCTACACACCTCCAGTAAAATGGTCTTGGCCCTTAGATATTTAGACCTGGTCTGATTTTGGCTGCACTGGTACCCTTTTGAGGATTTATGGCTGATTAGTATTAACATACATCTGAAACTAGCCTGACAAACTCTTTGTTTGTGCTGCAGCTGCTCTGGGTTGTTTCATGTGTTTGTTGCCCAGATCCTCTGTCATGGTTATTGTATCCTGCCACGGCAAAGGTGTCTGGACTTTATGCTGCAAGCTCACATTTCCACTTTGGAGTTCGTAGTGTTCTCAGCGAGTCTATTCCAGCTACTGGTTTTCATTTGTTCCTAGATTGCTGGAGGCCTGGAATCTTTCAGAAACACATTGTCATACTTTTATTTTTTTAGAGAGAGTGGATAGGTGGAATCTTTTCCAAGGCAAAATGCAAACTAGTTTTGAAACATTCCAGGTGCGAGAATATGATAAATCCTTCAGTAGGAATGCATCAAAAAGTATTTTTTCCCCTTTATGCAGTCTAACATAAAAACAGCCCCATCTCTTTTAAACATCCAACATGCCACAGTAAGCAAGGAAAGCTGCATGAAAAGAGGAATTGGTTCAGAGTGTAAAGTATGCTTGATTAGAACCAGCATAATAAAATTCCTAAGAAGTCCCTGTTTTGATGAGCTTTTGAGATATTTTCTCTTTAGTTCTTTTCAAAGATGGCTTAGCACACAGCTTTCAGTTCCCCTTCATTTCTTGTTTTGGTTTTGTCTGCTCCTTGCTTGCTAGTTTTAAAGAAATATTCCGTTTTCTTACATAGAAACAAACAAAACCACAATAATTGTGTGTGTGTGTTCCTTTCTAACCTTACCTTCAATAGCAGGCAGTTTCACTGGCTCGCTGTCTCTCATGCTCTTTGGACACAGAGATTGTGTATGTCGCATTTTCTTTCTAATTCAACAATGATACAAGGATAGTCACAGAGCTGTAATTGCTTCTAATATAACTATAAGATGAAATTTAAATTTAGTGCAGCTCTGTTGTTGGTTTACCATGTTCTGGTTGCACTTTGAAAGCCACATTAGTGTACAGCCATGGAAGTGGTGGAAAGAGGGTAGTCTGAAACAGAAACTGAGCAGTGCTTGTGATCAGAGGAATTCTGCTCTAACAATGAGTGCTCTTCTAGTTTCATCCATGTGTGTTCGTGTCTCACATGTTGTAAGCATGGAAATAAAGCCCATACAAAGTGAAAATCATGTAAATCACTTTACATTTTTGTGTTCTGGCATAGTCAGCCTGTTTGGGCTGGCTGTCTTGCATATGGAAGACAAAGCTTCTTTTTTAAAAAGTATTTAATATTTTAAAAAACCTCAAAATACCATACGGTTGCCATGAGAAAAGGATAATATTTGAGAGGAATACAGGATTACTAATATCTTTTCTCCCCATCTCCCTCAGGTGTGTGAAAGTTATCTTCAAATGTAGCCAGATGAGACAGATTTTCAGAGGAAGTATAACTTCAAGATTATCTGGCCTGTTCCAGAAATCTGTATCAATAAACACAACTTATTCTTGCTGCTAAGCCATGGATGGAAATCTAAAGCCCTCCAGACGTTAGACTGTAACACCTAGCATTTCTCACTATTTGCCAATGCTGGCTAACCAGTTATAGATCAGTAATATCTGGAGGGCCACATAATTAATACCCACCCCATCCTTAGTTGAGTTTGCCTGATCAGTACATATATTTGTTATACCAAAGTTCCAACATTAGTCGTTATAGTCACTGTTTAATAGGATAAACTACAGAAAAATACACAATGCAGACTGTCCTTTGTTGAATTTGACCAAAAACTTTCCCCTAGAACTCTTGTATATATTTACAAAACAGCTTCATGTGAAAATGATTTCCTTGTTCTTCACAACTCTGCAGCACTTTCCCATTTCTCTTTCTTTTCACATATCTATTGAATTTGTTCCAGTATGCTAAACCATTTGTACATTATGTGATAAGAGATTTCTCTAATAGATCATGTTTCTTAAAAAAACAACACCACAAAACATTATGGCTTCAGATGTCTTGCTAGTTCAGTATCTCTGTTTTTAGATGCTGTTTTCAGTTCTGTATAATCTCTGCTTCAGCATTCAGCAGACAGACAATTGTTACAAATCTTCTCACACTCTTCACACTCAGTAGTACCTCAGAATGAGCAATACATTTTGGTAACTTCTTGAGACGCATGCTTGGAAGACCTAAACATCTGCAGTGAAGATACTGATGAAATGGCATCCTTTTGCTGCATGTGTAACTTTTTCTGTGATTAGCTGGTTGCCTTCTTAAAAGATAGGGATTCCTTTTGAGATTATGCAAAGCAATGAACGCCTTTTCTTTCAGGAAGAGCACTAAAGGCAAGTTTGGAAGTATATTTGACTTTGAAAAGTATTTCTTTCTATACAGAAGATTTAAAAATCCTATTTAGGCATTTGACACAGTTTAAGTTAACACCAGGAGCCAGGTTTTGCAAAGTAGTCCCCTGACCTCACAATGTGATACTTGTAACATAGTCTGCCCCTGTGAGGCCCACAGATAGAACATGAATGACTTCAGAGAGGGGTCTTGTCCCATGTATAGTTGTAGACAGAGGGGTCTGCACATGAGCCAGGGTCCTGAGACCAAAAGACTCCGACTTGCATGAAGAGACTTCCACCTGTGAATGGAGAGGAACCCTCTGTGTAGAGTTTCATACTCTTTCTTCCGAAATACTTGTTGGGATAAAATTCATTTTTATTTGGTGGGAGGAGCAACTTAGAAGAAGGCCTTGATAACTGTAGTATATCAAGATAGCAATATGGTGGGAAGGATATCCTGGCCATAGACTCTTTAGGACAAAGAGAGCAGTCTCCATCTGGGCTTCAGATCAGCCACTCCAAGTGAAAGTAGAAATGACTTTCTGGTTTGTGGAGTGGGGGAGACACTTCCAGGTTGGGCAGAGAAGTATGGATTTTTTTTTCTGTTGTAATCATAGGTGGGATTCTCCAGGGGTGGGCCCATGTCTAAAAAAATTAAATGTCTTAGAAGCCTAATGAGGCCCTCATGATCCCTTTTCTTGTTTTAGGGCTTTATATGTCGAAGTATTCCCAAATTGTAACCCCATGCCAGAGGCTAACTGAAAGGCAGTGTAGGATGTCAACCACTTTACTGATGTGCTCAGATCAATGTCATTCACACAAAGCAGAAATAGCTAGTTATTGAAAGTTATGCTGGGTTATGGGAACCCCCAATAAAGAACAAGTCTACAAGTATAAGTACCACTCATAATATGAGACATTATGGTATTAAAGACAGATTTTTTTAAAATTCCTCACATTGACCCTGTGCAGCATAGTAGTTTGAATGTTGGTCTAGCATTGGAAGAACCCTGCTTGAATCTCCTGCTGGGTCACAGAAACACATTGCTTACTCCTTGTCTTTAGGCAGGTCACACTCTTGCCCTGAGAAGAAAGCAAAGGCAAGCTTCCTGAGAATAAATTCTGTCACAAAAACCCTATGACAGGCTGGCTGCAAATCAGAGTCAAACTGAAGGCCTATAACAACAGCATGTTTCATATTACATCATCTGCAAACCTGCTCCCTTTTGACATTTTTTTAAACATCCCAAACAATATAGAAAAGAATATACCAAAAATTGGTTCCTGTGCAGTGCTTTTATCCGTGCCTTCTGTTTCCTAGTTCAAGCTAAAAGTTCCAGTCAATGACTCTGTTGCTGGTATAAGTAGGAGACAGTTTCATAACTTCCTAAATGAACTCAGAGAAGTCAGATTAAAGTGTAAAACTCTTTTGAAGAAGGATTCACTTGTCACTGTTAACCTGCTAAAACTGCCACTCTGCTCAAGTTTCAGTAATTTATGTGTTTTCGTAACTGGTGCAACTCACTTTGTGGTTGCTGTCTCCCTGGCTGAGACCCATTACTGCATTCTAAATCCTTGCAAAGGTTATTTCATCCTGTCTAGGCAAGCAGTTCTCTATATAGATAGAATTTCTCATATGTATGATTTGGTGTCTGGTTTGGATCCTTGTGTGACAGCTTTCTTTTGCCTTTAGTCATAATATCTTTATCCTTTACTATTCCTCACAAAGCAAAATTAATGTGTCACTAGACTAAGGCACTACACAATTGTCTAATTTCCTGGGTGTGTTTGAGAGCATTTAGGTTTGAAGATGCACCTCCTGCAAAAATTCTGTGTCTATCTTTAAGTTAAAGTTAACTGTCTTTCAACTGACGAGACGTTTCATCCTTCTACCATGATAGGAGACAATTGTATCATTCTATCAGGGGTGGCAGGAACATGCAAACTTGGCTAGATATTCCATCTATTGCTTCTCTCAATGCTCATGGGATCATGCTCATCACCGCCTCCCGCCCTGGGCCCAATCCTGGTGCTGGCGGGCAGGAGAGATTTAGGAGCGCAGGATCATGCTCATTGCTGCCTCCTGTCCCTCGCCCCGGGCCTGATCGCAGCCCGGCGGCTGGCAGGAAGACAACGGGGGTCATGGGATCGTGCTCCTTTCTGTTTTCCCACCTCCTGCCTCTGGCCCTGGGCTGATCCTAGCAGCAGCCAGTGGGAAAACAGCAGGGAGCGCGGGATCCCACGCTCCATGCTGTTTTCCCACCAGCCACTGTTGCAGTTGGGCCTGGGGTGGCCGACAGGACAAGGCGTTCGGTACTATTTGCAGATTTCCATTTCTGTCACGGGGCCCGGAACCAATCCCCTGTGGATACGGGGATCCTACTGTATTCTTGAATCCACAATACTTTTTCCCTTTTTATTTTAATATTTCATTCTATTTTTTATAAGTTTTGCCTCAACAGAGTGTTTTCTTCAGTTTTATTTTTAACTAGCATATATACTCAGCATTAATTTTTCATAGGTAATACTTGTTAGAAAGATTTGAGATCCTGTGTCTCTAATACCCCAAACTGTCTTGTCCAGTACCTGTAACTTTCCCCATATTCCCCAATCCAATCTGTATTCAGAGTTATTAACATACAGAGGTTGGGTTCCTGAGAGAAATACACTGCCCTCCTCCTTGCTGCTAGGCCTTGTCTCCATAGCAGCTGGCTTACTCAGGAGAGATTCAGTTGACTGAGGTCCAAGAGCTCTCTGGCTGAGAATTCTAAAGGCCCCTCCCTAAACTGCAAACCCCAGGATTCCATAGAATGTTCTTAGGCAGCCAGTCAAATGAGGTCTTCACCTGACACAGCCAATCATATGAGGTCTTGAACAAACTTTGACTTTTATATACACTACCACAAGTTATCAATCCCTTTTGGAGTAATCTTTAATAAGCTTTGCCTTTTATCTACTAAGGTTGTGGATTTTAAGGAAAGCAGGATTATGAATACTTGGAAGGGAGAGAACGAGGGTGTGATAGTGAGGCTGAAAGGGGTGCTGCTACTCCAATGAGGGAGGAGAAAAAAGCAGGCCTGGTTTGTCAAAGCCCTGGGCTACCCCAAGCAAGCAAGCAAGCAAGCAAGCAAGCTAGCCTTCCTTTTACTCTTCCTCCTCACATGTGATAGCTTCTTCTTAATGTTTAAGTGGAATCTTTTTTCTTATAATTTGGTTCATGTTTGAATCTCTATAGCAGCAGAAAACAAACTTGTTCCATAATGGAGCAGTCAGGCTGGCTTCAGTCCATGAAGCTTTCTCTGTTCTGATCACAACACAATACCTGCTTCAGCATTCATTTCTCCTTCATAATGGACATGCTGGCTGAGGAAATCGGCTGGCTGTAATCCACAAAAGTAACTTTTTCAAACTGTGGTAAGACAGCACTATCAGTATTTCAGAGATCAGGAAGAAAGTGGACATTCTCCAAGTAGCTGTGATTTTTGTTCCCATCCACTGGGTCAGCTTCTGGATCTTCAATTTGTGGAGCTCAGAAACAAATGTTCCCTGCATTCATTTCCAGGCACATATCAAGTTGCTTGCAATGATATGTAAAAAGCTAATGGCTTTGGTTCTGTGTTTTCCTATAAGAAACATAACAAGCCTTAAGATCCTCAGGAGAGGGTTTTTGCTTGATCTCACCACTGTGACAGGCATGTTTGGGGAGGTTATGCAGCATGGACTTTTTGGTGGCAGCTCGCAGGCTGTGGAGTTCTCTCTTACAGGAAGCTAGACTGGCCCCTTCCCTGCTCTCCTTTCCACCACCTCTCAAATGCTTTTTTATTTAGGCTGGTTTTTGACCTATTATGTGGGAGGGTTATAATTTTATTTTAATTGTAAATGACTTACATGTGTTTAGATTGTTTTAGTATTGTTTTAATATGGTACTTTATTTACTTGTTTTTTAAAAAACTTTTTATTATAATCATTGTTTTTATCTGTACTCCATTTTAATCTGTGTTGTGAGATACTCTGGGTCTCATTTTGGAAGGAAGGCAGGATATAAATTGAATAATAATTTGTCATGGTGTCTAGGGAAAAATGATTGATCCTATGGATATCATTAATTTTCTTTCAGTTCTTTGTAGTTTTTTTAGGATGAGCTTCTATAAACATTGAAATTGCCTATCTCTGGCAAAGATTTTCTAAATAATTTTGCATTTATTTCTGCTGTATTTTAAAAGCTTATTTCCTACAAATTCCCCTGAAAAGGAATTTGAGGTAGCAAACAAAATGAGCAGTATTTAAAGTGATCTTAAATACTCAACAAATGGCTGCTGTTTTTCATACAATTGTAGTCATTTCTAACACAGTATCTTCTGAAACCTTTAACCAAATGTTTTCCTGAGCCAAATTTTTGCATACTACTTAAAACAATGCAGGGTTAGTGTTTGGCAAAGTTCTGTTGTCAGAGCATTTGATAAGGTAGATAAAACCACAATTTAAAAACCTCTTTCATTTTTTTTTTAACTTGTTCAGGTAGACCGTTATACACTGAAAAATGGCCGCCACATCATACTTCTTGCAGAAGGCAGACTGGTGAACTTGGGTTGTGCCATGGGCCATCCCAGTTTTGTCATGAGCAATTCCTTTACCAATCAAGTGCTGGCACAAATAGAGCTCTGGACAAATCCTGGCAAATATGCAGTAGGTGTACATATTCTGCCAAAGAAGGTGAGTGGTAATTTTGTCTCTTGTTTGATGAAAGTAGTGCATAAAACAGGGGATACACTCCCCGCAGGCATTCAGAGTTCATACAGGAGTACCATCAAAATCATATATGGAGTATAAAAAGACATAAAGGAATCCAGTAGCATCTTCGAAACTTAACTGGAAGAACTTTCTAACATAAGATTTCATGGACACAATCTACTTCATCAGATGCATCAGTACTACCTTTAAGATAACTGGGAAGAAGAAATTTCCAACATAAGTTTTTTTAGCCACAGCCCACTTGCATCTGACTGGGCTGAGTCAATGAAAGCTAAATTAGTCTCTTAAAGTGGTACTAGACTCCTTAGCATCTTTTTATGCTAAAGCAGACAAACACAGTTATCTTTTTGAAAGTACTGAGCAGAGCCACTAGACTCTCTTCAACTCTCAGATCTTTGCAACAATTGCATTTACCATGAAATAAAAGGCTGGCTTAGAAGGTCTCTTAACTGCTACCCAGTGGGATAAGAAATAGTTGAAAAATTAGCTGATTTAGAAGTCAGTGCTTTCCTCCTCTAAATGGACCTATGGGTTAGGAAAGTAATCTTATCCTACCATGGACTGAGAATTTCAAAGCGTTGGTCTCAGTCTTGAAGATTTCATTTTATGGTTGGGGACTGTTGTGCATTCCAGTGATCCTTTTCTAAAGAATTCTTGCACTTGCATTTTGTATGTGTAATGAGAGATGAAAGTCAATGCGGCTCAATTTTGTCTTTTTCTTTTGGTGATAATCCTGGACCTCATTGTGGCTTGTTTCTGTGCATGGGCATAATGGGGAAAAGGATTATGCCACTCCTTGAACGTCAAGTAAAACCAGCCACAATCTGTTCCTAATTGTCCAGGTGTCCACCATGTCTCTGCAAAATCTCAAAGTCTGACTTATTTTCTGCCATTTTATTTCCTGTGGGTTTCTCTTTAATTATCAAATTATCAGTAGATTCTTTGTTCTTGAATGGGGTGGGGATTCTGATATGTTGTAAATGTCTCATTTTTTAAAACAGCCATCTGGTCTCAATTTTCTGAAACAAGCCTGTGAATTCAACAAGATGGTCATTGTTTGATGCTTGAGCTAGGCTCTGCTGACTTTGAAATTTAGCCAAATCCAGAAGTCATAATTGGGAAAGGTCTTTCTTTTAGTGAATAAGATAAACCTATGCACAATTGATGTGAGAATATATTTGCTGGAATAGCTTTTTAGTATATTTTATCCTCCTCAAAAAAGAGTCCCAGAGATTTTGGGGAGATGGAAGGATTAGATGTGGCAATACTGCTGAATGTCACATTTAATGCCTGAAATCATTACACAATGGCAAGTCCCACAGAACAAGCTATGTTCATCTGTTGCATCAAATCCAGAAATAAAATCTTACAGAGCCTAAGAGAGTCAGCATTAATTGTGGCAGAAGCTTCTGCAGACTGGGATTAATTTTAACACTGTCTGAGGTCCTCACTTAGGACATTGTGTTTCTAGTAAGTTTAGAATGTACACACATGCATGAAAAAATGTAAAGTGGTCATAACTAAAAGCTTGCGCCATTTTTATAGTTACAGCCAATCTGATGGGCAAAGCTTAGTGATGTGCAAGATAGATTTGAAATTTGAGTGGGTACAGAATGTGACTACAAAGTACAGACTGTTGTGGTGTTGCCTTATAATTTAACTGTATCTTCCCATTCTTTCAGCTGGATGAAGCTGTGGCTGCTGCTCATCTGGATAAACTCTCTGTGAAGCTAACAAAGCTAACCGACAAACAGGCTAAGTATCTGGGACTCTCCAAAGATGGTCCCTTTAAACCAGATCATTACAGATACTGAGCAGCTGGTCATGCCCAAAGATCTCCAGACACAAGGGTAGAAAATTTTCCAAAGTGCTTGTTTCCCTGCTGGGATCTGGTGAACGTCTCCACTCCTTATGTCATCTTCATACACACTGAATTGTCCATTCTCTGTGTCATTCTTCCCCTCCTTTCTCATGCACTCACAAATTTTGCTTACTTCCCCCCCCCTCCACAACACCTCCTTCCAAACACATTTCCAGGAGTTTTTCTAGCACTTTTCTGAAAAACTGTCTAGCAAGTGCTTCATTTGAGTGACTCTTGTGATGTAGAGGCAAAGAAAGAATTATGAGTTCTGGTCTTGTCTTTGGACGTCTGCCTCTAGAGTCCTCTTTGAATTCTTGACTGTCTGAGGAATTAAAGCTGCTTTCTACGTTGATGCTTCTCTCACTGCCAGAGCAGAGGCTAACTTCACAGTAGACTTCATCTAGCTGCTTCGTGAATGCTTCATCTTGCCTTATGAACTGGAATTCATCAGGAGATATGCTGAAATTAAAGGAATGGTTTGCATAGTCACTGAATCTTCTAGATTGCAGACACTGGTCTTTGTGTAGTTGATGTCTCTGGAATTTGTTCTGCTTGAATACTATCTCCCTGGTAAAAACAGACTCAGATGTGTCAAAGAAAATGGTATCTGGAGGCAACTTCTTTCAGATGTAATAGAATTTTCTCTGAAAGTCTGGAGCGAGGGGTGGGAGAGCACTGAATTCTCCACAGATGCCAGCAGTGGATGGCTTCCATGGCCTAGTTTTTGTACCTTGTGTCTGTCATACTGTCTTTTAAAGAATCTCTATATATTAAAAATCTTCAATGGTTGCCTTGTTTTCATTTGGTTTGTGTGTTAGGAAGAAAAGGCTGTCATTTAGCCTCCAAATTGCTACAGCACTGGCTGAAGGCCAACACTAATTTGACTCAGGCATGCTGGGTATCTCTCCTTTATGATGGCATAATTTTAGTGTAGGATTGTTCTGCCCAATGCGGTTTATAGATCACTTTGCTTTCATTGTGTCTGATTCCTCCACACTTGATAGCTGGCAGATATGAGTACATCCCATTGGAATACGTTTCTTTTGGATGTGGATGTCATCAGAATTTATTTGAAAGTATGCAAAAGTGTTGTTGTTGTGTGTTTTCAAGTTGTTTCTGACTTACGGCTACCCTAAGCCGTAATCACAGGAATGTGTATTAAAATGAGAGTTGGAAGGAAAAAAAGAAAAAAAGACCTTGCCTGTGTGAGTTGTTTAACTCACAAGGGTTTCAAATGAGTGCTAAATTAAGAGAGCCATTTATACATAATAAAGTAACATATCAAGTTAATTTTAAAAGCTACGTAGAGTGAGTTAGTGTCAGATTACATGCATTCATATTTTATTTGGAGGAAGGCAAGCAGGATTCTTAACCTATGCATCTAGGTAAGGTTTTTATATAACTATCTCCCTTAAGGAAGTGTTTGTGTGGTGGATGATATGAAACAGGCAAAAAAAAAAAGCCTATTTGAGGTGTTGCATAACCCTTCGCACATGCGTGTAGTCCCTTGATCTTTAACTCATCTGGCAATGAACTTTCATGTATGAACCTGCATTTAGAAATTTAAATACTTCCTGACTCTTCACTGTTGACAAGGCAGTGCTGTGGGGTTTGGCATAACATTGATGCAGTTGGTCAAGAGCGACAGCTGTTTGAAGTATTTACCAGGCGGAGGAACAGATGCGTTCACTGCACTAGTAAAAACAAAGTGGGATCTATGTCCATGCCCACTCAGTGTTGATATCTGCCGCAGTTTCTTTTCTGCCTAAACACAACATCCTCAGTTTGGGATTGGGATTGATTATAAAAGGCATAAAATCTGGAGGAGAAGGTCTGTACCTCTGCACAACTCTGCGTCCTGGCCTCTGGTAAATAGCTGAACCTGAATGCCTGACTATGCCATATACTATTCCATGAAGACAGAGTTTGAACTCTCATTTTAAATTTATTTCCCGCTATGATATCTCATTGGATTGCTTTATATCAAATCATATTCTAATCAGTATTTTGTGTGCTTTAAAGTTGTTGCTGACTTCTGGAGACCCTGTCATGAGGTTTTCTGGGGCTGAGAGTATGTGACACACCCAAGGTTTCCCAGTGGGTTTCTGTGGCAGAGCAGGGAATCAAACCCTGGTCTCTGGGGTCATAGTCCAGTGCTCAGACCACTACATCATTCTAGCCTAGTACTACAATTACAAAAATCAACACTGCTTCAATATATGTGGATGTGGGTGAGTGCAATCTTTGTGTTTTTAAGCATAACACATTCATTACGCCATGAACATAATTAAACATAGGGTTCTGACTTAGGGCAAAATAATAGCCAAATTCTTCAGTGAGCTCTACTCTGAACCTTGGTATTAATAGGAAAGTGATCAAGTCTGGTAGCAATTTTGTGATACCTTATGAAATGTAATCTCAGTTTGAGGAGCTGTTGGGAAATATAACTTTTCAAGCTTGATAGAAGTCATTCACAAATTTTCTGCATACTGTGAATTTCAGTAATAGGTTTGCTAGAAAACGAAGCAATGCTGTTGACCTCTTAAAACAAATGGCTTTTGATTTTTTTTAATATACAATGTTCTGAATACCAACAAAGCACCTCCTAGCTTTTTCTGTCACCACTGTTAAGCAAACCACATGTGTTATTGAAACATTATGAAGACGATCAAACATTTAGTATATGTTTGCTTGTGAAGTTCCCTCGTCCTTCTCTAAAATGGGAACATTGCATCACTCAGTCTCCTTACCTTTGAGACTCTCACCATACACCCTCCTTCCTCCCCACTTTGAGTTTTCCTCTACATAATTATATTTACATGCCTAATCTTTTATCTTAGATATAGTTTTCTCCCAAGTTATCTCTCTGAATTGTCTACTTGCCCTCTACAACCCACAGATCCTATCTGCCTCTTTCACCCTCACACCACAGTAGTTGAACCTGTACCTTCTCTCAGCTAGTCTCCATCCATATGCTAACACTTTTTTTACATGTGTCAATCACTCCCACACACCACTGCTTTCCATGTAAGTACCATTTATAATGAAACAAAGCCATGTTACATTTCAATATATGTTACATTACAGTAGCCATACTAGAGGTGGATGAATTGGTTCTCCACAGTTGTCCAGAAGTACAACTCAAATGGTGGTTTCATCTACTATATAAAAGTCAAAGTTGGCCTGTTTGAGTTTGTGTCAGGCAGGCGAAGACCTGATATAATTGGCTGTGTGAAGCAAGAAGACCTCATATGATTGGCTGGCTGTGAAGGTTCTATGGAATCCTGGGGTTGGCAGTTCAGGTAGGGGCCTTTAGAATTCTCAGCCAGAGAGCTCAGAGCAGTTGCTATGGAAATGAGGCCTACCAGCAAGAAGGAGGGCAGTGTATTCTCTCAGGAACCCAAACTTATATTTAAATAACCCTGAATACAGACTAGATTGGAGAATAGGGGGAAAAGTTACAGATACTGGACAAGGCAGTTTGGGGAATTAGAGACACAGGTAAGGTAAAGTAATTCCTAAGGTATTTCTAACAAGTGTTACCTATGAGAAAATAAAATCCCAGGCAACGTCAGGTAAATACGCTAGTTATCTTTAAAACTCCAGCAATGCTTGTCTCCATTGACAGGATCCCATTTTCACTTGCAAGTAAATTATGGTAAATGGAGCTCCCACACCGTCCTGCAACCATCCCTTCAAATAGCACGTTCTTCCTTGTCTTTTTATGATATTTGTGCTTCTTGGTTTCTGCCATTTTGTTTGGCATGTGATCCCTTCTTGAATTTGTAATTTCCTCCTCGCACTCAGAACAGTTGCTCACTGGACACTGGCTCCTGCTGGGAGTTGCTGTGCTGGTTAAGGTGACAGATGAAGATTTGGAGAGACCTCGTTTCAATTCTCCATACAGCCGTGCAGCTCACTCGTAACCTAACCTATGTTCTTAGCCTAAGTACACCACAAGGTAGCTGTGAGGATTACACAGGGTGGTTGGGAAAGGGAAGGACTACTAGTAGTGGGATGTAAATATAACTAAATTATTAAAATTGCAATAATAAGGTTAAAACAAATGATCAGTTAAGGAAGATGAAGGGACGATTCAGAAAAAAAATTGCCATATGAATGAACAGGACAGAAATAATTAAAACTGGCATACACTGTTTTAAGAAGAGGAGGAGGAGAAGGCAAGGAAAAAAAGAACAATAACTGAATGAAAGGGTAAAATTCAGGGCAAGGGGACATAAATTATTAACACATGGCTGAACATTATCCTCTGATATGCTTTAGAACAAGAAAGTGTTATTGGTGCTATCCATACATATAAAAAAATCTCTGTCATTCTTTTTAGCAGAATGGGAGCCCAGAAACTTCCTAAAATTGCTTTTTAAGAAACATTCTCTCTACTAACACCACCAGCATGGATTTTGACAGCTCCTTCCTTTTCATGCAAGCAACCATCTGCCAAGACTTTAACCCATGCTTTACAAAAGATTCTGAAAAGGCTAAACCTGTCCCCCCGCCCCCCGCAGTGGTGCTCTATGCAGTCTGCTTCATGTTTTTATTTCTCCCCCTGAGGTGATAATGTATGTTAGCACAGCAGAAAGCCGGGGGTTTGGCAGGTGTTGTGCTGGTATGCAAATACTGAAATGTGCAGCAGTTGTGAAAAGGCCTGCTTTAAACTTGAAAGTTCAAATAACAGCAAAGGTGGTTTTTTTGGTATCAGGCTTGGACGTGAGCTGTGGTAGTAAAAGTATAGTATTTGGTCAAAAAGCAGCTACACTATCTTCAGTTTGCAGCTTTCGGTGTGAAGGACAGAGATCCAGTAACTAAGGCTAACTTGTCAGTTCATGGCAGAGAAAGCCTTGACAGTTCAGGACTGTACCAGGCTCTGAGATTTCAAGACCCAAACTGGAGACTTTGACATAATCCTTTAGGATGTCACAGGTCCTTGTGAAGTTCTGAAGATAAAGTTACAAGTGATGGCTGGAATTCAGTACTGCAGTTGTGGATTGGTAACCTAGAGGTATGGATCTGTAACTGATTCATATTCATAAAGTCTATGTATTCACAATTGTGGCACTATTGCCACAAATATAAAAATCTATCCTTTACCAGGCATCAACCAATGCAAGTGATGGAAGTCTGTTCTGTTGACTGAGATACAACAGACTTGTGTTCCCATCCACTTCTGGCCAGCAAACTGTTGTATGAAGGCATTGTGACAGATCCTGCTTCCTTCTTGCATCTCATTGCACCAATGGCCACTGGCAGATGGAAACACCAGTCTACTTATCCTTGACTGACACAGGAATATAGAGCTCTATTGCTGGCAGCAGTTGCTGCCTGGCATAGCAGGATTGGGAGAGTCAGACCAGCCACTGCTGAGTCAAAGTTAGTGAGTTCCAATCATCTCTTTGGAGAATATGTTATTTTTATTTATTTAGAAGATTTTTAGGCCACCTTACAAGGCAATGTTCCTTCACAGCAGCTTACAAAACAGATCAAATATAGTGAAAATCACAGTACTAGTATGAACAACTTTTAAAAACGCAAAATTAAAAATCAAAACTTCCATAAATTAACAAAGGGCAACTAGAGTTTAAGATCTTTTTAAATCTAAGTGCAACCTAGCACAAAGAATAACAAACTGTCCTCTATAACCAACAATCCAAAACCAGTAATTTGCAAGCCAATAGCATTCTTAACAGAGATAATAGAATTATCTCTTGTGTTTTCTCTTGTCAAGCAGTTCCATGAGACTTTGCCTCAAACACTGGTATAGAAATATTTTAAACAAGCTAGCAAACAAACAAGATAGGATTATAACCGCAAATAAATTAATGTCAAACCTGGCTGAAGGCTCAGGAGCACAAAAAGGGGTTGATGTATATTTTACAGCCTTCTTACATCTGAAAAGAGATGGAACCCAGCATGTCTGAATACAGAGAGTATTCAAGGTGCTACCCTGACAGAAGTTAAGAACATTCATGCTAGTCCAGTGTCCTGTTTTTTACACCAGTATTCCAAATGCCATGGGGACCCCAAAACCAGGACATGAGAGCAAGAGTTGCCCCCTGTTACTGTTCCTCAGCTACTGTTCAGAGTCATGCCGCCTCCCATCCTGGAAGTCATTACACTTCACTTCTGTTGTTACACATTAATTCATATGGTGCCAATGGTGTGAGTGGTACTTTACAAGATACCTTTCCTTACCCTTAAGGACTCAGAAATCAAAAAATTGTAAAGGGAAAAACAACAGAAAAATCAGTGGCCTCCTCACCTGTGTTCTCCAGCAATTGATATATGCAAGTGCTTCTAGTACTGGAAAGAATATAATGGTGTGTATGAGGATTATCCTGTCTTTAGATAACCAAATGCCTAAAGCCTGAACACTGGGCTGTTGGTTGATCCAGATTTTTCAGTCAAAAACTCTCACCAACAGACAGATACACTCTTCTTGTTCTATGTACAAAGCTTTTTGAGAGTTCCAAAGCCCCAGCAACAGTACTGTATTAAAAAACCTCCTTAAAGCCACCGAATGTAGTACAATTTCTCCTTCCTCAACTCTCCTGCAGTTGCCAGTGGCTTTTATTTTTTCCTGAAGTCTATACATATGAATAGTCAGGCTGATAGCACAGAAGTAAGTTTAAAGTCTTCAAACTGGTGTTAAGTCTGGAGCAGAATATATTCATCTGTTAGAAACATGAATATTTTGTCTACACACAAATGCAAAGGAGAGGGGAGAAAGAATCTGATGAGCTCCTCCTGCTGAAACCAGCCCTATTGCTGCTCTCAAGCGTGATAGAGCCGGTGGAAGGAGGAACAAATAGAAACATCATGGCTGCAAGCATATTCTTTAGCATTTCATAAATGAAAGCTGGGACACTTGTGGTCAAAGAACATCAAACAGCAAAAATTATTGAGAAAGAATAAAATCTAGGAGAGACTTCAGCAGTTTGCTTTTGCCTGACCCTATTGAGAAGGAAAAGAATTTGCCTCCTCCTCTCCTCCTGCTGACTTAATGCAAACTATAGTTGCAACTGTTTTGCAGCAATTGAAGTAAGCCAAGGAGAAAGGGGGAAAGTGGAAGGAGGAGAGAGAAACTGTGACATGTTAAAAAGCGGCTGAAGTAGTGGGATGGCAGAGGATTAATTGGGACTGTCCCTGCTAAATTCAGACAGTTGGAAAGTATGTGCAAAGGTGAGGAAACCCTTGAAATGGGCCCCTCACAAATGGAAGGAAAGAGGAAGAAAATGAAAAAGAGAAAGAGTAATGAACACTCAAGGAATGAGAGGAGAAAGAATCTGCTTCTGGGCCGGGAGATTATAGGAACAGGCACGGGGTAGGGGATGAATCTGTAGCCATTTCTGCACTACACTGTTCAAGTTTATTATTCCACTTTCAACATCCTGTGGAATTCAGGGGTTTGTAGTTTACTGAGACCAAAGAGTTCTCTGGCTGAGAATTCTAAAGGTCCCTCCTTAATCTCTAAACCCCAAGATTCCACAGGATGTTGAAAGTGGAATAATAGCGCTATAACAGTTTAGTGTAGAAATGGCCTGAGAAAGCTGTTGAGTGAAATCCAGCTAGACAAAATAAGATGGCAGCCCTAGTTGAGACTGCCTCTTGGCAGGGCTCATGTCCCTCATGGCCTTACCCAGAGCCACACAGGAGGAGCTTTGCTATGGCTGGCACAGTTGCTGGATCTTCTTGAAGGCTCGTCATCAGATTTTTCCAGGCCCTGCTCCAGTGCTGCCAGGACTCATGCCCCAAGAAGGTTCATGATTTATGATGGTGGTGCTCTCTTCACTGCCACGCTCCAGAAAACAGAATGAGCTCAGGTGCGTGGACCTACTGGCTCTCTCCCCAGTCCTTGCTCCTCACTTTCTGGTGTGCTGATGGTGCCCAAGTACGACATGCATGCAAACACTTTTGCACTGGCCAGTGAGCCCCGGCACCAGTGGAGTGAAGCGAGTGCCTAGGCTTTAAAGACACCTCACACAATAAAATCAAGCCTTTTCCTTCTCCGGCACCACTGCCTTGAGGTTTGTCTCCACAGCTGGAGACAAAAGAAAAGCATAAGTAACTGAGACTTCAGCCTGTACCCTGCAACCTGGTAACCCTATTGACACAGGAATCCCCATGAAATATTACTTTGCATGAGGCACCCTTTCTTGCTCTAGTTTTTTAGAGTCTGGTTTTTGTTATTGTGGTGGTTCTTCTAATCTGGTTCCTTTCTCTCTTTTTCTGTGTTCACTCCTTCTTGCTCCTTCCCCCATCCTAGTATCTTACTATGCCTCTCTTATTTCTTTTTATAAAGCAGCTAACATCTGTTCAGAAAAATGCTTCCAAGCACCATCTGCTTGACATCATCTCTAATATGTGATACATCTGAAGTTTTAAAAGTGGAAGATGAGAAATCCTGCTATAATCTCACCTTCTCCCCACTTTTCCTGCTTCAGAAAACAGATAGCACAGTTATGTGCCTTCTGGAAGCTTTAGAAAGGAACACTCTTGTAAACTGCTAAAAGGATGAAAGATGTTGCCAAACAGGATTCAATCGGCATAACATTTGCATGTGCTGATTAATTTATATGTATAGAGGTATATTTTACTACTGTTCTATGCTTCAGGTTTCTTCCAACTTTTGTGACCCTAAGGCAAATCTATCCCCCCCCCTTTTTTTTTGGCAAGATTTTTTCAGAGAGGTTTTGCCATTGCCTTCTTCTGAAATTGAGAGCTAGTGACTTGCCCAAGGTTGGCCAGTGGATTTCCATAGCCAAGAGGTGATTCAGGTCCTGGTCTCCCTGAGTCCTACTCCAGCACTCAAACCACTACATCATACTGGGTCTCATGATGTATTTAGGTATTCTTAAAAGGATGTACAATGTATTTCAGCTTAATGGAAAAAACTGCAACCTGTTTGCCCACTCAGTCTGCTGTCCAGGTGCTAACTGTTAATGAGCAAACTGAAGGCTGCTGCTCTGCCTTCCTATAACTTCTTATTGTGATCTCTATTGTTAAACTAGGTTCAAACCTTTCAAACAGAGAACACTTTCAAATCCAGGGCTTCTCTCCAATAGCTATTGGAATCAAGGGCTGTCTTGGTAGAGTAGGATGCTTTGACCGGAATCCTATTTATTGGCTCTATCTAGAGTGGACCTACTGAAACAAATGTTGAATGGCAAGTTAACACAAAGGAAAGTTCCACAGATTTAATGGGTCTACTCTGCTTGGGATGACTAACAGGATTTAGGCCATACACACCTTAGAGTTTGAGAAAATAAGGTTATTCTCATGTACATCATTGAATTTCCCTCCATGCAGCCCTAGGAGCTACTGGAAAACTGGTTCCAGAGCATTGTCGTCATCATCATCGTCATGTATATCTCACTTTTTTCTCAGTTCTGGATTTCAAGGAGGCTTACAAAGGATAAAACAGACAGAGCTGTAAAATTTATGTTGTACACCCCCCCAAACTAGCAAAAGAATTAAAAGTAGCTAAAAGGATGGCTGTTAAAATGAAAACAACAAATGAAGAGTACAGCACATTCTAACTGGCTCTTTCTCCTATGAGCAAAGGCCTGCTGAAGCAAAAAGCCTACAAAAGGCTAATGGAGAAGGCACAATTCTAGCCTCTCAAGGAAGGGAGTTCCAGTCACTAAGAAGAACTTCTTCCATGTTCCCACTAGATGTACCTCTAAGGATGATGGGACAGTGAGAAGGACCTCCATAGAAGATCTCAAAAGGAAGACAGGCTTATGTGGGAGAATATAATCCTTCAGATAACCGGGACCTATGGTTGGACAGTATAGGTTGTGACTAGCACTTTGAATTGTTCCTGAAGACAGACTGGCACTCAGTAGAGCTATTGCAACAAAGAAGCTGGGCACTCCTGGTGCCTTTCCTAGCCATCTAGAGCAGCTGCTTGGGGTGGCAAACTTCAGTGGAGAAGGGAGATCTGTTATGCTGGATTCCGTCTTTGCACAAGTGGTTCATTCAATCATGGATACAGGTCAATCTTACTGCTTCTGTTCCCCAGCTAATTCACCATCCCTCTGATCCTTTTACCTATTTTTCCTGCACAGCTCACATCCCACAAGAAAGAGTTGGCATTTGTCCCAGGTTTTCTTTCCTGCCATAATGTGGGATGGATTTCTAATTTGGTTGGTAGGTAAGGATGACAATATATGACTGCCAAAAGTATTGTTTTTTTATGAAAGCAATGTAAACCTGGGAAAGAAAAGGGAATCGGGCACTTGCATCAGTTGGGACTTTCAACTGCCCATTGTTAAGCGATCAGAATAGTGCTGCAATTTATGGTCTTCCTGTGAGAGGCAGGAAGGGCTATAAACTAGAAAAGCATCTTTAGTATTCTGTAAAACTCAGTACAGATATCTTCCACAGGAAAACTGGAGACATTGAAATCCCTTGAACTGGGGCATTTATGTGCTCTGCTTATGGTAGTAGGTTTGGGAGAAATGAATCTCTATGGGGAGATGGGAGAGTGAAATAATAAAGCATACTGCTGATGAGAAGCATGTGCGTTAGCTGTGGGGCCATCAGCAGGAACTGGCAATTTCTCTTCGCCTTTTGAATGATAGCTCAATATAAGTTAAAAGGATTGTACTGCATTTAATTTTCAGATCAAATGGTGGTATGTTCCCACACCACTCATCACTGATGATGAACTGGTAGGTAAAGTGGATGCTAAAATAGCAAATGAAGTTCACTGTAAGTGAGTGTCAAGAGATATACGTGAGGCAACACCCCTCCCGCAACCCTACTTAGATATTGGTGGAGTACAAGCTGGTGTGGTGATGGACCAAGAAAGAAGTCCGGGATTATGGTGGATAGTTTGATGAAAACAACTAGTGTGCAGCTGCTGTTAATTCCATGTTGGGGATTATTAAAAATAAATCTGCCAATGCAAATATATGTTGCAACTACACTTGGAATGCTGCATGGAATATAGTGAACTACTGCTAAAGTATTTTAGAGCTAGCAAAGGTGCAGAAAAGCACTATGAAGGGGTTGGAACAACTTCCCTATTAGGAAAGATTACAACTGTAATGGTTTCTAAGCTTAGAACAGTGGAAGTAAGAAATATATGAAACTATGCATAGTTTGAGAATGGGCACTGAAAGGTTCTATCTCTCCTCTCATAGTACAGGATAAACAGGCAGCAAGGCCAAGCAGTGTTTTGCATGAGCATTTAGTGGAGGAATTTTGCATGGGAAGCCTGGAGTTCTGCTTCAAAGCCTGCTTCAGACTACTGAAAATGGATGGTGAGGGGGCTGCTGCAGTAACCTGGAAATGCTATTCTATATTTGTGTTCTTGCTGGAGGATGTAGGTAGTTACACCTGCAGCAAGCGCAAGTTGGTTGCTCTGTTGGAAGAGTAGGTAGAGCAACTTGAGGCCCGTGTAGCTACTCTTCAGCATAGTAGGGAACATGAGGTTTTTCTTGGACAGAGCAGAGCAGACTGTCCTGGATGAGGAATACAGAAGGGGTGTCTCTGAGGAGCAGGTTACTTCCCAAACACAGGAGGTAGACATTTTTAGGAATGTGACACACAGAAGTAGAAGGACCAGGGATCTTTCTGTATGTTTGGAGCTGCATGATCCATTTGAATCTCTCTCCCTCATCAATGAAGATGAGGAACAGGAATAAGAACAACAGTGTCAGTCTTGCATGCAGGGGACCCTGGAAGATTCATCACATGCTTTGGCCCCTGCCAATTGCCAGAGGAGATGTGTGGTGGTGGTGGGGAGGAACAGAAGTAGTGGTTTGTGGGCCTGACAGGATGTCTTGAGAGGTGTGTTGTCTCCCTGAGACAAAGATGCATGATGTAATGGAGTGGCTGACAAAACTCATTAAGCCCTCTGTTACCCCTTCCTTTTGGGACATGCGGGAACCAATGACACTACAAGGCACAGCTTTTGAGAGATTATTGAGGAGACCTGGCATGTTACCAGTCTTGACTGCTTTAAAAAAGCAGTCAAGACTGCTCTCTTCCGACAGACTTTCCCAGACTAGTACTTCCACTGCCTCCCACCAACTGTCTTGTTGTTTTTTAATAGTTGATTGTTCTTAATTGTTAATTGTTGTGTGTTTTAGGAGGTTGGTTTTAGGTGGGTTGGTGGGTGGGGAGGATTGGGTATGTTTTTAATGTTTTTAATGTAATTAATGTATTATTGTTGTTCGCCGCCTCGATCCATGGGGAGAGGTGGGATAGAAATAATAATAATAATAATAATAATAATAATAATAATAATAATAATAATAATAATAATAATATAATTTATTAGAAGGGATTATGAGGCTCTGGATAGATTGCTGAAGCATCTTGATGCACACATTAACATTTCATCTCTCCTCTTTTTTCTCCCAGGAAAGGAGAGAAAAATAGTGGAGGTGAACAACTGGCTACTGCTGAGATCAATTTAACTTCTTGGAACATGATCTGTGGCTTCATGAAGATGGACTTCTGGCAGGTGATGGGTTGTACCTCACAGCAGTTGGCAGGAATGTTTTTGCTAAAAATCTCACAAACGTGATCAAGAGGGCTTTTAATTGAGTTATGGGAAGAAGGAGACAGTATTCTTGAGGGCTGAGGTAGAACTAGATGAATAGTGCAAGCATCCAACATGGAAAAAAAACTGTTAAATAAGCAGCAAGGGGGAATGACCTGTGGCCTCAGATTCTAATGTGATTCTAGGCTGCACAATCGGAGTGTAGTGTCTAGGTCAAAAGAAGTAATAGTACCTCTATATTCTGCTTTGGTCGGACTTCATCTGCAATACTGTATCCAGTTCTAGGTACCACAACTCAAGAATGATATTGACAAGCTGGAATGTGTCCAGAGGAGGGTGACCAAAATGGTAAAAAGGCCTGGGAACCATGCCTTATGAGGAACAGCTTAGAGAGCTGGGTGTCTTTAGCCTGGAGAAGAGAAGATTAAGAAGAGACTTGAGAGTCTATTTGAAGGGATGTCATATGGAGTATGTAGTGAGCTTGTTTTTCTGGTGCTCCAGAGACTAGGACATGGAACAATAACTTCAACTTCAAACAACAGGAAAAGAGATTCCACCTAAACATTAGGAAGAACTTGTCAGAAAAGGTTGGACTAAATCCCAAGAAAAATACTTTGTGATGTAAGTGTAAATGTCATGTTGCTTTAATTGCTTTAATTGTTAAGTGCACCTGTGGATCAGTGTGCCAGAGTGACCATGATCCTGAGCTTGGAGCCAAGCGAGCTCATCCATGTGAGAAACAAGCCGACTGCAGCTGACGTGTGAGATGTGCTGAGAAACGTTTATCAGTGTGATTCCTGCCTTTCCAGGATGTTGTGGACTAGGACACTCTACAACACGAAACTGGAAGAAAGGGGAGATGTGAAAGCCCATCTAGACACCATGAAGTCTATATTCCTCGAGTTGGCTGATAGAGGTATGGACTTTGGTGAGGCTCAAAAATGTTACATCCTCCTAAGCAGTCTAAGTAAGGAGTGGGACTTCATCCTTTATAGCCTGCAAAGTCTGAGTGAAAGAGACTGGACCCTTGACTTAGTTATGTCATGGGTTCAGGAGGAACGTGACAGGAGGGAATTTGAATCCCAGGATCAGATAAAGCGTCCTGCCAAGAGAAGAGCAGAGAACAGCCGGCACAAGCCTTCACGTGAGGGGGAAGAGACTGCAGAATGCAGTGTAGCCTGGTGGTGTTTCAAGTGTGGCAAGTGAGGACACCTCCAGAGGGACTGTAAAGCCACATTGCCTGGGGACAAGGTCAACAAGAGGCCTGGAATCCGGAGGAAGAAAGCCAGCACCTGTACTGTTGTTGCTGCAGCAAAAGGGACAGTCTGCCATGACTGGCTGCTTGACAGTGGTGCTACCCATCATATGGTGAACAGCAGGAGCATGCTGAGGAATGCTAGAAAAGCTCCTGTGCGCTCTGTTTGCATGGCTGATGGAGTACACTTGCAAGTGTCTGTGTTTGTTCTCTGTCTGGGAAAGAATTTTGCAAGTGTGTTATGTGCAGAGGACTTAGAACATTGTATATTGAGTGTGTCATGCCTGATGGATGAGGGGTATGAACTAGTGTTCAAAGGGGATAACTGCATGATTAGCCATGATGGGGGAGTCTGTGCTAAGGGTGTAAAACAGAACGGACTGTATTTGATGTTACCAACTGCTATAGGTTCCCAAATGGCTAATGTCATTGCCAATGTCCCTCTACATCAGTGGTTCTCAACCTGTGGGTCCCCAGATGTTCGTGGACTTCAGTTCCCAGAAGCCCTGAGCATTGACCATAGTGGCTGGGGCTTCTGGGAGCTGAAGTCCACAAACATCTGGGGACCCACAGGTTGAGAACCACTGCTCTACATGATAACTGTAGCCATTATATTCACAGGGTAGTGAGTCATGCTAATTACGGTGGGCTGGAACAATTTGCAAGGGTGTGTCCAGACTTGAGAGTCAAGAAATGTGGCAAAGGTAATGTGGCCAAGGTAAAATCCTTTCCAGTAACCAAGGAAAGCAAAATTGCCACCCAGAGGCACTTTCAGGTAGTACATGGTGACCTAGCTGGACCATTTCCTGAGAGCAAGGAACGGTCCAAGTATATCTTTGTGTTGGTGGATAGACACACCAGGTACGGGTACATGTTCCCATTGAGAACAAAGGATGAGGCTTTTGAGTATTTCAGAGATTGGGTTAATATGGTGGAAAGACAATTTCCCCATAAAGTCTCACATCGCATCACAGACCGTGGTGGTGGGTTCTGCAATGCCAAATTTCAGAGTTGGCTTAAAAGGAGAGGTATAGGACATGACACCACCAATCCGTATACACCAGTGGAGAATGGGTTGGTGGAGCGCAGAATTGGAATGTTGCAACAGATGAAAAATTGCATGATGCTTGACTCCAAATCACCTCCCAGACTGTGGGCAGAGGCTGTTCTTGCAGCCAACCACATAATCAACAGGATGTGGTGTGCTGGTATCAAGCAAATGCCTTATTTCATGTTATACAGAAGATCTTGTACTCTGAAATATCTAAGAGTGTTTGGTCAATATGCTAATATCCTTGTTCCCAGTAACCAGAGACACAAAGGACAGCCCAAGTGAAGGAGGCTGAGGTTTGTGGGTTACCTTGGGAACAAGTATAAGTTTCACTTAGGACATGGTAAACTCCTGTTCTCAAGGAGTGCAAATTTTGAGACCAACAGTGGCTGGGAAGAGTTGCACTGTAACAAAGAAGTGTTCCTACAGCCACTGGAGCTAGAGCAGAGTGAAAGCCCCAGGAATGGAGGGGCAGGACTGTCTGCCACCATTCCATGTACACTTAAGGAGCTGCTGGACAGCTCGCCTGACATCTCCACAACTGAGGTGAAAACTGAGGATATTTCCCCACCAAGGGCTCAGGTGAAACGGGAGCCAAAAGGGGGCGACTAGAGAGTCCAGTGATCAGGGCCTGTCCAAGTTCAAGACTATCATCCCTAGGAGAACCAAAAGAATAAGAAAGGCTCCTGAGAGGTTCGCAGTTCAGGAGGCCAGAGCTAGCATGGTAGTTGGCGAGGAGCCAGAAAGTTTTGAGGACATGCAAAGATGCTTGGCAGAAGAGCAAGAGCTCTGGAACAAGGCCATGGATGCTGAGTTTGAGTCCATGATGGAACAAAAGGTTTTTGAGCTGGTAGAAAGACCCAGGGACCACAAGGTGGTAGGTTGTTGATGGGTATACTAAAGAAAGAGTATGCTGGATGGCAGTATAAAACATAAGGCCAGGCTAGTTGCAGAAAACTTCTACAAAACCTTCTCACCTACAGCCAAACCTGAGAGCCTGAGGTTGGTATTGGCTTTGGCTGTGAAACGTGGCCTCGAAGTTAGGCACTTTGATTTCAAAATAGCCTATTCAAACGCTACACTTGAGGAACTGGTATATATGGAACAAGCACCTGGGTATGTGAGTGCAGGAGGTGATAAAGTGTACAGGCTAAAGAAAGCCCTCTATGGTTTAAAACAATCAGCCAGATGTTGGAACCAATGCGTTTACCAAGAATTGTGTAGACTATGGTTTCACAGGAGTGTGGCAGATGCTTGTGTTTATACCAGGGGCACTGGGGAAGAGTGTGCAATACTTGTAATCTATGTGGATGACCTGTGCGTGGTAGCAAGAGACACAAGATTGATAAAGAATGTACAAAGACAGCTTGAGAGGAAGTTCAAGTTAAAGGACTTAGGATGCCTCAAGCAATACGTTGGTGTGGCAGTAGATAGAACACAGGATGGCACAGTCTATCTTAGCCGGAAGAGGAAAATAGACCAAGTTGTGCTGAAGTGTGGTCTAGAATGTGCCAAGATTACAAGTACCCCCATGACTGTGGACCATTCAAAGCTGGAATCTGAGCAGCTATTTGATAAGCCTGGTCTATACCATTCTGTTATAGGTAGCTTAATGTATGTAGCCAACCATACACGGCCAGACATAAGTTATGCCGTGAGACTGGTCAGCAGGAGAGTTGCTAAGCCGAGGGTGGCAGATTGGACGGCACTTAAAACAATAATAAAGTACTTGAAGGGAACCAGAGACCTGTGCCTGAAGGTGGTAGGCAGTGAGGCAGGAATAGAGTGCCATGTGGACAGCTGTTTTGCGTCAGAGGTAGATAAAAAGTCCGTAACTGGTCTTGTCAGTAAGTACGCTCACGGTCTAGTTGCATGGAGGTCCAAAAAGCAAACTTGTGTGGTACTGAACACAACAGGGTTTGCTGCACTGTTGGCGTAAAGGTTAAGCTACAACGGCACTGACAGTTGCTAAAGAATGTTGGAGGATAGTTATGAAAACCCAGATGTATCAAACCCCTGGGTATGTTAATGCAAGAGGGGGTTAAGTAGTTACTTTGGTACTTTGGTTTGAATTAAAGCATTGGGTGACAACATCAAAAGCATTTTGGAGGGCAATTGTCAGAAAAGGTTGGACTAAACCCCAAGAAAAATACTTTGTGATGTAAATGTAAATGTCACGTTGCTTTAACTGCTTTAATTGTTAAGTGCATCTGTGGAAAGGAATGTGACTCGAGCTAGTTTGCTGATAAGTACTAGATGCAGACAATACAAGGGTTGGCCAGGATTGGCTAGGTGTCTGTATAAAGGTAGCACAATCCCAGCCAATAACTGCACATGTTGCCTGAAGCATGTTGCTGGAGGCTCTGCTGGAAAGAGCAAGCTAGAAATGCTGGCATGCCATCTGGACTTTGCAAATGGAAGCAAACATATTATGGAAGCTAAACTAGAGCTGGTTTCACAGCCTTCAAACCACTGGGTCACAGTGCCTCAGCTGTGGATAATATTTACAACTTGGGTTGCTATGGCAGCGAAGCAACAAGACTGAAGTTAACTCATTCCTGACTTCTAACACTCTCCTTCTTGTCCGTGAAGCTGGCATGTGTGTTGGGTACTGCAGGACCCAACACCCCCAACATGTTCAGCATTTGTGCATGAATAACGGTAGACAATGGTTTTGTACAAACATCAGCCACATTTTCCTGTGAAGAAACATAACACAGATCAATCATCTTGTTTTGAACACATTGTTTTACATTCTGATACCACACATCCACATGTTTCGTTCTAGATTTTACTTGGTCACTCACAGCCATTTGAATACATGCTTGGGAATCACAGTACGCTTGCACAGGTACATTTACAGGCACATTGAAATCCTTCAGCAACTGCAGAAACCATACTAACTCATTACACAGGGTAGACAGACTGGCATATTCTGCTTCAGCAGTGGAAGTTGCTATAGTGCTCTGTTTTCTGGCTTTCCAATCAATCACTGCCCCACTGTATTTCACAACACAACCAGAAGTGCTTTTGCAATCTGTAACATCTTCTGCAAAATCACTATCAGAATAGCACACAAGTTCAGGCACTTGTACAGGAGTTATACACAGACAGTAATCCACAGTACCTTTCAAATACCTCAGCACCCTTTTCACACCTTGCCAGTGGTATTGAGTGGGCTGAGCACTTGCCCTCCCCAACATGTTTATACTCAGGGCAATGTCAGGCCGACAGGTCTCAGCTATGTAGAGAAGACTCCCAATGACAGATTGATACAGCTTTTTGTCTGGAAACAGTTTACCATCAACATGTTTTCCAAACCCTGGAACCATTGGCATTTTTACAGCCTTACAGTCAGACATGTTACACTTTTCCAACAGGTTCACAATCTTTTGTTTCTGACTCAGCAGAAAACCACCCTTGGTCTTTTGTATTTCAACTCCAAGGTAATTTTGAACTGGCTCCAGATTCTTAATCTGAGACTTCTTGTCCAGTTCACTGGCAACACTTGTACTTGTTTTTGTGTACCACAGATCAAACACAGATCATCCACATATGCCAGGAGAATTTCCAGACTCTCCCCTTTACCACGGACATATACACAGGGATCAGCAATGCTTTGTTTGAACCCACACTCTTGCAAAGCGTTATCCAAACAAAGATTCCAACACTGGGCTGACTGTTTCAGTCCGTACAGGGCCCTTTGTAAACGCCAGACCAAATTTTTTCTCCCCTGGACTGCAAACCTATCAGGCTGGGTCATGAAAATTTCCTCATGCAAATCAGCATTGAGATAGGCAGTGGTAATGTCAAAGTGTGTGACCAGGGATTTCTTCTGCGCTGCAATGGCCAGCACAAGTCTAATAGATTGCATTTTAACAGTTGGGGAAAACACTTCATCGTAACTTTTTTCATCTTGGTTAAACCCGCAAGCCACTAACCTCGCTTTGTGTTTGACTTGCCCATCAGCAGTGGTCTTTAACTTGTAAACCCAGCTGCAATCAATAGGAGTGACACCTTTTGGCAGTTCACACAGAGAATACACATTGTGTTGTGTAATGGAATCAATTTCATTCTGCATAGCATCCCACCAGGGGCTTGCCTGCTCCTCAGGTATTTTTTCCACATCAGCAAAACAATTAGGCTCACAGTTTACCACACAAACACACACTGACAGTGAAGATTAAGGAGAATATCTTTTAGGAGGCTTTCCCTTTGTCTTTCTTTCAAACCTCCTAGGACCTGGCCAGTCTGCCTGACTTGTTTGACTGCCATTCCTATCATCAGCACTCCTGGACCTTTTCACAGCTTGTTTCTGTTCTTTTTCAGCTTGTGGAGCTGCCACTTCCCTAGCAACCCTCGCCCTCTGGGCTTACTTCTCCTTAGGCTCAATTTTAACCCCTGAGGAACTGGAAGTGGGGGCAGGAGGCTGCTCTGGCTGAGCAAGAGGCTCACTGGAGACAGGGAGAAAAACCTCAGCAGCTGCTTGAACACACAACCAGTTTGCATGTTCCTCAAAGGAAGCATTTCTAGACACCAAACAATTTTGTCCCCCAGCATAGAGATGATACCCTCTGCAATTGGCTGCATAGCCCATGAACTTCAGATGCTGGGCTTTGGGCTCCCCTTTTTTCCTTTGGGTGTTGGGAATGTGCACCCAGGCAAAACTGCCAAACACCTTCATGTGAGCAATGGAAGGCTGCTTACCAAACAGGCACTCATAGGGAGTAGTCTGAAACACTGAACACCAGAGCCTGCTGTGAATGTAGCAGGCGGTCAGAACTGCCTCTCCCCAGAAACTCAGAGGCAAATCTGCATCACAGAGCAAGCTGTGCATGAGGGTTTGCAAAACCCCTCCATGTCTCTCAGCTATCCCATTCTGGAAACTGGAATAAGCTGCAATGGTTCTGTGCACAATGCCTTTGCTCTTGAACCACTGTTGCATACTCTCAGACAGAAACTCTGCTCCTCTATCTGTCTGAAACTCATTCACTGGACCATCAAATTGCCTCTCAACATAGGCACACCAGTTTTTGAGTATTTGACACACCTCAGACTTCTGCTTCAGAAGATAGCACCACGTGTATCTGCTGTAGTCATCTACTAGCACAAGGAAATATTTGGCGCCCCCCAGGGAAGGCTAACAGATGGCACCCACAATATCACAGTACATAAGCTGGAAAGGAGCAGTGGGGACACGTGAACGAGTTCTGGGAGCAGGGAGCTGCTTTGACTTTGACTGTTTACAGACAGCACAGTCAAGAAAACCACCACAGGATTTCAGAAACCACCCCTTGCAGCTACCTGCCAACTTTTTCAACACAGGAAAGCTGGCATGCCCCATCCTCCGATGGAGTAAGTGAATGCATTCATCATGTTGTGGCTTGTTTTCAAGCACAGCACAAACACTACGATGAGGTTTCAGCTTATACAATTTCTCTGTCAACTCAGCCACAGCACACACAGCCCCACCTTTTAACACTTTGCCTTGCTTTCTGGTGAACACCACCTCAAACCCATGCTCTGTCAGCTCTGACACAGAGAGCAGACAGAAGTCAAGTGAAGGCACAAACAACACATTGTCAAGACACATGTCTAAAGCTGGAACGTAAGCTTTACCTGCCTCCTGCACCTTTGCCTTAGCACCATCTGCCAGGGTCACAGTTGCAACCCTGGCAGGATTTAAAGTCTCAAACAGACCTTCAGAGTTTACAAGGTGTTGTGAACAACTACTGTCTAGAAGCCAACAAGTGTCCTCAGTGTCCCAGGAACCTTGAGGAACTTCACAGTCAGTTGTGACGGCAACGCGTGGATGACCCCCACAACCTCCTCTGAAGCCTCTGCCATGACCCCAGGCACCTTTCTCACCTTGCTTCAACAGCGGACAGTCTCTCTTGAGATGGGAAGCAGACCCACAGCGGTAGCACCTTCTGACAGCATGGGCTCTCACCAGCCCCTCCGGCTTGCACTTACCAGTCTGAGAAGATTTCTTCCGGGCATTTGACTCTGCTGCCGCAGACATCTGTGTGGGAGGCAGCACATTCTTTCGAGCCCGCTTTTCTTCCTCCTCCAGAAGCCGAGCCGTCACCAAGGACACCGTCAGGTCTCTGGAACGGCTTCCAACGTAGCCACAATCATCTCCCAGCTGGGATCCAGGGAATTTAGGATACAAAAAACTTTGTCAGACTCAGTCAAAACTTTCCCTCTTTCACACAAAGCCGTGAAGAGGTCTGCCAGCCCTGTTGGGTGCTGCCTAACGGAGACTCCAGGTAACAACTTGGTGTTGTAAAGCCTGGAAGTTAAAGAATACTTTGACTCTGCAGTGAGGCTTACATATACTTGGCACAATGCCAACCAACACTCTTGAGGCGTGTTGAAGTCCCGAAAATGCACTAGCTGGTCATCTTCCACAGCCAGGAAGAGCAGCGACATGGCCCGTTGCGTTATCCCGGCTGCTGCAGCTGCATCTTGTGGGAGGTCTAGAGGATCTGTGAACGCTCCCCAGACGCCTTCTCCCTGGAGGAACCACTCCATCTTCGTAGCCCAGGCTAAGTAATTTGCTCCGTTCAGCCTTGTCAGAGGTGGGCCACCAGGAATCCCCTGCACCATGGCCATTCAGCTTCTCAGCAGCAGCAGCACAAAACTTAAAAACACACCAGCTAGCAGGCATCATAAATTAAAAACTCGCCTCGAGAACAGAACCGGCTCCTGGCAGCCAAGCCCTGGCACAGCGGAAGCAGGTGCTGGCCCATAACCTGTTGAGAAAAACTGGAGTGCCAGCTGAAAAGCAGCTGAACCCACAAACAGGCTGGCTTGGAAAACCACTGCGAAGACCCATGTCACCGCCCGGAAAAAACCAGCCACACAGCCTTGGGTCTAATTACTAAAGCTTTATTGCAGGCATGTCTCAGACACAGAGACAGAGAGAACAGAAGCAGCAAAGAAGTGAACAACAAACTACTACTACACAAGGCTTTGTCAGACAGCCTATTATGTACCAAAGCATAAACATGGGAACATACAGTTGCAGTTTGTGTGAGCCGTACATGCAGAGACATAACAGACCTTGTACCGCATGCGAAGACATAACAAGGCAAATGGAAACAAACATGTCATAGAAGCTAAGCTAGAGCTGGTTTCACAGCCTTCAAACTACTGGGTCACAGTGCCTCAGCTGTGGACAATATTTACAACTTGGGTTGCTATGGCAGCAAAGCAACAAGACTGAAGTTAACTCATTCCTGACTTCTAACAGTAAATATTGTATATATTTTGTAACAAAGAATAAAGAGCTTCCACATTGGAAGATTACAATGGGTGAGTGTTACTGGCTTAGTGCATTTGCTGCTAAGATATTCTCTGCTGCTGGGCATGCTTCCATAGCTGTGCGTCGCTATCTCTGCTTATCTATATAGAGTTTTTCTTGGCCGGCTTTTCTTTATTTTTCCCCTTGTTCTCGGGACAGAACTTCCTGATGTTAAGACAGTGAAATGTACTGCCTTGCTGGAGTGTGGTGAAGTCTCTTTCTTTGAAGGCTTTTAAACAAAGTTCAGATGGCCATTTGTCAGGAGCGTTTTGATTGTGTATTTCTGCATGGCATGGGGTTGGGCTCAATGATGCTTGTGGTCTCTTCCAACTTTGCAATTCTGTGATCCTATGAACTGCTTGTAGGTATAAACTTTGGAGAAACTGCAGGGCTCAAGTCTCTTGAGATTGTCCCAGAAAAGTTCAGTTCCCTTCATCAGCCTCTAATGCCAGGAATGCCATTCTTTCATGATGAACTCTGACAGCAGCAGCATAAGATTGTTCCATATCTCTATTATATCAAAGTACAATTTCTGTGATTCTTTGGAGCTTTGTTTCTTTGTCTTTTTCTTTCAGTTGAACTGGAGTCATATACCATCTTGAGATTGTTTTGAAGTTAAGCTCCTGCATTCTTGAGCTGAGTGGCTTTAAGATCTATAACTGCATGGCGAGGAAGTTGACTGCATAGCCATCCTGTCTGATTCTTCCTCACATCTGTGGAAGTAGTTGCCAGCCTATAAAAATTTATACCTTTTGAAAATAAATACAGTTGAAGTGCCACAGATGCTTTGGTTTTTCTCTCCCTCTGTCTACTATGGTCTTACACAGCTAACCATCTATTTTTATATGCAATTTAGACAAAATGAACATCATACAGATTAAAAGAGTGGGTTTGAAGGGAATGCATCCTCTAGTGTGAGCTTGTTCAAGAGGCAAGCTGGAGTCAACATAAGTTAGCTTTAACCCTAATTTAACTTTGGGGGCAGGGGTTGGTTTTGTTTTGTTTTCTTTTGTTTTGAGATCAGTGAATATAGTGGGATCTAGGATGGTAGTAACAGTGGTCCCCCTTCTATAGGACTGTGCTTTTTCCTTTGAATCATGTTCAATCCACTGTCTTCACCGTGGTGAAATTTGTTATTAGAATGTGGAAAGCTCACTCAGAGGTTGGTGCTTCCACTGGGGAGAGAACACCTAATGACTTGCAATGAAGACCTGAATGTAGGGCCAGGAGGAATCTTCGTTATGTCTTCCTTGGGAGAAAATTTAGCTAAAACAGAGGCAGAGTCTTCAAAGATTAGAGTTGCTAACATGAAGGGAAACTAGGATGATAGCACCACAAGACTGGAAGAGCTGTTTTGCTGAAAAATTTAAAAGAAATTACATAGTTGAAAAAGATGTTTGCATTGCTAATTTAAAGTGAAAGGCTGTATTCCAGCTGTCTGAAGATCTTTTCTTCAAGCCAAAAGTGTGCTACAAGTTGAACTTCTATATCAGAGATGAGCTGAATTTGATGGTACTTATACCCAAGTACAGGAAGCCTCCACCTTTTGACACCCTGTTATCTGACAACTCACTCTTTCAGTGCTTCCAAACTAAGGATAAGTTCCATTAATTCAATAGGGTTTCCACTCTTGCATCAATTCTTGTCTATGGAGACTTGCTTGGAACTGTCCACATGCTCACACTGCTTGTAAAGTCAGCTGAGAGGCAGAAAAGACACTAAGCCAGCTGGGAGACTTCGTAAATAGTGCATGCACAGTTGGTCCCAAGTGAGCTGCATGTCCTGTAAGTCCGTCATGCTTTTCAACCAGTTCCTTTTTCTTACAGTGGTCTGGTCTCTAACCTCTCAGATAAGTGGGGAAGCCTTTAACTATGCACAGGATTTCAGGCATGTCCCATAAACTTAATTATGAAATTTTCTTAAATGTTGGTTTTGTCTGTGTTCATAAGATGGGGATTTAATGCAGTGCATTATACAGGTTTACAGTGTTTATGCAAGTTTTTGAGGAAAAGAAATTAAAACTATTTTCTGTTTCCCAATGTAAGTAAATGAGGGAAGACTGGTGATCCATATTCCTGAATCTTGATTTGAATTTGGGGTCCATATTGGTGTGGTGTAGTGATTTGATTGTTGGATTATGACCTGGAGGACCAGGGTTCACTTCTCTGTTTGGGCATGGAAACTCACTGAATGACCTTGAGTGTGTCACACACTTAGCCTTAGAAAACCCCATGATAGGTTTGCCTCTCCCTAAACTGCAAACCCGAGGATTCCATAGGATGTTGAAAGTGGAATAACAATACTATAACAGCATAGTGTGGAAACGGTCATAGACATTGCCAGCAACATGGGGAAAGAAGACTTTGAAAGAAGTCTTTCAAAGAAAGTGACACAAGAGGATAACATGATAGAGAGAAAGAGAGCAAGCAGCTGCAAGGAAAGGAGGTGGGTGGGAATTCAAGGGTTGCCTGATCAAACATGAGCAGAATTTTTAAAAATCAGGGATGATTTTATAAATAATATAATAAATCTAATCAATTTTCAACATTTTAGCAAGTTTAAAAATTTGGGGCAGAGGAATACCATTGGTTTGATTGTACTGAACTTAATTGTTGCTTTTTGTGGGTTTTAAGGAGGACTTTGGTAAGGGATTAATTATTCCAAATATAACCCACTTCATTCAAATGGGAATAATCTAGAGCCAGTTAAGAAATAATGCATGCATGTGAATGTCTTTCGAATTATTAATTTCAATATGCAATATTTCAGGAAATGCAAGTGGATATAGTAAGCCTGGTTTATTTTAGTACAAGATTAGATATGCATTCTTTTTTTTAATACACACACACACACACACACACACACACACACACACACACACACCATAGTGGCTAATCTTTCAAGTGCTGATTTTGCAGCTGTTGTCACTCCAGACAGCCAGAAAGGGGTAGCAAAGGCACAGTTTTTATTCTTGGCTTAGACTACATACTATCTTGATGAGGATATGAAACAGTGGGAACTCTTAGAACCATGAAGGGGAAAGATAGAAAAATATAAATGGTCATATGTGTAGTGAGAAGGTCCTCATCTAATGTTTAGGAATTTCACTACTCAGAGTGGTGATCTTCCTAGGTTGCTATTTTCATGTAACAAAGAATGCACTAGGTATTTTGAATGTGTTGTGAACATGAAGCCTTTGTTTTCTATTTTGTTTTAGAGTTATTTTCCTTCCTTCCTGAGACTACATCCTCAAAAATGGAAGAAAATCATAGCCCACTGGAAGAAGAAGCAGAAAGATAAGAGGAGAAGAAGCGGAAAGATAAGAGGAGCTGATTGCTGAAAAATAGGATTCAGAAGACAAAACAAATAGTGAAAGTAGGATTCAGAAGACAAAACAAATAGTGAAAGTAGGATTCAGAAGAGAAAACAAATAGTAAAAATAATCTGTATCTATTCTATTAAAAGAGAAACAATATATCTAAATCAAAGCAGTATTCAAAACAAATATAATCAAAGTATTAGAACAAATAAGAGTAATGAGGCAAGTAAATAATACAAAATAGCAAAAATTACCAAATAATAAAAAGGACCACACCAAGACACAGTCAAACAAAATGCAGTGCAAGAAGAAAAAGGAAAAAAAGGAGGTAGCCTGGTTCACAGTAAACTGCTAGCCTTATAAAGGCTCTACAGCTGATTTAGATAACACATACAGCTGAAGGCCATTTCAATCTCAGCAGTACACCAAAAACCCTATAATGACCAAAGTCATAGATCTTGTCCATATTTCAACACTGATAAGCAGTTTCAATCTCAGCAACATACCATTAACCTTATAATGACCAAATGTATAGATCTTGTCCATATTTCAACACTGATTAGCAGCAGGGCAATCTGCCTGAGTACTATCTCAGGAAACAGAGGTCAGGGATCCTAAGTAATACATGAGGAACAAGAGCACTGCTAGTCAGGAAGGCTGATGGGTTGTGAATAAGGGCATCCAGCAGCTGCTAGGAAATTTCTGGTTGGCTGACTCTGAATACCAGGTGCTTGATTAATCAGCATTTCCTACTTAAAAGAGGTTCACCACCTATTATGCTATTCCTTCTTTCTTTGATGGACTTCAAAGGATGGGGGGGGTATCTGCTCATCAAGTCTTGCTGAGGAGATAGTTCCTCAACCACATCAGCAATGAACCTCTTAGATTTGGGCAGGAGATATCATCTGAGTGTTTGGACCTTCTGTGTCAGAATTTTTAGATTCCAGAGAGAGATGATATCCACATAAGTGGAGTTGGGTACAGCTAATGGCCTCCAGACTGTGTTTTCCTCACCCCAGACTTAGACTTTGCAAGGAAGTAGATCTAGATCATGCAGGAAATTAGGTATAGTTGACTTTACCTATGATGACTTCTTCTTTTTGCCCTCCACCCTAATCATCCCCATGAAGATCACCCACCTCTGTTCCCAGATGTCAGCTGTGTGGCATCCCACTTCTGGTCTCTCATATGTTTTCTCCTAACAGCTGGGTGGGAGTCAGGCAGTAACAAATAGCAGACAGGCATTCTGATTCTGGAATCTGCTCTGTCAAATCTCCTTTTAAATAGAAACTGGATGGCCATCTGTGGGGAGCACTCTGATTGTGTATTCCTGCATGGTGTGAAATTGGACTGGATGGCCTTTGTGGTCTCTCCCAGCGCCATGTTTTGTGATTCTTACAGTTGTGGCTAATAGAAGTTGTAGCCTCTTATACTTCAACAAAGCATCTGTGTTTTTTCTTTTACCTGCCCACACTTTACCCAACATTCATCCCTGGGATTGCAAAACCCCAGTAATGATTTGGAAAGGAAGTATGATGTCAGTATTCCAGCTGTAGAGAATTTATAGTGTGATGAGTTGGGGGATTGGGTCAAGATGTAGGGACTTTCCAACACAATAATTCTTGAGACTGATTTCAGTGGAAAACCAGACATTTAATAAAAAGCTTGTAACCCTCGCGTTCTAACAGCTTGGAGACTTGGAGGCAGAAGGTGTAACAATATGAATACTTGGAAACTTGAGCTCTATAAATAGGGATCAATAACCTGTAAAAGATTTGGGGACTGTGAATGAGTGATATTTGAAAATGCTGAGGCAGCCTTCTTGTTGAATCATGTGTCTTGCTTTAAAGATCAGGTTAAAGCAAATAATATATAATCCTACATAAATCCTGATGGTCTTAATGGCTACATCCTTTACCAATAAAACATTTTGCTTTAAGTATGTGTGACCATATGTGTCTTAACTTCCAGTTATTTGCAAAGCAATACAGGTCACAAGAGGATTTCAAATGTAATACTCCAGGGGAAATCTCAGTCATTAGCAAGTGTGAATTTTCTCTTGTAGGAGACTGTAAAAAATAGCAGAAAACTGATGAGTGGCATATTGTCACATGCAATTCAGAGTAGGATCATGGTAGGTTCCTCAGAGAGGACAGTCTTCTGTTTAAACACATGTCTTCTCCAAATCTGGTTCAAAGATAAAGAACTATCAGAAGGGAACAGGGCTCTTGGAGGTGTCCGTGGTACCTGGACCCAGACTAAAATCTCTCACCAGCTCACAGTCTTCTTCAGAAGAGATGCCTGCCTGCCTGGCTGCCTGCTTGCCTGCCTGCCTGCCTGCTGTTTCTCCCAGAATGAGACCTAAGGAAGCTTCTAAAAACAATTTATTCCTACTTAAATTCTTGTACTTATTTCTATGTGTGTTGTGTTATTTGTTGTTGTTTTTTGTTGTCAAGCTAGCTTCAACTTATGGTGACTCTATGAATGAGGTACCTCTGAGATCCTTGATCATCATTTCTCCACTCAGGTCTTGCAAACTCAGGGCTACAGCTTCTTCAGTTGACTCAGCTATCTGTAATGTGCTTTCTACTTTTTAGATTATATTACTATAATAATGAGTCACATGATCTCATGATATGTCCAAAGTACAATAGTCTCAGTTTGGTCAGTCTGGGTTCTAGTGAAGGTTCAAGACTGAATTGCTGTAGGACCCATTTATTTCTCCCTTTTGGCAGTCCATGGTATTTGTAGAACTTTCCTCCAGCACATGTAAATCACCACATGCACATATTATGTAAACACATCCCCCTCCACTTTTGGTAATATATTTTTCTCTTTTTTGGTGCTGCTTAATACATGGTGCCTAGATGTTGCAAGAGTGCCTAGATGTTGCACAAGCAAGCCTTCATAAGCACAATGTCTTTGTAAGAGCCAAACAAAAATGGTGTGTTAATCTTTATGTTCATATATGTATGTATATGTGGAAAAGTTTCAAAATAATTTTGCAAGCAGACCTTTCACAAAACAAATGGAGTTCATCATTATTTTGTCACTGGTAAAGAAGTCAAAGTAGGCCTCGTGGAATAATAGAATGTTCCAAAAAAAACCCATGGAGGTATTTTGCAGCTAGCAGTACATTCAGGTGTATTGATATGCTGCCACAACTTATGAAAAGTTAGTCTGGTAGCTTTCCAAAGAATTATCAAGGCCAGAATGTTATCTGTTCCAGTGCTTTGGTAGTTTACAAAATCATTTGCACTTTTATAGAGTGTGTAGTGTACCTTCAAGATGTTTTCAAATTATGGTGGCCCGAGGTCACTCAGGGGATTTCCATGGCTAAGTGGGTTTTGAACTAGGACTCAACTACTATGCCATGCTGGCTCTCCTGCCTTTTGTACGAGTTGCTATTAAAATTTTGCTCTCTACCCTTTCCCAACTTTGGATAGGTGGGGAAATGTTATACAGGCTATGTGCCACTGAATGCTGAAGAAATTTTCTCTTACGAATTTGGCCTGTGGAATGATAGTTGAGTTATCTTTTATCTGTGCATTGGCCTTGGGCTGTGCAGCAGAGAGGATGTTCTATAGAATCAATCTTTATTAATTAAAAACAAAAGAGATTATTGTAGAAACATCAAAAAGCCAAAGGAATTTTCAAATATTACTCTGGTGACAAAAAGCTTCCTGGATACAAAATACCCAAGAAACCCAAAACTGATTGGCAGATTATTTTTTTAAAAAAATTATAAGTAGGAAGCATTTTATTTCCTTCTTGCACCTTGAAGTACAGTCCTGGAAAAGCCTAACTGTTTGATTATACACACACACACACACACACACATATGCATGCTAGCTCTACAGTGATCAGAATATTTGCACAACTACATTCCACACAGCACTCCCTATCCTATTAGATTCTCTAAAAGAAGGAAAAGAATTGTTTTGTCCCAGCAATGAAATATTTCAGAAATTGAATGTGCTTCTAGATAGGTCTTTTATTCTATAGTCATGCTACCTAATATACCATGCCTGAAAAAATTTCTTTGTGGACTACAACTCCCAGAGCATGACCATTGGCCACACTAGCTGGGGATTCTGGGAACTGTAGTACACAAATGACGTTTCTGCAGGATTTTACAGAACTTTGTCACTTTCTGCAGATAATTTTCCCCATCTTTTCATATCACTTCCATCTTTTTAGCCATTTTTAGAAAAAAATCCATTAAGGACAAAATGTTCAAACAGGTGCAGTAGTGATAGACCTTTCATCCAAACATCATTTCTGATGGCAATGCTCAGTAAAATGGAAGGCAGCAGGAAAAGAGGAACACCACATAATAGGTGGATTGATTCTAGTAGGCATTGGGAGAACAGGCTGTTATACAGGATAAGAGCTTTTCTAGTGTGCTCTGTAGCATGGCAGCCAGCATAGTGTAGTGGTTTGATCATTGGTCTATGACTCTGGAGACTGGGGTTTGATTCTCCACTTGGCCATGGAAACCCACTGGGTGACCTTGAGGACGCCACACATTCTCAGCCCCCAGAAAACCCCATGATAGGTTTTACCTTAGGGTTGCCATTAGTTGGAAACAACTTGAAGGCAGATAACAAAAATGTAGCTTTTATACTTTGTTTTAAATAATGTTTGAAATTGTTGTAATTTTGCTGTTATCTAAATACTGTTTTAATCACATTTTAAATGTTTTTAATCCTGAATACAGAACAGAGATGACATCATCTGCAAATGGGACTTGGTACCGGCTGGACTTCTGTAGCATTCTGATTGAGACAGGCTGATAGCAGAATGAAATAGATATTTTTCCTTTTATTCTGCTTCTGTACTTACAAAATTTGTATTATCAATCTACTTCCTTTTCCAGTTTATTAGCAGCAATAGCATGTGTATTTCTATTCCGCTTATCAGCTAAGTGCTCTCTAAGCGATTTACAATGTGTTAACTAATTGTTTCCAACAAGCTGGGTACTCATTTTACTGACCCGCAGAAGGATGGAAGGCTGAGTCAACCTGGAGCCCATCAGGATTGAACTTACAACTTTGTGGCTGCAGTACTGACATTTAACCACTGTGCCACCAGGGCAGTTTATCAGTGTATAGTCTTTTCTATAGAATGCTTAAATATTTGTATTTGCAGCAGTGCTTGTATGGACAAGTCTCAGTGGGACATGGATCCTTGATGCATTATGGAAGGTGGTTACTACTGTGGCTTTTATTTTTAAAATGTTGAGTTCCATGCATCTTCCAAAAGGTAATGAGGATCCTATAGAATTTCCAGTTAGACTACAGTGCTTCCAGATAAAACTTTAATTGAGCAATCACTATGACACATTTTACAAGAATTCCCAATAACATCAGTTTCCATTAGTATCCTTTCTCTTTCTTCTGTCTTTTTCCTGATTGCTCATTTCATGTTCTTTTTAAACACTGAAAATCCATTAAGGAGGGAAAGATAGCATATTATTTGCATAGCCAATAAAACTTGAAGTTGTCTATCTGGAAGCATCTTTAAAAACATCACAAAGTTCTTGTAACTTGTAATTTCTTTCCATGTGTCTTTTCTAACAAAATGTCATGCCCTGCTTCCAGATCATGGACTCTGATTCAGAGTCTGAAACAGAGGGCATGCTAGAGACTGACACAGAAGGCATGCCAGGCCCTGCTGTACAGAGAGAGGTTACAGTGCCAGAAACAGAACAGGGGATGGTGCCAGCTCCAAGAGAGAGTCCTGCCTCTTCAGATACAGAAGAACACTTACCTAGACCCAGCTTTGCACAGCACAGGCAGCAAAGAGAGATGCAGTGTTGCTCTCTCAGAATTTATAACTGGCAACAATCAATCAAGGCACAGCTGCACTAGGCTTTGGGTCTATTTAGCTGGTGTCCTTCCCTCCAGGAATTGTCAGAGCTTATCTGATCTACTACCTTGCTGGATGCCTTGACAAATACTTGGATTGACCTTGGACACTCCCTTGCTGTGAAACCCTGCTGGACTTTGTTTATGTAAGACTTTATTTATGACTCCTTGCTTACTGCCTAGAAGTAAGTAACAAGCTGGGAGATATTCAGTTTGTTTTGTTTGATTTATCAGCTGTGCCAGGACTGAGATAGGACAAAATAAGCTCTGACCACTTCACAGCTGATAACATGGAAAGCCTACAAGAGGAAAATGAAGCCTTATAGGCACAGCTCACTCAGCTAACAGCTGCAGTCAATAGCTTACAACTGCAGCTTAATCAGCTTTCTACAGCCCATGCAAAGGTGCCTATGGCCATGCCAGGAAAGTTTTTTGTGGATCTGACCCAATTGGAACCCTTTATTGCTAAATGTAGACTGTATATACAGGTCAGAACAAAGGACTTCCCTAATGATACTACTCAGGTAGCTTTCATGATCAGTTTGCTATCTGGGATGGCTGCTAAATGGGCTATTCCATTGCTGTGAGAGAGCAGTGCTATGCTGGACAGTCTGGAGGCATTCCTGTGAGAACAGAACTGTATGGAGAGTACAAACTGTACAAACTCAGTACAAACTGAGACTGCCAATCAGCAAATGTGCCAGTTGCAGCAGGGGAAGGGGACTGTGCGAGCTTATACCACAGCTTTCTGGATCCTGGTCCAGGACCTGGATTACAATGACTTTACCCTCTAGGACCAGTACAAAGAAGGCCTGGTTCCTGAAATACTAGATGAGCTGGCTCACAGCCCTCCTCCTGCTACTCTCCAGCTGCTCATTGAGCAGGTCCTCTGCATAGATGGCTGTTTGGAGGCCCATCATCAGGCCTGCAGAGGCACAACTCCCCAGGACTCCAGACCTGTTGCCAGCACTCCAGCCACCACCGGTGCCCCTTCTGCCTATGTTTCAGCTATTTCAAGTTTTCCCTTCAGTAGTTCTGCCCTCCCTGAGGAAGCAGTGCATTTTGAGGGACCACGTCCTCACCTTTCTACCACAGAAAAAGAGTGCAAGAGACAGGCTGGGCTGTGCTTGTATTGTGGACTAGGGGGCCACTTTTCCAGAGACTGCCCTGCCAAGAGGCAAGCCAGGAAATGGGCCTCTGCCAGGTTTTGAAGGACTCTGCAGCCTGAGAGAACCAGGCTTAAGGGTACTGGCGCCTCCTACAGGGCCCAAGTGAGGCCCTCTGCTGGTTGCTGCAACAATCCGGGCAGATGATGCCCAGCCAATGTCTGTAGGAGCCATGCTTAACTCGGGGGCCTTGAACAACTTCATGGACCTAGGCTTTGCTGCTGAGCACCACATACCCATGCTGCTGTTGTCTGAGCCACGGCCTGTTGAAACCATTGATGGGCTGCACCTGAGTTCTGGACTTGTGACACACTAGACTCTGGAGCTAACCCTAGAGATCCAAGGCTATGTTGAGTGGACCCAGTTTTTCCTGGCAGTGGTCCCACATTTCCCTGTGGTCCTGGGGATGCTGTGGTTGTCTAGACATGATCCTCACATCTCATGGTCCCAACGTGAGGTGCTCTTTGCCTCGGAGTACTGCCAGGAACATTGCTGACCCAAGTAGGTGCACGCTGCTCTGGAGGCTGAAGCCACGAAGATTTCTGTGGCACTACTTGCAAAGTATCAGGACTTTGCAGATGTATTTGATAAGAAAGAGGCTGACTGTCCACCCTGTCATACTGGAATGGGAATTCCAGTGTTAAACTGGGGTTCATACCAGCACCCCAAGGTTGACTCTCATCCTTGGCAAGGCTGGCAATTCCCTCAGCGTTATTAATTCTGCTGCCACCACCCACTGAATTCTGAATAGCTGAGCAGCACAGTAGGAAGCTGCTCAATAGATTATCAATGTCTGTGTTCAAGGACCTTCCCCCCCTTGCTTCTGAGTGAGAGAAGTCCTAGCTAGCGTATGCCAAACACTGGCGTGGGAATGGAGAGAAACAAAGGTTTTACAGAAAAACATTTATTCAAGGCATGCAAATAAACAAGACAATAATACACATGAGAGGCTCCCCCCTTCCAGGCATGCTTAGTTACAAGAAGTTACAAAAAAACAGGTATAAAAGCACAGATACATTCTTAAGATCAGCCAACTCCCAAAATAATAAAAAGCCCTAACGCGACTAACTATCTTATTCCTGGTTACTCACAAGTAGGCTCACAGGCTTAGATGGTCTAAGCAGGAAGATAGAGAGAGCCAGGAGGCCAGGCATGCCTGCCTGCAGCCTGCGACTGGCTCAGATCTCATCTTTCTTTGTTCTCCTCCTGTTCTTCTTGTCTCTCTGGCCACATGGTCTCCCAGAAGTTTTACAACTTTTCCCAAGAAGTATCTGGAAACATCCCGAAGATGCCCACCTCTTTTCCTTTTGGTTGGTCAGTGCTCACCCTGTGACCTATGATGCTGACCCACACTAAAATGTAATCTAATCCCAAGACTTCATTAACCCTTGGTTTACCAGAAGAGGGAAGTGTCCCCCTTTTAGCTAAGTCTAGATAATGGTAAGCCCCATTATCACACACCCCAACATCATGTATATGATTGTGCCATAGACCTGGTACCCAGGGCTCCTATTCCTGCTGGCTGCCTCTACTTCTTGTCAGAGCCAGAATTAGCCACCTTACGTGACTTCTTAGAGAAGAACCTCTGCTGAGGCTTTATTAGAACTTCCACATTCCCGGTGGGAGTGCCCATTTTGTTTGTCCACAAGAAATGCGGAGAACTTTGTCTCTGCAATGACTACCATGCCCTGAACTGCATTACTGTTCAGAACCATTATCCCTTGCACCTGATTCTTGAACTGTTGGAATGGTTGTGGCATGCTAAGGTGTTCACAAAACTGGACCTCTGGGGGCTTACAACCTGGTTCACATCTGTTCTGGGGACAAATGGAAAACTGTGTTCCAAACCTAGTATGGCCATTATGAATACACAATCATACCTTTTGGCCTTTGCAATGCCCCGTGGTCTTCCTGCATTTTGTCAATGATGTTTTTCGAGACTATTTGGACTGGCTTGATCATTTATTTGGATGATTTTTTGATTTACTCACCAAATCAGACCGCCCATGACACCCATGTCTGCACAGTCCTTCAGCACCTCAGGGAGCACAGGCTGTACGCCAAGCTGGAAAAGTGCGTGTTTGTTTGATTTATCAGCTGTGCCAGGACTGAGATAGGACACAAAATATGCCAGTAATTGGACAAGGATGTCTTCCCAGAGGGGTCTAGGTCAAATTAGTCTAAAATAATCAGAATTTACCACATCTTTGGTGAAAAGTCAACATGAACTTGGGCTTGAGATCAAAATAAATTTGGAACAATTGATAATGTACCAACTACTGTCTGTACTTTTTGGATTTCATTTCCGTTTGAACATAGTATTTACGTTTCTTTCTCTTTTCAGCCAGGACAGTATCAGATGATAGAACACAAAAGCTTATGTCATGATAAATCTGTTAGTCTTTGCAATATTACAAGCCTTTTTCTTTTTTGTGGAAGAACTCAAATTTATTACAGGAATTCTGCAGGCAATTCCTAAAAACATGTTGGGTAAACTTATGGAACCATCAGTTTATATATTCATTGGAAAAACTTGGCATCCCCACTGATTTAAACTATGTAACTGGCATCGTTGTCAACAAGGATCCTGTAATAATAACAATAGGAACTGAAGTATTATGTGAGCAGCCTTGTATTAGGAAAGATTTCTGGAGAATAGCAGAAAATTCTGTTCACTTGCATTATGCTTATTCTGGTGTAAGGTACCTTGGAAGCTGGCTGAATCAAGGACTTCAGATTCTTAAACATGAAGCCACCATGTTGACTCCAGTTATTGCAATCATATGTCAGTCTCCTCTGGCATTTTCAAGTTTTTGTTGGGAAATAATGGTTTTATAAATTTAAGGCTAGATAATAGCCTATATTAAATATAGAATATGCAGAGGAGTTTCCCATTATTTTAAAATTGTTAAGTGTTAGCACACAGGGCTCTGATCCAAATCAGAACCACTATGCAGGCAGGAAAGGTTTAAACTTTCCCTCACAACCACTTCCCTCCTACTAAATTCTACGCTCTCTTTGAGTAGGAAGGAGAGAACAGAAAAAATGAGAGAAACACAACCTCAATTGACCTATACCAGCTGAGTGTCTCAACCCAGTCCTTTTAACCACAGCCTATTAGTCTTCAACAATTGTTTTATTTAAATTCTTTTATTGAAAACATCTTAAAACAAAACAACAAGAATGACAGTTTGTAGGCAAATAAAGTAAATGGTTGTCATACTGAGCACGAATGTGCTTAAGATTTTGCCAAAGTCCAGTTGCTCAGAAGTATAATTAAATGTTCTGTCAAAAGAACTACAGGAAGCCCCCACTTTTTGATACCCCATTATCTGACCCTTCCAAATTAAGGACAAGTTCCATTAATTTGGTGAGGGTTCCATTCTTTCACCCATTCTTCTTACCTATGCAGGCCTATGGACCTGCTCACATGCAATATGCTGCTTACAAAGCAAGCTAAAAAGGGGAAAAATGCATTAACTGGGCTGACAGACTTTGCAAGCAGCACACATGCAATCAGTACCAAGTGAGCCTGCAAGCTCGCTACAGTCCAATCATGGGTTCTGCTTTTCAACCAATTCCATTTTCTGACCGTGCTCTGGTCCCTAACCTGGAGAAAGCAGAGTAATTACGTTATCAGTAAGTCCTTCCAAAATTTATGATGATGTTATGGGATTGTCTAAAATCCATCCTTGTTGTTCTAACAGTCAATAAATTGGAATAATTTCTTAACAAACTTGTTATCTCCAGTTTCTCCTTATGTTCATCTTCAATTTTTCATACAATGCCAAATCCATAACTCCTTGGAACCATGTTTGAATGTTCAAATCATCTGTATGTTTCCAATTTTAAGTGATTTGTTTACGTGTGACAAACAAAAGTTGTGAAATTAAATATTTGTTGTGTAACAATCCAGGAAAAAAAAAGATACAAAAAAAGAAAAGTAATTCCTCCCTTTTATGATTTTTTTTTTCTCTTGCAATATCTTAAGTGAGTTTAAGTACAGTGTCCCAGGATACTTTTGCCCTGGGGCAATATAGCCACGTGCGAACTAGTGTGGTTTGTTCTCCACACTGCTTCCAACAACTTGATTGAACATCTTTCTATAATAGGGAGAATTCTGAGGGACAGTAATACAATTTTAAAAGCATTTACCCTTATATTAGCAGAAATGGAATGAAATGATGAGTTAGGTTAGTCCATAATTTTACTTAAATTTCATCTAAAATAACTAAAGTTAGATCTGTTTCCCAGGAGATCTTAGCTGGGTTCACAGTTTCCTGACCTTCTTTAACTAATAAATTATAAATTTTGGAAATCAGACTTCTCATTGATAGTTGAGGAACAGTACAGACTAATCCAAATTCTAATAGTTGCTTTGTAGGCCCTTGCAGTTTGACCCAGTCATTTGCTATATGTTTCAATCTTATCTAATTCACCCAAGTGATTTTGGAATGGGACAATTTCCTTTTGAGCAACACTGTTGTTTTAATTTCCAATCCACTAAATAAATCTCTAGTTGATAAATAATCTATTGTGTGTACATTCTCTGTTGTTCCACTAGACTTTGAACGTCTGACATCAACCCATGGAAAGATACATCTTATGGGTGAGTGCAGAGGGAAAAATAACTTAGATAAATTGCTCCAGGACAGTATCATTCCTTTCTTGTGTGGGTTTATGACTAAGGATAGGAGTTTTGGGGTAGAATATTCTTCCATTATCAACTGTGGTGGAGTCTCCTTCTTTAGAGGTTTTTAAACAGAGGCTAGATGGCCACCTGTCAGGAATATTTTGATGATATATTCCTGCATGATAGGGACTGGACTCAATGGCCCTTGCGGTCTCTTCCAGCTCTGTGATTTATGATATAACTGAAGACATAACAATTTATCCTGCTACAGTTTCTGGTCATCCTAGAAATCAAAACTTTTGTACCCATAAAATCTAATAGCAGGAGGCTGTTCAGAATCCTTATTGGGCTTTTTCTGAGAAGTTTAGGAATGTTATCAGTATATCTTGGTGAGTATCAGGCTTTTTAGGTTTAGGGTCAGCAGTTCAATGAAGAGTTGGAAATGTGGGTTTAAGTCATTCAGCCAAGTCACAATCCCCCTTTTGACCGTCAGCTCTCACACTTTTTGTACCTTGGTGTTCTTTGAAGTATATTGCTGCAGCTCAGATCAATATGAAAGGCTCTCAATAATAAGAATGAGTGGAAGGGATGTGGAGGTCAGAGACTATGCCATCATTTCTCTGCTCTTAACCACAACCCCAGTCTTCCATAATTGTTCTGTAATGGCTGTGTATTTTGGCTTGTGAAGTCTTTATTACAATAGAAAGTGACAGGCATACTTTTTGGTTCAAGATCTTTCTGAACACAGAAAACATTCTTCTTGGATAAATACTTTATTGGTTTCCATACTCCATAAATGATCTGTGCAATGTGTGTCATTGCTCAGAAGTGCAATCTGGCAATCTGGCACAGGTTTCTTTGTGTGCATGATCGTTTGTGCCACCAATGATCATGATAATATTCAATAGAAAACATAATACATTTTTTCTTAATGAGAGCACATTGCACTCTAATAGCTTTGATCCAGAACCCGCCTTTGTTATATGGATGGTCTCTATTTGAAATTTGGAGATTCTACTTCCCACTGCACACCACAGCTTGCCCTATTTAACAAGGTCCCTAGATCTCTGTGTAGTATTTCAGGAGGCTGAAGGGCTACTTCTGGGAAGGGGTGGAAAAATCCACTTCCATTATTCCAGTTGTACTGTACATGCCTACATCTAGATTCAACCTGGTTCTATCTAATAACTGAAGAAAAGCAATAGTAACAGAAAAGAATACTAGTAACAGAAGTAACAGAAAAGAATTTAAAAAGGTCAGGCATAATGACTTCCTTATTTATTCTGTGTAACAAGATAGTTAACTGAGGGCCAAGCTAGATGTAACATTAATTGGCTGAAAGCAGTTAATGGGCACAGTGTTTTTTAAAATATAAATTGCTAGTATGGGGTATGAAAGACAACAAGATCAAGATTGTGGCATGCTGAGAGTGTTTGTTTTTAACCCTCTTCCCTCCCAATGAAATTTGCTCTTTGGAGCTGCCAATATGATCTTTCTTCTGGAAGCTAATAAGCAGCTGAAGGGTGGGATTTTTATTGGGAGCACAGTATGAAGCAAAGCTTTAACCATTTTCCTTGGTGCCATGCTCTTAATATCATATCTAGTTTGCTCCTGAAATAGCGAGTTAGGATTTTCATAATGCACTCAGCAAAAATCCTTTACTATTTTAAGCATGTATGTAATGTAATCATATGCATACATATGTAATGTAAGCATTACATTAATGTATGCATGTAATATAATCCCATGCATATGTATTCCAATAATTCTGCCTGCTGCCACCTGTAGACATGTACACAGTATGTATAGACATGCATGCAAAGGGTGTGTTTTTTCCTCATTAGTAGCTGTATATTCTTAGCTTTTTACCTCTATCCAGTTTCCAAAGATATTTATGTCAAAGTAAATACTCTCAAAACAAATGTGACTTAATCATTCCAGTCCAACAAAAAAGATCAAGGCTCATAAGCAGTTTTTCATATGGACCATCAAAAGAGATATAATTAGCTAAAATACATTGTAAACCACTTAGATAACACTAGTTGATAGGCGGTATAGAAATAACTGCTATTGCTATATATACACTTGGACATACATCCTCATTTAATCTGCAATACCCATATGAACACCGATATAATTGGCTACATCTGTGTTGTGATGCAAACAGCAATGCATGTTTTCATCTCAAGCAATCTATTTTACATGGAATTCATTGGTCTCAGTGACAGCTGGACTGGTGCCAGTAGCTTTAAGTTTAGAAGACTGAGTTAGTGAAGCCACCTTTGAGACAAGCTTTCCCAACTCCAAACAGCACAGGAACCTAGTCTTACGAATGATTACTCCGACATTAAATATCTACAAATTCAATGGGAGTTACTTTCAAGAAAACTCCTGTTGACATGTTCAAACTTTTCTACGTATGGGAGGTACACAGGGACATGTGTTCTGTCCCCTGATCTCCATTAGCTGGTGGGAAGGAATATGGCTATAGTGCTCTGTTACTACAAGTCCTAGAAGGTAAGGAATGGAGGGGATGCGAACAGAAAAACTGAAATCCAACATGTCCTCAGTGTAGGGTAAACATTCACATATGGCAAGGAGCTATGCCAGCACTATACCACCCCTATGCAGAATAGCAACATTGCATAACACATGCCAATGACTCAGTGCCACTGTGAAATGTGAAATTTCCAAGGAGCCATGCACAGTACACAGCACACAATCACAATGTGAAACTTTGTTCTATGTGCAACTCTGCTGCTGTCAGCATAACACGTCTTCTTTGCTGTGGTGAATAATGCCTAGAGCATGTTATGCACGCATATATCACTAACAGAATGTCAGCCAACATGTGTACCCATAGGTAGGTGTTACAAGCCTATGAGTAGACTTTTAACATTTGAATGAAGACTCATTTCAACCATACTGTGAGAAATAGCTGAAAAGATTCATAAAACAATTTAGCACAGGATTAGCTGAAGCATTAATGTTTATTAAAAGTATGTTTCTGCAGAAGCGGGTGCTCCCCAGAGAGAAGGACACACTCTAATATTGAATACCTCATCTTTTATCCCCTGTCCCTGTCGCAGGTTTTCCCTCCCCTGGGATCCCATTGGATAGGAACCCAAAGGTTACAGCCTATCAAGATCGCCTAAGAAGTCCTGCCTCAGTTTACATTTCCCCCTCCCCACTATTTAGTCCCCATTACTCTTATTTACAGTTTTCCTTAAAAGGAATGATCATGAGCTGCCCATGTCTTTCCCTCGTGTATTTTTGTTTCTCATGTTACATTCAAGGTGTCTTATCAGTAGTTTCAAAGTACCCCTTTGTGTTCTGGTATGTCCCTATCAATCAGTTTACTCCTTACAGACAGCCTTGTCCTGTCTGGTTTGTTTTTTTCTACAAGGTCTGAAACACAGCAGCCACCCTAAAGATCCAAGATCTTGGAGGCCCCTTTTTGTTCAGCTGCCAATTTTAGGAACCTGTTTTCTTAGACTTAGTGTACTACAGAAGCTCAAATATAAAATATACTGAAATATATGTGTAAATATATCTAAAATATGTGTTATATATGTAAGCTAATATATATGCTTCTAATACATGTTATTAATACTGTATACCCAGTGCAGAAGTTAAAATAGATTTCATTTCTCTCAATCCCCCCTTTTCTGTTCTTAGAGTTTAGCTTCTGCATTGCTCAAACTGTTGCAACAACCTTATACTTTTCTCTTTAAAACTATTTTTATTTCACCACGCTCCTCTAAACAAGTTCTTCTATGACCATTACTGAACCAAGAACATGAGAGACACTAAGAGGCTAGGGCAAATGGTTCAGGCCTATAGTGTTCCCCACTATCATGGTAGGTAAGATTTTCTGTTGACGAGTCAATGGGAATGTGCAGAAGCCCTTTACCATAATCCCTGGGCATTCTGGCACACACCCAACCCTCAGCAGCTTCTCCTAACAACCTGTCCTTTATATCATGAGGCATCCTAATAAGTGCATTATCTTCAGAGGCTTGGATCCCAGTACTCAAAGCTTGTAACATACAGAATAGGAACTCCATGGTTAATCGATGAGTTTGCCTCAGGGAAAAAGAAAAGTGTTAAAAGTTTTACAGGCTCCTTTTAACACCTCTGAAATGTGCTGTTACAAATAAGAATGCATGTCTACCAGCCACCATCGGAAGAAAGGATGTGGATCCCATGCAATACATCTGGTTTGTTGTATGGATACTAGGGGCCCAATTAGCTATGAATTCCTCCCACTTTTCATTAGCAGATGGTTTCAAATGTTCTATTCTCTGCCACAATTCTGTCCAACTCCACCCAGGAATAGGAGAATTATCAGACATCTAGGATCCTTTGTTTTGGCTTCCCCAAAAAGGATAAAACAAAGTGCACTTCCAACCCCCCTCAAGCAAACATAAGCTCACCAAACACCCAAGGATGCATGCTAAGTACAAATACTATGATTGAGTAAATTTTGAAATCACTATCATCCATTAAACTCCACCTCAATGTTCTCAATTCAGGATAAGGATTTCCAGCATTTACATCTGCAAATACATAATCAACTTTGTTTTCTCTTCCAGCTTATCTAATTTTGACAATCACTGGAACAACTCAAGGTCTTCTTGGATCTCCTGGAATTCTCTGATAAACAGTTGTATAAGTACTACTTATCTTCAGTCCCACTTCTCCAGTCATGTATTAGCCTTCAGGTGAAATTATACAGTTCAGTTCTCTTTTCTCTCTCAAAGTCAACTTAAGATCTGGTCCTTTCCAAGCCTCCCACTTGTTACCTGGATGTGGTACCAAAAGTCCTTGCCTATGGTCTCCCTCTTCCACAACTTCACTTTACTGTGTTACACCCACAGCTCTACCCCTCCTAGCTTCACTCCTGTTGGAGTAGTCAACAACACTGTGTAGTAACTGCTGTCCTTGGGGCCTTCCAGCAGGGCTGCAATTGTTCATTTTTCCAAGCTTGCAACAGTACCTGGTCTCCAGGCTTGAAGTTGTGTAGAGTCTCAGACAAGGACAGTGGGACCTGCTGCAGAGCTGCCCTGTGTAGTGAACACGAAACTTGGGACAGTTTTTGTATATAACTTCTAGGATTGGCTTCCCCAGACTCATGCATACTTTCAATGGGATGTCTTCCCAATAGAAATGATTGCCCATAGAGCACTACCTCCCAGACCCTTTAACCTCCACCCATCCTGTTAGGTAATCTACTATAACCAATAGGTATTTCCACCTCTGTATTGGGGAAGTTTTGTGTAGTCTATTTGTATACTCTGGAAGGGTCTGAGTGCCCATTCCCTTCCTCCTGGTTGATGTTTTTGCATTACCTTTTTGTTCACTTTCTAACAAGTCACAAATCTATCACAAATTTGTTTAGCTACAGTGTATATTACTATGCATCCATAATACTGTAACAAAGCATCACATAATGCCTGGGAATTCCAATGACTTCCCTGATGTAATGTGGCCAAGAGTTCACTTGCCAGTTCTTTATTGATAATTGCTTCCCACACAGGAGAACCCACTTTTCCTCCTGAGTTCTTATAGCTCCTATTTGAATGAATACAGGAACACCAACGGGGGTTTGAGTGAAGGTATCAACACTCTAATAGGTATTTTCTCTTGTAAAGCTACCTCTTTTGCAGCCTCATCTGCCAGCCTGTTCCCTATAGCCTCTGGAGAGTATCCACATTGATGCCCAAGTACATGAACTACAGATATCTCCTGAGGAGATTGTCTAATACTTGAATGATTAATTGCTCATGTGCCGATTCCTTTCCTCTACTGTTAATTAGTCCCCTTTCCTTCCAAAATTTTAAAATGTGTGCACCACTCCAAAGGCATATACTGGGAATCTGTGTATATAGTGTCCCTTTTATTTTTCAGAATTTGTAAGGTCTCCTTTAGTGCATATAATTCACATATTTGTGTTGACTATGTGTTTGGTAGTTTCTCAACTTCTAGGACCTCCTGGTTGATTCCATCAATCACTGCATATCTACTGTGTCTCTTTCCTTGTATACATCTGTGTGATCCATCTATAAACAATCTCATCCCCCCTCCCCCCAGGGAGGGGAAGGTCTCCCAAATTGGGCCTTATTTTAGTTTGGTATTCAATAATGTCTAAGCAGTCATGAATGGGATCTGTTTGTTCCTCTCCTTTCCACAAAAATTCAGCTGGATTCACACAAGAGTCTGTATTTAGCACAAAATAATCTTTTTCCAGTAATATAGTCTCATATTTAAGAATCCTTGGATCTGTTAACCACTTTACCCTTCCATGTTAAGATAGTCCTGACTGACTGTGGGGTGCTCACTATCAAGGCTCCTCCAAATGTCAGTTTCCTACTCTTTCCTACTATCATTGCTGTAGCTGCCACAGACTATTCACATGTTGACCATCCCCAGAACACAGGGTCCAGTAGTTTAGCTAGGTAAGCCACTGGGTGTTTCTTGCCTTCCCAATTTTGGGTCAACACTCCCAAGGCTACCCCCACCATCTGTAGTGACAAACAAATGAAAGAGTTTATCCAGGGAGGGAGGTGTCAACACTGGACTCTTGGATCTGCTTCACTTCCTCAGACTGTCCCTTTCTGTTCGTCAGAGTCTTCTACAAGTTTGGCATAGAGAAATTTAGTTTTTAAAACATAATTTTCTATCCACAATCTGCAATATCCCAGCATCCCCTAAATTTTCTTATTTCCCTTTTTGATTTTGAAAGGGGAAGATTAAAAATTCTCTATATTCTTTCTTTCTTTCTTTCTTTCTTTCTTTCTTTCTTTCTTTCTTTCTTTCTTTCTTTCTTTCTTTCTTTCTTTCCCCCACGAATCAGATGTCCTAAGTACTTTACTTCCTTTTCTACAAATTGCAATTTGCTCCTGGATGCTCTCAGTCCCTGTTCTCCCAAGAAGTTTAAAAGGGCTATGGTGGCTTTAGTTTACTTCTTGTTTCTTTTTCCCAGTTATCAAGACTGTAATAGGACTATTCCTTTTGGGGACTGGGAATTTTTCTAACACCTGTTCCAGTACCTGCCCAAATAGATTCAACAAACCACTTTTCCTTCCTGTTTCAACTTAACTTTTAAGGTGGTTACCTTTAGTCTGCCTCTATTCCCATCCTTTACCCATACTTGGCTATTTTCTCCTCATCCTATGTTGTTAAAACCATAAGTTTTGCTACCACCTGTCCATTTTGAGGTTGAGTGGCCATCCCTAATTCTAACTTCTAAATCCCTTCCTAAAAGGTTTACTCCAGTCTCAGGAATAACAAAGAGATCCCCAAATGTCTGCCAGTCTTTACATTGAATATGAGCTCCCATTACCTATGGCACTAAAAAGCCTTCTCTCTTCACTCCCGAGACTGAAGGCTTTTGATCTGATGACTACATTTCCTTTGGTATTTTAATTACTGAAGACCTATCAGCTCCAGTACCTGGGTCTCCTTCCCTGTTAAGCAATTGATCCACCCCCAGCCTGGGTCAAGCACAGAGACACAATTATGCTTTTGAAGTGAGTAATGGCCCCAGAGGTCAGGCACCCAGCCTCTACTTTCACCATAGACCTCAGAATGGATAGAGCCAATGTTGCACAGATCTAGGATCAGCCCAAAATTAGAGTCCCCATTTCCCACTAAACTGCTCCCATCTGTGAAATACTCGACGTCTGCATTTTCTATAGGTGTATTCTTCAGGTCTGGATGACTTGCATACATGTGGTCTAATATTACCAGAAACTGATGCTTCCTTTATTGACCTTCCTGCTTCCTGATTGCTGTTAGCAATGTGACAGGATTGATGATAAGCAATGGTGTTTTTTCTTTTTTCCTTTTAATTATTAGTTTTCTGCAACACATAAAAAGAAGAGACGTATATCACCATGTTTGGTATGTCTCTCCCCTCCCCACACACTCCTCTATATTATTCTTCCCCAGTTCAGTCGTTACTGTTTTTCCATTATGAATCCTCCATTTTTACACAAATGCATTTTTACCTAATCCTCACATGTATTTATATTTTTAACCAATCCATTACCCTTTTCCATTTTCTTTCAAAGTTCTGAACAAATTTGTTTTTTTAAGAGAATATGCTAATTTTTTTCAGTCTCAACCATATCCAACACTTTTAGTTTCCATTCTTATAAATTAATTTATATATTATTTTCCAACGCTAAGCATGATAAGTAATGGTTTCAATTGAATGTCATCTTGCTTAAGCACCAAGGTACACTGAGCTATTCTTCCTGGTGACATTTACAAGGGGCTTAGAATCATAGAATCATAGAACTGTAGAGTTGGAAGAGACCGCAAGGGCCATCCAGTCCAACCCCCGCCATGCAGGAAAACCCTCAAAGCACTCCCGACAAGTGGCCATCCAGCCTCTGCTTAAAAACCTCCAACGAAGGAGACTCCACCACACTCTGTGGCAGCACATTCCACTGCCGGACAGCCCTGACTGTCAGGAAATTCCTCCTGAGGTTCAGGCGGAATCTCCCCTCCTGCAGCTTGCATCCATTGCTCCTTGTCCTGGTCTCAAGAGCAGGAGAAAACAAGCCCACTCCCTCCTCGACATGACATCCCTTCAAATATTTAAACATGGCTATCATGTCCCCTCTCAACCTTCTCTTCTGCAGACTAAACATACCCAGCTCTCTAAGTCTGTCCTCATAAGGCATGGCTTCCAGGCCCCTCACCATTTTGGTTGCCCTCCTCTGGACCTGCTCCAGCTTATCCATATCCTTCTTGAATTGGGGTGCCCAGAACTGGACACAGTATTCAAGATGAGGTCTAACCAATGCAGAATAAAGTGGTACCAATACCTCCCTCGATCTAGACACCATACTCCTATTGATGCAACCAAGAATTGCGTTGGCCTTCTTGGCTGCTGCATCACACTGCTGACTCATGTTCAGCTTGTGGTCTGTTAAGACTCCTAGATCCCTTTCACACGTACTGTTAGCCAGCCATGTGTCCCCCATCCTATATTTCTGCATACCATTTTTTCTGCCTAAGTGTAGGACCTTACATTTCTCTCTGTTGAAATTCATTTTGTTAGCCTTGGCCCAGCTCTCCAATCTGTCCAGGTCCTTTTGAATTTTGATCCTATCATCAGGTGTATTAGCAACCCCTCCCAATTTGGTGTCATCTGCAAATTTGATCAGCGTGCCCTCTATTCCTTCATCCAAGTCATTAATGAAGATATTGAACAGCACCGGGCCCAGGACAGAACCCTGTGGCACCCCGCTAGTCACTTCTCTCCAGGATGAGAATCTGCCATTGGTGACCACCCTTTGGGTACGGTCAGTCAACCAGTTACAAATCCACCTGACAGTAGCCATGTCCAGTCCACATCTTACTAGCTTCTTTGCAAGAATGTCATGGGGAACTTTGTCAAAGGCCTTACTGAAATCAGGATATACTATGTCCACAGCATTCCCTTCATCTATCAAGCAAGTAACTCTATCATAAAAAGAGATAAGATTAGTCTGGCATGACCTATTTTTGAGAAATCCATGTTGACTTTTCGTAATTACGGCATTGTTTTCTAAGTAATTAGAAACTGACTGTTTGATGATCCGCTCCAGGATCTTTCCAGGTACTGATGTCAGGCTGACTGGGCTATAATTATTTGGGTCCTCTTTTTTTCCCTTCTTGAAGATGGGGACAACATTTGCCCTCCTCCAGTCTGCCGGAACTTCTCCTGTCCGCCAAGAGTTTTCAAAGATTATAGCAAGAGGTTCCGCAATGACCTCTGCTAGTTCTTTTAAAATCCTAGGATGCTTTTAGTCTCTAGTATCACTTTGATGTCATGTGCTACAAACAGTTTTATTCTTTCCCCTAAAGTTAACTTCTGGGCTTCTTTCACTAGCATGGATGTAGCTATGACTGCCCTAAAACATCCTGGTCATCCTTTGGCTCCAGGATCTAATTGTTTAGACAAACGTGCCACTGGTTGCCTCTCAATGCCGCGTTTCTATACAAGTACCCTATTGCAATTCCTCTACATCCAGCTATGTAAATAAAGCTGAAATGCCTTCTCTGAGTCTTGTATCCCTGAGGCTGGAGCAGGCATTAAAGCCTTCTTGATGTCATTAACCCCTTTTCTACAGTCCATGGTCCACACCAGCATTCCTTCTTTTCCCTTTGTTGCTTCATACAAAGATCTGTCTATTTCTGCAAAATCTGGAATTCAGACTCTGCGGAACCCAGCCATTTCCAGAAATCCCTCTCATTTGCTTAAAGGTCTGAGGTACTGCAATCTGACAAATTGCCTCCTTTCTCTCATTGCCCAACCTCCATTTTCGCTTTGAAATAAGAAACCCCCAAAAACTTGACTTCTCCTTGAAACCATGCACCTTTTCTTTACCATCTTTGTATTCTGTGTCTCCCAGAAAATTGAGCAAGGAGATAGATCTTCATATTCCACCATGGCAAAACCTCCTCCTCCTCCTTTTTAAACTTGGGACATTCCCTCTTAAAATGACCAATTTCTCCGCCTTGAAAGCATTTCTGAACTTAAAAGAAATAACTATTGCCAGCTTTCTAGAGCAAAAACCTCCCAGAAAGAAGAAAAGTGGAAGGTGTAGAGAAACCCTAAAGCCTTTCTCTTCCTACATTTCACTCCCTCCTTTCTTTCAGGCTGAAGAGAGAGAGAGAAAAAAAAGAACTCTGCCTCAGTGAGACTGAGATGCCTGCCTGCTACAAACAACTCCCATTCATTTCAACCAGGAAGTACTTAGAGCAAATTCCAGCCAGCAGTTGCCTGCTCTGTGCTGACTGCAGAAAGTAAGGAAAAATGCCAGCTGCTGGCCCAAAAAGAATGATGCCAGAGTTTTGCAGCTCTAAGAATCCATCTCCCACTGTAAAAGCAGGAAGGGGACAATCCAGAAATCACTCACTCCTAAAAAGTGCCTTGATATGACCCGTGCAGCCAGCCCTGCCTTCGCTTGCACACCTCCTTTCCCAAGACTGGGAAGATCCCCTTCGCTCTCCTTCTCCCCCTCCTGTGAGGAGGAAGAGAAAGGAAAGAGAAAAAATAGAAAAAATCTTGTAAGCCTGCTTAGGCAAACACTGCCCCCTCGCCCACTCTCCCTCCTTCTGTCTGTCTGATTCCCTGCAGGACACAGAGGCCCTTTCCGCACCAGGCAATTAGAATGGGGCAGTGCGTCCTCGCAGGGAGGTCGTCTGCACCTTGGAGTGGACTAGGAGCAGACTACTTATCGGAGATCTGCACCTCAGTCTGCTCCAAGATGACTCCTAGTGGTCCTGCGATCTGCGGAGGGTGGGCTTTAGGTGTGGTGAGTTTCAGTGGTTGGTTGGTACCCACGACCAACCGGAAGCTGCCATTTGGAAGCTGGAAGCCGCCATTTTGGAAGCTGGAAGGCACCATTTTGGAAGCCGGAGCTGCCATTTTGGAAGCTAGAGCAGTGCGAATCTATAGACCTCACACTGCTTTGATTTGCCCTGGACCAAGGAGGAGCCCTGCAGAAGGGCTTCAGAAACAGTCTGCATTGCTTCGGAGCCCAGAAGAAGCGGTAGGTAACGGCACGGAGCGATTCCCTCGCCTTGTGCAGAAAGGGCCAGAGAGACAGAGAGAGCAAAAACCAAGAATCCTGCCTTCTGTAATTTAACCTCTAACTCTCCAATTTGGAAACTGCTGCCACCATGTAGATTTTCTACATCTTTCTTACATTGCTCTACTTCCTTCCTAAAACCTGACTGCCTGTGGGAACCTCTGAGGTTTGTCTAGTGGTGGATCCCTAATCTGGGGGCATAGGGAGGAGGCAGGCAATCAAGAGGGTCCCACCATTTAAGATCAAGCCTCCCTTTCTCCTGTCCTGGTCTTAATTCCTGCTCCTCTGATTTTAAAGGGTAGAGATTTACTGTTCCCTGCCAACATCCAGCATAACCCTGGTCAAAAAGTCTCTTTTCTTATTAACATACTGATTTAATTTCTGTCATAGCCGAACTTCTTGGGCTCCAAATTTAGGCCACCAAATGGTGGGTGGCAAAATGGGCTTCCTAGTCTATTCAAAACAGCAAAATTGTATTATCCTTACTTTACTTTTTCCCCAGGGTACAACTCCTATCCCCAGTTTTTCTCCAGCATCAGTCCCTATTGACTATTGGACTAAACGCTAGGGAGTTTGGCATTCGCCCTTCTCTCCTATTTTCTCCCTTTGGACGTCCAGTTTCCCATAAAGAGGTCCCAGAGGTCACTTGCTCGATGCTTTATTCCACACGCTTCATCTGTCTCTGGCCTCTGATCCCCTCACAGATAACCGAAAGTGCAGATCAAGACTCTCACTCACTCCGCACCTTAGGTGTGTCTCACTTTCTCACCTCTGGATTCACAACCACCCTGGCCACCAAAGGAATACTTAATAATCAATTGGAGTTTGCCTGGCTGAGCACTCCAGTGTGTCCTCTCTCTCTCTCTCACTCTCTCTCATTCTATGGTTCATCTGATCCTACCGTTCTCAGGTGCAACCAGTCGAAGGACTGTGGAGAAGACTGAAGCTAGGACCGTCAAAAAAAAGAGATGAGCTTTTCTGCCAACTCCACAGGTGCCTCTGATGGATGGATATCCTGGACGAGCCCCCAGTTTGTGAGAAATAGCTAAAAAGACTCATAAAACAATTTACCACAGGATCAGCTGAAGCATTAATGTTTATTAAAAGTATGTTTCCACAGAAGCAGGTGCTCCCTAGAGAGAAGGACACACCCCAGTATTGAATACCTCATCTTTTATCCCCTGTGCCTGTCGCAGGTTTTCCCTCCCCTGGAATCCCATTGGATAGGAACCCAAAGGTTACAGCCTATCAAGATCGCCTAAGAAGTCCTGCCTCAGTTTACATTTCCCCCTCCCCACTATTTAGTCCCCATTACTCTTATTTACAGTTTTCCTTAAAAGGAATGATCATGAGCTGCCCATGTCTTTCCCTCGTGTATTTTTGTTTCTCATGTTACATTCAAGGTGTCTTATCAGCAGTTTCAAAGTACCTCTTTGTGTTCGGTATGTCCCTATCGATCAGTTTACTCCTTACAGACAGCCTTGTCCTGTCTGGTTTGTTTTTTTCTACAAGGTCTGAAACACAGCAGCCACCCTAAAGATCCAAGGTCTTGGAGGCCCCTTTTTTGTTCAGCTGCCAATTTTAGGAAGCTGTTTTCTTAGACTTAGTGTACTACAGAAGCTCAAATATAAAATATACTGAAATATATGTGTAAATATATCTAAAATATGTGTTATACATATAAGCTACTATATATGCTTCTAATACATGTTATTAATACCGTATACCCAGTGCAGAAGCTAAAATCGATTTCATTTCTCTCACATACCTCTAAAAAAAGTCTCTTTTTGGTATCTTTGAGTCATAATTACAGGCTTGATAACAGCATAAATAAGGTCATGGAACAGACCAGCTGATTATAATTTACAGTTATTGAGGTGTAAAGGAGATGTTGCTAAGGGAGAATCTGTCATGCTTAAATGTTCTCACGCTCATTGTTTCTCCCCTGCTCTAGCTGTCCTTTTCCACTGGGTTTATTTCTTATTTTGGAGGAAATCAAGGAAAGAGGAGGAACGAAGGGATTTAAAAAAACATCTAGAAAAGGCCTTTGCAGAAGAGAGTCAGCTAGTAGGGAAAGATTTATACATCTTTATCCACCTGCAATTTGTTTAGGAGGGAAACTTGGGGTTGGGGACCCCATGCTAACCTTGCATAATTCTACTTTAAGATGGCAATGAACTGAGATATCAATTCCATTTTTGCTATAGCATTCAGTAGTCTCCTGCCATAGGAATTAGCCAGCACAAGTTACAAACATATATATCATTCACTGTGACACAGAGAACTTCTAAAGGCCCAGGAGTCACTCTGGAGACCACACTAGGGCCAAAAATTCAGTTCCCTCAAATGTTTCATCTCCTTCTTTATAAAATAGGGTTTTCAGGGGTACGGTTGGGGCAACGGGAGTCTTTTTACAGCTTATAACATTAACTGTCTCTCCTGGAAAATTCCAGCAGCTGCAAAATAATTAAAAAAAATAAAAACATTGTGAATCATTCATTGGTGGTTTCTGCAGGCATGTGCAGACCACAAAAATAGCCATGACCAAAATTAGCAGGCCACACCTTCCACAGCTCTACTTTAATATCCCTGTTGAAAAATATTTTTGATTTTGGGTGCCTTAGGGCTAGCACAATATATTTTGCTGCATGAAGCAGCATAATAAATGGCACACATACCCACTCAAGTTGAGGTTCACAGGATTGTTGGGATAAAAATGGTTTTCTGAGCATTGTTTTGTTTCTGAGTTTCTAAGCAATTCTAAACAACCTATTCTGCCTTCTTGGAAGAATTATAGCAAAGGTCAGTTAAGATAACTGACTGACAACATGTACTTGTTCACAAAAAGAATGATGGCTATGTTAGAACATAAGAATGATCTGTTCTCTGTTCCTCTGTCTCATTTATGTTAAGCATTTCTTATGTGCATTTTCTTTCTCTTTGGAAGCTCTATAAAAATCCTGATGATTCATCTTCTTCAGACCATTGCCTGCAGCCAAGCTGATAGTAGGGGCTGACAAGATGTTCCTCTTGGCCAAGAGTAATTTTGTGTGTGAGACTCCTTCCCAACCTGATTTAGGTGCCGGTTTCAGCTGTGTGATTCTATCTGGGTAACAAAAGTGGACTAGTATTTCAGTCATGTTCAACAATATCTAAAACCAGCTAGGTTATTCTGGAACAAGACAGAAAGTCCTTCAGACATCTCTCTCCATCTTCAACAATATTACTACGAGCATGAAAACTAACAGTAGGGCCTAAATACCCTAAAGGCACCAGATCCCATCTGATCTTGGAAGCTAAGAAGGGTCAGCTCTGGTCAGTATTTGGATGGAGGACTGCCAAAGATTACCAGTTGCTGTAGGCTGTATTTCAGAGGGAAAAAACTGTCAAAACCACTTCTGAGTATTTCTTACCTAAGAAAACCCTATGAAGATCATGGGGTCACAAAAAGCCAATCGGCAACTTGAAGGTGTCTATACTCATGGAAACTAACAATTTGCTACCCTTTCATAATATCCAAAATCTGCTGCCTGAGGCAGCTACCTCAGTTCACCAACCATCAGGCCAGTTCTGGGTTGGCTTGTATCCATAGCTAAATGGATATTATCCAACATTAAACAGGTGAAAACTGAGCACATGTGGCCAAGTCACATCACAATGTGGTCAGGATGTTATTAATGTGGAAGAATATATAAACTAGGAGAGGTTGCAGCAGTTTACTTTTGCTTTAGCCTACTGAAAAAAAACAAGATTCTCACTGCAGAGTGAATTAAGTACAAACTACATTTGCAGTTTGAACTTAGTTTGCAGCAATTGAAGTAAGCTGAGGATGAAGGGGGAGAAAAAGAGAGAAACTGGGACATTTTAAAGGTCTCTGAAAAAATGGCATAACACTGGATTGAACTAGACTGTTCCTGCCAATTTGTGACAACTGGAGGGTATATGAATGGTTTTTAATAAGAATTTCCTTTTGGTATTACAGTCAGCCCTCCATATTTGCACGTTTAGCTTTTACAGATTTCTTCAACCTCTGCCCCTCTACCTCAAGCAAGGGACCTTTCCCTTTTGGTGGCTCTGATAAGACCACACAGTCTTTTAAAAACCACCTCTGGTCTTCCTCTTCCACCAGGGGCTGCCTGGCCAGCTAAGGACAGCTTGCACCCAATTTCTCAGAAGCACAAACCCTCTCCCACTATTCCACTGACTCATGAAAGGAGATGAGTGAGTGAGAGAGGGAAGACCCACTCTCTTCCCTCTTCTTTCCCTGGCTTGGTTTGGATCTTGGGTGCCTTTTCTCCCCACTATGCCTTGGCCCCCTTCCCACAGACCACACACACACATTTTGATACTTGCAGTTTTCCCACTTTTGCTGAGTCCTATACCCCTAATCCTAGTGAATGTGGAGGACCAACTGTATCTCTCTAAGTTTTGTTCTCTGTGTAGACCACGGCTACTTTCCTTCAAAGGTTGTCTTTTAGAGGTGATAATGGTGCATTCAAAGGGTGAGAGTACCCCTTTTTCCTTTCTCTTCACCTTTCTTCTCCCAGTTCCCTTTCTCCTGAGCCAGTGGGGTTGCTGAGTGAGGGAAAGATTGTTGCGAAAGATCTAATTACCCGCAGGTAATTTTAAAATTAGGGCATGGGTCACATGCTGTCTTGGGGCCACACTTTGCCCGCCTTGAGCTAAGGATGTCTCTATTTCTTTGCATCTTTCTCTTTGTTGGTCCACTCAACAGAGCTGCCCTCTTTCATTCTTGATTTTAACATGATAATTTTATTACCCCTTTCTGAAGAACTACCAGCAGATGAGCCCTCACATATGGGCTAATGTTAAGCTTCCTGAACAGATCTTGTTACAAGATTCCCTGCTGTTTTAAGCTCCAGGCAATTTAAAAAGCATGTTGTGATACACTGCAAGGTTGCTACTGTTTGATACTAAGCTATGTAAGATTGCTACTCTTTGCATGCACATAAATAAGCTTACAGGGTTGGGGGTCAGGTTAGTTGGGTTTCTGCTGTCAACACTTTCATGTTACAGGGAACAGGGCAAAAATTCTGCACTAAAAATCCAGATTACCTTTTCTAGATGTTATTGAAAAAGCAGAACTAGCTTAACTGTTTGAAATCTCACATCCAAATGATGTTGGTGGAATCTGGCCATCTTTACAACATTAGCAACCTCTTGTCATCTTTTTGGTTCTTTCTAAGGAAATCAACTACAGATCCTCTACTCTGTAGGTATGATTAAAAGTAACAGTTATGAGCATTTTAATAGAATCCAAACTTGTAAAATTTATAGCAGCCAATAGATGACTTGCAGGGGAGGAATGTGCTCTGTGGTTTTATCTGTCACTGTTTAGAGCCCCTCTCCTGTCTCTCTCTTTTTTTTTCCAAATTTCTTAGAAGGTTGGACCAATAGACATGCCACCCACTCCCTTTGCCTTGGGTACATCTGGCCTTCATTTTAAATGCCGTCCTTTGTTAGGTGGCAGGTGAAGGATGGGGGAAAATAAAGAGCAGAAACATAAAAACAAATGTTTCCAGGCCTACTTCATAGTACATCTATATTTTCTGAGCTTTTCTGTTCACTTTGTTCTCAGTGTATGCAGACTGTTCTTTGTAAAGAAGCTCAGGGCTGCAAAAAGCTCCCAGAAAGCCAAGTGATGATCAGTGTGCTTCCATAAAGCTGTGGGAGCGCATTATAGAAAAACCAGGTTCTATGTGCCTAGAGGCAGTGGGAGAGGCACCTAAGCACCTTTTCACAGGATGGAGCCATTCTACATATTATACAGAGTGTGGAGGACTGTACTATTATGATATGCAAACCATCTTCCCTGATCCACTAGTCAACTCTAGTGTTTTCATATTTTGAGGCGCTTGTGGATTTTGGAGGCAAATTGTTTTATGAACCCTCTCTCTCTCTCTCTTGTTTATTACCATGCATTTTTTAAACATTCAAAACAGGAATTCCCACTGCAGTCTGAGAAGATATAGTTCAGAATTCTACTATCTTGATCTAACTCTACTATCTTGAACCAAAGTGCAACCATCAAGATATTGCTAGGCTGCAATTTTCATCATCCATAGCCAATATAATCAATAGTGAAGGATGCTGGGAGTCCAACAGCAGGAGGACCACATTTTACCCATCTGAGGATTTCCATCTCATAAATGCTCGAGAGCCCTGCTGGGTTGATCAAAATCCATTCTGAGACTTGCCCATGCCATTTCGTTGCTGGAAAGAGAGCAATAAATGGCACTCCTGACCCCTACTCTCCACACGAGACACATAACGTTCAAGACTAATTAATCATCAGGGCAGCAACACTCTCAATAAGCTCTGGTACACTATTATTTTTGAGGGCAGAAAGACGAGTAAGAAATAAAAGGAAAACTTACAAACTGTACTAGCAATATGTAGGTCCAATGTGTTTGCTGTCATGCCAGCTTATGCCAGCTTATGTCACATTTAGTTTACTGCTAAGTGCACTCTATGGGACTGCCCTTGAAGACAATATGTAGATTGCAGCTAGTGCAAATATGTGGCAGGAAACTTTACTGGTAGGAAAATCATGTAACACTATGTAATTCCAATGGGCTTCCAAGATCATGACATTTAAAGCCTTTTCTTGAAATGTCAACACTGGAGGGCAGACCTCTTCCTGAGCCCTTCGATCTGCTAGAGAGGCCCTCCTCTGTGTCCCACTATGGGAGCAGAGTACTGTGTGAAGACACTGCAGACAGCATTATCTGCTTTGGCACTAAGGTAGTTTCTTTTCTATTTCAAATTTTTTTCCTTTTTCCTCAGATATATTCCTGCCCCTTCTGAACTTTTTTTTCCTCACTCTGTTTCAGAGTATGTGATAAAAGCTTGAGGTAGACCAGAACGATTTTTTAAATTCTTTTCACTGCACTGCTTTTATGGGATTCCTCAATTACTGTCTCAGCTCCTTGGAGTCATCAGAGGGAAAAGTAGGATCAGAGAAGTCTTCAGAACCGAAGTCTGTTCGTCAAGATTGAAGCAAATGGTGGGGAGGAGGCAGCTGCACAGTAATAAAGGATGCCAGTTCTTTCATTCATATTCCAAAGGAATGCTTTCCTCTCTGTTTTAGAGCTGTCAAAGGAATGGGAAGGCTTTGGATCTGGTAGATTCAAACTGTCCTTCAGACCACTTCAAAATATGGATGGTAAGAAATTTAAAAAATATTAAAAAAATGATTGAAAGACTTGTTCCTTGAATGTTGGGAAACTATAACAAGGATAATCTGATGAGAATCTCTGCAGCTTGGGACTTATTTTGTGCAAAATTCACTTTTCCCCCCACAGAAAATAGCAAATATTATTTTCTGCACAGAAAATGTATGAATTTTACAGAGAATAAGTCCCTAACAGCAAATACTCTTTGAAAATTGTGCAGCTTTTGAAGATCATCTTGTGTTGGGAAGCAAATTCCTAAAATTATGCATTGCTTCCCTCAAGGAGTATAATCACTCAAGAATTACATCCCTAGCTGTCCTCCTCAAAACACGTACCCAGTTTGCTATTACCATCACTGGAATACTGATGCTGGAGTAGCAATAGTAGCAAATCTTGCTTTTGAACCTGAACCTCTCCTCTATTTTTCTAATGACCAGTGCATTACTTCCTTTCCTTAGATATTAAACATCTCATTTCTTTCCCTTTTCCTTAACTGTTTTCTGATCATATGATTTTTCCATAGTCTGCTATAGACTACTACCTCTTCAATCACATGGCTGTTATGTGACTCCCCCTTCCTCCAGTCACAGAAACTGAGCTGTGGTTCACATTATCCTCTCCTCTCTCACATAAGTCTGAATATTTAACAGCTGCAGTTTTTCCAACCAGTGTCTTCACAGAGGTATCATCACATATATAGAAATTTAGGGGTGTTATTTAACCTTTTTGGCAAAGATAGAGAAGCTCTGGCTGGAGAATCAGATGCAGTGGCCAGTGGCTGCTCATCTGTGCAGCTGACATCTCCCAAAGCCCCATCTATTGTCTTTGCTGCCATCCCTCACTGCCTCATTTCCCAAACTTCTCTTCTGTTTTACACAGTCCAACTCAGTGGTGTATACAGGAGACTACAGATGAATGCACAATCTGAAGTCTAAAGAAGTTGTGATACAGGAACGCATTGATCTTTTTCTGCATCATCAGTTCACCTTACCCTTTTCACTGTCCTGGGAAGAAGGGCAAAAAGATGGAGAAGTCAAGGAGAAGCGTAGTAGATACTGTCTTTCTCTCTCTCTCCATATAAAGAAGGAAAAACGAAAAGTGGGGAGAGGAGGAAAGAAGGGTGAAAGAGAGAGAAAGGAGGAGAAACAGAGGAGAAGGGGACACAGAGATTGCTGCCTTGGACTTATGCATTTTTTAAATTTTGGCATGTCCACCTCTAGAATGATGCTGCTGCAAAATTATGTTAAAGTGAATTTTGCCCTTGGACAAAGGTCCTTCACCTTAGCTTTATCCTCTAAGTTGGACAGAGAGCTAGTTATGAAATATTAATCAGTAACTTGTCTACATCTGTTTCATACAGTTTTTGATTTATTTATTGCAAGAGATCAAGGCAGGTATGTACCTTTTGTGGCTACTCAATGGCCCATGTTTGCCATTCGAGATTTGCAATGAATGAGATTTCTGAAAAGAGATATAATTTCTCCTTGATATGCAACCAGCTTCCTTTACAAGAGAGGTAAACAAAGCTTCAAACCATTAGCCTCCATCTTATTTCTTCCCATCCCCTGCCATGCTCACAACATGACTGTCTCACTTACATGACTGTAAGAATTAACCTCAAGAGGGATATCCCATAATTCATACAGTTTTGGAATGTGTCATAGCATGCCAGCCAGCCAGTTTCAAAGATTCTTTGTTTTCTTTGGTTTTCTTTTCAGAGATACACTGAGGAATCTAATGAGAGACAGAGTCCCTCTGACATTCTTGGTTTTGGTTTAGCAATTTGGGTTTCCCATTCGGCAATAACAGACTGTCTGAAATAGTCGGCAGTAACAGAAAGCACAGAATTCACAGCAGGGACGAGACGGGGACTTGCAGCTTGCCCAAGTAGCCACACAGTTGGGAGCAGGAGAAGGTCTTGGCTGGGGAGGCTTTCTCTGCTGGGCTTTTTTCTGAAGAGAAAAAGCACAGGAAAACACAAAAAGCTTTCTAAATCATGGAAGTTTTTCAAATTTTACAACCAGACAGGTATTATTTGTGGGGAGGGAGGGAGGAACAGATCTTTAATAATTTCTGTCCTTTACCAGTCTTTTATTACATGCCTTTTCTCTTCCATTTCACTGGTCATGACAGCTAACTAGCCCTTCTTGTGCTCCCTTCCTGCTTGTTTTTTACCAAAGACATTTACTCATCTCAGACTAAATGCAATACTCATCCTTTCCTCTACTCTAAGGTAGACTTCTGGTTCTAACAGTCAGGCAGAGACTAGAATGGAAATTGCATACAGTAGAAATCCTAGGAAAGCAATCTACACAGAAAATGCAATATAAAATATACAAAAGCAGCTAGTCAAATATAGCATGCCCTTTGTATACGTGGGGGTTCCGTTCCAGAAATCCTCACATAAAACAAAAAACATGAGTGCTCCATCCCATTACTGTCAAGGGACACAATATATGTGCGCCTGTGCCAGCACAGCTGCATGCCCAGTGCATCCATTGATGATAACTGACTTTGTGTGACCTCACATTCATGAGGTCATGTCTGTAGAGGGTGTACTGTACACAGTGGGCAAAAATGAATTGTAAAATCTAGATCCTAATATTTTAGGAATAAATTAAAAGGTAACAGTGTGAATGCCATGTAAACATGTACTTTATTCATTTATTTATTAAAATATTTATATCTTGCCCTGTATCCTAAGGTTTTGGGCAACTTTCAGTAAAGTCAAATTAAAACAATAAATAATAACAATAATTTTAAAAGATCAAAAAGATATTAAATAGTTTATCAATTCAAAACCAGACAGTTTAAAACCAGTTAAAACAATTTAAGATAGTGCAACCATATCCCATGTGCAGACTGGGTAAAATAAATTAGACCTGAAGCCTTTAGTAAAAAAGCCCAGTTTTGACTTGGTGCCAAAGTGATACCAATGTTGGTACCAATTGGGCCTCAAAGGGGAGGGCACTCCACAAATAGGGTGCACAGCACAGAAGGCCCTGTCCCACAATGTCTATTCTGCACTGAAGAGGGCATTCTATAAGCAAGGCATCACAGCTAAGAAGTACTATCCCTTCTGTGTCCAACTTGCTTAATTTTACATGGAGAATGGCCTCTAAATATGATCAAGAGCTCTGGGCAATATATATATATGGGAAGAGATGATGAGGTATTTTGGTTCTCAAGCTTTATAGGGCTTTAAAAAGTCAACATTCTTTGAATTGCAGTCAGAGATAGATTGGAAGCCAGTGTAGCAGAGGAAGCACTGACATCATATGACTCTAGTAACCCATTTTGGTGCGAAAGGGGTGAAGATTAATGGTAATTGACTTACGGCAGTAATGTATGAGAACTGTGTAAAGGAGAAACTGTTAATTCCAGACATTTTAACATCCGATATAGCTACTGAGATGTGGTGTCCGAGGATGGAATAACGTGTTTTGTTTAGTTTTGTGAAAATTACAATTCAGCCACTAAAACTATGTGAAGGGGAAGATTAGTGCCTTAATTCTTGAGCTGTTTTTATCCCACTAGGAAAAGATACTAGCACTTGAATCTCTTTCTTTCTGGGTATTAAAACAGCTGGAGAGGAGATTTTTTAAAGAAAAAAATGGCATGAAAGGAAAAGGTTAAAATATCCCTTTCTCCCTCTGTTGGTCTTCCACACATTTATTTATTTTATAGATTTATATCCTATGTATCAAAAAATTCCCCAAAGACAGGCAATGTTGTCCAACCTGTTGTAGCTGTATGGTAAATGTTCTGCTCCAAGAATTAAAGTAAGAGTTAAAGATTCAAGTTAGAGGGGCTCATTCTGTATCCAATGCAACAATCCTTTCCACCTACCACATGATTCCCAGCCCCGACTAAAATATCTCAGTCACCATAAAAAGATATCCCATATAATGGAAAAGACCTGAGGCCTCTGATTTACTGAACAGAATTTGTTCCTAATTTTATAGACTATAAATCCAAACCACCATACGCTCTTCAAAACTGCAGGGGGAAGGGGGATTTAAATTGAACTGAGCACTTCTGTGGCATTTTGTCCTTCTGTTTCTCTTGTGTTCTAGCCCCTCTTTTTTTGTGTGCAGATAGTATATCCTCTGGGCAGACATTTATAAGCCTCCTTGGGAGGTTTCTTTAGTGAAGAATGGGATAAGACAGCAAATACGTAAAGAAAAGTGCAAAATGTTCAATAATCATCTGAGATACTGAAAAGGTCTGAGATTTGAAGATTTCTCCTCTTGCTGGCATTGCGGCTTGGGGACAGACCTCCATTCGTAAATCCCAAGCTACAGGCCTTTTCCCTCCTGTGGAGTTTCTTTTCCTGCATTGAGGTGACTGAGGTATTTTAATGCTTCTGCAGGTGAAGATGCTGAAGAACCTTTGGCAGGGACAAGCTAAACTAGGGCTGCTAAAGGGAAAACTGGAGACAGTTTCTTTCTTTATAATGGTTGTGTAGAAAAGGGAATTTCAGCAGGTATTTCTTTTCCTGCAACCAGGAGCCCTCACACGATGTAATTATAGAGCTGTTATTCCACTTTAACTGCCATGGTTCTGCCCTGTGGAATCCAGGGATTTGCAGTTTTGGAACGAGGCATTTAGAATTCTCAGCCAGAGTACTTCAACGTCACCTCACGGTGTGGCTAAAGATGGTTTCTTTGGTAGGGTTGCGAGAGTGGAAACTAGAGACAGCTCCTGCACTTTTGATGGTTGTGCAGAAGAGGCAGTTTCAGCAGGTGATGCTTGTTACGTTAACAAAGTAACAAGCAACACCTGTTGAAATTCCCTCTTCTACAGAATCTTTAAGGGAACAAGAGTCATCTCTAGTTTTCCCTCTGCCACTATATATGTTGATACTCCCTACTGACTTAAAATATTGCTAACAAAGGTTTTTCTCTCCCCTTCCACAGAACTCTTAAGTACTTGCCAGGGATGCTTGTGAACATATAATGGAGAACTCCCAGCAGCCTCACCAAACTATAATTGCCACACTTCTTTGGAGGAAATCATGAGAGATAAATTAATCTAGAAGTAATATCTGCTGGTGGCATGCCCTCACAACATAAACATAAAACTAGGTTTCATATAATTCATCATTGCCAAGGCCCCAAACTGAACTGTGCTAGATTTTTGAGAACAATCACTTACCTTCATGGATTTCTTTTTCTCAGCCTCTTTCCTACTTAGCTTCAGAGAAGTTTTTGTTAAATCTTTAGGGGAGGAAAAACAAACAAAAAAAGGAGGTTAACAGAAAGGCTTTCACTTTAAATTTTTTAAAAGTGTCACAGCTTCATGGCAGAACACATAATCCTGCCTGTGATGTGACAGTGAGGGCAACAATAACAACAAAGATGTATTTTTGCAGGTACAACCAAAGTTTTACTACTAGTTTATAAAGCCTTTAACAACTTGGTATCTATTAAGTCAAATAAATGCTAATCATTCCAATCTGTGCTGGAAGGGTTGTCAAGAAACTGGCTCCTACTTTCATATGTGGTGGGAATGTGAAAGTGTATTGAAATTTTGGCCGTTAGTTTTTACAGAAATTAAGGAAATAACTAATCAAAATATACAGTTAAATCCTAAGGTAGCCTTGTTATCAATATTTGATAAGGAACAAAGTTAGTGGCCAACAAGAGAATTAATTTCTATTTTATTAACTGCAGCAAGATTGAGGATAGCTAAGAATGGGAAAATAAAGCAAGATACGTACTTAAATGAATGGTATGAAGAGGTATGGGATATAGCTATTAATGATAAATTGATTTGTAATGTCAAAGTGAAGTAGAGGGAATTAAAAAGAGACATTTTTATAGATACTTGGGGTGAATTTATTGATTATGTGTTAATAAAGGGGAAAGAAAGTAAACCAACTGAACAATCATTACAATGTTGGAAGGGGAATGGAATTTCTTAAAGGGAATGAAAGTGGTTATACCTCTAATGGTCCCGGTAGTGGGGAGCACTTATGATTTAATTGTAAAATAGATTAAGTTTAAGAATATATGGTATATAGTGGCTTGTTAGTATATGTTTATTATGTATTTGGTACTATGTTATGTGTTTTGTAATGTGGTGTATTGTTATGTTTGGTAAACAATCAATAAAAATAAAAAAAAATAAAAAACCAACTTGATACTTGGTTATGTGAGAAACTGTGTCCTCCCTTATAGATTATCATAGATGTTCACTTTCTCCCATATAGAATACTTGGTACTTGAGGTCACCTGGAGAAGCCATTAGGTCTGCCCTATAGTAGTTCAGAGCAGGGCATTTAGTGTGGTGATATCTGCTATGTGGAATGTTCTTCCTTAGAGATTTGACATGCTCTACTTGTTTTAGAAGCATGTTAAAACATATTTATTTATACAAGCCTTCCTCGTTCAGTCCAACTTAACATCTATTTAATGGACTAGACAAGATCCTGAATTGTAAAGATATATCACTGAATCCTAAAGTTAGGATTGTCCATGCCATCCTATTTCCCACTTCCTGTTTCTACATATGGCTATAAAAGCTAGACAGTGAAGAAAACTGATAGGAAGGAAATAAACACATTTGAAGTGTGGTGCTGGAGAAGTCCTACCAATAATCTAGACTGCTAAAAAGAAAAATGAGTCCTAGAGCAAATCAAACCTGAATTTTCCCTATAAACCAAGATGAGTAAATTGAGACTGTAAAACTTTGGCCATATCATGAGAAAACATGACTCACTAGAAAATATAATAATGCTTGACAAGGTAGAAGGCAGTAGGAAAAGAAGAAGACTGTTACTCTGATTTCTGGGGTCCCTTGGAGGACACCTCAATGTGCTCCACATGATGGGGAATGGAAACTAGCCAGAGCACAAGCAATAGCAATGCGAGAGGCATTGCTAGTGGGGTCTTTTTACCCAGTTTTTACAGGGTCAGGCCAAGCCAAAAATCAAACAAAAGATGTCCAATCAATGATTTTATTGAATGAAAGTCTCACACACCAATGCAATCACTCACACACTCACTCACTCAAGACCTATTAAGAAGTGAAAGAGAGGAAACTGGATAGGGGAATATTGAAGGGGTTGTAGCTGGGGTAATATTGCACCTTTTCCTGAAGTCCTTGGTTTGGGAAAAACAGCGGAGAAGTGGGGCTCAGCATGGAGAGAGCTGAGGGGATTAGTCAACGGACAGAGAAACGGTCTGCTGGGATGACCGGGAGTAACCCAAAGAACCACTCAAAAACTGGGACTATTTGTAGGGGGAAAAGTACCTGGAGGGCTAATCCTTTCCCGGGGAGAACAATGGGTGTTGCAGTGAGAAAGAAGTTCCACCATGGTAACTTCCTTTGTGTGATGAGATTACAAGGCGTTGCCAAAGTCTCAGGATCTTCGGCTGCATTGGGTTATGCTGTGACTTCATGTAAATAGTCCTTGCCTGAAAGGAGTTTGCTCAACTTGGGGGAAACACACTAATCCCCTCAAGTTGGCTTCTCAAGGGCTGAGGACCCTTTGTTTATTGTGAGTTTGCACAGCTTGAGGTCTCCTGGGGCTATGTGACTGGGGATTTTACTGGCCTGACCTGGTTTTCAATCATATGACCATTGCTGCCTACATGCCCATCCAGGTGACCTCTCAGGCACATTGAATCATATTTTAATATCAAAATTGTAGACCCCAGGACAGGGTTTTCCAGTGGAGTAACAAGACTGCATTACAGGTAGACAGTCTCAACCAAAAAAGATACATCTCTGACTCTGCAAGGTCTGAACAGGGTAGTTGATAATAAAGTGGATTGGAGATCTCTCATCCATACGGTTGCCATAGGTCAAGATGGACCTGATGGCAATTAACAGCAACAACAATGTTAACCTGTGTATTGGTTATATTTTATGTTTTATTGCTGTGCATTCTCTGAAATTTCCATATCTATGCAGAATATAAACAAAGAAGCAAAATATCAGGAAAACGCTTCTGTGAAATCATGGAGAGTCTTGACTCATTGTTGGCAAAACTGAGCTAAGTACTATAGACCAATAGTCTAAGTATAAACAGTTTTCTAATTCTCCTTCTGTTTATACATGTTTCCTTGCTTGTTCTCCTTCCTTTTGTCTGAAAAGCAAACTGCTGGGTGGAATGGGCAGGAAGAATGAGGCATTATAGAGAACTTGGGCAGGACGTGCACTGACTTCAATTATAATAAAAACTTGTTTTTGCTTCATCAGAGTGAACAAATTTGTAGGGATCAAATCTGTAGAGATGGAGGTCCACACTGAATCAGCCAACCCACTGCAAACCAAATGCTACTGTGCTGCTGAACTGTAACAAACCATAGTTTCTGAAGTTGTGATGCAGCAAGGAACTATTGTTTGTTTAACACTTGAAACATATTGGCCTAAATCTTGTTGTTAATCCCAATTAAAGTAAACCCACTGCATCAGTGAGATTTGTCCCTGTGTTGATTGACAGTTCAACAATAGATTCAATGCGTCTACTTTAGATGGAACTCACCAATAAAATTCCAGTCATTATTGTCAATCCCTTAAACATAGTTTCTTATTAGCTCCAAAATGGGTCATCGTCTGTTTGGGAAGAACACAGACTTTGATTTGGCAGGATACCAAACCTGGATACAAAACCCTTTAAGTCCATTGCATTTAATTTATTCTGATGAAGAGTGGTATGCTACTCTGAAAGTTTACAAATGGTGAACTGCTATGAATTCCATTGGAAAAATACAGTATCTTGTTGTTTAGTGTGAATCAAAGATAATGTTTTGTACGTTTGCTCTTCATGTAAAGACAAAGCAAGACATAACTGATAACTTCCAAATTTCAACCACTCTCAAGCAGATGTGACACAGGGCCAAACCATGTATGACGTTGATAAACCTCTATATCAAAACTGCGTTTGATGTCAAGTACTAGATAAGGTGAAGGCTTAAAGTACATTGGGAAAGAGAGAAGATAGATAAATCTTTACCCAGTTCCTTTCCAGACCTAACCTCAATAGGATGAAAATAGTTGGGGAGAAATTGTTTTCTTGGGCTGACATGGACAGGTGCCCTCTTCCCTTCTTAGTTTCCCTTTAAACTCCCACCCCGGCTCTGTTTTATAGGTCAAGTCTATGGCAGGGCCTACTAAAATCTCATCTGGTTTGTTCCTCCATCACCTCCAGCATTATATGTCATCTCATATACCGTAAAAAGTAAATTTCTTTTTTTTTTTAAAAAAAGAGGTATTGCAGAATTTTGCAATTCTTGTTCACAATTTGAGGATGAACAGGTTGCTTACCTGTAACTGTAGTTCTTTGAGTGGTATCCGTGCCCTCACTCAATGGGAATCTTCGCGCATGCACAGTAGCTTTTTGGAAAGTTCCAGAGCTGAGCAGCTTGGCAGGAACCCCTCCCCAACCTGGCACTGAGCATGCTCAGTCTTGTCAAGCTAATGGTCTGTCCTCAGTTTCGAAGTCCGCCTAGGCAAGGATCTGAAAGTGGGGAGGCTGGGCGGGTGTGTGTGAGGGCACAGATGACCACTTGAAGAACTACAGTTACAGGTAAGCAACCTTTTCTTCTTTGTGGTCTCTGTGCCTCACACAATGGGAGATTGAGTAGCTTACCATTGGATGGTGGGTTAGGTCCTACAGGATTGAAGACAGCACCGCATGACCAAAACGAGCATCACGCCGGGCCTGGCAGTCAAAGCGGTAGTGGCGGACGAAGGTCGAGGGCCATGACAAGGTAGCCACATAACAAAGCTCCAGCAGATCAACTCCATGGAGAATAGCTGCTGACGTGGAGTGAGCGCGGAGCAGAGGGGCTGGCGGGGGTTGTCCCACAAGTTTGTAGGCTAGGTGAATTGTCTGGACAACCCACTTGGAGAACCGCTGAGTGGACACCTTGTGACCCTTCCAGCAGCCACCATAACAGATGAAAAGGTGTGGAGTCTGTCAGAAGGTTGAGGTCCGTTGTAGGTGGAAGGCTAGAGCCCTCCACATGTCAAGTGAATGGAGTGAGCGCTCGAGAGGCGAAACCGGATCAGGATAAAAGGTAGGTAAGATGACATCTTGATTCAGATGGAAGTCAGAGATAACCTTGGGACAGAAGGACGGATCTGGATGCAAAACCACTTTGTCTCAATGGGATACCAGGAAGGGTTCATCAGACCGTAGCACGGTCAATTCTCCTGCCCGTCTGGCCAAAGTGACAGTGACCAGAAAGGCCATCTTTATGGTAAGGAGATGGTCATCAGATGTGGCCATCGATTCGAAAGGATGGTGCATAAGCTGAGAGAGAACAAGCGACAACGACCAAGGCGGAAGCGGCGGTGAGACAGGAGGGTAGAGGTGTTGAAGCCCTGTAGGGAATTGCTTGACAGTAGCATTCCAAAAGAGGGCTGAGGAAAGAGTACCACATGACTGGTAGGCTATGATGGACGAGAGATAGACCTTCAGAGAGGAGAAGGTGAGGCCCTGTGCCCTCAGCTGCAACAGGAAATGCAGCACTGTTGACAACGAAGCCGGAGAGGATGCCTCACTTCGGGTATCCTGAAATCCACAAATTTCCACCACTTCTACTTGTACAATCTATGAGTGGATTCCTTCCTGGCAGCCGTGAGGACAGCTTGGATTGCAGGAGAGTCTAGAACAGTGGTTCTCAACCTGTGGGTCCACAGATGTTTGTGGACTTCAGCTCCCAGAAGCCCCAGCCACTATGGTCAATGCTCAAGGCTTCTGGGAGCTGAAGTCCAAAAACATCTGGGGACCCACAGGTTGAGAACCACTGGTCTAGAAGGTTATCCTCCAAGTGTGGAGATGCAGGAGAGGAAGGTCTGGATGAAGCACGTGACTGTCTGAATGGGAGAGGAGGTCTGGTATGCAATGTAGTCGCATCTTGCGGCCCCGAGCATCAGTGCGGAGGGGACCAAACCAGTGCTGCCTCAGCCAGTACGGGGCTACGAGGATGGCATTTGCCTTGTCTGACAGGAGCTTGGCTACCACTCGGCCCAGGAGTGGAAACAGAGGAAAGATGTAAAGAAACTCCCTGTCCCAAGGGAACTGGAATGCATCACTGAGAGAGCTGGGGCCCAGGCTGGCTCTCGAGCAATAATGGGGACACTTCTTGTTCTGATCGCTCTCAAAGAGATTGATGGATGGAGTGCCCCAACAGGACATTATCTGCTGGAAAGAGCATCCAAGAGGGACCGTTCGTGGTGACACGCCGTGTCCCTGCTCAGTGTGTCCGCCGTCACATCGTCCCATCCCGCTAGGTGAACTGCCACAGAGTGCACGCGCAGAGGGACATACCAGTCCCAGAGGTGTAGAGCCACTTGGAGCAGAGTGGAGGAGTGGGTGCCTCCTTGCCTGTTCACGTAACAGACAGCTGTTGTATTGTCTGACAGGATCTGGACCGTCTGTCTGATGATCAGGTTTCGGAAGGCCCACAGGGCTTTCAGGATAGCTAGGAGCTCCAACGCGCTGATACGAAGATTCGTCTCCAGGTCCACCCAATGTCCCTGCATGGCAAAACAGCCACAGTGGGCCCCCCAGCTGAGCAGGGAGGCATCAGTCATGATAGTGAGTGTTGGGCGGGGTTCGACAAATGGCATTCTCGGTAGTAGGTGATGCACAGACAGCCACCAGCAGAGGGAATCTCTGACTGGGCGGGGATTCCGCAGAAGACGATGTTGGTAGTCACAAAGAGGGTCAAAGGCCCAGAGAAACCAATGCTGTAGAGGGCGAGCATGGAGGCGGGACAAACAGGTGACCGCTGTCGTGGCTGCCATGTAGCCCAAGAGCTGTTGAATCCTTCGAGCAGAAATGGACAGGCCGCACAGGATGGTGACGGTGGCCTGGCGCAGTGTCCAAGCATGCTTCACTGGCAGGAAAGCCCTGGCAGAAGCAGAGTCCAGGGTGGCTCTGATGAAGTCCAGGGTGCGCGAAGGCTCCAAGTGGGACTTCTTGGAGTTCACTCTGAGGCCGAGATCTGAGAGGGAGAGGGAGAGGTGAATGTCCTCGTACAACTTTTGCTTGCAGGGTGCCACCAGTAACCAGTCGTCCAGATAGGGAAACACCATAACAAGTTTCATGCAGAGGTAGGATACCACAGGGGCTAGGCATTTGGTGAAGACCCTGGGAGTGGTGGACACACCAAACGGCAGGACCTTGTATTGGTAGCAGATGCCATCGACTGCGAACCGGAAGTACCTCCTGTGTTGGGGTTGAATTGCGATATGGAAGTAAGCGTCTTGTAGGTTGATGGAGGCAAACCAGTCCCAACGCCGCAGGAAAGGCAGGATGGAAGAGAGAGTGACCATCTTGAATTTCCGGAGGAGGATGTAGGAATTCACCCCCCTGAGGTCCAGGATAGGTCAGAGGGTGCTATCTGACTTAGGCACTGTGAAGTACTGGGAGAAGAAGCCAGTGGAATTGGCCGAGGGTGGCACCTGCTGTATGGCCCCTTTGAGGAGGAGGGACTCGATCTCCTCGAGGAGAGCTGGACTGGTGGGGGTGGAGTAGAAGATGCCTAGAGGTGGAATACTTTGAAACTCGATGGCAGACAATGGAAAGAACCCAGGAGTCCGAAGTGATCTTGCACCAGATGTTGAAGTGGCGAGCTAGACCAGGGGTTCTGGAAAGATGGACGGGCAGATGGAACAATGGTAGAGGTGGCGACCTGCAAGGGAAGTCAAAAGCAGGACTTAGTGGTAGAGGAGGACTTTTTGGAGGACAGTTGGTGCCATCTGAAGGAGCGTCGAGATGAAGCTGGAAGAGGAGTCTGAATAGACACACGGTGAGGGGAGCGTGACGTATGAGAATAGGCAGAGCGCCCCCATGAGGAGTGTGACGAAGATAGTCTCCTGGACTGAGGAGTGGGATGGAGACCCATCTTCTTAGCTGTGAGGCGAGCCTTCACTAGGTGGTCCATGGCCTCATCCGTGGTCGCACGGAAGAGCTCTTGGCCATCAAAGGGCAGGTCCTCGATCCTTTTCCTGCTGTCCTCTGCAAGCCCAGAGGAGCGAAACCACACAAAACAGTGAAGGGCGATGGCTCCCACCATCACCCGTGCTGCACCCTCAACAGCACGCCAAGAGGACAGGAGCTGCTGGTTAGAGAGAACCACTGACTCATTGTAGAACTGGATGGCACTAGTCCTATGGTCATCCAGCAGATGAGAGAGCAGAGGAAAGAACCTGTCCCAGGTGTTCCTCTGATAGGCAGCCAGGCAAGCCTGAGTGTTCGAGATCCTGGCAATCAGCGAGGAAGCAGAGTAGAATCGACGACCGAAGGTGTCCAAATGGCGGCCCTTGCAGTCTGGAGGTGTCGTGTGAGCCCTCTTGCCTTCCTTTGTCTGAGAGGACTCAAAAATATCGAGTTCTGCATGGGGTGGTTAAAAAGAAAACTGATATCCTTCTTCTGGGTCTGGTAAAGATGCTCCAGGCAGTGAGGGATCACCTTGAGCAAAGCCGGCTGGGCCCAGGGATGTTTCAACACTTCCTGTAACACAGCGAAGAACAGAATTGGTCCCATGAAAGGAGGCTGAGTGTCAACATAATGAAACACCGGATCCTGTACCGTTGGAGCGGATCCAGAAATGTCCAGGCCGAGAGCGTTGGCCATCCTGACCAGGATGTCTGAAAATTGGTTGACATCCTCAGGAGCCAAATCAGGGGTTGGGTCAACCCAAAGGGGTTGATCCGGCACCAGCACGGAGGGAATAGCTGGCGGAGTAGTAGTGGAGACTGGGAATGTGCAGCCAGTACTGGAGGCAGTATCGACGCTGTTACCAACATCAGTGCCGAGGGTATTGGAAGAACGGCTGCGATTGGGCAATGACGGATTGTGTCAGTACAGAAGCCATTACAGATGATGGTAGCGTAGACACAGGGTGGGTATCTGGCGGAGGCTGAGACACCATTGCCGCCACCTGAGGAGGTGGTGAGATCGGCCTTCGAGGAGGCGACCGGTGGTGGGCTGGAGAGCACCTGTAATATGGAGAACGGGACCGAGAACGGGTCCTTGAGTGTTGGTATCAGGAGGGGCATCAGTAGCGAGATGAGGAAGAGTGCGATGGAGAGTGGGAATGCCATGAACAGTAGAGAGACCAACGACGGATGTTGGGATGGTATCGATCACAATAGGATAAGAATAATAGGAGCCAGATTGTTCTCTCCAGAGGTGTTTGTGGCCGTATCGAGCGATGTAAGAGGCTGAAGAGAGAGGTGAGTTGAGCCTCGCCTGCAAAAGGTCACGGGCTCCATGGTAACCATGATTCCAATGACCTGGGCATCTACCTGTATTGCTGTGTCCTGGAGAGCGCGTCACGCTAGATCAAAGGCAATCACGGGAAGGAGCCCGAGAAGTGTCCAGATAGGATGGAAGGTCCAACTCGAGGCTGGCAGGAGTGAGAGTCGGAGGGAGCGGGGTTTGTATACCCGCTTCTCCAGTCTGGGCCGATGTGACCGGTGGAGATGCAGGCGGTGAGGGTCGATGCTTCGAGTCCGAAGTCAAGTCCACAGCCATTGGGACCGAGAGCTGGACATTGTCATGCCCTGGCGAAGGGTCGGGAGCGTCCCCTTCCTCCACAGTAGCCATCAAAGGCTGCATCAGAGGAGGCGTCGGTAAAGGAGCCGGCTGACAGCTTACTGGAGAAGGAGAGCAGTGCTTCTCTTTCTTCTTCTTCTCCTTAATGGAGGACTCAGCAAGGTGGGACGAAGCTTGCTTACGCTGAGCCACAGTGGGAACTTTGCGAGGTTGAGTGGAAGCCGGTTGCGAGCTAGAAGAAGCTTCGCCACAGAAGGAGGTGATAATTGGCATCCTGGAGAGCTTCGGAATCCTCGGTAATGAGGAGACTGGAGGCAAAGCTGTTGAGGACGATATCAGTATTGGTACTGAAGCAGTCAGTACCGATGAGGTCAATACCGGTGGCAAAATCAGTGTCATTGAAGAGGGCGTTGACGAAGGCTTCAAAGTTGAGAGGCCCTGAGGAGAACGCTGAGGCATGGAGGAGGTGAAAAGGGTGGTATTTGAAGCCGCCTGATCCTTTATCCAAGGGGCTTGCTCCCAACAATAAGACTTCAACTGCGAGGCTCTGTTTTTCAAGGTTTGAGAGATCAAGTCTTTACAGATAGAACATGCCCGAATGTTATGGGCCTCTCCGAAGCAGAACAGGCACTTGGAGTGGCTGTCAGACAGACCTTGTGACCGCAAGACACACACAACTTAAACAACGATGACATAGAAAGGGGGAAGAGTTCTTAAAGTCTTTTTGTTGGAAAAAAAACAAAGATAGTTGAAGAATGAAGCAAAGCAAACTGCTTAGTGAGGAAGCCTTCCGAGCTGCTAACAGGTCAGCGGACAAAAAGAAACTGAGGAGAGACCGCTAGATTGGCGGGACTGAGCATGTTCAGTACTGGATGGGGGAGGGGTTCCCGCCAAGCTGCTCAGCTCTGGAACTTTCTGAAAAGCTACTGTGCATGCGTGAAGATTCCCACTGTGTGAGGCACAGAGGCCACGAAGAAGAAATAATAGAAAAGGCCTGTGAAAAGATACTTCATATTTTTCTGTCAGTGCCGATTTCAGCACTTCTGCAAACATTTGTTCTTTTCATGTTCCTGTATCTTCTCCTTCTCCGAAACTTTCAACTGCAACTTGATGTGCTTCACATGGTCTTCATAACTGATGATATCCAAGATAGAATAAACCTTTCTATGCAATCCTGACAATTAATCAGTGCTGATACTGAAGCATCTTTTCACAGCCCTTTTCAATTTCATCCTCTAGTCATTCTCCATTCATCTTCTATATATCCTTGCTTCTAACATAAGTAAACTTACATTTATGCTGCCTTGCTCATGTGAATTATATATTCATTTTTTCCCACATATATGGATGTGTGCAGATGAGTTTATTAATATGGTAGTGTTTTACAAATTACATCCCTCACCTAATTTCAATAGATCACCTTTAGATCTGTTGCAAGAGCAATCTGTCCCCTTCTTGGAAGCCTATTGGGCATGGAGGAAGGGGTAAGGGAGAGAAGGGAATGACAGAAAGACAGGGAAATGGGATGACCTTGTCTAGTGTTGGCTTTGGCCCTGCTGGCATGCAGTCTCTGAAAGACTGCCTCCAAGGAAATGTGCATGTAGAGGACCATGGGTGTGCACATTTGGTTGCACAGCTGGGTATATGTTCAGTTGTGCAACAGTGCCATTCAACATAAAAGTTCTGTGGCACAATCAATCTGTAGCTCCACATGTGGAGGCTTATACTATATAACCTAGTGTAGGATCTTAGCCAGTGTCCTTTAGCAAACCTTGACCTCAATCCTACATCCTCACAGGGTAGTATAAATATCACCATGTGGACCCATTATGCTATCTTGAGCCTTGTACCCTCCAACAGACATACAGATAAGCCCATGAAACAGTCTCTGTAGAAACGTTGGTATCTATATTAAGCAGGGTGCAGCAGGGCTAGTGCATCATGAGCTTGTGGTAGAAACAAGACCAATGACTCTGGATGCTCTTGTAAGGTAAAAAGAAAAAAACCTTATGTTTATTGTCTCAGGAAATCCATCCCAGGACAGTCAAGGAGACAGACAAAAGAAGTTGACCAATACTTTGGTAAAAGAGCCCATAAAACCTGGCTCTCATCTGTGGGTATAAGCTAACATCCATTGTTGGAACTGGAGCCTCATGGACATTCCTTCCCAGACAAATGAAAACTAAAATACTAACTTCTTGAGAGAAGGGGGAATGGATGTCTAAGGATAATAAGGAAGCAAAACACCTGAATACATAGACCAACGAAAGATACAGAAGGCTGAAACAAAAGGGCAGATATTATCTAGACCAGTGGTTCTCAACCTGTGGGTCCCCAGATGTTTCTAGACTTCGGCTCCCAGAAGCCCTGAGCATTGACCATAGTGGCTGGGGCTTCTGGGAGCTGAAGTCCACGAACATCTGGGGACCCACAGGTTGAGAACCACTGATCTAGACTGTCCTCTCTCACTAATCTATTTTAAACAAGTGTTGATGCCTCTTTTCTTCCAAGACTCCTACACAGTCATTCTGTGGCTTGCAGTTCTTCTGGCTATGTCCCCATAGCCAGACATGAAATGATCACAGGACCTTGGCAGATCTCAGCACTGATGTCATCATTTCAGATCTGGTTATGGAGATGCAGCCAGAAGTTTTTCCAAATGTGCCTGTTTGCTGTGAAGAATAGAATGGCTGTGTGAAGTGATTTCAGAGACTTACCTGTAAGTCAGGGGCCTCTGGGCACTGTGGAAGGAGAAATAGAATATCAAACCTGGCAGTGCTTGAAAAAGGACATCCACACATGAAAGGGAGGCTTATGTCTATGGATGTCCCCAACACGATTCCAGTTCTTGTGTTGCAGGACTAAGATGCTGACATTGTGAAAAACTTACATTAGCAACTGTGTATTGTACTTTCATTTTTTCAAAGTGAATGTTATTACTGGACCTAAAGAAGATCAGTAAGGGATGTAATGTGATAATATGGTATCTGTTAAATCTCAATGAAGAAACAACTTTGTACAATTGACTATTGCCTGTTAACCCACATGAATGACTCTGAAATCCTCTGTCCACAGCTTCAGTACTGGAAAACCCAGTTTTAAGAGGGAAGATTACCACTGAGAGGTATTTTGTTTATTATAATTATTTTTACACTACCCTTCAATTGCATTTCAGGAGCAATACATTTGAAAGCTGTTTTTTATTGTACTCTAGACTGCTCTATTGCATTTTTGCAATATTCTGTGATTTCTTCCCAAGGACTGACAAGTTTAAATTTCTCTGAACTGCATTCTGAGGTAATATCAATTTCAGGTTATTATGAAAACCATATTTTGTTTGAATGCTGAAATTTTCCTAAGATCAGATTTATTTATTTTCAATTTGATTCAATTAGTCATTTCTGAACAGATGGCTAGCAACAAATGCATTCATATTAATCCCAGCATGCCTATGAAGTGCCTTTATAAAAATTAGCCTTGATGTTTCAGCTGACTCATCCCATTACTCTGTGATGTGGTCAGGTTCATATGGGTTCAGTTTGAGTAGCCCAGAAAAGCTATCCCATTGCTTCGATGCTTCTTTGTAAAGATAACAAATGCATGAGTGGGATATTGACGATTTGACTGAAAGCTCAAAGACAGGTACAGAACTTGTCCAGATCTAAATTGCCTATGATCCAGCTGTAGAATATAGGCAGTTGATTTGGGGAATCAGAATTAGCCAGTTTTCATAGGTGATCCTTTCTGCCTCTGATTGCCCCAAATGATTAATATGGACAGAATCCAGCTGGTGCCTTTTACAGGCATAAATACAGCTTAAAAGTGGTTGTGGATTTTACGATGTGGCAGAAGCGCAAGTAGTGTTATGTGAGCTTAACCACTGCACAGGTGATTGCTCTTTTTAGGACATTGGCCAAGGCCATCCTTGGGACAGACAACTTATGGTTGCTGGATCTCAGGGCCCTGCTCTGGCCCTCCAGTTTTCATGGGTCAGCTTGGGAGAGAGGATGGGTTTAAATTTTCCAGTTTTTGCTCTGGACAAGACAGAGGGAATGTATGCAGATTTTTACCTGAGAAAGCTTTCTCTCAGCTCTGTGTCTGTCTTTGGCCTTTGTTGCATGACATCACCATCCCAGTATGGCAACACATTGCTCCCGGTCCACAATGCATGCCATCGCACAATGTCATTAAGGTCCCACTGCTGTCACTTCCCCATCCGTCATGATCACACCATATACTATTACTGGAAAAAATCCGGTAATGGTTCCATTTCCCTCAATCATTCCATTGGCTGCAGGTGTGTGGTAAGGGCTGAAACACTGTCAAGCATTTCCTTCCAGAGTTCAGCGCAGGAAGAGGTGCGGAAAAGGACCTGCCATTCACACTGTACTGAGGAAGGAAGGAGCATGTCCCTAGTACTACCCATCTGCTGATAGCTGACTGGTGTGGCAGGGAGTGTTAATCCTGGCACTGGCACTGCCAGGATCATGACGGGATGACATGGGATCCCAGCATAGTGCAATAAGGACCTTTTTCCTTCCTTCCTTCATGCCTGTTTTGTAAAAAAAGTTCTGTGCTCTCCTAGCTGGCTGCGCAGCTTGCTTCAATTTGTGTGTTATAATTAATTTCATTTTCCAAATCTTATTCTTAATTTGGGACAACTTGTATGTTACTTTTATTTTACTATTAAAATAAATGTTCCTTACAAAGTTTCCCTACGCGCATGAATCTGAAAAGGAATAATCCCCTCACTTCACCTTGATCTGGGAACAGCTGCATTTTGATCTTAAGTTCCAAACAAGAACATATGTTTGGTGTATGTTTGTTTGCATTTGAATGGCAAGCTGTGAATAACTGTGATTGCTGCACAATGTTTGATGACATCCCCGGGGCCTGCCTTCTTGGCACCACCAAAGGGCCATCCATTGCTTTTAGGTTTCAGAAATCTCAAACCTGGGAAGATCTTGACCTGGCAACTCTATCATAACTAAGACAGCCTTGATTATATCAGACAATTTTTGGTGCATTCTAACACAATTCCAGTAAAACAATGACAGGACTGTTTTAATTATTAGGTCCATAGAGACTGCTACTTTTGCTATACCCTAATTATATATACTTATTATTTTGGGAGGAAACTTGCTTTTTCTCTGGCCTTGGTATCTTTAAAAATTCTTCACAGTTAGTTATAGAAGGCTGGTATCCTTATTATAAGAGGTGCTATGAAGCAATGTCCATGCTCCTATTACTGGTGTAAACATACCAGCAGAAATAGCAGCAGCCAAATGAAGCAGCCAGCAATGTGAAAAGTGGAGAAAAGAAATGCAACAATAACCTAACGACATCATATTTTAGTTCAATAGCTAAGCAGGGCTGGGAGGACAATCCAATGAACAAGCATGGTCCCTTCTTGTGGCAGGTGTGAAAGGGGGATAGAGGCAGAGACATAAACAGAACCTAGGGCAAGCATGGAAGTTGTGGCCCTACCTCCAGGGCCACTTCTTCTTCCTCCCCCTCCTCCTCCTCCTCCTCCTCTGCCACTTCTGGCATTGCTTTTTGTGCCCCTGGCATTGGTACCTGGGGCATGTGACCTACTTGCCCCACTCTAGATATGTCTCTGGATATGTGAATGCTGGATATTACCTAAAGTGAGAAAAGGGGTGCCCCTGAGGCTTCCTGGTAGATGATGGAGAGGGGGCTAACCTGTGAGTTTGTGTATCTGCAGGTTGGTTCATCTCTGAGAGGCTACTGGGTTCATCCCATGGATTAGCTAATTATGGTGAGCACTGCCAGATGCTACCAGACCTGTATTGCTTACTGCCTTGCTTGCATACATATTGGTATGGAATCTGCAGCACCCAGCATCTCCTACCCCCTTTAAATAGTAATGGACTTGTATGTGAGACTTGGATGTGAGCGTATCCAACTGTAGCTGATGTATTAGAGTTGTGGCCTTCCCACTTAAACTATAACTTGGTGTCTGGGCCTTTGTCTCAACATAAATTTTAATTCAACAGTTGAGTCGGGGTGGGGGAACATTTCAGCCAGCAAGCATTCAGTGCTCATCTGCATGTAGTCAACAAATCTCTGCAGTACAAATATTTTAATAAATAAGGAGTTAGTCCCTACTTCACCAAATATACATATACCTGTGGTAGGCAACTATGGTCTTCCAGATTTTTTTGACTGAGGTTAGTATAATTCTGTCATGCCCTGCTTGACTATGACTAGACTATGACTCAGAGACTGAAATAGTGGAACTTGAACAGGAGAGACAGTACCACCCACCTGAGAGATAGAACAGGGGGCAATGCCAGCCCCAGCAGAGAGCCCTACTCCTTCTGACACAGAAGATAACTTACTGATACCCACCTTCACTGAGCATAGGCACCAAAGGGAACACCTATACATATCCTAGGGAATTTATAACACACAGCAGTTAATTAAGCGCCAGCTGTGCTGATCTCTGAATCTATAAAAGCTCAGCCATTCCTCTCCAGAACTTGTTGGTGATTAAATGACCATTTCTCCTGCCGTATCTCTGACCTCTGCCTTGAGATTATATTGACTGTGCTTTGGTTTATGATTATTGCCAGGACTGTTGCTATGTTTTGTATTTGTTTCAAGTCTGTTTCTCTATTAGAATAAAATAAGGAATTGCACTGTGAGATTGAGGCTCATTGCTGCTGGTTCTTATCAGCTGTTTTTCTTTGGCTGACTGCCTGGACTGAGAGTAGACAAATCCCTTACCACTGAGCATGCTGTCTAGGGCTCATGGGAGCAGTATGTCAAAATTGTCTTGAGAAACACAGCTGCACATCAAAGGTTTGCATTTGCCATAACTGAAGCCCCTGTCAGAGCTGCTGATGACAAGCAGCAGCTGTTGGTCCCTGTGGCTCTGGATGGAGATGAGTCCTGCAGCTCAAGAGCTCCTCCTGCTGCCATGGACCAAGCAGGCTTGGATGTTCCTCCGCCTGCTCCTTTAGGGCAACAGGGATCCGATTCTGAAGATGGTTTGGAGCCTGTTGCCAATCAGCCCACAAACAAGGTGGAGACTCAAGAGAGCTGAGCAAAGGGAGGCTTCCTTGATTAAGTTCAAGAAGCAGTGACTAGCCACACTGGTGTCTTGGGCTATATAACTGCCTGCATGAAAGCTTTCCTTTGCTTGTGGCAATCTTCTTTCAAACCCTCCTCTTGCCTGTTCCTTGCTCCCAGCACCTGTTTCCTGCTATCTTGAATTGATCTCTTGACCCTTGGCTTTTGGAACTGTGACTACGGCTTTTGCTTGATGCTCTGGTAAATGAACTCCCTTGTGTAAAGTGCTTGCTTGTCTCCTCCTGGACTTTGCTGGCTCTCACACTCCCTTCTCTGGGCTGGCTCGCCACCCAGGTCTCTGACCTTGACAGCATTCATTTATTCAAAATATTAGACAGATCATTAAGACTACAATCCTGTGGTTCTTTGCGAAGCTGTTCCAGAACTACTGGACACTGTAAATCTCCCTCTCTCTCTCTCGGCAAGAGAGAGAGAAATGCCTGAGGATGGCAGTCAAAAATGGGGCAGGCTGATGGCAGTGGTGGTGGATGCAACTGACAGCTGTGGCATTATGGTAAGCGACGCTGCCTCATTAATATAAGGAACCAAAACCAAAGGAGCATGTTATCACAGGATCCGCCAATGTATTCCAAATGCTGATCCTTTGACATGAGTTAAAAAAGAAGCTGGGGTTGGGACGAGGGCGAAGAGAAGAGGCCATTCCAACAATTCATATTTCAGATGGCATGAACAAGAAGGGCTGGTCATAAGTATGGTCACAGGAGATCGTGTGGTATACGAGTCACAGAATGTGAGGCTCCAAGTTCTTTTTACATAAGCCTTCCTTCTATTATGTTTGTATTTGAACACACTGTATTTTCAATTGGAGTTGTTTTAAATATAGAAACATTTCTGCTAAAGCATCGGTTTTGGCTGGAAGTAGAATAAAATGAATGATTATTGTCATAATGAAAGAATTTTCTATGGAAATGTTAAGGATTCTGTTGTGAAACTTTCTGCTGCAGTTTAAAACCTATGTTGAATAAGAGAAAGATGAAATTGTTTCCATTATTAAATCTGCATCTAACTTTCCACTCTGTTTTGCTTTGGTCAGACCTCACCTGGAATACTGTGCTTTGTTCTGGATACCACAGTGAATAAAGATATTGGAAAGCTGGAACAAGTCTAGGGTAACCTAAATGGTAAAATGCCTGGAAATCATGCCCCATGTCCTCTCTCAGTCTGGGCAGTCAGCCAATGAGCAGCTGTAAAAGCAAGCAACAGTTCCATAAGGTGATTTCTTATTTTAATCCAGTATGAAAACAGACCCGAAACAAATATGAGCATAACAACATTACCAGCAATATCCATAAATCAAAGCATAGTCAATACAATTCTGAGTCAGAGGTCAGAGACACAGCAGGAGAAACGGTCAGTTAATCACCAACAAATTCTAAAAGGGAATGGCTGAGCTTTTATAGATTCACAGATCAATGCAGCTGGTGCCTAATTAACTTCTGTCTGTTATGAATTCATTGAGATCTGCGTACACTTTCCTTTTGATGTCTACACTTGGCAAAGGTTGATATTGGGTGAGTTATCTTCTGTGTCAGAAAGGGCTGGGCTCTGCTGGAGCTGGCATTGCTCCTTGTTCTGTTTCTGGGGTGGGTGGTGATGTTTCCACTGTTTCAGAGTCAGAGTCTAGGTCTAGGTCCTGAAAGCAAGGCATGACACCCTATGAGAAGTGGCACAGAGAGCTGAGAAGATTAAAAAGTGACATGATAGCCAAGCTTAAATATTCAAAAGGATGTTATATGGAGGATGGAGCAAGCTTGTTTTCTACTGCTCCAGAGACTAGGACACCAAACAATGGCTTCAACCTACAGGAAATGAGATTCCATCTAAACCTTAGTAAAAGCTTCCTGACAGTGAGAACAGTTCAACAGTGGAATACATTGCCTCAGAGTGTGCTGGAATCTCCTTTCTTGGAATACCTGCAGCCTTTTGGAGGAGTTTCTTGCAGGCTGGCAGAAATAGGCATGCTGATAATATTTAAACCCTGGGAACAGAATATTTATAGAGGGTAACAGTATTGCCATAGAGCTTGGGCGGTGCTGCCTTGCGAGAGCCCGCCGGCAGTGACTCGGTCTTGCAGCGAGAGGACCTTTACCGGTACGGACCCGGAGGCACGGGCAGTAACTTCAGACTGGCTTTGTGAATATGTATTCTGCTACAGGAAAATAACAATTTGAATTGAGTGGTGGCCGCTGGAGACCCAAAGAGAGGCTGCGGAGGCAAAGATCGAAAAGAAGCAAGGGAGCCCATGGAAGAAGCTGCAGAAAAGAAGCTCTTGGAACAGTAGCCCAAGCCCAACCAGTCTCTGTTCTCTCCTTTGCATTTCTGCACAGAAGAAGAGGAGCTGTGAGAGATTGCAAATGGAAAGAAGCTAACTCCAGGAGCTCCCCTTTTTTACCCAGCTGTGCTTTCCTTGGGTATAAAGGCAGGGCAGAACAGTTTCAACTGCCTCCCTCAGGGTGGAAGAGACTATCTTGTCTGCATAGGCAAGTTTAGCCTCAGCCTCTGAAGCTGCAACTTCTAAAGTAACTTTCTTTTTGTTGACTTATTATCTAATGGAACACTATTGTTGAGGAGTAGTTTTTTTCCCCCACTTGGCACTACGTTTTGTGTCTGGGAAAAATACTTTTTTTGGAAGATTACTGTAGTTTATATCATTTGTTTTGCTACATTGTGATTTTTTTTATATTTTATATTTCATCTGTATGATAGCCTGGATTTCATTCCTAAATTTCCCTAAAATATTTTTTATTGGGGGCTAGCACTATTCTTGTTAACTTAGTTTCTAATTTATTTATTTAAAGGTCCCCTGAGGTATGATTTTAGAGATTCATTTATTTTTAGTTTGCTGTAATGTTAGTGTGCACTTTTTCCCCTAACTCATAGAGTATAGTCTATGTTATTTTTAGCTGTTTATATCCATTTGTAAAAGGGCCCTGTTTTATTGCTTTAAGAAATTATGGTTGTAACCAGGAGCCAATCAGGTTTTTTAAAAGAAATTAAAAAAATCCTCCAAACTCAGGAAAAATACAACTTTTAGCTCAATCTGGCCTTTTATTAAAATAAAGAAAAAGGGAATGAGGCAAAGTGCCAGGTATTTAAATGGCCTGCAAGACAAAGAGAAAGAACATCAGGGTTGCAAGGAAAGTCTCAGACATAGACCACACTGAGAATACTACCTTTGATAATTCTGTTACTACATTTAATTTTGAACCCCACTTAATTTCAGAAGCACATAGTCCACCCAAGAGACGGTTCAGGCCTCCAGTCTGAGTTCGAATTTCTTTCAACCCAAAAATGTGGAATTTTTTTCTGACAAGGTCTCTATAGATGTCTCTATTTTCAGATCAGAAAACCCCCCCCCCCCAATAATGAGGACGATCTTTTATCCTCCTTTGAAAATATGCCATCCCTGGAAATTTTATGAGAAAAGGAAAAGAGGTCACTGGCAGATTATTGTAAGCGTTGGGAAACTACCTTTGAACAACTTAGTGCTATGGAAGTTGATTTTCTTAATAAACAAATGAACCTGTGCCCCTTGGAACATTCTGATATGGATCAAAAGGTGCTAAAAAGAATGAGAATGGGCATTGTTCAACTTTATTCAATATGTTAAAAGACCAGTATGATTTAATAACTACTATCAAATCTAACATTGATGTAATATGCTGGTCCATAGGGGAAGGGATATTACAGGTTGCCCCTCCAAAAGCCCTAGATCCATCTAATATAAATATTGATACAGGCCATCTTGATGATCCCTTACTTCAAGATGATACTAAGTCAGATCCAGTTGTTTTACAGTTCAAAAAAAGATCTAAAAAAAAGGGAAAAAAAGAAAAAGAAAAAAATTAAAAGGAAAGTGGTCTCTCCAAATTTGGAGAAGGAACTATTTAAAACTAAAAGGGGAGTAAACTTTAATTTTAAGAGACTGTTTAACCTTTCAGACAGCTCATCCAAGTCTTATAAAAATTGGGACGGCAGGGGATGTAACAGTACATACTGTGAAGAAAGATCATAGAGGAAAGCTGTTCAAAACCGGGCAAGCCCAATTCAGGCAGACTCAAATAACCTTTTAGGTTGTTTGACGAAGGGCAAGTTATTAGATAAATCAGAGGATATTGGTAACAATAATATCCCCCACCAATAGAAGGGAAAACAAGCAGAACTCATATGCCCCTCAATTAAACCCCAATAATCTCCTTTAGTCCTTAAAGGATCTCAACCGGCTTTTATCAATTATCCTAAGCCATATGGCTTTTTTTTCTCAATTTTATAGAAAACTCCATTTCCTCCAACAGGCTAAAGCCCGGGGGGATATCTTTTCTAAAAAAAAGAGGACATAGAGAATATCCAATATTTATTTTATAATTATTTGACGGCCAGAGTTTTAAATAACTTTTAAGGACGATACTATAGCTCTAAAGCCATATAACTTAAAGAAAATGTTTCTTCGAGAACATATAGAAGTTAAAAGAGTTTTTTCTCATGTAGCACCATACCCTTTATTAGTAAATACATCAGCCTGTAGAAAAAAGTTACCATCTGAGAAATCTGGTAAGACTGCTCAGATAGCTGAGGAAGTTGATTTAATCTGTTTAAATAATATGGGCCAAAACTTTGAAACCTCTCACGACATACAGAATTCCCCAAATAACATATTAGTGGATGAAACGCATGAATTCAGCTTAATAAATTTTTACACGTTTTTTAGATAAATTATTCATCATAGGTAGTTGAACTCGCTTCAAGCCAGGTTGAATGAATTATGTGAATCTGAGTACATAGCTGATAGTATGATTACACAGGTTGATGAGCCGGTCGCTACCCCTTTTTAACCGTCCGGTGCTTGATAATGATGATAATTTACATACAAATTTTTTTGTCCAATAACTATAATGTTCCTAAAACAGGTGATATTAGGAATTTTTTTAAAAGTGACAGATATCACTAAAACATCAAGGAATTATCTTCAATCAAACCCAATACCCTTTTAACACATTTTTGACCTTTTATAGACTCACTTAAAATGCTCTCTTAGAATGTAGCCAGATGGTTTAATAAGTTACAGGATAGGATTTTTAAAAATATCTACAGACACATGACATTATTCTTCCCCAAAAGAAACATGTGTTCTAGATGGATGTATCATAAACCTTCAAGGTTTTACATCCTATACCATTCCAGCTAGGAAGGTTATGAATTTTGGGAAAGCCCTCTGGAGGGCTTGCTTTTTTAAATTTCGACCTTGCTTAATGCTGTTATTTCTCAATCCCATTCATTAAGTTCTTCTAATTTTTTAGTCTTAACAATTTCTAATATACTCCCTGAAATATTGTACATTATTTGTGTGTATATCTTTTCCAGGTAAATCGGGCATTAAGGAACATTCACCCGGGGGATAAACTGAGTCAAATTCTGGAGGAACTCGATATTCTACCCCCTAATCCTTGGGTGATTATAGGAGGAGATTTTAATGCCATGATTGGCTTGATTTTCTCCTGATAACACAATTTTTAGATTATGTTTGGAAATGTGCCAGAGATTTCCCACAGGGTGGCTTTGGATACAACTGTTAATACTGCTGGGAAAGTTTTTGTGAAATAATAATCAAATACAACCTTCAACTCTGTAATGGTCATGGCCTAGGAGACCCAAAAGGTTATTATACATTTATTTCTCCTAAAAGACATGCTAGCATTGTAGATAATTTTTTGGCCACCAGCCCTGTTCCTATATTTCATGACTCATTTGTAATAACACCTAGAGCTGAAAGTGATCATCATCCCTTAGAACTGCTTCTGGTTAAATCTGGTCCCTTAATGCCCCAGAAAAATGGGGTGGGGCTAATTACTTGGTCCTGGGAAGCAGGCAATTGAGGTGGAATGAACAGCTTCAAGATAACATTATTAATATCCTAGAATCTCCTAAATTTGTTAATCTAGAGTGAATGTCTCTTTTTAATTCTGATAATGTCATTGAATCATACGAAACCTTTTATCCTCTTTAAAGCCAATTCTGATGTCATCCTCTATTCCTAAAATTCTTAGGTTCAAACCCTGGACGTGGTTTGACGAAAAATTTTCGTAAATCCAAGAAAGCATTAGCTAAAGAGTTAAGCAATTTAAAAGCAAAGTCCACAAAGGAAGTTAGGAAAAAACAGTCAAATAGCACGGCTAAAAGTGACCATAAAACATTGTTGAAAGAAAAGAGGAAAATAATTACTATGTAATGTAATGGAAAAAACAAGGCCATGCAGCCTCCCAAAAAGATTCTCAGAAATTCTGGCATATTATTCCCCAAGCAACCAGAAGGGTAGATTACTCCCTGGAAACAGTTTTCAAGCTAATGTATGGGAGAAAAATTTTGCTAATATGTATAGTTGTAAATTTATTTCACTCCCTCAAGTACCCCTTTCTAACTTTTCTAAACTTCCCCAAATTGGGGGAGAGGTCACTCCGGATTGGGTTAAAAAAATTATGGCCAAACAATCGCCCAACAAAGCTCCTGGGGGGGAACGATCCCCATGGGGAATTTCCAAGGCAAAACAAGAATATTGGGGGTCCTGTTTTTGGCCAAGTTGTTTACATACATAAATCTGGACGTATACCTAGGGTTGGAGATTGAGTATCATAAAAAGGGAGATAAAAAAATCCCCCCTAATTATAGGCCAATTAGCCTTTTAATTTTCTCCAAATTGTTTCGCGTTTTCTTTTGGAACATTTGGAGGACTGGGCTGATAGGCTAAATTTGATATTGGAAGCCCAGGCTGGTATTCAAAAAGGGAAATCTACCATTGGTCTGTGTTTTGTACTTAATTTTTTGATTTGTAAATATACTCTAAATATGAAACAAAAACTTTACGCTGCTTTTATAGACCTAAAGTCAGCTTTGATTCAATTTCTAAAGGGGCTTGCTATGGCATAAACATGAAATCGCTGGCATTAATTGTCATCTCTTACATCTTGTTAAGGCTCTGTATACTGACACCTCAATACAGATTTAAAGTTGACCTGGCAGGCCACCTCACTCAGAAGATAAATACTTCTGCGGGTGTCAAACAGGGCTATATTTTGGCGCCGTTTTTGTTTTTAAATTTTTTCATTGATGACATAGTAAAAGAGTTAGAGGGCCTACAAATTTACCCCAGTTACTATTCTTGATCAAAAAAATTTTTTTGTTTTCTTTGCAGATGATATCATCCTTATATCTAGAACCCAGGTGGGCCTGAGACACTTACTTGCCAAGCTCTCGTCATACTTAAGAAAAATGCCTTAACGGTAAATTATAACAAAACTCATGTCATGGTGTTTGGTAAGCATCCTAAAATTCATACCTGGAACCTAGATGAGTATATAATAAAACAAGTGAAGACTTTTAAATATCTGGGGATGACTTTTTTCAGAGACATCCTCTTTGGGAAAAAACATCAGGTAAACATTAAAATGCAAAGGGACATAGATCACCAAAGCAATTTTGAGCTTTGCTGCTAATAGGGGAGGGAATCTTGTAAATCCAGCTCTAACAGTTTTTAAAGCTAAAACGTTGTCACAGATTCTTTATGGGGTAGAGATTGGGGGCATTAAAAGGTTTTTGGCTTAAAAGCTCAAAACTACTTTCTAAGGGCTTTATTAGGTCTTCCTAGGGACAATTCTACTGCCATGATCCGTTTAGAAAAATCTTTTTACCTTAAAAAGTCAAACAGATAAAAGGTCTCTGTGCTACTGGTTTAAGGTTCAAGAGATGCTGCTTTCCAAATTCCCCCCAAAAAAAGTTTGCTGGAACTCAATAACAGGTTACCTGTCAAAAATCGGGTACATGCAGTAGCCCAATTAATTATTAAATTTTGGGCTTAAATTTAAGACCTAAAAGGGACCAATCAGTTTGCAAGGAAGAAATAAATTAATAATACAATATGGGAGGTTGCTATGCTTACAGATTTACATTTTCCAAGGCTCCCCCTGTGTCCCCCCATATTATAGCTTAACAATTGGTTTTGGGACCCTGACTATTTTTAAAAACTTTTATTCAATTGTGTCGTGCATTCACAGAACTAAGACTAAATATGTTTGAGTCATCTGAAAAAAAGATGGGAGGCTTAATAACGTACCAAAAAACCCCTGCAGATGTTTAGCTGGCTGCCCTTATTCAGAAGACTTTAAACCATTATTTAGTCTGTTGTCCCCTTTTTACAGTGGTCCAAGGGAATGATTCATTTCACCGTTAATTTTGGGAAAAGATTTTTTTTTAATTTTCAAGAAATGGTTCTTTACCTTCTAATGGATACAGACAAATATGTGACCTGGCGTGTGGCTTTATTTGCCACTGCCGCAAAATTTTTTAAAAAAGAAACATCTGGCAGAGATAGCTGTACCTTGCAATGGTGGACAATTTTATATAAAATGCTTAGTTTCTGACCCTTTTTGTGACTTCATCCAAAGTGTATCACCTACGTCAAGGTTTTTAACTGTAAAATTTTATAGTTTGTTAACTTGTATTTTTGTATTTTTAAATTGTATTGTTGTTTTTTCTGTTTTATTGTATTGTTCAACTGTTTCATTGTTGTTTTTGCAATGGCCATTGGCCAAAAGCAATAAAGTAAGTATGAGTATCTCCTTTCTTGGAGGTTTTTAAGCAGGGGATGGACAGTTATCTGTGAGGAGTGCTTTGATTGTGCATTCCTACATGGCAGAGGGTTGGACTTGATGGTCCTTGTGGTCTTTTCCAGCTCTATGATTCTAGAAATCTAAGTCTCCTTCAAGAAAGTTGGCCACTTAGGTGGGAACCAAAATGGGGACATAACAGCAAGAGACAGCTGGGGTTGGTTATCATTATAGAGGTGGCAAATCCATTCTTAGTGCAGTTCTCATAGCTGCTTCCAGTTGAATGGGAACTTCCTGGGTGCCAAACTTCTGGTCCTGGACTGAAAGAACTTCTGTTTAACTAAGGCACTTTCCACATGATGACAGTATCCCAGCATGGGGACATGAAAGGAGTGGGACCGTGACAATGCCTCCACACAGTGCTGTCATAGTGCCCCCCTTCTTGTGTTGCCAGCCAGTGGGATCGTGAGCTATATCATTGATGGAGAAACTCTGTCAATGACTGCCAATAATGCGAGCCTTCCATTACAGCCGGCCACGCAGAAGGGCTAGAAGTGTGATCTACATGCTTTCTCCCTTATTGAAGCATGGGAAGAAGGCCAGATGCAGTCCGAAAGAAAAGAGCGTATTACTCATGCTCTCTTCCACAGGCAGCCAGTCACGTGCAGAGAGGAGCACTGGAAACACACTCCTATCCTGGCAGAGGCACTGCCAGGATTGTGACAGGATGGCACAGGCGAGTGTTGTGCAGAAAAGGACTAAGAGAAGCAGAGAGAGTGGCAGTAAAAGCTGAAGCAGACTTGCTGCTCCTGTGGGGTAGATCCTCTGACTGAATGTTGCAGTTCCCTGTCCCTGCTTCCTCCTCACCTTCTCTTCCTTTCAGTACAATGATGGGTAACAAATTAAAGCACATCTTGTATTGTCATCATAGTCTGAGTGTCCCTGATCTTGCTTCATTTCATTTCCCATCTGTTCTGGTAGAAAGGCAACCCAGAGGGATGATGATTTTTTGTTACACATTTTATTTTATCACACAGTACCAAAACCAGAGTAAAGGGAAAGGAGGTGACATACTGCTCCTACTTTTTGAAGTAGTCACATGGCTCCTAGGGCCAGATCAAAGTCACAATGAGCCTTGTGGTTAAGAGGCTATATGGTCTCTCTATTCTGCTGCTGCATGTGAAATTTATGCATACAAGTATGTATGTGCATTGACAAAAACTGAGTAAGAAGAACAAAGAATCTCACAAAAGCTTATACTCAAATGAATTAGTCTTTTTGGTGCCACAGGACTTTGTTTTAATGGGGGGGGGGGTTGGTGCAACTGATAAAATCTCTCTGTTTTCTTACCCTTCTGCTTTCCTTCAGCTTCCTCCATTTCCCTTAAAAAACAAACAGCCAGCATAGTGGGCAGCACTACTGGCATACACTGCAGGGGTTGGGTTGCACACTGCTCCCATTTTTTCCAAGCAATAAAAACAATTGGCTACTTTCCAGGGAGGACATAATCCACACTCAGCCACAATGCCACCTCTATATTACCCAACACAGGTATAATGGCAGACTTTATTTGCATGGGTGGGGTGGGTTTTTTTAAAATATTTATAAATGAACAATAAGATCTGAGCTAGAAAAAAGCAGAACACCTGTTACTATTGCCACCTATGTTTGGTATTGTGTGTGTGGCCACATCACTATTATATTAACGTTCCACTAAAGAGATAGACAGTTTTTCTGCTGTGACCAGTAGCTGTTGCCTTATGAGAGTAGATCCAAAGAAGGCTCAAAATGAATCAAGAAGTCGCTCCTGAACACAACCATGCTTCTGCACGTATCTCTATGCTTACAAAGTGTTGCTCTTGACTGCATGTACTATTCTTTGGCTAAATAATGAGAAATGGTAGAAGGCTCATGTCTCACTAAATGAGAACAGTGCCTGAACATTTCATCTTTGCTCTTTTTTTTTTTTAAATGTGAAAGTTGGGAATTTGGGATGACGAGGGCTACAGCCCCCTTGTGTGTGTGTGCCTGTCGACTTATGCATTCCCCATTAATTTCACAGGGTTTTCTTAGGAAAGGAATACTCAGACATGGTTTTGCCACTTTCTTCCTCTGCAATATATCCTCCAGTACCTGGTATTCCTTGGCAGTCTCCTGTCCAAGTACTAACTAGGGCTGACCCTACTTGGCAAACCAAGATCAAGCAGGTGTCTGCTGCCTTTAAGGTATTTATGCTTTGGTTACTCTGATCATGCTCCCACTTCTGCTCCAAAGACTAGATTCCAAAAAGTATATATATATATTTACTGACCTACTATGGAGATGGGTGGAAGATCTGGGAACTTGATTTTCTTATTATTAACCGCACAGTTGTCTGTGTCCTGCTTTTCTTCAAATATCATGTAAGAATAGCTGGCTGTAAGCAAAATGCAGCAGAGAAGAAAACCAAGGAAAATGTGCCTATATTCCATTCTGCTGGAAAAAGGAAAATATAATAACTATGTATAGTAAAACATGGAAAATGGGTGGGCAATTCATGAAAGCTAGAATTAGGCAAGTCTTTCTCAGCCTGTCTCTCCCCTCCTCTTCTCACTCATCACCCCCTCATGACAATGAAGAACTGCATGGAAGTTCCTAGGTCCACAAAAGAACCCATAAAACTGCTGGACACATTTCACTTCCCCATCCATCTTTTAATACAGCATAGAAAGTCATTTTTTTTAAAAGGCTAACCTTTTCTTGCTCTGTCCTGCGTGTAATAAATCCAGCCTCTCACATCAGTACAAAGTCAAAGAAGGAAAAGCTGTTGGGTGAAAGAGGAGAATCATTACAATGAAAAATGGCAGTGCTTTCACACTGGTTAAGTTAGTGCAATATTCCTGCAAAGCTTTCCAGAATATTTTTGTTAACAGATGAAATACAAGAAAAATACACTCTTGATACTAAGATCTGTTTTACTGTATTTCTGAATGGTCTCTGACTGGATATGGGGGTGAGGAACAAAAAACAAAACAAAACCTTCCATATAAGCAATCTTAGAACGCAATCTTACAGCTGCCTTTTTAGATGTCTTACTGTTTTTAATGCTGTTTATTTCCAAGTGAGTGTGTGTAGGCTTGTTGCCTTAATAGAGTTGTGATAACTATGATCAGGCTTCTACAGTTTGTAAAGATCCACGGTACTAGAAGATAACACTGACTTTCACAAAATAAGCCAAACGGAAGCTATCATCAAGCCCTGTGCATTGGTAGGAGATGTACCATCTGAGATACAGTATGTGTATGCAATTAGAGGCATCTGACATACATACATATTTTTATTACACTTTGTGGCTTTTTAAATGCTTCTAAAACTGGTCAAATCTGAGCTTGTCATCAAATTTGATAGGCTTCAGTTGGATTTAACTGCTATGTTTATATATGTATTATTACAGTGAAGACAGCTGATAACATTCTTTTTACTACTGTTGATTGATAAAAGGGAACTCTTGCTATATGCCACCAATCACATGTTCTTCCCCTTTTTCCCATGAAAGTCCAGTTGTGAGGACAACTACTTTTGATCCATGAAGACTTCAGCAGATATTCACTTTATGTTAACTAGTGGAAACAAAAATGGCAGCTTTTGAAATGTAAACTCACCATTCAGATCTGGTCCACAAATTATAAACAGTATGATTAGCTATTGAGAGCCAGTATGGTGTAGTGGTTTGAACGTTGTACTACAACTCTGGAGACCATGGTTTGATTCACTATTTGGCCATGGAAACCCACTGGGTCACGTTGGGTGCATCACACACTCTTAGCCCTCGACAACCCATTATAGGTTCATCTTAGGGTTGCCATAAATTGGAAATGACTTGGAGGCACACAACAGCTACAACAACAATAACAACAACAACGATTAGATATGATTTATTCACTGATTTTCAAGACCTTAGTGTTTTTAACTATATCTCAAAATATGTAATCAATTTGAATGGATCAGAACTAGTCAGAATTCATACTACATCTAGATTCCCCCCCCCAAATAGAGTTTTAAAACATATTTTGGAACTCTCGTCTTCCAGATATTTGGGATTCTATTTCCATAATTCTTGAGTGATGGTCATGCTGGGTAGGATTTCTAGGAGATCCAAGTCCAAAATGTATGGAGGACCAGAGTCTGATAACCACTACCCTAAAGGACAGTACTATAGTATAAGGCTGTCACAGATTCAAGAGGGTGACACATCTGCAAGCAGCACAATGGAAATGACTTTATCAGGAATCCTGTTATCATCCAGATGACATCATCAACATTATCATCATATAAGAGAACAAGTTCCCTGCCCCAGGAAGATTACACTCCAAAATTCAACACTAGGAAATCAACAAGGAAAAGAGCTGGATAAATTAAGACAAGACAGTACATAGCGAAAGAATATGCAATTGCTTCAGTTACATGTAATTAGACTTAGTTGTAGTCATGCCAGAAATCTAGGAAATGCTTCAATAAAAAGGAGAGTTCCATCTGTTGGAGGACATAGGTTATATATCTTACCCTAGCGACTATACAGTCAGTCTTCCATATTTGTATGTTTCACTTTCCTACATTTGATTATTTGTGAGTTTCTTCAACCCTTGCCCCACCCACTTCAAGTGCTCCTTTTCTGGGATCATTCCTTTTTGGTGGCTTGGATCAGGCCATGCAGCCCTTTAAAATCTCACTTCTGATCCTCTTCCTTCTCTGTTAGCTACTGCCAGGCCAGCTACAGACAGCCCACAGCCTGATTTCTCACCACCACAAACCTTCCCCCAGTGCCCCCCCCCAATACAAGGTAGGAGATAGGCGAGAGAGAGGGGAAGTCTAAGGCCACCATGCTAACTCATCCCTTTTCCCTCTCCTTTCCCTGAAATCACTTTCACCCCACCATGCCTTGGCCCCTTGCCCCCCCATATATATTTTGATATTTGCAATTTTTCTACTTTTATGCTGATCCTGTGTCCCTAACCCTAGCGAATGTGAAGGAGTGACTGTGTTTCATTGGTACAGAAACATCTCTACTGCTTCCCTTTTGTTTTTGAGGACAATATTGTTCCAACATTCAACTATAAATGCATCAGATTTATACTATAAAGTCTTCATTATATTGCTCAAATCCACATGCTTGCTAACAAAGTCTCCAGATTGGTGTGTTATATAATTGGACTAAAATAAAAATCAGAACAAGGTTTTGGAGCCAATTCATTAACTACTTTGGGTACCCCCAGATCACTATAGATTTCTGTAATGTTTGCTTTAGAATGCACATTTATAAATCAATTTTGACCAAATTCTGTTCACATTCCATCTTTATGTAAATTCATGGCCAGTTTTAGCAATCATTGGCTTTTTTTGGAGAGGGAGACTGCTGATTTTGGTCCAGTTTTCAGGGAACTTGATGTGAAACAAATTTTAAGAATTGTGGGTACAATTAAATTTTTGTTTCATTGAAATTATAGGTAAAATCATCAACATCACCTGGGGCCACATGAAGAAAATTTCCTAGGAAACCCATAAAGCAGCACATGGAGCTTTTGATCCATAAACCTGTCTGACAGATATTCCTTGAAGGCCTATCTAAGCCAACATTTGTTTCCCGCAGTGGCCAGTCAGATATCACAATGGAGAGTGCAAATAATCAAATAACAGTTTGCTCTGGCTATACTATATCAGCAACTGGGATTTAGAGATTGATTTCTCTGGATATCTCTGTCTTCATAGGTGGCAACTGGCTTCCAGAGACAAGTCGTTTCTGCTATGTTACTCTTATGGAACTCTCTCCTTCTTCAATGGATTCCAACAACATTAGATTTTGCACAGCACACTAAATCTGTCTTGTCTATCCAAGTCTTTAGCAACAGACACAATATTCTCCTTTGGACAAGATCCAGATTTAGATGTGGGCATCCAGGCAGTATAAGTACATTCTTCCTTTCTTCCTTCCATGGAAGCTTCTCTGATCCAAACCTATTATTAAGTATTGTTAATTCAATGAAAATGAAGTTCATTCCAATTTATATTTCACTCTTGGATATGAAATATGGTCATAATTCAGTTCTGCAAATTATCTTATTAAGTATGCACCTGATTTAAATAAAGTGGCAATGAGGTAAGCAAATCTATGTTTTAATGATGACAGCACATCAGTTTCTTGAATGTTTCTTTTATTTCTTGGGAAAAGCCTATGGCAAGTTATGTCTTGAGAAAATACACTCAAAACAATCCTCTCACCATGAAATCCCCAAGAAGAGGGGTACGTTGATTCAACACACTGACATTGCTTTGTTGTCTTGACGTACTTTGTTTCTGCAAATGCACATAATTTCATGAAACAGTAATTTTTCATCATTCCACAAATAAATTATATTGTTGCTAAAAGTCTCTGAACAAATACCAGCTCATTCTTCATATTTTGATGGCAACTGGTATCATATCAAATGTGCTGGGAAATGTCAGGTTACAGCTCTGGGATGGTCTGCAGTAACTTTACCATCAGATAACTAAAGTCCTTTTGGGACCTGGCACATATTAGAAGCAATACAGTTGAAGTTTTTTTCCTGAGCTTTGTGGAACATTTTATGGTCAAAAAGAAGTTCACCTCTACGATGGCAAAAAAAAAAGACTTGGAGAAAAATTGCAAGAATAACTGTACTCTATTGATTATCAACCTTCTAAGAAAAGTATGTGAGATTTTCCACCAGTATTACAGTTTATATTTTTTCTGGACATGTGCTTTCTTTTATTCATTTGTTCATGATTATGTTCTAGGCATGTCATACTGAACGTACTAGGTTGGATCAAGGACTTTCATGCATAGAAGGTGTTTCCACACTCATGGAAGGTGAGTCCACTGCATTTTTGGGAATTCCCTCTCGCCCAATACACCATTCCTCAGGAGCTCTCCCCTTTGTATGCAACATTTTCAAGGGGTTGTCAGAGAGAAGAGAGAAAAAGGAAATGTGTATCCATCACCCTGGTTGCACATTTCTAAATCTGCTCAATTCAAGGTATATGTTATTCCAGAAACATCCTACATCCCGGATGATTGAGACACACACACACACACACACACACACACACACACACACACACATTATAAGATGAAAACAATAACCAAATGCATAGAATTGTTTTCCCACTAGCTTTTACACAATATAAAAAAACCAGGAAAAGTCCTACATATAGTAATCTATATGCATTCATTGGTTACATTCCATCACGGTGAGTGTGCAGACCTCTCCTGAAATCTAAGGGCTTAAGTGCTCTTAAATCTGTGCCGCATTAGATAAAGCCTGCCGAATTAATGAAGTATAACAAAACCTAATCTCAACCAAGCTCTTCCATTTTGCAGTATATTATAACCTTTTTTACCTCTGGAAAATCAGATTATTACTAATTATTCATATTATTCAATGTTTCCAGATGGGTTCTAAACATAAATGATGTAATTGTTACCTTCTCTGGAGAGATGAAGTCTTTTTAAAACTGTCCTTTCATTCCAAAGCATTTCTAAAGAGCATTTGTTCTTTCTCTTCTGCAAAACAGAATGTACAGCAAAAGTCTGTGCTCCAGCCTCTACAGTGTCTATTTCAACATATCAGCCTTGGACCTCTTTTTATGCCTCCTAGAAAATTCCCTGGCAAAATGTCATATGTTAATGTGGAACATAGTTTGGGCCAGCTGATAGCTTTCTTTGAGGCCTTGTCTGGTTTAGAAAAACTGCACTAATTAAACTAATTGCATTCGTTGAAAGATTTTTGTACATACTTCTTTTCATGTTCACCTAAACTAGTCCAGTGCTGGATGAAATCACTTTAGCATAAACCATAAAATGGTCTAAAGCAGATTGATTGGATCATATGGTATTAGCACAACTATTTGAGCTTGGATTGTGGCTAAAATTATCTAAAGACGTATGGTTTGAAGGTTAATTTGAATGTAGGTGTTGAGAGGAATACTTGATTACTCATTGGACAACCAGAAGATTTCTTCTGGACTTGAATGCCAGACGAGGCATTGCTATGCAGTTCTCAGGTGCTTTCCCCTTCTGCTCCTAGCTATGCCAATGATGTTCACTCATTTTCCTTTGCTATCCTATATTGTCCCTTACATTTTGCCAGGCTTGTAATAGGAAGAGGAATGCAACTGTCACTGGGAACAACATCTCAGTATACATCCTTAATAATCTCTAGGTTAATTTGAAGAATCCTTTATGCACACTCAGTCTTCAGTACAGGGGAGGGGAACCTGTGGTTTTCCAGATGTCATTGGATCACAACTTCCATCCACTCCAGCCAGCCTGACCAAACAGCAGGGGTGATTAGAGTTTCTATGCATTCTGTACACACGTTGGAAGGGAGAGAAGTTATCCAGAGGCTCAGGCCATTTCCGCATGGCATCACAGTCCCACTGTGGCAACAGTCGGCAGGTCATACTTTTACATGATGTTGTGGTCCCACTGCCACCCCATCCATTGCCACCGTGGGATATTCATTTTACCTACCACGCAGAAGGGCAGGAAGCATGATGAAGGTGCTTCCTTCCCAAGCACAGAATGGGAAAGCGCCTGGCTGTGCTGTGGAAGACAGACATGCATCCCTTGCACTCCTTTTCACAGGGAGCCAGTCAGGTGTGGAAGGGAGTGTTCCTGTCATGCTCCCTTCCTGGCAAATGTGTTGCTGAGATTGCAACAGAACAATGGAGGAGAGCGTTGTCATGTGGAAATGATGTCAGACTTCAAATGAATAGAGCAGGAAACAACTAGATGTAGCAGAGGCTAGTGGGCTAATGGGATGCTAGTGGATGCTATAGTACGTTGAGTCAGCTCTGCGTGAGTATTATCCAAGTGTTTACACTTGGATATAATACATGCAATACATGCTAGAATATAATCTCGGTGGTCTGGAGCTTGGTGATCTTTCGTTCTCAGTCTATTCAGGAACACTGGGAAGGATCTCAGAACACTTTGTCAATGATGATGAAATATTTCTATTTCACTTCTCATTTTCAAAAATCCTGAAGCATGAACATTAAAAAAACAAAATAAAAACACCAGTCTGACAAAACACAAGTCATATAACACGAGAACTCTGAACAGCTCATATTGAGGCAAGGCCAAGGTAAATACACAGCTTTTTAAAAAGCATCTAAAATGTGCCAGCACTGAGGCCTCATAGAAAGACAAGTTCATTCAAAAGTGGAACACTATTGCAGAGAAGATCCATCTCCGTATTTTCAATAAATGGAAATCAATAGTAACCCAGGAGGCTGATATTGGGGGACACAATACCTGGTCACAGTATTATACAAAAAGTCAATAAATGGCTAGATTCCTGTATCACAGTTAAGAATGCATAACCTGGAATCCTGCACTCATGACTACTAGATATTCATGATACTTATGTAGCCCCTTGTTTAGAAATCCCCCAACCTGCACTCACAAGAAAGAAACTTCTGCCATTGAAGGGGGCCATTCCCCTATTCCTCAGGAAGTAGCTGGCTGCCACTCCCACCTCATCTCTCATGAGCAATCTCCAGGGCAAGGGCAAATTGTAACAGGATTCCTGTTTCTGCCTGTCATTCAGAGTTGTGTGTGGATGGAAATGGCAGCTTTCTGCTTTCTGAGTGACAGAGGAATAGACGCTCGCTTATCACAGTGGATGTTGCTTGGTAAGCGGTGACTGGGGGTGGTTGGGTTGAGATTCATTACGTAGCAAGGTAGATACATGCTTTGTAGTATGAAGGTGTCATATGGGATTCAGGCCAAATATTGGTCTCCATGATACTGGATGGGTGATAAGTGCAGGCATGTTATGGGAATGTTACTATAGGCTCCTCTGGATGGGGCAAATATGTTGGGAGTTTGAGATATTTTTTATTGTAGTTCTTGGGATTATTTCTTTAAATCCAATGTTTCTGTTGTCCTGGACTATATTCTAGTAAATCCTGGCACCAGCTGCAACATTTTATTCCCAGCCTTAAGTGGGTTTTATTTTTTGTTTTGTTCTGAGACATAGCAGAACCAAAAAAAAAAAAAAAAGTCTTTTCTACTTCTCTTCTCTTTTCCTTTTAAAAGATTTTTTCTTACAGTTGTAGTGCATCAGAGAAATAGTACTTTTGCACTGCAACAATGTAACTCTAAGAAAAAGAAAGGAGAGCACAATACCTCCTTACTTTCAAACAGGGTCACCTCAGAAAACAATGCCCCAGTTTTTTAAAAAAAATTTTTTAGAAGAGCTGTAGAGATTTTTACAAACAGGCCCCCCACCAAAAGACTGGAACAAGTGAATACGGAGGAGACCACAACTGGCAAAGCTGCCAATCTCGAAAAGCCCTGTGCTGCATCTGCTGAAAAAATACCTACTTATAAAATTTACTTATGAGGACCAGTAAATGGAAGATATAAGTCATTATTAAATATTTATCATTGGTGTCTGCAAACTATGGGGTATACGTACCACTTAGAAGAAGAAATTCAAGTTAGAATTCACCTAGGGAAAGGAACTGAAAAATCCCAGCAACTAGTTTGGGTGCACATGATGTTTGCTTTCAGGAGGAACTGATGCTAGCATTGTCTCTCTGACAGGGTGGGCACAGTGCACCCTCAGATTGGTTTCCAGCATGTGAAACCTGAACACTCTTTCAACTATCCTTTCTTTCAATGAAGTCTGAAAGCCTCCAGGACACACAAGTCACTTTTTAAGTAGATTTTAGCTCCACCTCTCTAATTTAAAATTCAATCAAACATCTGGCCATTTGTGGTTTTGTTTTTCTATGCTTTGGCAGTCTATTTGCACACACTGTTCTGGAAAAATGCAAGAGCACAATTCCTTCTGCTCTCCCTTCACCACGCTGAGTTGCTTGGGTCGCTTACATTTGCACATTGTTCCAGCACAGTGTTGTACTATGCTAGTTATCTTGAGGATCTTGGCCATAGTTCTCTGCTCAGATTATCAAAACAGATTTAAAGTGTGTACTGTGTGAGCAAATACATTTACAAACATGTATTTATGGAGAAAATACGTTTACAATTTGTATTTAGATATGCATTTAAATGTGCTTCTTTGTGTGGATTCACAGAATCAAACAGAAATGGGATAGAATAGATTTATAAGTGAAGACAGTAGAAAATTATGTGGATTACATTCATTCACGCTAGGATTTTCTTTATCTGAGGCATCACCCTCAGATATATAAAGAGCACAAGATTTTGTTATCCTAATTTTGGTTGGCTTCATTTCTGCACTCCAGTGCCATTTTACAATGGGCAATTATCACTGAAAGCATGTCTAATGTTTTAGCATTTTCTTTTCAGTATCATCAATTTAATACCATTATCTATATATACAAGATAAAATAAACCCCCAGAGCCTGCCATCTAATGTTAGAAAAACATTATCACCAAGATTCTACCCCAGCTACTTAGGCCATTTCCACACTAGACTGTTATAGTGCTATTATTCCACTTTCCTATGGAATCCTGGGGTTTGCAGTTTTGTGAGGGGCTGGATGTTGAAAGTGGAATAATAGCGCTATAACGGTCTAGTGCGGAAATGGCCTTAGTTACATATGTGTGAGTAAGTAACAAAGTAAACTAAGTAATGTCTCCTGGTCCTACCTCCTAAGTCCACCTTAACAGCTAGCAGTCGGATTGGGTGGAAAAGCTCCGTTCAGCTGCCCATAGGGGTGCAAGGTGGTTGATGTTTCCAGCTCCCTCCTGCCAGTGAGCAAGGCACCAAAGATAACAAGCAGGGCCCCTGCCTCAATTCCTTGTTGCAGATTTGCTCACTGACAGGAGGCAGTTGGAAATATCCTCCACCTTGCATCCCAATTGGCAGCTGTCCTTCACTCAATCTGTCTAATGGCTGTTAAGATGGGCTTGGGGGACCAGGACAGGAGATGTTACTTCGTTTACCTTGTTACTTGTTTAGGCCATTTCCGCACTAGCCTGTTATAGTGCTATGATTCCACTTTCAACATCCTACGGAATGTTGTCCCCTCTCGAAACTGCAAACCCCAGGATTCCATAGGATGTTGAAAGTGGAATGATAGCACTATAACAGGCTAGTGAGGAAATGGCCTTAGTTTCTCAGCTGGCAAGAGAGATTAAAAACAAACAAACAAATAAACCTGCTGCTGTGGGTATATGCTTTTTATTCCTAGGCTAGATTGAGCCATGATTTGAGCACCTTGATTAAAAACCTGCAACCTAGAGCAGTGCTAAACAAATTTGTAAATGAATTTGTGTCACTGTCTACCTTGTACATATCAACAAGGCAGTCTTATCTGTAGACTATGACAGATAGTATTTAACTGATTATTTTAAGACAGCATGTAGAGCAGCACAACTCAGACAACTAATTAGTTTCCTCCATTAAACTTTAAATTTGCTTTTAATTTAGCGTGTCTTTTAAAAATATATAGAATGTTATAGAATGCGATTGCATTGTTTTTGTAGGATTTACCCTAATTAACATGATTTTTAATTTTCATTATCAAATACCAATATCAACATTTGCATTACTTAATCCGATCTTTTGAACAGTAGTTAGAAGCAGAATAGAAGCCAGCCAATCAATACAGTCAATACAGAGATATGTAATACAGAATCAATACAGAGATATATAATAAAGTAGTCTTAAAGTTCATAGGCATACATAATAGGGGTATAACTCAGAGACAGAATGATGTACAGACATGCCTCTGTTACAAACACTTCTGATAAAGAAGCTCCTTTTTACAAAGGAGGTGTGTGTGTGTGTGTGTGTGTGCGCGTGTGCGCGCCTGCCTTCCAGCCTCCATCTTCTCGTCCTTGTCCTGTCTAGCTCACAGTTGTTTAGCAGTATTGGCAGTGGGAGTATAGTGAAAAAGGGCTGGATAAGTATAGACTTTCAGTGCTGGTTGCAGCAGTATGTTTGCAGTAAACAATGTAACAAACTGGAGCAGGGAAAGAATGGGATTCTACTCTGTCTTAATCTATTGTAACTATGTGTGCCTGACTGCAACACACCCGATAGACAGCAGCTGCTTGCGTAATCTCTTACTGAGCATGTGCGGACAGTGAGAAAATGAGAAAGTAGATAAGCCCACCACACTAGCATATTAAAATAATAATAAAAAAATAGATGTGTAAGTGTAGCGTCCAAAATAAAAAAACGTAAGAACAGTGGAGGATGATGGGGGGAAAAATCACTGGATGCATTTTGGCAGAAGCTATTAAGTGGTGTTTAGAAGTCTCAAAATATTTTTATTTTTGGAAGAATCTCCTAACCTAGTTGTTTCATTTTACATGTGCATTTGTTAGTTTTGGATAAAAAGTTTGCTTTTTTTATTTATTTTATTTTATTATGCTTTTATTGTGCTGTAGGAACTGATCCTGATTCTTGTGTCTTTGGTACCAAATTTTCTATTATAGAAGTCATGCTGAAGAACATGTCTGCTTTGTTACCTGGGCTATACCTGTAAATCATGAGCAGATGACTTTATGAAGAAGGGACTTTACATATTGGTTAGGTTATATGGATGTTAGGATTAATAAAATTAATAAACAAACAGCATTTTGAATATGAAGCCTCAGGCAACGGTTAGCCGAACCATGGCACTCACACTTTATATTCAACTAGTGTATATACCTGGCATTGCCCAGGATTTTATTTTCTCATAGGTAATACTTGTTAGAAAGATTTGAGATCCTGTGTCTCTACTGCACAAACTGTCTTGTCCAGTACCTGTAACTTTTCCCCACATTTCCCAACCCAATCCGAATTCACGGTTATTAACATAGGCCCTTTTTGCATGGCGTTTTGGAAGCGAGAGGGCCCCTTGAGCGGTCTGCACGATGCACTCACATTTACGCGACGCTCAAGGGCCGGATGCAGAGTGGGCACGCACCTTTCCATTTTCGGCTTAAAGCTGAAAATGGTGTGCCATCGCGCAATGCTCCCGGGCCCTGCGCCTGGCATGCAGTGCCTCAGGAGCCGGGCTGGTCGTGCGTCTTCTCCTCAGTGCAGCCTGTGAGGTCCCAGGCGGCACTGCGAATGGAAGAAGCGGGGCGCTCACGCGAGGAGGAAGGAGCTGCGGAGCTGAAGCAGCAGGGAAGGGACAGCATTCCTTCCAAGCCTTCTCGCGCAAGGACCCAACGCAGCAGCGCGAACAGGTAACATGAGAAAAGGGCCATAGAGAGGTTGGGTTCCTGAGGGAATACACTGCACTCCTCCTTGCTGTTGGGCCTCGTCTTCATAGCGACCAGCCTATTCAAGACAGGCCCAACAGCTCTCTGGCTGAGAATTCTAAAGGACCCTCCCTAAACTGCAAACCCCAGGATTCCATAGAATCTTCTTAGGCAGTCAATCATATGAGGTCTTCAGCTGACACAGCCAATCATACGAGGTCTTCTCGCCTGATATAGACAAACTAACTTTGACTTTCATATATTAGTAGATGAATGTGTTGCCTATGTGTGGGTACACACAGATTGGTTAAATGGTGTACTTTTGCAGTTGCTTAGACCTAACATTCAGCATTCAAATGTCACGTGGAATTCAGATAGCTTGAGTGATCTTGGTGAGGGGACTCTTGGGATGAAAGTACTACTGCTGATTGCCAGGTTGGTGATCAGAGGGGGGAAAAAAATCCAGGATGATGAGTTTCTCCATTTAGCAACCAAGGAGATCTGAGAGGCATGGAGATGGAGTTGCAGTCACCTATCATGACTTTAGCTCCATGGCCAAATGTCCCATCCACAAGTCTTCCATTATGTAGTGTTTATCTAAACATGTAACAGTTAATGTGGTGCAGTAGTTGAACTGCGCCAGGGTTTAAATCCCATGGAAATTCACTGGGTGACTATGGGCAAGTAACATGCTCTTGGCCTCAGAGGAAGGCAATGGCAAGCCCCCTCTAAACAAATCTTGCTAAAAAAAACTCATGATAACTTTGTCTTAGGGTCACCATAAGTTAGAAATGATTTAAAGGCACACAACAACAACTGAACATACAACTATGTCTTAACATTATCAATGATAAGAAATAATAATTTCTTTAGTCTATGTTAAGTTTGAGTTAATCATTTTGATTTCTGAAGTCCTTCCTCAGTTAGTTGACTTGAAACCTCTATAACCTTTTCACCATCCCTAATATGCTTTGGAGGTGCCAATCCACTTTGGATAAAAACCAAATCCAGAACCAAAGCAAACTGCTTCATAGTGATTCAGGCTTTGTCTGATGCAAAGCATGATTCTTTGCAGTGCCTGAAGCTAGTCAGGCTACTTTTGTTCTCAAAACAGCAATAAAGGACAGTTGAAATTCATGACATGCAGGGTTGACAATCCAGAAGTAGCTATAAACAAGTTGATACCCTACCTAAATAACAAATGAAAGTATTCATTTCAGTTAATTTACCTATGCATTTCTCTGTAAAATTAATATTTGGTCAATATTCACAAATTACAGGATGCAGATCTTTCTGTCTTTATGAAGTGTCCATGCCACCAACTGTGACATTTTTTTTTATCTTGGCATCTTGTTCAGTCTATATAATAAAAGGGAAAATTTTCCAACTTCCAAATAGAGGAGGACAACTCTTACCAAAAAGGGACACCTATCAGTCTGATAAGGGAAGAGCTTTCTGGCCCTCAGATCAGGGACACCTGGCAACCATAGGTGGACAAGTAAGTGCATATTCATTTTTGGCTGACTGGTCTTGTTTTTGTTCAGGGAACTTATTGATTGATCAAACAGAAAACGTACAAAAAGCCTGAAACTGTTTTTCATTCACTACAAACCCTGTACCCTTAGTTTTGTAGTTCTGTACCTTGTTCACCCAGGAGACTAATACGGTTTATGCATTACATGTACATTGCCTGTAAAACAAAAGAGAAGAACGGATGAGCAAATTCCTTTCCTTCAAATTTTAATAGTTTAAAATTTAAAAGTCACAAATCCGATTACCTATCTGTCTGCGGATTGGCATCTCTTCACAGGGGTAATTTTACTTCTAAACAGCATTTATTTCTGCTACAAAATAAGCATGTTATGGGTGTTCCAATTTTTTTTAAAAAAAGTCTTCAAAATATAAATCTGTCTTGTAAAGAAAGCAGGATCCCAGCAAAGAGACATTATTATCTAAATCTGTTCATGTGCATGGTGTTAAACTATTTAATTTGTTAAATTGATTAATATGCTTTTACTCTGTTTAAGTGATTCGATACTGTATTAAATTTAAAATCTTACAGAGTGATTTTGTATGCACAAAGTGCTGAAATCCTGTGATATAAGGCAACATATTTTAATACCAATATTTATTATTACTGTGCTAAATTCTCCCACTTCCACCAATGACATTGGGACCGGGATTCTCATTCTCTTTCTCTTCCTCCTACAGCCCTTGTGCCCTCCAAAAATTTACTTCAGTGGTTTTCAAAACAGAATTTCAATGTTCTGGAAGCTACAGGGTGGAGAAGAAGGGAAGAACATCTCTATTCAACATCTCTATTCAACCATCAGAATCCAACAGAAGTACTATTTTTATGGGAGTTGGTAGGTTTCATTCACTCAAATGCCTACACTCTCCATCGAGTCTTAAAAGTATAGCTGTTCATACATTTTTCTAGCTTAGTCCATGAGAGCCATTATGATTTCTCTGATTCTGAAAGTAAAGATATGCTTTGGAGCAGTCAAAAGCCAGAACTGAAACCAAAGTAGGATTCAAATCCAAAGCAGGATTCAAATCAAACTTTGTTTTTCATACAAACTCTTAACTGTCTGTACAGTTTATGAAATAAGAATTTTTTCTTTTTTCACTTGAGGGAAGTCCAACTGGCAGCCGTTTTATGATGGTTTGACACCTGAGGTTCTTCAAAATGTCTAGAAGAACATCTTTGTAACTTTTGTATTTTTTTCATGAAATGGAGTTCACACATGTTACATGCACCACAAATATCTCCCTATGGTATCTCTGGATGAAAATTAATCCCTGCCTAAACCTCTGGAATGCCCTGGAATGGAACTATTTTTCCTCAAAGCTGGCTTATTACTATACTTCAGGGAGGAAGAGAGCAATTTGCAAAGGGAAAATGGTGCTGAGGAGTAGGCTTAAGACCCCTCTCCTAAATTGGAAAGGGTCTTTGGATATTCTTCATTTAAAAAAATAACAGTGATGGTACAGAAAGGAAATAATATATTTAATGTATTGCTTAGATGACCCTTGCAGGAACTCTTTATGAAGAATAGCTGTTAGTTAAACTGAGATTGCAGAAAATGACAATATATCATTTTTGATGTCTACTTGACAAGTCAAAGTTGATTGGTGAAAATAGATATAATGGTAAGGCAATTTTCCTCCTAAATTGTCCTTAGCAAGCGGACTCAGTTTCTCTAAACTGGATTACTGCATAAGCAGAACTGACTAGTAGGTAAGATTATGAGAGCAAGTGTTCATGTTCCAAGTTAAAAAAAATTAATAAGCCCCAAACAATGTAGATTTATCCAAAAATCAATGGCAATAGAGTCCATGAATCCACAGCTAATGGTTACAATTTCATAGAGTCAGAGAACTTTAGAGTATCCTGAGGTATTGCAGACACCCAATTCTCTGCCAGTGCAGGAATCTACAGGTACAGCATCCCTAACAAATAGACATCCAATTTCTGTCTAAAAATATCCAGTGAAAGAGAGTCTATTTCCTTTCAAGATAGTCCCTTCCCACTAACAGGAACTAACTGCTTATAATGAAGTGATAAATTCAGCTGGAAATATTCTAATGAAGAGGCAACTTAATTTAATTTATTTTTAAGCCTAACTGATAGACTTTTGGGGACTTCAGCATCATCTTAATTCCAGAATTAAGTTATCAGTGACATTGTCAATTAGCTGATAGAGAATGCAAGGGCCAACAGATTTTGTATATCTCAACTTAAACCTTATTCATTTGAACTTTTGCAAAACTGTTTCTTATGTTTTGTTAGTCCCAAAGCGGGGAGGGGGATTGTGGTGTTTAGAGTACAAGATATAAATCACTTATTTTAATCCATGATTAGATTATTATAGTTTAATAGCTTAATTCCAAAATTAAAAGATTTTAAACCAAATTTTTAAGCAATAATGTTAGCTTGAAAGGGGTGGTGGTGGTGGTCTTTACAATCAGAGAATCATCCTGTATAGAAACGGATCATTTGCCACAAAACCAGAATTTTGAATCTCGTAACTCTTGGAATTTTGTTGGGATACATGTGGGAATCAATAAGACAAAGGAAGAGTGAAATGTAAGGAGAAGAAGTTATAAGGGAAGAAGAAATGCAGAGAAACAGAAGGTTTTAGGTCAATGAGAGAGAAATAGGGTTTTCACAAATTCATGCAGCTGTTTTCTTCTCTACAAACTCTAAATCAGTATAAATGGAGAGTGGGGTAGGAATAAAATCATGGACAACATTTTTCAGCTTCATTCTCTTAAGGCTTTTAGTGCATGTATTTAACCTATATTTAAATGGCAATCTGACATAAACAATAGCAGAGGTCAACAACTGGCTCTGCACGTGGTGCCACTGGCAACGGTTTGGGTTTTTGGAACACGCCCTGAATTTCCATGAACGTGGGCTTCTGGCGAGGGATGGGCTGCACCTCACGAAACTTGGCAGGAATGTTTTTGCAAACAGTCTCACAAGGAGGATTAAGAAGTCTTTAAACTAAGTTCCGCTGGGGAGGGAGACAATATTATTCAGGGCAAGGACTCGGCGATCACAGTGGGAAAAGGCCCAAATGATACTGGACAAGTAGTACAAGCGGCTAATGGCGGGAGGAGTAGAAACAATAGTACAGGACTTGCAGGAAGGGCCCGGGGACTTAAGTGTCTCTACACTAATGCACGGAGTATGGGAAACAAGCAGGATGAACTTGAACTCCTAGTACAACAAAATAAATACGATTTGATAGGCATCACAGAGACCTGGTGGGATGAGTCTCATGATTGGAATATAGGAATAGAAGGGGAATAGCCTAGTTTGTAAAAATAGACCAAACAAGAAAGGAGGAGGAGTAGCCTTGTATGTCAAGGATGTTTTCACCTGTGAAAAGATCCGGGACTTAAACTCAGAAAGCCAGGTCGAGAGCATTTGGGTAAGAATTAAGGGAGCGAGAAACAATAGGGATATTCTGGTGGGGGTTTACTACAGACCTCCAACCCAGGCTGAGTACTTTGATGATGCCTTCCTCAACCAAATGACTGCACGTTCAAAGAGGAGAGATACAGTAATAATAGGATATTTCAATTACCCGGATATCTGCTGGCAGTCAAACTCTGCCAAGACAGCAAGGTCCAACAAGTTTCTTTCTTTTCTTGCAGGCAACTTCATGGTCCAGAAGATGGAAGAGGCCACAAGGAGATCAAATATTCTAGATCTGATCCTGACCAACAGGGATGACCTTGTTAATGAGGTAGAAGTGGTTGGATCTTTAGAGGGGAGTGACCATGCCCTATTGGAATTTGGCATTCAGTGGGAAGGAAAAGATAAGTGTAGCCAGACACTCATCTTAGATTTTAAAAAAGCGGACTTCTGTAAACTTAGGGAGCTGCTGGCTGGAATTCCGTGGTCAAGAATAGTGAAAGGGGAAGGAGTTCAGGAGGCATGGGAGTTCCTTAAAAAGGAGATACTGAAGGCACAGTCTAAAACTGTGCCAATAAGGAGGAAAAATGGAAGGCATCTGAAGAAACCAGAATGGTTGACTAAAGAACTCTCAGCTGAGCTAAGTGTTAAGAGAAACATGTATAGGAAATGGAAGAAGGGGAAAACCACCAAAGAAGAATTTAAGCAAGTAGCCAGGAGATGTAGGGAGGAGGTCAGAAAGGCTAAAGCACAGAATGAACTTAGGCTTGCCAGAGACATTAAAAACAATAAAAAGGGCTTTTTTAAACATGTCCGCAGCAAAAGGAAAAAGAAGGAGACGATAGGGTCACTGCACAGAGAAGATGGCGAATTACTCACAGGGAGAAGAGAAAAGGCAGAACTACTTAACACCTTCTTTGCCTCAGTTTTTTCCCAGAAGGATACAAGCACTCAACCTGGCGGTTGGGGATCAGGTGAGGAAGCAGGGGAAACGAGGCACATAATAGGTAGAGAGGTGATACAGGAATACCTGGCCATACTGGATGAATTCAAGTCTCCAGGGCCAGATGAATTGCATCCTAGGATATTAAAAGAGCTGGCAGAGGTCATTTCGGAACCACTTGCACTAATCTTTGAGAAATCTTGGAGGATAGGAGAAGTTCCAGCAGACTGGAAGAGAGCAAATGTTGTCCCCATCTTCAAGAAGGGAAAAAAAGAGGACCCAAATAATTATCGCCCAGTCAGCTTGACATCAGTACCCAGAAAGATCCTGGAGCAGATCATTAAGCAATCAGTTTTTAATCACTTAGAAAGCAACGCAGTAATCACGAGAAGTCAACATGGATTTCTCAAAAATAAGTCATGCCAGACTAATCTTATCTCTTTTTATGATAGAATTACTAGCTTGATAGATGAAGGGAATGCTGTGGATGTAGCATACCTCGATTTCAGTAAGGCCTTTGACAAAGTTCCCCATGACATTCTTGCAAAGAAGCTGGTAAAATGTGGGCTGGACAGGGCTACTGGTAGTTGGATTTGTAATTGGTTGACTGACCTAACCCAAAGGGTGATCACGAATGGCTGCTTTTCATCCTGGAGAGAAGTGACTAGCGGGGTGCCACAGGGATCTGTCCTGGGCCTAGTGCTGTTCAATATTTTTATCAACAACTTGGATGAAGGAATAGAGGGCATGCTCATCAAATTTGCAGATGATACCAAATTGGCAGTGGTTGCTAATACGCCAGAGGACAGGATCAAAATTCAAAATGACCTGGATAGATTGGAGAGCTGGGCCAAGGCTAACAAAATGAAATTCAACATAGATAAGTGTAAGGTCCTACACTTAGGCAGAAAAAATGGAATACAGAAGTATAGGATGGGGGACACGTGGCTGGATAGCAGTATGTGTGAAAGGGATCTAGGAGTCTTCATAGACCACAAGCTGAACATGAGTCAGCAGTGTGATGCGGCAGCCAAGAAAGCCAATGCAATTCTCGGCTGCATCAATAGAAGTATGGTGTCTAGATCGAGGGAGGTACTGGTACCACTCTACTCTGCTTTGGTTAGACCTCATCTTGAATACTGTGTCCAGTTCTGGGCACCCCAATTCAAGAAGGACATGGTCAAGCTGGAGCAAGTCCAGAGGAGGGTGACCAAAATGGTGAGAGGCCTGGAAGCCATGCCCTATGAGGATAGACTTAGAGAGCTGGGTATGTTTAGTCTGCAGAAGAGAAGATTAAGAGGGGACATGATAGCCATGTTTAAATATTTGAAGGGATGCCATGTAGAGGAAGGAGAGGGCTCATTTTCTGCTGCTCCAGAGACTAGGACAAGGAGCAATGGATTCAAGCTGCAGGAAAGGGGATTCCATTTGAACCTCAGGAAGAACTTCCTGACAGTCAAGGCTGTCCGGCAGTGGAATATGCTGCCTCGGAGTGTAGTGGAGTCTCCTTCCTTGGAAGTTTTTAAGCAGAGGCTAGATGGCCATCTGTCAGGAGTGCTTTGAGGGTGTTCCTGCATGGCAGGGGGTTGGACTGGATGGCCTGTGTGGTCTCTTCCAACTCTACATTTCTATGATTCTATAGTTTAACCTCTTTAAATTAAACACAATCCAATTAGATTTTTAAGCTTAACACTGATTAGCTAAACTCACCAACTCCTTTCCACTAACCTACCTATCTCTGCCCATTCTATTGTCAAACAGCCCTTAACATCAGCACATTCCTCCTAATGTTTAGTCAAAATTTCCTTTCTTGTAATTTGAATCAGTTGATCTTACCAATATGAAACCAAAGAGGGCAAATTGCTACAAGGCTCCATAAGATGGACTTTTTCATGAGAACTGGATAAAAATCCTACTGAATTGAACAAAGCCACATCTAGTCAATGCCACATGCTTTTCACAAGCCCACATGCAGGGTATGAATGGAATGACCTTTTCCTGCTACCGGTCCACAGCAATCAGTATTCTTTAGTATGGAGGCTTTTTTGGTCACTCAACTTTCAAAAGCTCTGCCCTGCATGGATTTGTTTAGTCTTTGAAAGCTGCCTAAGCTGGTGACCCCTGAAATATCCATGACAGCTAGAACGAATTCACATTTAAGACACTGGCAACTAGCTCTCCTTAGAATGCAGGAAAATCATCCAGCTACCGTACAGATGAATTTATCAAGTTTGTGATGCTGGCAATTAGAATATAGCTCCTGATATTCTTGATAAACTTAATTTGTCTCTGGGAAGTATAGGACTATAGGTGAAATATCACTTTGTTCTGCAGGAACATTGTGTGTGTGTGTGTGTGTGTGTGTGTCTGTCTGTCTGAGAGAGAGAGAGAGAGAGAGAGGCAGAGGCAGAGAGACAGAGAGATTTTATATTCTCAGAACAATATAAAATCAAAACTATAATAACAATCACCAAGAGTCCTACAGCAGCTTAGAGCAGAGGTTATCAACCCTGACCTTCTAGATTGCAAATTCTAGACTCTCTCAGCATTATAGGTGTAAGACAGGACTGACAGGAGTTGAATTGCAGCACTTTTCAGAAGGTCACAGTTTCCCACCTTGAAAAAAACGACTGAATTCTACATGTGCCACTTAGTTATGTATGCATAACTAAGTAGCACATTCCTGCCTGAACCCCTAAACTTACATTACTGGGCATCGGCTGCTCTGAGAGAAGGAAATCCATTCTGCTAGTAATCAGGGCAGGTGGGTGGGACGGTAGATGACATTTCCATCTGCTTCCCCCAATTAGTGAAGCTGCAACATCAAAATGAGACAAGGGTCCTGCTTCTGATTGTCATAGCCTTGTCTTGAATGACAGCAGAACAGACCTCCTTCTCTTGGAACATCTGATGCCTGCTAAAGTAGTTTTGTGAGGGGCAGTTACAATGGTGATCATACTGTCATGACTGTGACTACATAGAGCCTGTAAATACGAATCAGCTATGGATGTGTAACTCTAGGTTAGGCATTCATAAGTGCGATATTGAATTCTGGTCTAAATTTTTTATAGCACGAGCTTTTGTTGAGTATAGCCCACTTTATCTCATTACAGACTAAATGCAAGAGGCTACAAAATCTAAAAGCAACAAGGTAGGACTAGATAAAGCAGCTCTAGTTCAAATTTAAAAACTATGACGATTTCTTTTTTTGGAAGTTTTTCATTTGGTGTCAGAACTATTGTATGTAGTAGGTGCCAGATGAGCCTCCCTAGGGGACAATGTATCACAACCAGAGGACTGTTACTGAGAAGGTCTGTCCCCATCAGAGGCATATTAGGAGCAGGGTGGTGGGAACTGTCCATACTGAGTCAGGCAATAAGGCTGCATTATCTGTTGGAAATTTAAAAACAGACAACACAGCCTTTTCTTTCTTTGAGGATTCCCAACCCACATCTGCTCAAGGGTGCTCATGTTGAACAGCACTGCATTTCTCAAGGAGAGCAGTGGTCATCACCTGCCCCTGCTGTCATTCTCATTCTGATGTTGCTGTAGCTGCTACAGTGCAAAGACTCTACCTGGCCATGCCTGTGAGAACTCTGAGCCAGGAATGGACAAAGAAGGCACTTGGCGGCTGCAGCAATTGATAATGCAGCTGGGTGGCTTGGTGTGAGGAAGGAGTGGGCCCAATGGGCCTGTCAGTCATGGTGTCAAGAAGTCCAAGCAGGCCTGTCAACCACAGCATCATCACTCTTCCCATCAGCCCACAATGGCTGCTCTGGCACCACCAGTCCCCCCTGCTCCCACCTCTGTAGGGTACTCGGGTGAGCTGCCACCTGAGTGACGACAGTAGCAGTCTGTGCTACTGGGGATGGTGGTCGTGGGGGCTTTGGAATGGGCTGGGATCCTGGCAGAGGGTGATATGCCCCCCAGCTCTTCAAGCGTGCCTAGTCTCAATGGTGGAACCCCAAATTTTACTAAAGCAACCTGGAAGAGCAATAAGGACAAGAGTTGGAGAAAGGATGAGAATGAAAGTCTCCTTTTCCTTTTTTCAAACAACAAGGAACTTCTTCCCTCTCACCTCAGCCAAGCAAGAGGAAGAAAACAAGCAAGTCTCTTTTCCTTCCTCCCCCCTCAAAAACTTTTTACAGAGACTGTCACATCTTGACAAATTGCAAATAGTTTTGAAAAGAGAGGGAGAAAAAAGGACCTACTTCATCTTTTCCCACATCCCTACTGTCATCTGGTCCCCCTGTTCCTTACCAGCAGGCATGCAGCAGCAGAGGTCATTGCTTCAATGCTTTTTCCTCCCCTGCTTTTTCTTTTACAGCATGGGTGTGTTGCCTGAAGCACAACAGTTGGCATCTTTATTTCCCAGAATGCCCTGGGCTCCACATGGAGCTGAGATATAGCGCTCAGGGAAAATGGAGGTGGAAGGATGACTTTCCAGAGTTTGCTGTTAGACAGCATGTCTACTCTGTATAGTTTTTTTTTTTTTTTTAAGGAAAACCATTGAAAGAGCACTTCTATTTAGAGTCTCCCTGGGTTGCAGACTCCCTAGAGGGCTAGCCCTGTTGGTAAAACCACCATCATCAGAGGATTGTTCTGTTTTTCAAATGGATGTTTAGAAGGCAGAACCAGCTGTGGATACTATAAAAATATTTCTCCCTTTATAAACCACCACAGCACCATAGCCAAACTAAGAGCGGCTTTGTGTACGTGCTTGGGGCTTATTTTCTGCAATGGCATTCTCTCTCCTGCACAGACCTCCACATGGGAAATGGGATACCACATCTGTTTTTACTAGCACATGACAATTGACTTTCCTGCCTCCCCTGCACATCAAGTACTTGCTGGTGTTTGAACCAGGGCATCTGCCAGTGCGGAACACATGTTTGAATAGGCCTCCATAATACCAATTTCCCACACACAGAAGACAAGCATGCTAGGCTATAGCCTATAAACTTATTCGCTGACACACTGGTTTTCTACTTGCAGGGAGATTTTCATAGGGTATTATTTAAATGTGTGGTCTCCCTCTTGGCATCCCCACAAAAATGCACTGCATGATTCTGGTTTGTGTGCACGTTGGCTATAATAATAGAACCCTTTATGTGTCTACTCAGAAATGTCCCTGAATTAAAAAAGAGTTATATCAAACAATTGGATAAAGATTGCAGCCCCAAACTCTTGGGCCCTTTCTGCACCTTATCGTCTTCTGGCGCTGGAGTGCGGGGATCGCGCAAGCAGCCTCTGGTGTCTGGGTTCCTTTGGCTCCACACAAGCTGCCTGCTTGCGCGAGAGCGCCACCTCTTTCTTTCGCAGTGCAGCCTGGGACCTTCCCAGGCTGCACTGAGGCAGGAAGCGCGACCGGTGTGGCTCCGGAGGCTCCGCATGGCAGGCAAGTATGCGTGGGGCCTGGGAGCAATGTGCAATCGCGCACCATTTTTGGCTTCTAGACAAAAATGAAAAGGTGTGCAATTGGCGCCTGCCCTACCCTGGAGTGTCGCACAATTGTGAGTGTGTCGTGCAGATCGCTTCTCACAATTGCGCAACGCTTCAGGGGCCCTTTCGCATGGAAAATGCCGTGCGAAAAGGGCCTTGTTCTTGTATAAGGCAGTTAACGGTGGTTTCATCTAACTCACAGAAGGTAAAAGAACAGATCAACCTGTAAATATATCTTCTAAAATTCACATCAAATTACAGGAATCTAATATTCTTAGCAACGAAATGTATAGTATTATAGTTTTCTTGAACATTTATTTTGGAAAATTTTAAACACTAACTCTGTTAGCTTTCCTTAGAACTTTTAAAGTTAATTTTAACACCTATTATACTGATGTTGACTTCATGGCTGCTAAACATGGAAGTTTTAATGAGCATTTACGATTCCTATGTGGAAGGAACCTCTTTTAACTCTAAACCTTCTTGTGCAACTGTTTAACTGAAAACAAATGAAGAGCCAGTGCTCATAAAATCTGTTTCCCAAAACTAATCGCTTACCATATATAAGAAAAGAAGAAATGAAAAGAAGGGACTCTTAAGAAGTCAGCTGATACTGTTGCTAACACTGGAACAGATAAAAACAATCTATCTGGGTTTTTCAAACTATTCAGTAGTAAAAAGGAACCGTCACAAATACTAACACTCTGTTAAACTGGTGGATTTCAGACTTTCTATCTGTGGAGAATTCTTTCCACATTAATGGCCCTTTCCTTACGGGGAGGGGCCAAAACGGGGCTGCGCACGCAGGGGCAGAGCTTACCCGTGAGCGGGTTGCTCCATCCCTCTGAAAAGTGCGGATCCGCCGTTCCAAACGCCGCCGAATTTCGGCGGTGCTTGGCGGCTCCTGGTGGTGCCCAAAATGGCGGCTGGCGGCTTCTGGCGGCGCTCCACCAATTAGGACAGAGCACCAGCCGGAAGCCCGCCCCTGGGCAGATCTGCCGGGGTGCGCTGCCGCGTCTCTGCAGTTCTTGACCGGGGGCTGCTACGGGGCAGCGCGGGTAAGTTTTATAAAAACCACTTTTGAGGGTGGTTTTTATAAAACTCACAGCGCCACCCCTGGGTCTGCGCTAGAACAGTTTGAGGTTTAGAACCTCACTTTTTTTAACTGCTCTAGCGCAGACCTCAGTGAAGAAGACCTCCTGGAGAGGTCGCTCTAGCGTGGGCAATACGCCCATGTGGAAATGGCCAATGTCTCTACAGAAGGAATCCTAAATGTTGCAGAGAATTCTGAGGTATATTTCTGGAGCACAGAGCCATAGGAAGTAATGGGTATTTTGTGGTTTGTGAATATGTGACACAGAGGGAGTGAGACATTAAAAATGCAAGCTAATATAATTCATTTGATGTGAAAAATGCTTGTCAAATTTCAGTCTTAAACACTGTCTCACTTCCTGGAAACTTTTTTTTTAAAGTAATGGATAGGTCTGTTGGATTTTCCCATGACTTGGCATATTAGGAAGAGGACATGTAAAAGAGTACGGTCAACGTGCTCTTCCAGCTGCACATTGCTACTTTTCACTCAAGATTGCCTCCATTACTGATTTTTCTAATGGAAATATCTTGATAAACACACAACAATACACAGGAAACTGCTGAACGCTGAGTCAGACCCTCAGTCCCCGCTCTTGAGAGGTAGTGGCTTTCCAGGGTTACACACAGGATTCTTAGTTCTACTTGGCGATCCTAGGCCATTTCCACACTAGACTGTTATAGCGCTATTATTCCACTTTCAACATCCTATGGAATCCTGGGGTTTGCAGTTTCAGGAGGGGCCACCTGGCCCCTCTCTAAACTGCAAACCCCAGGATTACATAGGATGTTGAAAGTGGAATAGTAGCGCTATAACTGTCTAGTGTGGAAATGGCCCTAGTTTTATTCTCGTCATTCAGGTATTAACTAAGCTTAACCCCTGCTTCTGAAATCAGATGAGACTTGGGTGTTGGGAGGCATGGTAATACAGGAATAAGCTTCTAAGAACCTCAAGAATCAGGATACTCTGAAACACACTCTGAAAATTACTATTTAAGAAAGCAAAGGCTATGTTCTCGGTGAGATTCTGAGAACTCTAGCCCCACAAAGTCATGTTCCCAAGCTCTGGTTCTGGCAGAATATGCATTAATTGTAACACATTAAGCATTTTTTTTTTTGTTAAATGTCCTTTTGGCAAGAGTAAGGTTGCTTGAGAGCCAGTGTGGTATAATGGTTTGAGCATTGGACTATGAGCCTAGAGACAAGGGTTCAGTTCCTTACTCAGCCATGGAAACACACTGGGTGACCTTGGGCACATCACACACTCTCAACCCCAAAAAACTGTGATAGGTTTGCCTTAGGGTCACCATAAGTCAGAAATGACTTGATAGCATGCAGCGACGATCACTTTGCCTGTCTTCCCCTGCTTCACTGGCTATTTGTAGCTTTTCTCTAGTAGTCAATCCCAGAAGCTCTTTTGAACTAGAGTGGTTGGATCACAACTTGGAAATTCTGCATCTTATCCCTTTGACATTAGTATGATTGCAGGAAGAAAAGGGATGAACCAGAGCCTAAAACCTGTACCACATATTTGTTGGAGCGAGTAAGACTTGCATTACCCCCCCACCCCCCGCTAAAGCTATCTAGGAGAAGAAAAATGGCCAGCAGGACTGGAGAAAAAGCTGAATTCTGCTTTTTGGATAAAAATCTACAAACAGGATGGACTCCATCCCTCAGAAAATGTGTACAAAACTATAATGTTTATGTGCTACAAAAACATCCAGCAGGGATTTCAAGAGTGAATGTCAGACCATAGGGTGGGAAGGGTCCAGTAAACAGCCCTCAGCTGTATTATTTCTCCTTCAGCTCCATCCAAACCCCTCCCTTTTTTGGTGGGGGGAATAGTGCTAGAGCTTTTTATTATTTGTGTTTCTGAATATAAGCATGGGATCTTTTTGGCGGCATTATTACATTTCACAATTTAACTTCATATGTTTTGTATTTTAAAATATTTTACAATACCATAAGCTACCCTGACCTGTGGGATAGCGCAGCTATTATACAGATCTATAATTGACAACAAGATTCTGCTAAGCAAGAGAAGCCTGTCATTTAAAAAAAAGTAAAGAATCTTGTGGCATAAGCTTTCATGGGCTAGAAATCCCACTGTCAGATGGCTACTTAAATGTAAGCACAGTGAGTCAAAAAGCATGACATGTAAGAATTATATGGGTTAATTCTGGACATAATGCTAAAACACAGTTTAGCAGTGTGTTAAGTGAAAGGCAGAAATGGAAGTTTATCATTAGATTTAAAAGGAGTCCTGGTTTTTCTGGCATTTGCTTTGTTAACAACATAGGATCCTGGGGAGAGGCACTGAGACAGATCCAGAGGTCAATTTTGTACTGCCAACGCCCTGAAAGGGCTGCATGGATTGGCAAAAATTCTTCAAAATGAAAAAAAAAAGAAAACTGTAAATAGCTGTAAATCTCCTTCTGGTTATGAATAAAGGGCATTTTTTAAAATGTTCACCAGTGCAAGGGATCCCGTAATTTAAACCAATTTAGAAGGTGAACTGCTGCTCCCAAATGCCTCTAGGGAAGGCATTTTACCCTCAGTTTTTAATAGAAAAAGGGTGGGTCGAAGAGTCTGTATGTGTGTGTATATATACATATATACATATATATATATAAAATCTCCCACACTGCTCCAAATATGGGACCCAAGGCGGCTTACTATGCAAGTTAAACCAGAATATCATTAAAACAAGTAATAACATTTTTAAGCGAGTATAAAATGTTCTTGTCATGCTATGAAAGGTTAATGCTTTTTTTTTTGTTACCATAATGTCACCTGTTTTATAATACAAGTGATTCATTTTAAGTTTAGATATATGCTATACTGTTAATTTTAATTGTGATATTGTAATTGTAAGTGTGAAAGTTTGGATATTTTGTACTTAATTTGCAATGGTCTTTGGACAATGCAATAGATTATTACTTATTACTATTTTTTTTTAAAAAAATTAAATGCATGGGCTGAGATCTTCCATGGGAGATGTGGCTATGATGACATAACTATGGTCTCCCTTCTGATCTGACCCTGCCATAACCCACCTTAGAAGCCAAGACGCTGCACCAACCCAAGGATTTCTGCAGCACTGGTGAGCAATGTGCTGAAGGAAGATGCACCCAGCCTGTGAACTGGGGTTTGAGAAGGACCAGCAGGAAGTTCTCCTCTTTTTAAAGCCATTTTTAGAGCTATTTTAAAAGAGAAGCCTCAAGCACTTTAATGTTTTTTTAATAGCTATTCATTTAATATTTTAAAAGGGTCTTTGCCTACTGCACATTGCCTTGGAGACCCTGGTGGGTCAAGAGGCAATAAATAAATTCCTTAAACAAACAAACAAACAAACAAACAAACAAACAAACAAGCCACAGAGAGGGCCAACCTAGCCTCATGAAGGAAGGAATTTTACAGCCTGGGAGCAACCACAAGGAAGGATTTCTTCTGTGTTCTCACCACATATGCCTTCGGTGGTGGTTGGTCTGAGAAAAAAGCCTTCCTCCAAGGATCTTAAAACTTGAACGGGTTCATATTGGGAGATAAGATTTTTCAGACAATCTTGACCCAGATTATCTGAGAGACAACTTTGCTCCGCCTTGTGTTAAACTATCTTTAGTTGGAAAGATCTCCCGATGTCATCTCAAAATGAGTGTGTGATGAAGCTTATAGAAGGGTCTAAGACACCATTGGAGAAGATTACAATGTTTCTAAAAGGTATGTGGCAGGGAGGCATTTAATAGTAGGATTTGAACAGTATGGCTAGAAATATCACTGTAGAACATAACACTTTTCATAGGATTACTATATTTTACAAAGTAAAAAGGTAATTACATACATACATACATATATATAGTTAAATTTTATATAACCAGTTTTGTAGATTAAAAATAAGATTATTTAGTTGTAGATATTTTATTGAACTTTGAAGAAGTATACTAAGTAATAATTAATAACTTTTCTCTGGGGAGTTAGAAGTCATCTGTGCCCTTTTTACCCCGTTGATGTTTTTGTTGTTGTTGTTGTTGTATTTTAGATAGACTATTTGTTAAGATAGTAGATATGTATTTTTCTCCTTATATGTTGTTTCATGTCTTTTTTAAAAACTGTTTTAATTTTTTTTTTTTTTAAAAAGCTGCTTTTAGTTTTCTAGTTTGGATAACAGTGATGAAAAACCTTTTTTTAGCTTTTAAAAAGTAAATTATGACTCTTGTTATTTATATTTTATTATATTGTTTAAAAATAATTTTATGCATATTTCCTGGGAATCTTTTTATTAAATGTGCAATACCAACAACTGCTAAATAAATAACATTATTTTTAAAACTAGGAGAAGATGCTTCCTGTCTCTTCCTCATGGAGCAGAGAGGGGTTCATGGGTTGTTCTTGCTTGTTTGAACATTTCTAAATCATGGTTTCTTGTTATGTCCAAAACGGGCTTTTTGTGACATTTCTATTCAAAGCCAAATGGTGTACAAGGTAAGTATAGAAAAGTCCACTTCCAAGAGGAATAAGAGGTTTATGATGAGGGTATCTATACAAGGACATGTGAGTAAAAGATATATACTGCTCTATTGATGAATTTCTAGGTAATTTATGGTAGCAAGGCTTTCTAACTTGTTGAGCGACAGCAGGTGTAAAGGCGGCAGCAGCAGCACCAGCAACATTAATCAAAAAGTAAATCTTTCCTAAACTGTACTACTGCATTGAAGAAAGTTTGCAATAACTAGCAGGAGGACGGTTAGCAAACTTCACTTTTGGCAATGACAAAGTGGACAGAAGAGTGTGTTTTCTACCACTGCCAACACAATGTCACGCCACACATCTCAAAAGTAACTAAAAGTGACTGTTCTCTCTCTCTCTCTTTTTTTTTGTAAAATAAAAAGAATTTAGTAACTATCATGACAATGTACTACCTCTTGCCTCAGAATGATAACGATAACTAATTACTTCTTAAAACTAACATTCCAACCACTAGAAGAAATACACCTTGACCTTACGTCTCCTTGACTTCAGTGTAATTTCAACCTTTATCTTTCTAATTTACCTGAGAATAACTCCCATTCATTTAGAGCATTATGTTAGTCTTTGAAAATTATTTTTTTCGCACAACACAGTTTTTACTTCTCATTAAGCTTCTAATCACTGCGGTGAAGGTCCTCCCTGAGTACACACTTTGACCACACTCATCCATTCTATGTTTATTCACATTCTAACTACCATGCATTTTCCCTTGACAGTATTTTTAAAAAATGGTTATCTTGTGGTTATCTTGTGATGTGAATGTGATATGAATTCTTGAATTGAAATGTGCACTGGATAAAAAAGGGATGGAAATGTCTTTTTCACTGCTCTTGGTCATGGCTTCAGGTTACAAAAAATTAGTATAATTTAACAAAATGTATACCTGATAAACAAGACCTTATTGATTTCAGGAAGGGAAATCTGAATATGCATTTTTCTTCAGTGAAGTTTAACTAGTCCTTAGACTTTAGTGGAGGTTAACACTTTAGGGATTTTCCCCTGTTCAGAATTAATTCATTAATTTTAACCTACCGTTAGATTTGTTTAAAATCAGGAGTAATTTTATGCAAAAAGTTACGTAAAAGAAATACATTTTATTCATGTAGTTCTAATAGGACTGTTTCAAATTTCAAAGTCAATTTTCTTTTCGTTTTTTAAAATTGAAATGAACATTATCTCAACAAAAATAAATATCTGCACATAGAAATATGGCTATACCATCCATTCCAATACCTCACAAATCAGGCCATTCATCTATCAATGACACAGGTACCAAAAGAGTTGATTTTTCCCTTAGATGACCATCAATATGTCCATTTCTGCTATTTTTATCTCGTATAATGATGTATAACATCTAGTTTACCTAACTATTTTTGATCACATAAGCCTTCCACGGTGCTTTCATCTGTTTACCAGGGCAAATAATATAACTTTTGAGGGGCAAAATCTCATTCTTCAATGAACACATTAAGTAATGTATTTTAATTTTCTTTAGCATTTTTCCTATGTACTGGAAGCCTTGCTTTCTTCTTCTAGTGAAGAACTGCTAGGGAATAAGAAAACGCTAAAAACTGGAAGTTTTACTATTATTATTTTAAAAAGGCATGGTTTTATTGTTTTAAACTTCAAAGACATCATCTTAGGCTACTGAAGCAAAAGGAGAGACTTTACAGACTATTTTAATGCATTAAATATTTCTTCTACTGTTAACTACCAAAGAAAAGAAATTTCAGATTGATATTGTATGGCAAAACAAATAATTCCTTCATTTTTCATTTAGCTAATTTCCTATGTAAGCAGAAATATAAAATATCAAACTGTAATATGAATATAAACATTCTCAAACAACAATAGTTCTAAGCATGGATTAAAAATACTTTGTCCATATAAACATTCACTGGCATGAAGATACATGGAATCACCCCAAAAGCAGCAGCAAAGACTGGAAAAAGTTGCGACTGAAGGAGAAAATGAATTGTTTTCTTTTCTAGAGAAGAAAATTAATAAAGAAAAAAAAGACAGACACAAGGCTATTTGTGGAATAATAAAACTCAAACTACTTCATTAAAACAGAAGGAAGATACTGACTTTGACTGAAATGGAAACTAAAGTGCGAAATGTAAATATGCACACAAACACACACACTTAAGTATATGTAGAATTTCTAACGTTTCATATCAATTTTTTTAGCATTCACTAAAATTACTTATTAGAAAAGGACAGCACAGAGCACAGAGTATAATTCTAAAACAAAGCTATAATTTTTAAAAATTACTAAATATAAGAACAAGAAATAATAGCTAGGGAAGGAAAAATGGTTAATGTTATCATAAGGTAACACTGAAACCTTTAGAGGGATAAAATAATTTTAATGGTAAACGTATGCAGATTCTACCTCAAAAACTCCTAAAAATGCTGATACCAAATTTATGTAATGAAAAAGACAAAAAACAAGCAAAGGACATGCAAATCTAAAAGGAAAGTGAAACAATAACACTGGTAACCAGATTAGTGATACGAAATAACAAAAGAAAAGAAAACAAAACACCCAACTGCAGCATGACCAAAGGTAACGAAGATGTGCTTCAGATTTTAAAAAGAAAACAAAATGGAACTCAATATTTCAGTGTTAGGAAGATCTGAATCTTGGACTCACTTTCTCAGCCTTTGAAAGCCAGCGCTTTTGTCCCGGATGGAAACAGGGTGAAAAACATCTCAGAAATGTTTTATTTTAGACCTAAAATGTAATGTTTCTCCTTGATGATTAGTGAAAATGCAGAAAAGGAATGACGGGTAGAGAAAGTGGTGAATTTCATCCTACCTAAGGAGCAAGTGGCTATTGCATTTATTATTCCCTACAGCAAACCAGAGCAGCATTTCCTTTGTTGTTCTTCTCCTGATCTGGGCTTACAGGCAATGCTCCTGGAGTTTTTTGCGTTCCTCCCCTCCCCTAGCTAGCACTGCTGTAAAGACTTCCTTTTGTATTCCCTAAACTCCTTGAGGAAAGCAGCATAGAGTCGGTCGCAGTCTGCTCCATCTGTGTACACGAGATGGCTTGGTTTCTTCACTCAGTCATTTAATTTAATGCATATGGTCAGGTGCTTATATTCCTCCCTAATGTTCTCACTTGTTTTTTCCGGATGACATCTTAAATACACATAAATTTGAATTTTTGGCACCAAATAATTTCCAAAGAGAGCGTATCCTCAATCTTGACTCTTGTGTCATTTTAAATCATGGAAAAATTCAGTTGACTTCAATGAGAATGTCACCAGATAAAAGCCAGACATGAATAACTGCCAGTGAAAAGGGGCATTAATAACTCTCTCAGTCTCAAGGTTAAGGACCAATCCTGCCCAGTGGCTAGCCAGGAAACTCCCCTGGGCTTAGATGGATACAATAAATACAAAAGGTCACACAACACATACAAAAGGGATCATACAAAGTTGCTCTCTTTATTCCTCTCTTGCTTGACTTTGAAGGCAAAGGATTAAGTTGGTAAGGGACTGAAATAGAAAATTATTGCTTTAAGTGACATCCATGTCTTCAACTTTGGATGGGGAGGGCAAGAGAAGCATTACATAAAGAAGCACTGGATGCCTCTTTGTGCAACATCTGAACAGTTATACTTGTGTAACCCCTGGTTAAAACAAATATAAATTACAGAGGATATTCCAGCCCCACCATGCAGTTCCTTGACACTTTTAAAAAACTTAGCGTACACAAACATTTCTGAATCAGAACAAGCAAACATGGATTGGTTTCATTTAAAAATTCATATACTCGGGCACAACACACATATTTTTTCAGTGATTAAAAAGAGAAAGACCTTCCACTGAAACCAATAGAGGCTTTTTTTAAAACCGTTTTTTAATCCCTGTTCATTGGGGAGGGATGTTTAACTAAAAACTAGAAGGAGACAAGATGCAAAACATCCCTCCTACCACACCGTTCCTGATCCAGAGAAGGGATACATGCACTTATACTACAGTAGAAAAGTTAAGAGACTGTAAGCTGCACAGAACGTATTTAATGTATAACGCAGTTTAATGTGTACTGCTCAACTAGACAACAACCTTATTTTTAATTTCAGTTTTCCTTTTCAAAAGGCATTTTAAAGGTTTCAATGGGTCCTGGTCTTTTTCTTTTCTTTTCTAAAGTACAAACAGTAGTAGAGTCACTTTTTCCTATTCATACAATTTTTAAAATCTGTTTATTGTTGTATTTTAATACATTGTTTGGTAAGTTGCCCACTTTGTCTCAGGCTGAGAACAATTTGTTATAGTGCAATTGAACTATATAAACCAAGTAAATGAACTAAAAAGTGAACTGGAATACAAATGCTTAAAATGAAATATATAATGAATTTGATACTATTGATTGGAAAGGTCCAGAGCATACTGCTTCTCCATTTAATATAATGATATATTATGCTATAATTGATATAATTTTTAACTTCTGTGTGCACTCATGTATGCAAATATGCTTCATTTCCCCCCAAAAGCTTTGTGTTTCCTCTCTCTTATGCCAAGCACACATAAACCCAACTTAAGCAAACATTAAGGATCAAAAAGATAGGAACGAGTGCCCCCCCATTCCATGAGAACATCATATTAAACTATTGTCAGAAGTATAGCACTTGGGACTTTCCTGAAGGAAGATAACATCATTGAGGGTCTTTTTGATCATGTGAAAAGGCCAAAAGTGCATCATCATTCTATATAATACACTGGAAGCATCTGATGTCAAGGTAGTTTGCACATCTAATAATGACTTACGACTGCTAATGGAAATAGCATGGAGGGGAAAGATCAGATTCACAGAAATCTATGCTGGGTATTCCTTAGTAAAAGGCGAAAGATTTATATGATCTGAAGAGAAACCAGAGTATGGCTTGTTACGCTTAATGAAATGAAGAATTGTGATCAACTATCAAAGTCACTCAAAGAGGAAAAAAAAGCAATATATGATACAGAGTGGAAGCCAATAACAAATTACCTAAAAAAGAGATACAGAGATATAGTAATAATGTAAAATCAAGAAATTTACAACAGCGGAGTAATAATAATGAGTTGTACCCTGGCCATTACGGGAAAAGGAAATAAAAATACACAGATATGTTAGGAGTGGTCCAACAGTAAGATAAGAAGAGAAAAGGTTGAAAAACTTGCAGATATGAAATTGAAATGTAAGGTATATATAAAGGTGACTATAACGATACATAAAATAAACTGGAAAAAGATAAGTAGGAAGTAACTTTATTCGGTACACTGTAAATACATCATGTTAAGAAACAAGAAGATATAAATTAACTGATACATATGGACTATGTATTGTGCTTTATGAATTATGTACTACGGATTAAGTATGAATGACCGATATGGACTATGTTATGTATAAGTATAGTATGTATTTTAATATTGCTTATATAAATTATTATTTTAATATTTTAATAAAAATTTAATAAAAAAAGACATCTATGCTGGGTATTGTTGATGCAGTGTGAAATCTGCTTTTTGCTCTTGAGATGTAACGCTATACCCTCAGCCAACCAGGGAATATCAAGGGAGCCAAATCTTAATGTATGAATGTTAGCTTCCTCTTGGAAGAAAATAGATTTCAGTAGCATTATGTGTGAAAGCCACTTCCAGGCAGACTTATATGCGTACTTCATTGAAATTAAGAGATTTGCAGTCATCCAATTAAACTCCTTGCAAACAGATCTTTTGCAAGTGTTGATGATGCCTACGCTCACTACTGACTACTCAGTTCTGTTTATGTTTAGGCTTATGCAAAGAGTAATATTGGTAAAGACTATGGACTATGATTATAGGGACACGACACCAGTTTTAGCTGACAGAAATATGAGGTACACTGAACTGCTGCCTGTTTTGAAAATTCCATTTAAAAAAGAGAGAGAAAGAAGAAATTGGTTTATGCATCTGTCCATAGGTTCACATGAATTATTGTATAATCAGTGCAGAGTTTTCCAAATTTGTCATGTTGGTGACACACTTTTTAGACATGCATCATTTCGCGACACAGTAATTCAGTCTTACTGGCAAACCAGAGGTTAAACTAACCCCTTATAAGTGATACAGACACATTGTAATAATAAAATGTATGGTGTCTTTGTGTGTGTGTGTGTGTGAGAGAGAGAGATTTCTTAAAGTTCTAAAAACCCCTATTGCCTTTTTTTGTGGGAAAACAAAGTAAAAGAAAATGAATAGGTAATTTGTGGTTTGATGATTAGAGAGAAAGGGTTGTTGAAAGAAGAGAATACGTCTTAGTCTGTGAATAGAGAGGTATGAATAATGATATGCATGTGTAAATGCCAAGAGCAAGATTGGAAGTCTTCTTTTCTTTTCTATTTTCTTCTCTTTTTTTTCTTTTTTTGGTATTTCCTTTTTTCTATAATTTTTGGAATTTCTGTAATATTTATTGTACTTTTAAAACTCTTAATAAAGAAAGTGTGACAACATATATATACATATAATAAACATAATAAATAAAATATAACATGTAATATAGTAATATAATATAATAATAAATAATAATAATATATATAATATAGAGTGGAGAGAGGAAAAGCATAGACTGCTGTAGAAAGGAGTTTCATCGTACAGAAGGGAATGCCTCAGCTTGGGAGCAGCCAAGAAGGGCCTCTTTCGATTCCCGATCATTTCCTGTTTTCCTTGTAAGCAACTCTGGTCAGCAATTCTGTGCTGAAGTTTCTACAGTTTCTGAAATTTACAGCTTTCTAAACTTCAGTTTCAGGCTTCTCAATTTTCAGATATGTGCTGAAGTTTCTAAATACATTCACAGACAGCCCCAGGTTGAGTGAATTACAGTAATTCAAATGTTATATAACCAAGACACATATCATGGTGGCCAGACCAGACATCTCCAGGAACAGGTTGAACACCACTGAAACCTGGGCATCCAGGCTCATCAGTCTAGGAGTAATGAACCTGAGTTTTTAAAAGGAAGGTAACCTCAGTCAGCATAAGCAGAATCCCTATTGCCTGATCTGCGTTATGACCAACTAGGAGCACTTCTGTTTTGCTTAAGCTTCTGTTCTGTTTTGATTCAGCTTCGGTATGTTCACCTTAATCCAGTCCATTACAGACACCAAAGCAGCTGCCCTGGAGTCAGATGGAAAGGGGAGAGAGAGAATAAATTTCTAATTATGTATAACTGACCAAGGGTAGGGCCAACACACTCCTAGATTCCATCACAGATAGAGAAGAGACAAATAGTGAGGCCAAGGCTGTTCAGGATCAAGGCCAGCAAACATTTCAGTTTCAAAATTCAAGCAAAAGATATGATCAAAAGCATTCCAGTATCAAGGCTAGCAAAGATTTAAGAGAGATATTTCAGATAACAACATGGCTAAAAGCCGTCCAAGAGTACTCACCAGAAGGGAAAGTTATGTCAACTGGGGGCAGTTTGTTGCTCTTCAGATGTTGGTGCACTGCAGCACCATAATCCCTCATCATTGGCTATGCTGAGTAGGGCAGATGGTATTTATGCTACACAAACACCTGGAGGGCCATGCATTGCCCACTCCTGATCTATGTAGACTAGGCTGCAGAGCTGTGTTCAATAAATAACAGAAGCTGTTTGAGGACCATTTTCAGCCTGAAATTGGACTTCCCTCCAGTAGGACAAACTGGAATCAAATCTAAAATTCTCGTATAGTGCATCAGAGGCTTCTAGAAAAAGTTGTTCTTCTGAAAAGTACCTTTACACATCTAGGGCCCTTTGCTGCTGTTCCCGGACTCTGGCCTACCTCTTCAAGCACTTCCTTTCCTAGGGGCTTAGTGGGCATTCCATCTCTGCAGTACAGTTTTCTTCTTCTAGAGTCAGGGTAGGCTCCCAGCAGCCTCCTACTAAACCACAGGCTTATCGGTCCACTGGCACTTTCTGTCCATTGTAGGTTACTGTGGGCTCTGAGTAGAAATCCTTTAATTGTGGCATGATACAAAATCTGAATGTCACTACTGACATCTTAATTTGTTAAATTACATTTTAATTCTCAAATACAAAAGAAATAAGAGAAAAAGGTATATATATGTGAATCTGATGTGTAATTCTCCTGCCAAAAAAACGTCTAAAGACAGTAAAATGCAGAATGACATCTCCATGGTACATGGTCATGTGTAGATTTTCCAGCTTCTTTGTGGCAAGTTTTTATTTTATTTAAACTTGGCATTTTTTTGCCACAATAACGGCATAGAAGAACATCAGTTAAATTCCAAATCCCAGCAATATAATATCATATCATATTAAGGGTTTTCAAATATCAGAGTTTCCCCCCGATGCATGCTTAATCCAACACAATAAATCCAGCCACATATGCCACAAAGAATCATTATCTATGTTACATTACCAACTTTATGTAAACACAATTTTAAGTTTTAGAAACTTTCCCACAATTTAACTTGTATAGGGAAAGGTAATCCTTTAGTTTACTTGATTCCACGTCCTATATCACTTCTGTATACAGTACATACCACTGACAGTTATATTATGAAACCCCCTATACTTAATACCAATATAGCATAACATACACTTGTGGATCAATGCTCAATACGCATGGCTTACAACATATTCTGCAATGCACAATGTGCAAAGGTGATACATAGAGGCATTGTGCATTCACACACTACATTGCATCCTTTAATATATGACTGCAAGCAGAACCATTCCACATACGCAACTCTGCTTATGGCACTGTCAGCTGTTACACAATCATCACATGTTGTCAAAACCCCACTCTGCAAGCTTAGTATAACTTATGTCTGTGTATGTTTCTAACAGGATGCCAGTCTAAATTTGTTAGGAAACAATTAATACTTTCTAAGAGCCATTTATAAACTATAATTATTGGTTACAATTTGTCTGAATATGCACTTAATACAGGGCTGGGATTCTTGCAGCCTTCCAGGAGGACTATAAAACCTGGCAGCCAGGGCCAGTATAGTCCAGGAGGGAGAATGGTGGGAGTTAAAGTGCATCTCCCAATTTCTACCCTTAATTAATACTCCCAACAAAGCAGGAAGGGCTGAAGCTGACGCACTCAATCTCTCATATATGGGCAAACAAAGGAGCTGTAGTTGCAGATATTGCCACAGCATACTAGAACAGGGCCTCACATGTTTCCTTGGCTCCTAAGCATCCCAACTTCTTCGTATGTTCATTTTTTAAAAAAAACCAGAATGGTCCCTCTTACCCTCTGATGTCACAGCACAACTATGCAATTTTTGTCCCCACTGGCCTTTGGCTCTTGACCTGTTTCAGATGTGAAGAGGGGGATTTTTTCCCAAAACTTTAACAAACCTCTGATCATTTCCAAAGCCACTCTAAGCCTAAAACTGTTCTGGAGAGCACAAGAATATAGTGACTAGGGTTGCCAGATCTCAGGACTTGGCCCAGAGAATGCAGTTTTTGTGAGTTATCGCCAAGAAAGAGACAAGGGTATAAATCCTCCAGTTTTTGGTAGGTTCAGCTCCTACCATGAGGAAAGGGCTGGAGTGCAACACTCTAGTTCAGCTAGTAGAGCAAGAACTTGACACTATTTGCAAGCCTTAATTGATATGCTGCTGAAATTTTCTAAGACTACCTGGAGGAAAGATCTTGTCATGCCTGTGTCCCAGGAGCCCAAACAGGCCCCTTCTCAACAGCCACACACCCCGGAGACATGAGAGGAACAGTACTAATGACAGCCAGTGTAAGTGAAAAGGGAGAGCCTAGGATTCTGGCAGCGTTTCTATAAAAAGGACTCATTAATCAGGCCAACAGCTGGTTAAGACTCTGAGCCTATATAACAAGAGACCAGAATGAGAGGAGGCTATCGGGAAGGGTCCTGTTTGGGTCTTGGGACAAGGGCATGACAGATCTATGTATTGACTTAGCTTCTTCTTTCCCTCCTAGTTCTTACAGTGCCAGGGCCCAGCGTCTGGCTGGAAGGAAAGATTAAATATTCCTTGTTCCTTCTCCCTAAATAAGTGAGAAGGAATCATTCCCCCGCTCCCAATTCACCTTGAGCTGGGAACAACCCCTTTAGCTAAGATTTCTATCTCAGGACATTTACACACTACACTGCTATAGTGCTATTATTCCACTTTCAACACCCTGTGGAATTTTGGGGTTTGTAGTTCACTGAGGCCAAAGAGCTCTCCTGCTGAGAATTTTAAAGGTCCCTCCCTAAACTGCAAGTCCCAGGATTTCACAGGATGTTGAAAGTGGAATAATAGCACTTTAACAGAATGCAGCGGATATAGCCTCAGTTTTGAAGCAGGAAAATATGTTGGCTTTGTGAGTGTTTGAATCACAAGCTGTGAGCAACTGTAGTTGGTGCTTAATGTACAACACTTATGGGTAATGACATCACCAAAGGCCATCCCTAGGTCTCAGGTTTTCGCCAATAAAACCTTAAGACCTGAGTCAATCCTGAACTGGTAACCCTAGTGATTAAACAACCCATATACTGGGCATGAGGGATCTTTTCAAGTTAAAAAAACAGTATAAGGGGGGGCACTAGGGGCATGGGGGAGGAGATAGAGGCATAGCTGGCTCTCTGAGGCACAATTTGAGGTATGGCCAGCCCTAGGACCTCTAACAGTTGCCCTGTGCTAGAAGGTATATGACACCGAGATTGCAGTGTTGCAAAAGGTAGGAAATCTTCATCTAGTCCTCTTGTCTGATCTAACATACAAATCCCACTCAGCTGCCTGTTTCTATTAAAAGGATTGCCTCAGAATTTCAAATGATGATTTCCCCATGGGATTCATTTAGCATGAACATACACATCAAGTTGTAATTTTAATTGTAATTGTTATTACTGGCTGGAAAAAAAAAAATCCAGACATTGCTCTGGGGGAGTATATGTGCGTGAGAACCATGGTAGTACAGACATATGTGGACATTGTATGAGAGCATTGGAAATGAATTTGAGGTCAACACATACTGTCAGAATCATTCCTGCCATTACAAAAAAATAAAATAAAAAAAAATATTGATTTCAATTATTATTCCCCTCCTCCTTTCCCCCCTCCCCCTCCCCCCTCCCTCCCTCCCTCTCTTTCTTTCTTTCTTTCTTGGGTCTTTTGTGACTGAGATCAGGAATAATAGGAGCAGTCTTATTTTAGCATACAGCACTGCAAACAAAACTGCTATTAGCTCAAGCACCTGAGGTTGAAGATGAATTTATTCAGTGGGTGAAACAAAGGGACTGAAGTTCAGCATCATTTGTCAAATACGTACCAGTGTGTGTTGCTTTTTGATTAATTTATTTGAAGTATATAATCTGTGGCTGCAAGAAGAGATGTAAAGTCAAGAGGAGAGATTCTTTGATATTTATATTGGATTTTTTGGACAGAGGTGGATCTTGAAAGATTTCTTAGAAAAAGCTGGTGTAGCATATTGGTTAGGAAAGTGAACTAAGAATTAGGAAGCCCTAAGTTTAGAAGTTGGTTCTACAATGAATTCAGTTGGTGGTCCTTGCCAAATTACTTAGTCCCTCCACCTACAACTTGGCAATAATTATATTAACATTATAGCTAGATAATACATGTTACATGCATTGAACACATCTTTTAAATATTTCTTTCAGAAAAAAATTAATAAAATCTTGTTTTAAAGCACTTTTTTTAAAAAAATCACTGCTGCAAATCTCTGTGAGCCAAGATCACAGTCAAGATGAGATGTTGTTACTTTATGCCACCATCAACTGCACATGGTAAAAAGTAAGTTTTGTCTTTGCTGAATACAGATCATCTCTAGATATTTGATGACAGAGTGCCATGGGAAAATCTGCTGAGTACTTAAAAATGAGTAAAATTGCCTGAATTTTCTGCATAGGTGAGAAATAAGTTGAATTAACATTTTAATGTGAGCTGATTCAGTTCACATCCAAAAATGAGATGTGATCTCCTGAGAACAATTTGCAGGCAGAAATCCATACATTTCATATAACAGACAATTATAGAATTGAAAAGGATCTTACGGGCCATCTTAAAAAATAGCTTATATCTTTCAGATGTAAAGGTTATGATGACCACACAGAGATATAGGTATATATGCATTGTAGAAGAATTTTTATTTAAATTTTAACCATTTTAGAAGCAAATCAACACATGCTACTTACAATAAAAACTGACAGGTTATAAATTTTTTGTTTATGTAATAAAGGGCCTCAAAGAAGTAACTGTGTATGTATTCTAGATGTTCTGAACAGTAAGTTCAGCCAAGCTGTGCAATTCAATAAATAGAGAAACTGACATCCTGTCCTCTTTATTAGTTTTGCACTTACTTTAGGGCCAAACTAGATATGGAGTTGTCTGTGCAATTAGCACCTGTATGAACTGCTTTTTAAAATGTCAGGCACAGAGTATCCATTCATAGGACTCCTAGTGGTTTCAGTTGAAAGGTATTTTCTCCATCTGCTTCAGGAACATAACACAGGATAACTATGATCTGATCTCCTACCATTTCAAAGCAACCATAAGGGCAAATCAATTTGGATTAACCATCTTTTCTCCTCTCTGTTGGGGAGAGAAAAGTCCTCTACATTTAACCCAAAGATATCAAAATATCAGATCATGGATCTTCCACTGCAAATCTACTTTGGTCTTCAGATTCCACCATCTTTTGCATCAAGCAAAGGAAACCGATGGATGTTTGAAAATGCTCACATAAAATCAAGGAACAAACTAACATGTGAAAAATACTGCTTCAATACATGCAACCCAATCTTTTGAAGTTCATGAAATTCACAATCAAAAACTTTGGATCTTCCAGAAACTGTTTTTTTCCCTCCAGAAAAAAACCCTTTACTTATTCTTTTATTTTCTCAGCTGGCAAAAAGTAAATGTGTAGTCTTACTTCATTTAATGGGGGCAATCCTAAAGTGTATTTAGGATTGCAGAGTATGTTGATGTAGAATCCTATGCATGTTTTCTTAAAAAAGAATACCCCCCTCTACTCAAAGGAGCCCATTCCAAAGTCAGTCGTCACACAATTGTCATATTCCTTAGGATGTAAAAATGTACACATCCATCTATCAGTTTATACTACAATTCTAATTAACTTGTACATTTCATAAATTGAAACACTACTGTTTGATGTGTTAATGCTATATCCCTTGCACATTAAGATCAGATCCCCAACTAGTGTAGTATAACTTACTTTTAATGAAATAGGAATAGATTTTCACTAACATACTATGGTAATATGGTAAAGAAAAAATCTAAATCCATATGTTGTGTGTTGTGTTGTTGTGTGCTTTCAAGTGGTTTCCAACTTATGACAACTCTAAGACAAACATATGATGGATTTTTGGGGGGCTGAGAGTATATGACGTGCCTAAGGTGGGTTTCTATGGCTGAGATGGAAACTGAGCCTTGGTCTCTAGAGCTGTAGTCCAACACTCAAGCTCCTACACCACCCTGGTTCTCAAACCCATTTATTAGTCCCAATGAAAGTACACTCAGTGAACCAATGGAATATAGTTAACAGTTGATTTACTACATTTCTCATCGGTTTGGGTAATCTATTCTAGTTGGATCTAGATGTACTGTATATATTTCAGGTCAGTCCTAATATTCTATGTCCATCCCTCTCTTCAAAGTTTGCATGTATTTTAGGGCATTTTTTTTTTTCAAAAACAGAAGAGAATATTCTGGCAGGCACAGTTTCTCATGCATGAGTTAGAAAACCCCAGCTACTGAAATAGTCTCTTCTGAAAGTTCCAAGAGTCTTATCTTCCTTTATGTTTAGTCATCTTGTAGGTACATCAGTGGTGCCTGACCATTTGGCCTATCGTTATATATAAATTATGTAAATAAAATATGCAAACTAAGTGCAGTTTTTGATAGATCCAAACTGAATTTAACACTATTGGATTGTCTCGTTTTCGGTTTTCAAATAAAAGAGCTCAAGGATCATCTTTTATTTACCCAAAGACAGGGCAGGGTATGATAAGGCAAACTAAGACATTGCTGTGTGAGGTTCCCCCCCCCCATTTTGGAGAAATAGAATTAAACTTCTCCTTACTCCCAAAGAAATAAAGATGAATAGATCAAGTTTTTGGATGACACAATTTTTGTCATTTTGAATACAATTAGTGAATTCATATTGAATGACACCACAGGTGAGCATTTGAAACAAGCTAGATAAAACAGCACAGTTGTCTGTCATATTCAACAGAATTTGGTCTATAAACAAACCTGCTACAGTTTAGTTACACTATTTGCTTAAAATTATGCCATCATGTTAATGTGAAGCTCCTTTTCTTTGGTTTCCCTTACATTAACCAGGAATTTTGTCCAGCACTACACGGTACATTCAGTGCATAGCTGCTGCTACAAAGCAGGGATCTCATGCCTTCTCCTCCACTTTTTCTCAGGATATTTAATAAAGAAGAACAGATCATTGTTGTGTAGTAACTCTCTCTGGTCAGCTTTGGTCAACTTCATTGGATGTTGATGACATAGCAAAATGGGTAGACATAGAAAAACTTGCAAGGGGATGAGGTCACAGCAAGCATTTTACTTTGTAAAAGGCAAAATTGTTTGTTTATAAATTAGACAAAACACCATTCATACAGCTAACAATTCAGGAACACCTTTTTACAGGTAAAGAACAGGCATGATGGGAAGAAATCCAGGCTAGAACCAATATTCTATGAGGTGTTTGAGTAGGGGGACTTAACCATTGGTCTTTTATGTCATCATCACTGGGATGTTGCACTTGTCATTTACATTGCAAATAAAACATCCATGGGATTATGGGAGCTTTACTTCCAAAAGAAAAAAATGGCTCCCTATCTTCTATGGCACTATAGAGGTCTCAAGAACAAATCACCTAGATGTTTGTTTCTGGGTTGGAATGTATGCACTCGACATACAAAGCTGCCTTATACTGGATCAGACCACTGGTTTAATATTGTCTATTCTGACTGGCAGTAGCTCTCAAACAGAGGACTTTATTACTGCCATGTAATTGCTGGGGATGGAATTTGGGCTCCGTCTTTATGCAAAGCATATGTTCTTCCACTGAACTAGAGCCTTCCCCTTTGGGATATCTTATCCTGAAATACATAGATTGAATACAGATGTGTTTTCCTTTTAACCAGCTACCCAATATATTATGTTTACAGCTATATCTACATCAGAGACTTTGGCTGTTTAATAGTTATCCTTTCTTCCAAAGAGAATTGCAGGGTCTTTATCATGGGTTGGGGATCATTTCAAATAATTCTCAGCAACACACCAACAACAGATCTCAGGATTCTTTCCTATTCAGCCATGATGGTATAAAGTCAATATAAGCTTCTCAAAGAGATATCTTCATTTTCTGATCTTATTTGTGACAATCATTGCCATGGGTTCTGGTATATATATAATTTCAGAAATAAATTAGAAATTATTGTTTTGTTGGTTTCAAACTCAACTGTGTTGTGCTTTTCTTGAAATATCTGGCCTTAGCCTGTAGATCCAGTTCTAGGTAGAGAGTAAGACAATGGAAGCAAGAATCTCTGTGAGAAGAAACAAGCTGGGGAGGGAGATTTAATTCTTTCTCCTTAGGTCATGTGTTTGATTAAAATTGCTCGTCCAAGGTTCCGTTTGCACTGAGATGGAAGCCTTAGTTTGTGCTGATGGAAACCTCTTTCCTGATGCAAGCTCGATTTGTGTGTGTCAGGACCATCGCAGAAGAGCAAGGAAGTCAACTCACCCGGCTTACCACCCATGTTCCCAAAGCCGCACACCCCTATGCCCGCAGCTTTTGTTTATATTAAAAAACATGTTTAGCAATTGTAGGCATACAGCAATAATGTTGCAATCACTTTGCATCAGTTGTCCCTGAAGAATCACAACTTGTGTAAAGTCTGACAGCTTCAATTTGAAACATTTTCTTTATTGCGAGGCTGATTACCATATCTGGTGTCTACTTCTGTTATAATGGACCCTGTTTTCTACTCTCTGTTTTTTTAAAAAAGCACAGCAGTATTAACCATTTCACTTTTAGTATACATTCACATAGGCACCTCTAATGGGTTTGGAAGACATTTCCACCACATTTGGAGGCTTCCTGAGCCCCCCGGGGTCAATTTGTGCAAAATTTTTAGGTTTTTTTTTTTTGCCCCATAATGCCCTCTAAAGGAGTGGTGGGCCTTTTTACCATGTTTTGGGCCCATCCTAGGCCAATTTAACCTGAAGAAAGGTCCTTTTCTTTTGAAACAGTAAATAATAGGAAATGGCCTCAGTTCACTTCCTGTTGTTAGAAAAGGCCTCTCCTGAACCTAAAATGGCCTAGGAAGGTTCCAAAACATTGTGAAAATGCCCTCTTTCCCCTAGAAAACATTGGGTGGGGGGCTGATTTTTTTGAGGGAGCAGGTGTGGCAGGTATTGCAGCCCTCCAAGATCTCCGTGGGGGCTAATGCAGCTCTCTACCCTTCTACAGTTGTCAACTCCTGATGTAGATAAGGTAGTGAAATTATTTTCTGGTATGCCAGCAATGGCTTCAACTTACAAGAAAAGTGATTTCTACTAAATATTAAGAAGCACTTCCTGATAATAAGAGCTGCTTGGCAGTGGAATAGCCTACATAGGATGTGTGTGGACTCTCCTTCATTGGAAGTTTATAACCAGAAATCCAGTGACTCCTTTTTGGGATGCTTTAGCAATTAATTCCTGAATGGCACAGGGTTGGTTAGACTAGATGGTCCTTCTAGTCTCTTCCTACTCTGTTAGTCTATCTCAAATGAATAGAGGCTCCTGGCTTGTACAGAGCAAACTCCAAGAATGTGGATTATCAGCCTGGTTTGTAAAGAACACAACATTCCAAGTTTGTCTAGTTGTTTGTGCTAATAAAAGGTGTTAAGTGGATGTTGTATGCACCTACATGCAGTTTGTTCACAGCCAGAATTTTGGTTTACCATTTCATGTAAATGTGGCCATTATGGAGTGCCCTATTTATTCCCTTTTGTCACAACCAATATTAGCAAACAGGATCAAGGGCACATCTGCTTTAATTGCTTTTGACTCTTTTGAGGCTGAGAGGATAAGGAAATGGCCTGTACTCAGATTATTGTAGGTAGTGCAAACCAGATTTGACACCCACAGCATGCCAGTGGGCTTTTCCGCACTTTGCAGGGGAAACAGCTTTCCGTTTTCTTTGGGCTTTTCCGCACTTTGCAGGGGAAACGGCAGTCTGTTACTCACCAGACTGGCACGCTCCCCCCGACGATCCACGACGATCCGGAGCAGCGTCCGCCCGCGCTACACACTCTCCGGAGACGAAGATGGAGGCTTCCGGTTGGCGGAGGCTCTCCACCAACCAGATAAGCTCGCCAGCCGGAAGCCCGCCGCTGGAAGATCTGCAGCCTTGCGCTGGCGCGAGCCTGCAAATCTACACTTAGGGTAGTGACGGACTGGGGCGCACCGGGCTATTGAAAGTCCTCTTTTAATTGGTCTTTCAGTAGCACGGGAAACCACCAGTTCTGGGTGTTCTGGAGTGGGCTGAAGTCCGGACAATCATTAAGTAATCCAGACCCAGTTTGCCCCCAAGTGTAAACGTCCTCGCTGGAGGACGCGCTGCCCCGTTTTAAATATAAAATGCAGAAAAGGCCTTTGTCACCTTTACAGACAACATGGCCTCACTCCTAAAAAAAAACAGCTAAACTTTAAGATTAATGTCTTTCTTTTTATGAATGTGGTTTTCAAATAAAGTTTCCTCCCACCTTCTCTTCTTTTGTTATTTATTATATCCTCGCTTTCCATGTGGTCCTCAAAGTAGCTATAATCATAAAAATAATACTATTAAAACAAATAAATCAAGATCCTGTTCCATAGTTGCACTGCTCAATTTATGTCAGCGTAGCTATTTTTGAGTTACCTTATTTTATTTTTTTAGTTACTAAATTTATATGCTGCTTTTCTCCCGAGAAGGGATGCAAGATGGTTCAGGTGGCATAGTTGTACTGGGTCACATTGTTGCACAGCCAGTTGTGAAACAGATGACAATGCTTTGCATACACCCTGTTGTGCAATAGCAATATCACTTGTGATGTCTCTTAGAAAATGCAATCACTTGTGTAATTATTTATGGCTGTGTAAATTGCTAATACTATTCTGGTCATAATAGTTGTTCATACTAAGTGTAGGTTATTACTTAAGTTAGTCATTAACTTATGCCATAGATTTCAGTGGTTCTGTTCAGGAAATGAGTAATTCTGGGTCCAGTCTAGTCTATAAATAAAATAGGGCAGTTTTTTTAAAAGAAAAGAAAACAAGTAAAATAGTATCAATTTAATCACAAGACAAAGAATTGTATGAATAAAAAAAAGAAGTCTTTACTTCTTGGTAGAAGACTTTTGAAGTTGGGGCCAAAACAAACCATTCTAGGAAAGAAGTTTCAGAGCCTGTTCTGAAAAATGTCTGTTGACTATAGTCAGTTCCCCAAAGGAAAACAGGATCTTGGTTTAAGGTACAGGAGGGTTTTTCATGTGCATCTAGTAGACGTTTTGAAACTCCAAGGTGAGGCAACTTGACAAGATTCCACCCTATTTTCATGGGGAGAAAATGACATTCACCGCAAGAATGACATTCTCCCACATTTTTGACCTTTTTTTTTTAAGAGTGGAAGCCTAGAAGTTAGGTAGAAGAATGTGCTAACATAAAAATATGATTCCAATCTTTCCATTTGAGATCTTCCCTTTATTTTTTTCTTCTTCCTAGAAATCATGATATATATTTTCCACATTTTTTTTGCAGAATATTGACAATTCACTAGCTGTATTTTCATGCCAGACAGATTTGTTTGTAAGAATTCTAATAAACAATTATCTTCCATTTCCATGAATAGCTATCATCCTTCGTTACCTCTTATGCAAACCCCCTTAATGAAAAAGAAATTAAAAATTAAAAAAATTAGCATTGTTTTGTACATTTTGGCTTAGACATGAGAATCTGGGCCAATTTATGCTTTGCAATGTGCAGCCTCCAAAATAATGACCAAATACTTCAGGCTCTGTTTGGAAAACACATCAATTTATATTAGGGATGAACAAGTCAGTGTATAATCATTCCATGCCAATTTTGCATAAATATGTTCCACATGTTTCTGTATCTGTCTGTGTGCTTTAAAATACATGAGGTAACTTTTCTTAATATTTGTATTTCTATGCATTGCTTTTATTCTGAGAATTATGGCTCAAAACTTTGAGAAGTACATAGTCTAAAGGATGATTGTATTCTGATCTGCATATTAATCTACAAAGGTTGATTTGTTTAAAAATGTGGGCCAAATGAAAATTTCCTTATTTCTAATTTATCATGTTATCTGTAAAATTTTACTTGCATGCAATAAATCAGATAATGGAAGGTTATTTCAAAATTTTTGCTTACATGTGACATGAGCCACAAAACACAGGGTACCAATTGGAAGATCACTGACTGATCTTCCAGTCTTTTAAAACTGAAATATAAAATTCAAAGTTGAAATGCACCAGTACTACAGCATGTAGGGGCCTGTGAGCTTGAAACTCTTACAACTCTTGTTACAGAATAAGCTTAAGAAATGTAGGCCATTTCTGCACGGCATCACTGTCCTGCAATGGGGAAGGCAGTGGTTCGTGAGTTGTGCTTTTACACAATGTTGTTAAGGTCCCGCTGCCAACTCTTCCCCACCTGTCGCGATTGCGGGGTATTTGCTTAATGAAAAACATGTGTTAAGCGCCTGTGATCACATGATGCTCCCCTCACTGCTGGCCATGTAGAAGGGTTGGAAGCACAATCACGCACTTCCTTCCCCAGTGTGACATGGGAAAGAAGCCAGCTGCACCGAGGAAGGAAGATGTGTTTTGCTTGCGCTCCCTTTGGTGGGGAGCCAGCCGGGTGCAGAGGGGAGCATTCTAGCTGCGCTCCCATCCTGGTAAAGGCACTGCTGGGATCGCAACAGAAGGTGTGGAAATGGATGTAGCGTTTAAAGCTGAGATTTCTTCATTCACTCATGAGCAGACTACTGTTCTTTCTTCCAGAATCTACCTTGCACTTTTTGTCTTTAAAGTCCTGGGGGTGCTAATCTGGGATAATAAGACCAAGGCATTCTGAAATATTGGTTTGAATCAAATAACGGATATGCCACAAAAGTTGCAAGCAAAAAAGTGTTTCATTCATCTCTCATGCAAATTCCTATGGTCAAAATTTTCTCTTTCAAGCTGCTTTCCCATCTGTGAGGCAAATATATACATGTACCTATGATGAGCTTTTAACAATGTGCTCTGATATTTTATGCTTTGTATAGTCTCCTAATTAATTTGAATATTTTTAAAGTTTTACCTTTATAAGTTTCTTTGTATTTTCTTTATGAGTTTTTTATATTTAGACTTTTATCAAAGTTTTACATAGTTTTAAATCTGTATTTTTTAAAATTTGTTGTTAGCCATTTTGAGTCACATTATTGGGAGAAAGGTGGGATATAATAATAACACTAATAATAAAAGTAATAACAAAAATAAAAATGGTCACTGAGAATAGGTCATGGGGGCATTTTGGTGAAAAATAATTTATTCCCCTTGATATAATAAATTTGCAGTTCTTCTCATCTTGAGAGGAGATCAAAAACCAATAGGCCCAGAAGTACAAATAAGTCATCTTCAATGGCTATGCTTCAAACTGGAAGGAAGCATTGAGTGGAGTGTCTCAGAGTTCTGTTCTAAGGCTGTTATTCTTCAACATTATTAACAGTTCCTTAAAGGAAGCAGTGGAGGGAACCCTTATGAAGTTTGCAGATGATACCTAACTGGGAGGTTATGTGGCTAACACATTAGAAGACAGGGGTAGAATTCAAAAGGACATTGATAAGCTCGTATATTGGGCAGAAATAAATAAAATGAAATTCAATAAAGACAAATGCAAAATTCTACTTTTAGGCCAGAAAAAAACAAATACGTAGGTATAGAATGAGGGATACATGGCTTACCAGTACTACATGTGAAAAGGGCCCTGGGATTATCATTGATCATAAATGGAATATGAGCCACCAGTGTGATGCTGGAGTCAAAAATGCAAATACTATTTTAGTCTGTATCAATAGAAGTACAATTTCCAAATCAAGGGAAGTAATACTCCCCCTATATTCTGCATCAGTTAGGTTCATCTGGAGTACTGTATTCAGTTCTCAGTTTCCCCTTTTAAGAAGGATATAGACAAGCCAGAACAAGTTCAGAGAAGGGCAGTAAGGAAGATAAGAGATATGGAGAACAAAACATATCAGGAAAAGTTGAAGAAGCTAGGCATGTTCAGCTTGGTCAACAGAGGACTGAGTAGTAACATAATTGCGCTCTTTAAATAACTCAAGGGTTGCCACAGAGAGGAGTGTGCAGGTTTGGTCTCTGCTGTGCCAGAGGGCAAGATCAGGTCTAATGGTTTTAAGTTACAGCAGGGTAAATGATTCAATATTAGAAGGAACTTCTTGACAGTAAGAGCAGTTTGCCAACAGTACCAATTGCCCAGAGAGGTGGGGGGCGGGTCTCCTTTTCTGGATGTCTTCGAAAAGAGGCTGGACAACTACCTGCTGGGGATTCTTTGGCTGGAGATCCTGCACTGAGCAGGGGGTTGAACTTGGGACCTTGAGACCCCTTCCAACTTTAGGGATCCTTCCACACTACACTGTTAGAGTGCTATTATTCCACTTTCAACATCCTATGGAACCCTGGGGTTTGCAGTTTAGAGAAGGGCATTTAGAATTCTCATCTAGAGAGCTCTTTGGCCTCAGTAAACTACAAACACCAGAATTCCACAGGATGTTGAAAGTGGAATAATAACACTATAACAGTGTGGTGCAAAAAGGCTCTAAGATTCTATGGATCTATGAGAAGCCTACACTGTTTTGTATGTAAACTGGACTTTTTTACCCTCCATTGTAACCTGTGTTGATAGCATTAGCGGTGGTATGAAAACAATAACAGAGGTTCAAAGAGAGTTTTTGTGTTCTTTGCAGAGATCTTACTCATTTAAAATTTGAGGTTGGAAGCTCAACCAAAAACTTTCTGAGTTTTTTGCTCTTGACTACAAAACATGTGTTGAAAAAAGTAAAAGAAATATATGGGTTTTAAAAGGCCATTTACAGAAATTTTCTTCATTCGACATTTAAAGACCAAAGCTCAACAACTTTCTGAGTTTATATCTTTGACCACAGAACACATAAAAAGGGAAAGAATCACCACATGGCAACAGGTTCATATGCTTGCTTATGAGGGTATAATATTTGGCTTATTAACTGGGGCTCAGATTAATCACAGCATGTTTTTATTCCTTTTAAGATGGCTACATTTATTACCTAGATCATCTCTCACCTTGTAAAGAACTGGATGATAATAACTAGATTTCCTTTGTAGTATAATAAAATCTTCCTTCTTTTGCCTTCAATATCATAACTGGTCCTGGAACAGTGTTTAGTTTTTCAGAATGACACGTCAGTCCTCTGCTCAAAACTGAGTGCCAAACAATGATCTCTTTCACAAACAGATTGCCCTCCACAGCTGCAGGTATGCCTTGGATTTGATTTATTTGCGAGTTTCTTTAGCCTCTGCTCCCTGCCACCTCAGGTGCTTCTTTTCTGTGGGAAGCTTCCTTCTTGAAGGCTCCAATCAGGCTGTGCAAGCCCTTCAAAAACCCACCTCTGGTCCTCCTCCTTCTCTACCAGCAGCTGCGTGGCCAGCTAAGGATGGCTTGCAGCCTGTTTTCTCAGCACTACAAACCCTCTCCTAATTTTCCCCACATGCCCAAGGAAGGAGATGGTGAGATACAAGTATAGGGTCACCATGCTGAACCACCCTCCCTCCTCTCTCCTTTCTCTCACCTGGTATCGGCCCTGGATGCTCATTCTCCCCACCGTGCCTCAGCCCCCTTCCCACAGATGCACACAAATATTTTGACATTTGCAATTTTTAAATGGGGAGGGTTCTGCCCTCTACCAAATGTGGAGGCCCAATTGTATATGATTATATGAGTTTGATTCCATTTTAACTGCCATGGTTCCATTCTATGGAACACTGGGATTTGTCATGTCATGAGTAAGCCCTACTGGAGAGCTGTAGTGTCTCACCAAGCTATAAACAGGCCATCTCCACCCTACACTGTTATAGTACTATTATTCCTCTTTCAACATCCTATGGGATTCTGGGGTTTGTAGTTTACTGAGGCCAAAGAGCTCTCTGGCTGAAAATTCTAAAGGTCCCTCCCTAAACTGCAAACCCCAGGGTTCCATAGGATTTTGAGAGTGGAATAATAGCATTACAACAGTGTAGTGCGGAAATGGCCACAGTGGCTGTCATTTTTTGGTGTGAAAGAGATCCAATGTTATCAAAAATAAAATAAAAACACTTTAGAAAGCAAGGCTTAAACTAGCTGTTTACATTTGGAGAAAGAGAAGCTATGGGATGGTGGAATTTGTATTTCTAGTCCAAAAAAGTAACTTTTCCAAGTTCTGAGAGATGTAGCAGATTGAGTTCCTGCACTGTTTCCATGGAATGTTGTGTGAAAAATCTTCCGACTGCCCTTTGACTGCTAAAGATGCTACTCAGTACAAAACAGCAGGTAGGAAAGCTGGTTTTCAACAATACAGTACAACAGGAAGGCCCTTGTTCCAAACTGGAAGTACATTCTGGTTTGGACTTCATACCTGTATTTTCCCTTCCCGGAATGTAAGGGCCCAGTGTAAGTACACTTCTACAAAAACATAAACAGTATCAAATGGAGTTTTACCCTGAGAAATACAGTGTGTGATAAATCTGTATACAATATGTGTTGGCAAAGTCTCCTAAAACATTCTTTTTTTGTACACTTGGCTTTGCTTTTGCTCAAGAGCTCCACAGCCCCAAAAGGGCAAAATGTCCCCAAACAACCAGTCTTGGAGGCCTCTAGGGGTAGAAATTTAAGAGAAAACTCCTAAACCCCAGAGATCACAATCAGAAGTAGACTGTTCATGAATTAGTGTATTTGCCAGCGTATAAGACTCACCCATGTATAAGACGCACCCCATTTATACATTGGCAAATACTATTTGCCAGTGTATAAGACACACAGGCGTATTAGATACACTCCATTTTCAAACACTGTTTTTCAGGAAAAAAAGTGAGTCTTACACTCCAGCAAATACAGTAACTGGTTTTGGATAAGTGGAGGATGCATTTACTTGTACATCAATCCATATGTCTCTTAAATTTGCTAACTACCTCCCTACCAAAAAACAAAAACAACCCCTCCCCAAATCTCTAAAGCAAGCCTCCATTCTGCTCCTACCAAAATGATATTGTTTCAGCATTTTTAAAAACATTGTCTGAGATCCTGCATTAGAAGCTACGATTCATAATTCTGTGATGTTGTAGCTACTTAGCAAATTGTGATAATGCATATTGGGGTATCCTGCAGTGTCTTGTGCGATGTTGCAATGGCTCCATTGTTGACTGCCTTTGCGCAATGGTCCCAGAGGGGTAGCTATGACCATGCTCCTCTCCTGAGAATATGAGTATTGTGCAACACTGTCACTCACTTTTATGTGATCATAAGTCAGTTTATGATGATGTAAACACGCAACAGGATGCAATGCTCTGTCATTCAAACAAGCATGCAATATTTCTCCATTTTAAATTCTCTGGGCATTAAAACCTTCTCAAAAGTAGAAAAAGTCTGCTCACTGCCACAAGCAAGTGTCTCTGTCCTTCAATTATTCTTCAATTATTTTGTTTGAATTAATTATTTCCAATTATTTAGCAAGGGAAACTGGATTGAGACTAACTCTTTGTAGCAGGAGAGTGAATCACTGTGAAAATTTTATGTTATGTTCAGACAATCATTTAGTTGGAAGCAGGGGGAAAATGGTCAGAATCCACCAAAACATGTAATGAATGAGCCAAATAAAATAATTATAGCATGCTATAATATTTTGGAAACTATTATTTCTAGTTATCTCTAGTTTTGCCAACAACCACGGATTTTTATTTTCAAAAAAACTACAGTGTTATGGAAAGATCCTGTACTCCTTTAAATCATCTTTGAAAATGTGAATGCTGCCTGAAGAGAAATTGACTATACACCAATTTTAGATATAATGGCAAGAGTGGAGGTTTTTCACATGCAGTAAATTCCAGGAAGGCAACAGCAGACTACTTCTGTGTATTCCGTGCTTACAACTTCCCTATGGAATTCACCAAGTTGCCATAAGTCAACAGGTAACTTTAGGGCATGTAGTATAAACCCAGAGATACAAAATGGAAAAAAGAGCATAATTGTTTTAAAAATAAATGAATAATTATCTTCCATCTTTCCAGGGCTTTTGCATTTCTCAAGGTGATTTACAAGCGTTTGCCCTAAATGTTAACCAAAATCAAACAACGTACAATAACAGTAAAATGAGCAATTAAAAACAGAAACAGACAGAGCTGTTGAAACCATTCTTTTTTAAAAAATAGTGTGCATATGCCCACTCACAAAAAGAAACCTCAACCTTGCAAGATGAATAACTTGAACCCTGAGAAACACAAAAAGTCTTGGTCAGGCAGTAAAAAGGGAACAGAGAGGGGGTTGAACTAACTGTCTGAGAAAGGGAGTTTCACAGGTGATGAGAGATTGGCCACATATGGTCAATTCTGAACCACTGTATTGTGTGTCTGTGTGTCCCATCTTAAGAAACAGGAATACGTCTCAAACAAAGGGAGAACAAAAGTAAAGTCAGAGGTGATTTTCTTCTAATACATCTGGTGTACAGGATCTTTTTAGATCAATGGTTCTAATCCGAATGTGTACACATGTAGACTTGCCAAATAAACCATAATTGAGCCCATCAGTAATGTAATGTAGAAGGAAATGGGAGAACAAACTGGACAATTGACAGATGAAATTTCAATTTACTTGAAATTAGGTGCGGGCATCTTGGCAGCTGGACAAGACAATGAACAATACAAAATTTTGTTTGGTTCCAATTTTGTTGAGAGTTCATCACACATTCACACTTCTGTAATCAACGTGTGCCAGGGAAAAACACACAAAAACACACGTCACTGTATCCCAATCCTCCAGAATACAAGATTAGAGTTTTGAAAAACTGTTTGTAATAAAATGCTTGTTAGACAAATGTGAGTACACAAATGCATAGAAAGCTGTTTTAACATTTTGGTATAGTCTTTTTCAAACAAACTCTGCAGCTTGCAGACGAATGTGGATGTGGGTTGGAATGAATGTAAAAGCTGGAAAAATGAGAGAGGGAGAAAAATGAAGTTGATAGATTCAGCTTTTCAAACTGAGGATCTGTGGGGTAGCCCTAATTTTCTGTTGTGAGACCCTTTTCCACTGGGGATAGATTGTTATTTATTTCAACATATATTCATATACACTTCAGCCACTGTAAAGAGCTTTTTAAGTTGAAAACCAAAACTGAATTCTGAGGTTGAACAGGATATCTGGCTGCTTGTTGCTGCTGCTGTTGTTGTGTGCTAAAAGGTAACAGTTTGGGAATATAAAAACTTTACTTGAATACCACTATTTACAAGATAGCAGAGCTCCCTGCGTTGTGAACAGAACAGAAAAAGTGATATCCTTGTAACTTTCTTGCAAACAAAAAATAACAATGAGAGAAAATTCATGTTAATTAACAGATTATTTCTACAGATACTAAATATTGCACTATTAAAAATAGATGACCAAAGACTCTTGTGACTCATTAGAAAATAATACATTTATTATAGCATAACCTTCCATGGACTACAGTCCACTTCATCTGACACACAGGTTGTTATTTCGAGTTGCAGGGATGTACATATGCACGCACGTTTGGGTGGATGAGTATGTGAACAATGAGGTCAGAGGAAAATTAGAAAGAAAAGGGCAGAGTTATAATTAATTTTTTTTAAGCAATGGCAATTCACGACACAATTGGTGGTGATTTCAGTGGTAATCCTGGCATTTGTAAGCATGTTGATGCGCACCATGTGATAAATCTCAAATTTAAAATGAAGATTTTCAATCAAACATCAATCAAATTATTTCAAGGAAACACCATAAGGAAACTGTGGTGCTATTGGAGGTGTTGCAAATAATCCATGGAAATCTCAGGGCATGTTTCTAATCATTTCTCCAATTAATGAGTTATCTATATAATTTGTTCAATTTTGCCTTCATTAAATATCAGTAAAATGTGACTTCTGTTAATATTGCTTTCACTTGCTGTAATTGACAGACATCATAATCTTACACTACTCAGGCGTAAGTCTGAATGAGTTCAGTGGGATCAAAACCAAGGTAAAAGTGTATAGGATTGCAACTTTACTACAATAGATTAGTTAAAATGTTGTACTGGCTAAATCTTGACTCACCTATCGCTCTGAGGCATTTAGCAAATCTATTCATACCTATCACTTATGTTGGAAAGTATAAATGTCAGTTTATGACAGTGCTCAGAAAGTTTATATGTACTGTAATATATAACTACACAGTGACTAAAACATGTTCTTTCATCCATAATAGCAGCCTATTTATAGGAATTATAATGACTAATGAGTGAGACATCTCTATCTTACAGGGCTCTTGAAAACCAACACTATGTATTACGGCGTTTCATGTTTTATATTAGACTGTGAAATGTATATGAGTAAATGGAAATAGGAAAACCTCTTCTGGAGAATAATATTCTTCAGGATAACCACTGTTTTATGGTATTTTTTAAAAACCTTTTTTTTTGTCATTAAGCAATTTTGCTGATTCTGAATGCATTTAAAGCTTGAAATCAATAGGATTTTCTGCCAAACAAAGTCTAAGACATGAGAAAAACCTCTTCTATAAAAAACTCCCATAGATGTTTTATATGCAGTGTACTCATTTGAATGCCTGTTTCAAAGAAGTCTCATTTATTTTGTTGTCATCCACTCCGAGAGAAATGCATAGGGCTGCAGCTTACACTGCACAGATGTACAAACAGTGTTCACACATCAATTGACCCTGATCTTCACCATCATAAATGTAGTTCGGATTTTCGGTAATGTTTGGAAAGCATCACATAAGGTCAAAGAATCCTGAACACGTTCATCAAAAGAAATTTGACATATGTCTTGAAGGTATCAAAATGTTGTCAACATTTGCTATTTTAAGTGCCTCTTTATTTTCACCTCATTCTAATAACAATAATAATAACCACAACAACAGCAATCTGGACGATGAGTGCAAAAATAATATTATTAGAATGAGAAGAGTTAATTTTATTTTTCTGTAATGGCTGCAAAGAGAGAATAAATTTTGGGGTACACAAGAAACAATTTATTTTCAATAATGAATCTTCAAAAACAATGGCCACATACCTTGTAGGTTTCTAATGATCTAATTCTTCTTTTGTCTTCCTGGAATAAGCAATGAAGCATCAACTGGTGACTGAAAGATGCAGGTTGGTCCTGCTTATATTGGCTAACAGAGACATGCTGGAAGGGGCGGTACCCCCAAAGTGTTATTCAGCCCCCCTCCTTGAATAAGTGTACACAACACAGCTGCTGTCTTTACCCCAAGAGATCTGGAGAAGTTTGTAACAGCAGGCTTTGGAATGCTTTCATCTGTTTCGAAGAGGACATCAGCAGTTGCCTAGGGCACTTTTTACAGAAAAGTGGAGTAACCATTGAAATAAATACTCTCCTATCTCATTGCAGAATGGTGCTCTGTAACTGAACAGGCATACCTTAATCATGATTCTCTGACTAAGAGTGCCGGTTCAAGACATTTTACTCTCTGAGGTAAAGGGCAGGTTGGTGCCCTGTTCCACTCCACATATAGAATCTGACTAGATGGAGCACTGAATCTCACTTCAATGTTGGCAGCAAGACAGCATCTTCCACCATGCCTGTGACAACAGGCTAGCTCAAGGACAATGGGTGAGTAGATGCACTAATGTTACCAACTAACTATCGCAGTATCTCTTCCTTGAGGCAGCCATATTGTTCTGCTTAATCATAGAGCTAGCCTCATATGTTGTTTTGTCTGTTTGAGGGAGCCTAATTCTTTGCGGCCAAAGAAGAACAGGTATCCACAGCATGCATTCTTTAGTGAGAATAATTCCAATACATGCAACAAAGCTAAAGAGATTACTGTACTGTTTTGAAAATAGTTCACAAAGTGCCTCTGTAGATAAGAAAACCTAGTTTTCCAGGTGGGAAATGAAAAATAAATCAGAACCATGCCAAAGATGATCTTCATCTAGTTTGAAGACACAAATCACCTGTCACATGAAGAAAAGCCTCCTTTCAGATCATGCATAAAAGGCTGGTCTTTTACTCATTAGGTAGTCACAGACACACCTTACTATAACGTAAAACATAAGAAGGGCAGATAGGTCCTTTCCAGTCAGGTTTCTGTGCTTCTGTGCTCCACCCAACATTGCTTCTGTGAGCACAGCAACAATAGCCCCCCATTCAAAGCAACAGTTAGTAGTATAGGCTTGTGTCCATTGTTTAGGACTTGGAACTTGCTGATAAACCTCAGTAGCACTGAGCAACAATAGTTGAGGATTATATGCCTCAGGTGCATAATACCTAAATTAGTACTTACAGTTCACCAAGCAGAGTCTTTCGTGCATCAGTTAAGAACAAAGCAAGCGAGCAAGACAATGTCCCTTGTGTATAGGTCAGGCTTACTAAGCAAAGCTCACATTCTCTCACAGGCACTATTATGCTTCTTTTTTTGCAAATGACATCTTAAACCTGTGCAGTGAGAGCTCATACAGGACTAAAACATTTAGAATATACTGCCTCTGTTCCAGTACATCAACAGCTCACTTTTCTTACTGGCTTGGAGTGTGTTCGTGATTTGATTAGTTCAAAGTCAGTTTGAAGACCAAGAAGTTTTCATCCTAACTTCAGTACTGTATACTAAAATGTGAGTGGTTAACTACCAAAGTCCTAGGCTGAAGAGCAGCTTACCATCTTTATGTAATTGAATATGAGAGCAGCTGCTCCGTATGCTAGAACAAGGCTGCCTTGTTCATTAGGCATTTTAGGCACAGCACCTAAGGCCTACAAAATTTTTAGGGGCTTTGAAAGTAGAATTAACTGGGGAAAAAATTACAAGGATTGGGAAGAAAAGCAAACTTTCAAAATAAAGATATTTTATATTTTTATCCACAAAAATGATTAACAGAAATTTTTAAAAATGGAAATTGGTTTACTAAACAACAATTCTTGAAAACATAAACTATCATGAATCACATACATGAATCAAATATAAGCTTGCCTATGGCCTATGAAAACCTTAATGTGCCCAGAGAAGAGAGCCAAAGGTACATACAAACTGATTGAAAAGTCCCAGATTTTGCTCTTGTTCTTTCCAGTTCTACACTGGGTTAAGATAAACTGACCTGGGGAACTGGTATAAAAGGTCTCTGATTGTTTCAGGATCATTAAACTTTCATGTACAGATCTCCAAGTCAAAACCAGAGAGAACAGGAACCAAATCTGGGACTTTTTGGTCTTTTCAATCAATCTGGATGTGCCACAAAATGCTCAAAGATCTGGAAGTCAAGCCTTATGATGAACTACTGAGAGAACTGTGTTTGTTTAGCTTGGAGAAGAGAAGAGTGCGAGGTGACATGATAGTTATCTTAAAATATCTGGAGCGATGTCACGTAGAAGATGGAGCAAGCTTGTTTTCTGAAACAGTGGATTGAAGTTTACAAGAAAAGAGATTTTACCTAAACATTAAGAACTTTTTTCTGTAAGAGCTGTTCAACAGTGGAACAGACTGCCTCAGAGGGCCTTTGGAGGTCTTTAAACAGATGTTAGATGTGCGGTAGTTATGTATTCCACCATGGCAGAGGGCTTGACTAGATTGCCCTTGTGGTCCCTTCCATCTGCAAGAGTCTATCGTTCTATTGCTGCCAGTCTGCCTTTATGATTCAGTAGAAATTAAGTTGTTTTGTACAGCATGTCATAAATGTGTATTGAAAGAGTATGATTAAAAGGAATCACTGACTTCCTGCTAGCTTCAGCTATTTTTACTGAAATTAAGATCCCCTTCTCAATTTGGTCTATTAAAACTTGGCTTAGAATCCTTTCCACAAAAAGCATTAACACTGCTGGGAGGAAGAGCAAACCCATAACCCTGAAGCTGTGGAATGAATTACTGGAAGAACTAAGGGATAAATGTAAGGCACCCTCATATAAATTAGCATCTAGATGTAAAATTAGCGCCGCGGAATATTTATCTGTTCAGGGTTTACTTACTTTTTCAAAAAAAAAAAAATGAAAAATTTTTACTATACACACACACACACACATGAGCTCTTATTAGGTTTACCAAATGAGCAAACCAAAAAAACTTTTGAAGCGAACTTCTCAATTCTCAAGAATTGTAGGATTCTGAAAGGAAGGAAAGAAGGAAGGGAGGAAGGAAGGAAGGGAGAAAGAAAGAAAGAAAGAAAGAAAGAAAGAGAAAAGCATGCGACCCTTCGGTCCACAGAGGCTTTTTCTGTTTTGAATTCACTTTCTTCTTTCCTCAGTTCAGTTCTCTGTTTTGAATCAGCACATGGCAGTTGCTGAACTATGACAGGAGCAGCTGGAGGTGCTTGGTAATTACCTGAAACCTCTGCTAAGTGCTTCTCCTGCTGCAGTGGTTCTGCTTGGTGTTTCCCCCGAGGCACAGTTATTTATCAAGCATCTCCTCTACCATGCTGGTTGTAAAATTTACAAGTAAACATAAATTGACGAGTAAGGGCAAGACGTGTTCTCATAATTTAGAGTCCACATTAGACCAAAGGATAGCCATGAGCAAAAAAAACCTGTGGCATCTGTTCTGCGTATTCTTCACAGGAGACCCTTATTTGTTTAGACTGTATGTAAAGGCCCTCATGGAAACCTCTTCTGACGGAATTTACAAATATTTATGCAAGTAATGTAATCACTGCAAGGATTTGCAAACTAGGAATAAAGTCATATTTTGGCAGAAGAAACAGAAGTATGAATGAAAATATTTTTCCAAGCATTATATTTATAAATGAGTCTTCATGGTACAGTATGATTATTGAACTAAGATTCTGAACCAGGGTTCAAACCCCAGCTCAGCCATGGAAACCCACTGGGTGATATTGGGCAAGTCTCAGCCTTAAAGAAAGGCAATAGCAAACCTCCTCTGAAGAAAAACCCTGTGATAGGGTTGCCATAATTCAGAATTGGTTTGAAAACACATAACTACAAGTGAGTATGAATCGCTTCAAGTCTGAACTCTCCATAGAAGCCAAAATGACCAAACTGAAGCTATCTTACTTAGAACATATAATAAGATGACATGACTCATACGAAACAACGATAACGCTTGGTAAGGGGGGGCGTAGAAAAAGAGGAAGTCTATATTACAGCTGAACAGACTCGGATGAAGGAAGCCACAGCCCTGAGTTTGCATGACTTTGGGCTCTTAATAATGAGGTGTCTTAAGATCTCTCATTAATAGGATCAACCATTAATAAAAAGCTGACTAGACAGCAATTAACAATAACAAATGAATCACCTAGTCAAAAGAAAAAGTCTTGAGCAGACCCTATTACATATTCTTGATGCTTTCTATTTTATGTCTGTTCCCATCCCCACTGTCTCTTTTCTTCCTCTTATCTATTCTCAATATATGGATACTGACTAGTCAGCCAGGGTGTATGTGGCAGACAGAGAGCGGGAGCTCGAGGGCTTTCAGTTCAACTTGCGGTGTCAGTCGGTGCAGAGCTGATATCTGGATTCAGTATGGTACCTACTAAAGCCCACGCTCCAGAAGGAGAACTGCCACCAGCTACTACTAGAATGAATTCCAAGTTGTTATAATTTTTTTTATTTATACCCGGCTTTTTCCCAGAGCTAGAAGTCAAGGCTTCCATAGGTTAAAACAAACACTGAAAAAAATAAATAGAAAAACATACAAAAGTTTATAGCTAAAATGTAATTAAAACTATTTATAACATAGCCATCAAAAATTATCATTTCCATAGAATGGCACAGTATTAAAAGCCATTGCAGTTGTTCCCAAAATGGATTTTGCACAAAAATGTAAAAAGGTATTTGTGAAAAAAGAAATTTTCTCACAGAACAACCCTTCCCAACATGTGAAAAATCATATTAAAAAAAAACCCGCACAGAAGTCTTGTCGTCTTGCCCAGTGGGAGAAAAACTTTTAAAATTTATATTTTTGCAAGCCACCTTGGATCCCATCTCAGGAAAAAGGTAGTTATAAATTCAAGAAATAAATAAAAACAAATAATTTTTTAAAAAAAATTAAAGTGTTGTTTGTACACATAAGAATGCAAACAAAAATTTAGATATCTAGCAAATATACACAATGTATATCAGACGTATAACAGAGATTTACACAGCAACAGAAACAACAGCTTCAGAAAATAGCAGTTAAACTGTTTATGAACACTATTTTCATAACACTTGCCTCTCAATCGCTAGTTGAGAATCATTGCTGTGCAGTGCTCTCTCATTCCTGAAAAAAAAAGTGAACTGAACGTTGTTTTGGTTTTAAAATCCCAATCCTGCCCTTATGCACCGCAAGGCTGTATTTTCCAGAATTCTGGTTTATCATTCTGTGAAAACCTGGCCAATCACAATTAAACTGTGCCACAATCTAACAGACAATGCTTTGGTTATTCTGTCCTACATTTGGTGTAGCTTCTGTTTTATATCTGACAGTGACAGCAATGTGATAAAAAGAAATCTTTATACTGAATCCATGCCATTGATCACTTTCTAGAGCAGTACTGTCTGTTCTGACTGGCAGTGATTCCTCAAAGTCTTTCGATCAAGGCCTTTTTCCAGCTTTGATATTGCAGTCCTGAGCCAAGCTTCAAGATTTAGCATGTCAGCCATTTTGTCTGCTGCTGAGCTATGGCTCCGCTCCTGAGGCCTGCTTCTTTTTAAGTAAAAATATTTAAACAATCAAAGTTGATCGATTTTTCACATTTCAAAGACAAAGAAGCATGTGTCTTTTGAAGCAATTTTTTTTAAAAATTCAGTTAATAGGCCCTCCTCTCCATTCCAATAACACTAGAATTCAGTATTCCCTAGTGTGCATTAAAGGAATATTGACACTTTCTGCTAAAAACTGACTGAATGAAAGCATACCCTACAATTGTACTGACTTAGCAGGGGCAATCTCAATTAATCCTCCATTCTCCTACTTTTTCTGCTGCTTAAAAATTGTCTGAGTTTCTCTTTCTTCCTCCAACTTTTGCTCTTCACCCTCAGCTTGCTTCAGCTGCTGCAAAATGGGTTCAGAGCATAAAAGCAGTCAACTCATTTGGAACAAAAGAAGAGGCGGGGGCAGAATCTTTTCCTTCTCAGTAGGCTCTGGCAAAAGCAAACTGCTACAGCCTGTCGAAGCTTGGTCTGGGCTGGCAGCCAGGGGAAGCTGATAACAAACACAGATCAGAAACTCAGCAGTAACTTAAGTGGTCTTCAGTGGTAACTTAAGCAAGAAAACAGCTTTGCAAATGAGAAGCAATAATGGTCCCAACAGTGTCCATAAATCAGAGGCAGGCAATAAAAACACAAGTCAAAGGCAGAAATAACAGGCACTGGAAGTGAACAGGAGCACAGAAGAAATGGTCAGTTAATTACTGACAAAAGCTAGAGGAGGAAAGGCTCGATTCTTATAGGTTCCAAGATCAGTGCAGATGGTGCTTGATTAATTGCTGTTTGGCATAAATTCCCCAGGAGCAATGCAGGAGACCCTTTTGATGTCTACACTGGGCAAAGGTAGGTATGGATAGGTCATTCTCCATGTCAGAATGAGCAGGGCTCCCCACTGGAGCTGGCACTTCTGTCTCTGGGGTGGGTGGTGGTACTGTCTGCTCTGCAGGTGCTGCTGTAACAGTCTCTGTGCCGGGGCTCAGAGAAGGTTCTGCTGTCTCAGACTCTGAGGCCATTTCCGCACTAGCCTGTTATAGCGCGATGATTCCACTTTCAACATCCTCTGGAATCCTGGGGTTTGCAGTTTCAGGAGGGGCCAGCCGGAATCATTGTGCTATAACAGGCTAGTGCGGAAATGGCCCGAATCTGAGTCCAGGTCCTGGAAGCCTCTCCTAGCTTGCCTGTTCTTCTTCATTGTTAACCTTTGCTACCTTGCTCACATTCCGATGTTCCTTGGCCATGTTTACATCTGAAATGTTGGTGGATATGTGAATGAGTCGTCATTTGCCCTGCCACTAGCTCTGCTCACTCACATGTGGTTTCAGAGAGTGAGGAGCGGGGCACAGACCGGAAGTAGTAACAGTGGCAAAGAAAAGTCACTTGTCAGCCTGCCAATTCTCTCACTCAAACTCAAAGGATGAAGAAGTGCAAAGCTCACAAAAGGTATTTTTGCACCACAGCTTCTAGAATCCACCTGCCAGCATGGCCCAGATGGGAGGTTTCTGGGACTTGTAGTCCAAAAAATAACTTTGAAGAAGTATGTTGATGGTCTCTAAAAGGTGTTTTCTTGGTCACTCATCCACTGTCTCACTCTGGCCCAGGGGACAGACTAAGTAGATGGCTATGGCAACAAGGAGGAGGTCCACTCACTGTTACCGTGTTTGGGACGTCGTGAGTCTGTTGTGTCCTCAGGACACAAGCAAGGCCTCTCTTAATGCATGTAGTTTCTGAGCTGAAGCAGTTTTTCCACTCTCTTTAGGAATCAGTGGGGATTTTTTTAGGTCTGGACTCTGCAAGTAAGAAAGAAATTTGTTTATTTACTTGCAATATTGCTATACGGTCCAGAAACAGTCTTCACCTGAGTGGTTAATGACAAAAATAAAAACAATAAAGGTGAAAACAAGAGGAAAATAAAAGAGGATAAAGCCAGCCAGAATGTAAATCTAAAATTTACATCCTTCCCCTGATCGCAACAGCAAAACATTAATTCAGAGAACTGGAAGCACTAAAAAATACTAGTTTAAAAATGACTGGAAAGATAAAGAGGTCTCAACATGGTATCAAAAAGACCAACATATGGCTGCCATATGTCTCTGAGAATCTCTGGGCTTGTCACCAAAATGTTACTATAATCTTTCTAGGGGCCACCTGTTAAATCACATTTGACAGAGCACCTGAAGAATGACTAGAAGATACTCTTAGGGTCTAGACAGATAGATGTGGTGGAAATCCTTCAGATAACCTGGCTTCATGCCTTTTAAAAATTTAGCAGAGGGGTGGAGAATATAATGTAGGCTTCCAGATGTTAGTTGATTCCAAACATCATCAACCCTGGCCAATGATCAAGGATGATAAAAGCTGAGAATCCAACAACAGTGGAATACAACAGGTTCTCCACCTCTGCTTTATAAAGTTAATACAGACACCTTGACTTGTAATCTTGTTGGTGCATGACATTGTTGTAATACTCTGTCCAAGTAGTGTTGAGGTTGTTATATCAGCCTAAGGTTCTCTGTAGCATTGAAGCTGTTTGCATCTCCAGAGAGACTGCTGGATTTCAGAGTACTTCTGATCCTTTAGAGGGAATACAACATTTCCCAAAACAGGTTGAACACCACTTTGATGGGTGGGTGAACCACCCACTTGCAGGCACCAGATAAAGGATCACTCCACATACTGAAGACACACCATATACTGGAGTGGACGGCACTCAGTCAAGGATGGAAGAGGGTCAGCACAAGGAGCAGCACAATCCTTTGTTCTCTGACCTGATCTAGAAGTTTTCATCATCTAGTTCAACCTATTCTTACCTAAATACAACAAAATCCAAAACCCAAAAGCAGAGATACTATTTCCAAAGAATACAATGCATTACAGAAGCTTTTGAAGCTTCACTGACTTCTTCATCAGGCAAAGATTTTAAATGTTAACATCATCACCATTTTTCTCCTGTATGGTTTTTAACATCTTTGCTTGCTGAAGAAGCCAGTGAAGCTTCAAAAGCTTGCAGAATATATTTATGCTTTGGAATTGGCCCCAAAAAGGCATCTGTTTGTGTATTTTGGATTTTGTTGTATTTTGCTGCAAAGCCATGGCCTGGATATTTGCCCCTATTCTTATGTATTTTGGCTTATCCCTGCAACAAGTTTCCTTTTTAGTGTCATATAAAGCATGGAATTCAGAAGGGGCTGCAAATGAGGAATAGGAGAAGGTTCACTGGGTATATCCAATTGATCATTGTGCCACTTCTAAACATTTTTTGTATGAAAACTGGATTTGGGCACTCCTGGCTCAATATGATAAGGGTTGTAGAATCTGTCATTTTTGCCAGCAAGAAGCAGCATTCTTGCAACCTCTTCATCTGCACAATTATTTTGAATAATATCAATTGTTACGGATAGGTTTCTTTTGAGAGTCTTGCAGTTTTGTCAATCACTGCTGCGAATATTCTGGGATAAATTCCGCAGAACTTCCCATAAACTATTATAGAGGAAAGCCAATGACTGGGAACACTAAGGCTATTTTTGCACCATGTCACTATACCGCCATAGCAGTGGGTTGTTTTCAGGTCAGAAGCCGTGCTACTGCATGACATCATCACTATCCAGCTGCTATCCTGTCCCCAAGCATTGCAAAACCGCCATATTCTATTTCCAGAAAAAATCCCTTAAGAGCCTCCATTAGTGCTTCAGTCCTGTTAGTTGGCTCATTGTAATACTGTTATAGCACTTGATAGCACTACCAGTCATTGAGAATCCAGCATTGGGTGGGCTGTGGGTGTGTCCAGCTTGTCCTTCTCTCAGTGGTTCCCATGGCATGGTAACTTTGAAATCTATCACCTCTCTATGTTTATTTGAAAGTTCTCCTTTGAGTTAAAACTTTTTATTGTTTTTCATACATTTTTAGGCATTATAGCCTGAAAATGCAATAGTGTACTGCCATGTTTAGTATGACTTCCAAAGAAAAATACCCCTACTGACCAATCAGGGGTGGTGGTGGGGTGAGGATGGGGGCAGGGAGTGGCCAAGGAGACTGTGGTGCAGAAGGAGCACCAGTGGCAATACCACTACCCATCTGAAGGCAGAAAAGTACAGAAAACATTTCCAACCCAACATCATTGTGCAAATGGCAATGCTGCTATTGTAACAGTATATCATGCAGATGGCCGCTACTGTGGAAACGGCCTAAGAAGCAGCAAAAGGGGGCATAAATCATACATAAGCTCTGCTTGTGGGCAGGTAGGCTCTTCACATTCTCTGGAAAAGGAATGTAATGTTTGCTTGCTTGGGGCTATGCAAAAAGTCTTGGCAGCCTTTATGAACGGTGGAGATTTGTGGATAGGGCCAAGCAGAAATAAATCAGATTACTCCCAGTCCCTGTCACAATTGCAAGCATGCCAGCCTAATTCTGATCCACCCAATTTTCTTATCAGTCTGCCATTTTGTTTATAAAACCATGTTAAAATTTGCATTATTATTTTTGTGTGTAGCTTTCTTGAATCAATGCATTTTTGTCCGCTAACTTCTACACCAAAAATTGCATTACAAAATTCAGATGAAAAATAGAATCAACAACACAGAGAGTGATCGTTATTGTTATGTGCCTTCATCCCAAAGTCAAACTTTATTTTACTATCCGTAGACTCAGCATAGCAAAACCATCCAATGGTATGGTATAGATAAAATGCACCTAATAAAAATAGGATACAAATATATAAATAGGATAGGATGTGAAGGCGATCTGGCTGTGACATCTATTACCTCATTGATTACCAGGGTTGATTCGGCTGATCTGGCTCGCTAGGTGGGTGTCCCCTTCCTCCCTCATCACTCCATGTGCGTCCCTCCCAAAGCTGCGTGCTCAGTGGAAGAGGATGACCATCCCAGATAGAAGGAGTGTACCGTTCTTCGGTCAAGAGTATACGATAGCTGCGCTCCCCTGCTAGAACCTCCAACCAAGCTCAAGGTCCATGTGTCTTCATGTTAATTCTGGACTTAATGGTGATCCTAAGGCAATCCTATCTTATAGTTTGCCGTTCTTTTTCCTAAGGTTATGATGGCCAAGCAGGAATTCAGATCATGATCTCTCAGAGTCCTAGTCCAAGACTCAAATCACTGTACTACTCTGGCTCATAGAGGTGATAGTCATGCTATTAAACATGACCTTTACTGCAAACAATTCTGGTGAGAACCAGACATGCTGCCATTGGTAAGCTAAATAACGTCCTTTATCCTCTTAACTTTATCCCAACTCAAGCTACCAGTGGTAGAATTAAAACCCTGAAATGGACTTTTTCCCGCTTCTCACCCTACGCATTTTAATAAATGTCCATTTGTCTACACAGTCAGCCCTCCATATTTGTTAAGGGTAGGGGCACAAGGCCCCCACAAAAGTGGAAAAATTGCAAATATCAAAATGTATGTCTGTGTTTGTGGGAAGGTGGCTGAAGAATGGTGAGGAAGAGAACAGACACTTAGGATCCAAACCAGGTCAGGGAAAGGAGAGGGAAAAGGGATAGGTTGGCATAGTGGCCCTATACTTCCTCTCTCTCACCCATCTCCCTGTGTGGGGGGCATTGGGAGAGGGTGTGTGTGCTGAGAAATCAGGCTGTGAGCCCCCTTAGCTGCTTGTAGAGGAGGAGGGTACCAGAGGTGGGTTTTTAAAGGACTGTATGGCCTGATCCCAGCCACCGATGGAGAAGTTTGTTCTGTAAATGAAGCACCTGAGATTGGGGGGGGGGCAGGAGTTGGAGAAATTTGCAAATAATCAAATATGTGAAAGTGAAACCTGCAAATTTGGTGGGCTGACTGTACTTTCTGTAATTTGTTTCAGCATGTGTTGTGCAAAGTCATCCCATGTTTCTGGATTCTGGATACGCTGTACCATTGACACTCATCTCTGTACTTTCCATCTAAATGAAAGAAAGCTGTTCAAATATTACCTCAATGTCTGGTATCAGTAAGAAAAAAGAAGTTTTGTTTCTCAAGACAACTGAAACAGGGATTCAGCCTGTGCTGGATGAACTTGCACTTGAAGTCTTCATAGTTGGATGTGCTTCTAGATTCAGCCCTGAATCAGAATGTCCAAATTTTGGCAATGGCCATAGATGTGTTTGTATAGAGAAAGCAAGTACACCAACTGTACCTGTTCTTGGGGATGTTAGACCTTGCAGTGGTGACATATATCTCATCACATGCTGTTTTGCCTAATGTGATGCATTCATTAGAAGTGTTCCAAAATTGCAGGTAGTCCAGAATACTACAGGTTGACCAGGGCCAGTTCAAGTGTAAATATGAGTCACTCCCCCATTGAAACCGATTCATTGACTATTATTCTGTTTCTGGGCATAACTGAAAATGATACTCATCATCCGTAAAGCCCTATGTGAATTGGAATTAAGAGATCCCTGAGAAAAACTTTTCTCTCTATTCCACTGTCATTGGAAGCATGTTTGGAAAGAAAGAAAGAAAGAGAGGGCTACCTTGTTAGAAAAGGCCAGGCTAAATCCATCTTTGTCTTTCTGAAACCAGTCAAAAGCATTTTTATTCAGAAAGAATTTCAGTGTTTCAGTTGATTTGTTTGTGAAGTAGATTTTAATTCCTTACATCTTTTTTACTGATTTGCTTCTAGCTGCATTTTTAATTGATGAATTGATGAATGTTATATTTTAATGATAATACTGCATTTTAGCTCTGATTTGTTCTTGCTAGCCTACTTTTAGTGGACGAGAGAGAAGCAAAATTATTCAATCCATAATCAATTAGAAAATAGAACATATGGAAATAGAAATAAATATACTAATAGTATACATAATAAACCAAAGATTAATAATTCAACATATTACGACGGAGAACAAAAAAGATAAATTGCTGCCAACTGAGAAATGGCAAAGATGCCATTCTTAACTTTGACAGAAGTGACCACCCATGTCCCAGCTGTGAAGCAAATGTGAGATTCTTCTCACAGAAAGCCTGTTCCTTAAGTGCCCATAGCATTTCTCATCCTCCCTACTTATTTTTCACAACAGGATCCTTGTGCCTTGTTCTAACCCTTTCCTCTCACAAGTCTGCACTCTTTCCTCCCCTCTGCCCACCAAATATATTTCCTCTAATATGAAGAAAGCAATGCCAGTGTAAGCAGGAAAAGATGAAGAGCGGCAGTTGGCAAATAAAAGGCCCAGCTGTTGGGACACAGTTGAGCTTTTCTGAATCCTTAACATGCTTACTAGTAAATAAGTCCCCCTGAACAAAACAGTATGTATATTTGATTAAATGGGGAGGGAGAGAAGATGTAATTTCTTTTACGCTGTAGAACAAAGCGTTGTTTACAGCGATATGTGATGCAATGAAGGGTAGCACACAAAAAACTATTAAAACAAATACAGGGTTGGATTCAGCTTTAATCCCAAGTAGATCAAATTCCTTGAAATGCCCTGGAGAGTCAGCTCCAGACACGTACGGCCCTAATTTCAGCGGTGTGTCCGGAGCTGCTCCCGAGTTTTGCCCAGGACTTGTCCGAGGACACGTTGCCAGTAGACGCTCTGGCTTCCTCTCCTCATAATCTGGACTGGGATGCTCCTAAGGTGCCAGTCCACCCTGTTGAGACGTGGTCCATGACATGCAGGACCGTCCCCACTGGTGAAGGTAGTGCAGAAACCCAGGAGATACAGGTCATGGAGACTAGAGTCCCCTGGCGTGCAACTGAGGCGAAAGCAATCGCCGACCATTTAGGACTCTTGAACTGGTCCACCGGCATCATGTGGCTAAATGTGGTGACACATTCGCACCCGACAGCCAATGGCCAGGACCTAACCCAATTGGCCCTCCTTTGCATGTCCCCTTCGGAGCTCCCTACCCTTAAATTGGCTGTGGCGGCTCGAGGCCTTGTTAGGCTCGAGGCGCACGACTGGATGTGAGAGGTAGTGAGGATCCTTTGGCCCGGACAGAGTGCGAGTGTGCTCTATGTCATGGAGCAGCAGGGTCCTCATAAGAATCTTGAGGCTTACGTGGCACAGAAGCAGCTACTCACCATTCTGGCTGAGAAGGTACCCCTGATGGCTCGCGGGTACAACTTTGATCACGTTGAGTTCAAGACTCTGCTGTACGGAGGCTTGAACCGCAAGACAAGATTGGCCCTGGGCTTGGTGGACCCGGCCATGACACCGTGGGAAGAGTTTGGGAACAATCTCCTCAGGGTCGCCAACCTGTTGCGAGAGGCTGGCTCCCTCCATCCTCCCCCAAAGGCCCATAGGAGAGACCCTGGGAATTGGGAACCCGTATCGGACATGACATACTCCAATTACGGACCCCATTCCCAGCATAGGAAGTCCACGCCGAATTCTGTTCCTCGAGGGAACTGGAACTCATGCCCCACTCCCAGACAGGACAGGCAGTGGCAAGGAAGGGACTCCCGCAGTCAGCCCACTGCCCCCAAACCGTCTCCTGAGTCTGGTTCTCCCAGGGAAACGTCTGGTGGGTATGAGCCCCCGACCCAGCCGTCTTCCTCGGAAAGAGCTAGGATTTGGGGAATGCTGCGTACAGCTGGGGTAGATAGGACCCCATTGGATGGGAAGCCCACTTCAGAGCTTCTGAAAGCTCTGGAGAGGCATTTGTTTGCGAGGGACCACCAGCTGGTCCAGACTGTGACGAACGGCACATCTCCAGCTGGAGGCCACTCAGCTCTGGATTTGGACTAGGGGTGCCCTTGGTCCCGGGATCTCCCCCAGCGAGTTGCGGCTTGGCTGAAGCCCAACAGACGGGGCAGATTCAAGGTGACGGCAGGCACTGGGACCTATAGAGAAAAGAACCCTGCCACCCCTCCTGCAGATTTCGAAGCAGCGCCAAAAGCACTGTTCCCAGGACAAGACCGGGTGATCCCACCCCTGATGCTATCCGGTTGCCCGGATATGGCGGGGGGGGGGGACCCCAACCTAAGCCCTTCAAGGGAAACAAGTGCCCAGGGCGCACCAGAACCAGGCAGATTGCACCTCCCGCTGACTTGACCCCGAGTGCGAATCCTGCCATCTCGGTGATCACTGTGCTGTCGCAGCACCAAGAAGGATCACACCAGGCTAAGGTTCAGGAGGGAGCCCCCACAGAACCAGACAAGGCATCATGTGTTGCCAGCCAGTGTGAGTGCCAGGAAAGGGAGAGCACACTGCCAGCGGAAGCCAGCCCAACGCTTCCAAAGCTCTCCCTTGTCCCTGCTCTGAGCCCCTGGTTAGAAACCAGCAGTTTCCCCCAGGATTTTCTTGAGGCCGTGCCCAGGAGAATCTTCCCTCTCCGTGCCAGCTTTCAGGGAAATCCCAAGGGAGACTGGGAATTTAGGCAGCCAGAGGCTCCTGGCCAGCCAGAGCCCAGATTAGCAACGACACTCATCCTGGCACCCCCCAACTTGACTCCACTTACTCCCCTTTGCTGTAGTCCATCCTGGGAGATTTCAAAAATGGAGAAGTCCAAATGTCACCTGGAGGTGGACCTGGCTACTGCCTCCCCCTCCGTAAAGTTGTTCTGGTACCAGCTAGCTTTTACAGTCAGTGGCACCCAATGCCTTTTTACACTAGTGATCTTGAGAAGGGCCAAGGCAATTCTTGGTTCTGGCTTGATCACCATCCTGCCAACACATGCGATGCTTTGGGAGGCACTTGGATTGGATGCCAGCCTCCACTTTAAGTTGAAGGAATGGAAGGGTCAGCTGGTTGATCCCACCTCTGTGGCAATCCCAGAGATGGAAGATCCCGGTGCCCAATGACCCAATCTGAGCCCTCTAATTTGCCAGGCTTCCTTGAGTTGAAAGGAAGCACCAGCCATCAATTTGTCTGAGGCATTTGCCTCCATATATGAGGTGTTCGACAACAGTTGAATGGCCCCCGGTTTGTGGAGCGGAGATGGAGTGGAGACTTCTCTGAGCTCCTGGTCTTTGTAAATAGTTTCGCCTGGTATATAGTTCTGCTTGCTTTGGTATTGTTTGACTTGCTTTTTCTTTGTCAGCTATTTCTTTCTTTTTCACCAGTTTGGGTGGGAGACCAAGCAGGGTCTCCCGGTTCTGAGGTAGATTGGGCCTACAGAGTCAACCCTGATACCCTGAGTAAGGGTGAGTCCGACCGGGATGCCTGCCATCCCTGACTTTGAGGGATGGTCTTGTGCAGTGGTGTCCCGGGGGAGTACATGCGTAGCGACGAGGGTTTAACAACCCTCTCAGTAGAACCAGGTCTGACTCTGGAGTACCGACCTACAGCCCAGAATGGTTTCCGCCGTGGAGAGACCTCTCTCCCCTTTCTTTTTGCGTACTTGGACTGTTAGGGTGAGAACAGTCTTGGCCATTCCTTAGTTTGCAACGCAATTCGGCTATAAATTCCAAAAGTGTATGTCCACTCTCCGATGCCCCATAAGGGCCGGAGACCCACATAATTGGCAAGACACTTGGCCCCGGTGCATTGTTTCCAGTTTGCATATGTTAATAGAACATTTGCATACGTAGGTCCATCCATCCTGGACAATCTCCGGTTGAGTCAACGTCTGCTCTGGCAACAAGCAAGCATTGCTTACGCTTGCATTGGATTGGTTTTGATTTCTGTCTTTTAACTGGTTTGGGGACCCTCGCCGCCAGGCGAAGGCCAGAGTATAACCTAGTTCAGCTAAGACCAGAGCCCGATCTAGTCACGCTGAGCCAATGGGTATCATTGCCATTGCAACCGGAGCTTCAACACAGTCCCGGATTGCATTCCAAATTTACTCATATATCATTGGTGAAATACTGATGAAGCACAGTATGCAGGCCTGAAACTACCCAGAAGATACCCCTGCATGGAGGCCCCCTCTACCGAGGTGTGGTCAGACCATCTTCCACCTTAGAGTGACCAAGGTCTGGGACAGTTACCCCGTCTCCTCCACGTTAGCACCTTTGCCTGGCATTTTGTTAAAACCCACCGAGGTTCCCATCATCCCTGGAATTCGCAATTTGAACTCAGTTTCCAACAGGCTCCCTGCCGTTAATTTGCATTAAGCGTTCGCATTTGTTATAACCCACGCCAGTCTTCTCTCCTGCCAAGCAATAGGTTGATGGCCAAGGACATCCCCGGATCCGTCCGCTGCCCCCGAGGGGGCTGTGTGAGTCCAGATACATCACGGTTCCAGTCAAGGAGCCAAGCCCGTGATGACAACCTGTTCCTGTTCCTGCAGTTGGGACCCCAGTCAGCTGCTCTCCAACGAACTCATGACCTATGCTGCCCGCATTCCGGATTGTAAAGCCTGTTTCCAATTTGGACTGTTTTTGCTGCTTTGCAAACCCGCTCCTGCAAAGAGTTAGCACGCCTGGGCTAGCTCAAGCACAAACTTGGACTTTTTGCCGCTCCTGCTTCTCCTGGACTCGTGCTATAGTTCAAGCCCCGCTGAACCATCATATACCTGCATTTTCCAGACTCCGAACTTTCCTGTTTCCGGGGTGTGTGTGTGCAGATACTTTGTCCATACCTCACTTCCCCAGGATTACGGACTCCTGTTTGTACTGCCCGCATTTGGACATTGGTATTGCCCGCATTACTGGACTGCCAGTTGTTTATTGAATTTGCTCGCTTTTCTCTGCTCATATGCCCGCATCATTCGCCACTGGATTATCATCATCAACCCTGGCGATCAATGGGGTGACATATGTCGCAGCCAGATCGCCCTCACATCCACATTGGATTATCAATTGCTCATTTATTGTTTTTGGAATTGCCCGCATTCACTCTTCATTGGATTATGTTGGGAATTGGCCCCATTCTCCGCTCGTTTCAATTCTCATTGCTTATTGCTTACATCTTTGTGGAAATTGTTTATACTGCCCGCATTTTTATTGTCCATTGTTCAAACCATCATTGCATTGTATTATTGTCACTGTACCTTTTGCATTTCTGTATATGCAGCTAGGGTTAGGATGTTAGTTAGTGACTGTTTTTACTAGTTAGAAATGTTGCAAAATCCCTTGGTGTGATACGGCTCCAGACTCTGCAGACTTCTATTCGGCTCTGAATTCATTTTAAAATGTTTAATTGGAAAATGATCAATTTGTGTCAAATTGCCCATTTCGGCGGGGGGGGATTGTTACCACTGTGAACTGACCTGGCCTTTGGTAACTTTTAGATATCATTTTGATATCACAATTTGGCCCTGCTCTGCCACCAGCCAAGTGTTTGTGAGGCCACTGAACAAGCGCGAAGCTAGGCATGGCTATCATTTGCTGAGTCATATTTTGTTTACACCAAGGCAAGCCAGAAACTGCCAGATCTGCTTTAGGGGACCTCCCGAAACAAACACCTTCATTACAGATGTGTATTAAAACAAAGAGACCTCTGCCCCGAGGGGGCACCCTGGCAAACTAAGTGCTTAACTGCCGAGCTAGCCGCATCTACATACTGGCCATACTATTGTCAATTCGGTCCATAACTCAATCATGTAAATTCTGACCTTTTGGAGACATTGTCTCCAGCCCAAAACTCACTGTTTTCGCCCAAGACCAGACTAGCCCACGGTCATGCCTTCCCCTAATAAAACCCCCCAGCTCCGGGAGCTCCTCGGATCTCTCGCTGGAATGCTCAGACTTGCATTTGGACTGCTCTCCTGCCTTCCTGTCTCTTCGTTCTGCAAGCTCCCCTTGGCAGCCACGTCGAGCCCTCCTGCCCTCCATTGGATCCTTCAGGACTGCGAGATTGGTGACGTATCACCTGTTCCCCAAAAGCTCTATTTCCTATTTCTAGTTAGCAAGTGTGTTTGTGTTTTTCTTAATAATTGCTTAATAAATCTTATTGCTAGTTTGAACTATTTTGTCTGTTCATTGACCCGACGCTGTATACATTGGGTAAAAGATCCCCGCTAAGTTACCCCGCCTCTCGTTAGCCAAGAGAGTGCTCCAGCTAATTTCCCCATCTTGTTGTAATTGTTTTGGTTATTTGGGTGTCCCTCATGGGACCCCCAAGTCACAGAGTAACAATATGACCATTAGCAGTGGGGATTCTGGAAGTCGTAATTCCCTCAGTCTATTAAGACAATGCATAATGGTTTGTCTGTGGTGGTGATTAGCTATAGAATTCTTGCCTGCCCCAGGTGGTTGACATGGACTCACCCTGATGCCTATTCCTTATTTACAATTCAATATTCCCAAAACAAGGAAGCATCCTTTTTAGTAACAGATAAGTGGAAGGCCTATTTCACACCTGCTTTGTAAAGTTAAAGATACTGGTCAAAAACAGCATGAGGCATCTAGTTGTGAGGTGCTCCTGCTGATTGGATCGAACTTTATTGTTCCGCGATTTTGTTGTTTGTTTCAACCTATTTTAAACTACCCTCGCTCCCTCATACCCTTTTAGCAGTCAGTGTTTGGATAAATAATTTTAAAAAATGTTCTATGATGTTGCCTTTTTTTTAAAAAAAATTCAGGACAATGCCCAATGAAGTTTCTCAGATGTAAGGGCAACAACAATGGTCGCAAAAATCCCCTGTGTATAGCCATATATCCTAGTGAGCATTCATGGCTCTCAAAAGGAACTGAATCATAATGTGCGTGTAATATGAAGGCTAAAGTTCATGACTTTCCTGGAACCGTGAACTGCCCTGATTTTCAGTGAGCATTCTTGACAGTCCCAGATGATTTGATGAGGTTGGAGGGTAAGCAGCACATCTGTAGCTTTCAAAAGAGGTTTGAACTTCATTAACAAGGGCAGAAGCCCCTTGGTTTATATTAACAGCACAATTAAGAGAGATTTAAAAAGGGCCCTGGCAGGGTAAAGGGAAAAGTGGTATGGTGGCCAAATCTTGGTTTCTGCCTTATATATGGCACAGCAAAATGAACTTTATGTCACAAACTCTTGCTTCTGTTTCATACACTTTCTGTACCACTGAATTTCTTTCTGTGCCAGTAATCCTGCTGTGATATCCCTGTCCCATACAGCATGCTTACGTTTCTAGTGCACCCCATGTGGAAGCCCATATGGTATACACAGAAGCCTCATTTGTGCAATTGTGCCTTCATTAAGAAGTAGTACATAAAAAGAAACCACTGTCCTTATTTATTATTTAATTTAATACCCTGCCTGAAATCTTATACATTTATTTGGGAGCAGTAACCCTCATTGACTTTATTGAGGCTTACTTCTGATTAGATGTGCACAGGACTACACTATAGGCCCGATTAAAAGATTTCAAATGCCAAATAATGGCATATTGAAATAAGCTTTAAAATACAGTATCTCTGTAAATGCAAGAAGCATATGAAAGATTGCTGCTGTTGTTCTGTGCCTTCAAGTCTTTTCCTACTTATGGTGACCCTAAAGGGAACGCATCAGAAGGTTTTCTTGGCAAGATTTATTCAGAGGGGGTTCCCTTTTGCCTGTCTCTCAGGCTGAGAGGATGTGACTTGTCTACTGGATCTGCATAGCAGAGCATAGATTTGAACTCTCCAGAGTTGCAGTCCAAAGCTCAAACCATTACACCACTCTGGTTCAACGAAATAGATTGATTAGAGCTAAAAAAAAAACTTTCACCAAATGTTTACTAAAATGCTTGGTAAAAACAGAAAAGTCTTTCCCTGGTACTGAAAAGACATCAGAGTGGGCAACAGGCAAGCTTCTCTGGGAGCAGCATTCCCTAGCTGGGGTTTCACCCTTTATAAGATCCACTTTGTAGAATCCCATTTCCACAACTCAGCTATCAGAGGAACCCAGAAAAAAATGAGTAACTACATTTCAGAGTATGGAATGAAAGACTTATTGTGAGGGAAGAGATGAGGGTATTCCAAGAGCAATGGAATGGGAATGAAATTTCTTTGTTGGAGTAATGAACAATATTTTCTAATTTTTAAACTTACTTTTAGAATTTTTTTTAAATATAAGGCATTTTAGAAGCATTTTGACAGGAAATTTCCAAGTTTTGAGCCATTTTCTTAGCAATTGGGGTAATTCAGTCCCATGGCATCCAAAGCAAGTACCTGCCCTCCAGTTGTTTCTTGCAAAGCTCTAAGAATAAATAAAATAAATAAAACCTTGTAGTAGCTTGTTATTTCTGGACTGCTCTTACTGTTATTGTTTCCCCTGAGGCAGAGGTGACAAACAAGGACCAAGGGCTTCACGCAGTTATTGGGACCCGTCAGAGCAGCCCCTGAATCCCTCAGAGGCTCCCCAAAGTCCCTGACACTCATTTTTTTTTAAAATATGGAGGCAAATTTTGGGTGAATTTTTGTCTAAAAACCATTTGAAAACTTTCAAAACCAACTGAATTTGTGGCAGTTTATTTCCCCTACCCCCAAGAGTTCCCTGAACCTCTTAAATCTTCCAAAACAGTGCTGACGTGACCTGCTCAGTGGGTGGAATGGGAAAAATGGTCCTCGTCCCCTGTGCAGTTGCCCACCCCTAAATCTCTCTCTTCATAGTTTATATATAAGCTTTCAAAATGAGGTGCTGCAGACTCTTAGTGAGTAAATTTGTTCCTTTTCTCAGCACGTGCGATATTCCAACACTTTGTTTTGCTGGCCGGGAGGCTAGCAAAGAGCCTTCTTGTCTGTCTCCAGCAAAAACAGAACAGCAACGGGAAACTCCTGAGTGCCACCTGGTGAATAAACTAGATAATGACTTTATCTATACATAGAGGCCAATATCCTATATCTCTTCAGTGTACTATAAATATTGAATTACCGGTGGGCTATACAACCCTTATACAGAATAGTAACATACGTGGATAAATGGTCACAGCACATGGCTGATAACCTGTTGTGCAATTGCAATGTGATAAGTGCACAGGCAATGCATAAAGGTGATGCACATTCACATTCTACTCTGGGTACTTTAATGTGCTACTGTATGTGCAATAGTCTAAAACTGGGCAGTTCTGCTTGCACCAGCTCCAGCTGGATTAAAAAAAAAAGTTACCCTGCGTGCGTAGGACAATTTATGTTTGCATATGTCACTAACAGGATGCCAGCCAAAGAATGGAGGTGCATACCAGAAGAGTATTAGGCCATTTCTGCACTCAACTTATTCCACCTTCAACAGCCAATGGAATCCTGGGGTTTGCAGTTTAGGGAGGGGCATTTAGAATTCTCAGCCATAGAGCTCTTTGGCCTCAGTAAACTGCAGGCCCCAGAATTCCACAGGATGTTGAAAATGGAATAATAGCACTATAACAGTGTAGTGCAGAAAGGTCCTTAATGTCTGTCACAGAAAGAAGTAGTATTTAAACCCTCCTGAAACTGCTGATTCTCACCTGTGTAAATTCTCCCCGTCTGTTACCCCAGCTGAATTCTCTGCTATTTTTGAAGCCAGCAGAGGCGGGAAGACTTTAAAGGCAGTCTCACACAATGCTTTGTAAGAGAGGATTGGTGAACTGCAGTAGGCATTTTGATTTGGATGGCGCTATTTGTTGTGAAGAAAGATTTGTGTCTGGTCTTTATTTGATTAGGTAGCTATTTCTTCTCCCCCTTTGTACTTCACAATCAATATAAGCCTTTCAGTAGAAATGTGACTCACAGAAATGTTATTAATAAACAAATGATGCAACCTATAGATGTTCATGAAAAAATTAGTGAAGTTTAAAAAAAGATTGCTAACTTTCAACAGACTGTTTTACTGGTATCCAGTCCTTTTGCTGCCAGAGAATCCTTTCCAACTTGACTCCAAGAAACATCTGCTTGTCTATCAGAGAATGCTTATACATTGCACAGAACTCTAGGTATGCTTTATGTTTTTTGATCAGACAGTGGGACAGCTCTTCATAGATTTGTACCAAGTATGTACATCAGACCATAGTAACACCCCCCTGAAACTGTGCATTGCAGGGAAAGCATGAGTACAAAGTCAATGTGGAATCTCTATAAGCTTCCAACTGTCTCTAGGGTTCCTAAGAAAAGTTTGATGACCAAAGGATCAAGGCAACATCAATCTGGCCAGCCAAAGCCCATTCCCATTAGGCCTTTCCACTTATTGCATGGATGTATGATTGTGTTACAGAATATTCCTTTATAGTATCTGGTACATAATAAATGGCAGAGAATGGATGAAAACTGCAGGGGAAAAACCTAAAAAATGGGTGAGTGGTTAGGGTTCCCAGATCTCAAGGCCTGGCTCTTCTTGGGATGAGAGAAAGAATCTCAGAGTGAAATTCTGTGAAAAGGAAATGCCCTTTTTAATGGTGTGTGGCAAGCTGCCAATTCTCCTGTTTTCTCCCTCCTTCCTTACCTCTCCCTTTTTCACCTTCTTTTTGCTTCTACTTCCACTGTTTCAAGTACACTCATAATCTTCCTCCATTTCTCTCTCTCTGTCTCAATCTTTTTGGCCATTTCTGCACTACACTGTTATAGTGCTATGATTCTACTTTCAACATCCTGTGGAATCCTGGGATTTGCAGTTTAGGGAGTGCCATTTAGAATTCTCAGCCAGAGAGCTCTTTGGCCTCAGTAAACTACAAACCCCAGAATTCCACAGGATGCTGAAAGTAGAATAATAGCATTGTAACAGTGTAGTACGGAAATGACCAGGGATTCAGCCTGTGTTGGATGAAGTTGCACTTGAAGTCTTCACAGTTGGATTTACTCCTATGCCATTTCCACACTACTCTGTTATAGTGCTATTATTCCACTTTCAACATCCTATGGAATGCTGGGGTTTGTAGTTTACTGAGGCCAAAGAGCTCTCTGGCTGAGAATTCTACATGCCCTTCCTTAAACTGCAAATCCCAGGATTCCATAAGATGCTGAAAGTAGAATAATAGCACTTTAACAGTGTAGTGCAGAAATGGCCCTAGATTCAGCCCTTAATCAGAATGTCCACATTTTGGCAATGGCCATAGGTGTGTTTGTACAGTGAAGGCAAGTACACCAATTGTACCTGTTCCTGGAAATGTCAGACATTGCAGTGGTGACACGTAATCTTATTACATACTGTTTGACCAATTTGATGCATTCATTCATGTTGCTTTTGAAAAGTGTTTCAAAATTGCAGATAGTCCAGAAATAGCCTCTGTCTCTCTCACATACTCATGCACAAGAATGTCACCAAGGGACTCCAGTTACTTTACCAGACTGTCTTTCAGGTTTAGGTTTTGGCTCTGGGATGCTACTGATCTGGTAACCATATTAAAATGGTTCACTTTTGTCTTTATAGGTTTACAGTCTGGGAGGAGAGATAAGTGGAAAAGCAGAGCTAGCTGCTGTGGTAGCCCATCTGAGTCAGTTTTGACACAAGATAATGTCTTGTGATAATGTCTTTTTTTCCCAGGGGCTCCTAAACCAGGCTGAGAGAGGCCCAATCTCTCTCCAAATATCTTGAGAAATATAAACAAGAAATGCACAATAGGGTAGAAGCTGCATAATCACTATCAGTGCTGCAATAGCCTACCCTAACTAAAAAGGGCCACAATATTGTAAGTACCATTCCAAACTATAGTTGATGCTCCACATTCACTAGGGTTAGGGGTGCAAGCCCTTTGCAAAAGTGGAAAAATTGCAAATATTAAAATGTCTGTGTGTGTGTGTCTGTGGGAAGGGATCCGAGGCACGGTGGGGAGAACAGGCACTTAAGGTCCAAATTAGGTCAAGAAAAGGGAGTGGGTTGGCATGGTGGCCCTGTACTTCCTCTCTCTTCCCCATCTCCTTCCTTGGGTGTGGGGAGGCCATCGGGAGAGGGTTTGCAGTGCTGAGAAATCAGGCTATGAGCTGTCTTTAGCTGGTCAGGCAGAAGTTGGTGGAGGAGGACCAGAGGCAGGTTTTTAAAGAGCTGTGTGGCCTACTCAGAGCTGCAAGGGGGGAAAGTTCCCATGGAAAAGAAGTGCCTAAGCGGGGAGGCAGGGATTGAAGAAACTCACAAATAAATCCATGGAAATCAAATCCACAAAAGTGGAGGGCCAACTGTACAGCTTCAGGTATATGGGTTGAAATGCTCCCCTATGTACCCATCCTTGCTAACAGAAAACCAACCTGCAGGGAAGAAGCTATACTAGAACCTAGCAGGGCTACCATTAGTCATCCTAGGAAGCCACCTAACTGGGTGTTGCCCCTCTTCCACTACCACCACATTGTGGAATTTCAGCACACTAAGAACTTGCTCCTCAGGTTTCTTGTTTTTTCATTTTTTACCCATCTCTCCTCTTCTTTATATTTTTTACTGATATCTGACTGCTCTGGGAGGCATTCCCACTGTTCAGAAGGGTATAACTACACTGAAGAAAAAACCCCTTTCACTTCATTCCTGGAATATGCATGTATTTATTTATACATTTATTACATTTATCAGACATAATTTCATCACCCACAATCTAAAGCTGCGCAGTCCACATTCAATTTCAGTTGAAAAGGGATGCAAAAATTATAGGTATTAAAAAAATGGCTTAAATCTTCATAAAACATATAGGAAAAGATATCTGCAACACTGTCACAAACCTTAAAGAGATCAGTGTAGCCTAACAGTCTCATTACCACCACTATCACATGTTTTATGACTTTACATGGACAATTCTAATTGTATCTTCACATCCTATATAAATAAATAAATATTTGCAGTATATTCCATACAGCAGGAAAAGAGGCTCAAAAGCCTATGCTAAATTGGTTAATCTTAAAATAGCCTCAAGATTTCATTTTCCTTCCCCCTGTTTATTACTGGGCTCTTCCAGACTGGTGCAAAAAATGAAAACTCTCACAACAGTGCCCCTTGCTAAGTGTCAGGAATTAGTGTTAGGAAACTTAGCAAAGCATACTATGGTTCTTATGGGAAACACACACACACACACCCAGCCAGACAATAATACAAACAAATCTAAGCAGCAAAGGAAAACTACTAATGACATAAACTTCACTAAAAATGGCAGGAAATATAGTTTAAATATTGCTAAAGGGTTTAGCTCAATAGTAATGTAGATCACAAGAATCACAGGCATTAACTACAGATCAAATGCTCCAGCTGTTAAAAGTTTATGTGGCCATATAATTTAGTATTCTTTGAATTCACTCCCTCTCACATCAAAAAGGGCTCCATCAAATCTACTTCCAACTGTTTGCATCCAACCACTTTCCTTTAGTTGGCAATCCTCTCATGGGCATTTGGAGAGACCTCATGGGGCTCCTCAGAAGTTTTTTGTAAAGGACATCTGTGACAACCTGGAAATGGCCATGGTGGTGCCAGTGCCACACTGCTTACAAGGTAGGTTGGGGTGGGGGGGTGGGATTTTGGCTGTTGCAGAGGCAGAAACACAAACGACCTCTGGAATGATTTGTTTTTTCAAAAAAGAGTGAGTTGTGATGGCATAAATCTGACTTATTGTAATTCACCAACTGGACAATGCATTCTATGCTGTTGTACAGCAGTAAATAAGTTTAGGTATTCTTAAAAACAAAGCAGTCCTAAGTAACATGGAGAACAGCAGTGATAGTTTCCTACAGCATCCTAAGACCTACCAGTTTATACCATCTAAGGTACATCCTGGGGGGGATTTTTGTATTCCCAATTTGGTCTTCCTCAACACATACACTGACAGCAAGCACTGAAGTAGCTGATGAACCTGAAGTGGGCCTGCCCAGGCAAACAGAAAAGTTTTAGATCCAGCGGATTCTCCTTGAGCCCTGCCAGTAACATCTCATTTTTGGTAAGTTAACATCTCATTTTGGGAGAACTACCACTAGTAGCACTCCACTGCTTGGGGGAAGCAATGGCTGTTAGCATGACGGAGCCCCCGCCCCTGCTGTCTCCAACAGCTCTCTACACATGGAGGAGATACATAGCACAGCAACAACAAATGGCACACAAGTGAAAGCACAAATTTAATTTCAGCCAACAACCAATGTGTAATTTGTAACCCCTTCCGAGCATTGTACAGGTGCATGTAGATGACACTGGGGCAAGGGGATAGGATTGTGCTCTAAGGAAGTAAGATTTGCATCAGTGCATAGATTTTAATCTAACCTTTCCCTTTGCTCCCACAAAACCAAAACAAAACTACAGAAAACCAAGTTTTAAGTTTTAATATTTAAAACATAGTCTTTTAGTTGAAGGTACTATTTAATGCTTTTAAAACTTTTGTACTTCATACTGTTTTAACTGCTCTGTTTTAATTCATGCTGTAGACTGCTTTGAATCCCATTCAAGAGAAAAATGAGATGTAAAGAAAATAAATATATAAATAAATATCCCTTTCTCCTTCCCCCCATGGCTTCAATGCTCCTGGAAATTTTAGTTCTCTAGCTGAAATACCTAAAAATGAAATAATTCCCAAGTTTAAACCATATCTGTGCCATGCACTCATTAGATAAATTTGTTCCCACCCTGTAGAACTCCCTTCTGCGGGAGGCTAGTTTGGCCCCCTCCTTGCTTTCCTTTCGTAGGCAGGCAAAGACATTTCTTTTTAAACAGGCCTTTAAAAGGTGAACTAGAGACCTTTTATTTATTTATTCACTGTTTTTAAAAGTTATTGTATGTTTTATAATTTTCTATATCGTTTAATGTTTAATGTTTTAATTGTTTACATGCTTTTAATATTTTTTAATCCTTTGGAAGCTGCCTTGGATCCCACCCTGGGAGAAAAGGTGGCATATAAATTCATTAAATAAATAAATAATAAATATTCAAACAACTTTTTTTTCTTGGCCTAAATTCTCCCATATTAATAATGATTATGACTATCTTTATTATTATTGGCATCATCATCATCATTTGGATGGCCATTCTTTTATTATCTATTAATTGTTCATTGTCTTTCTAGTTTTGAATTAATTTAGCACTAGATTGCTCAGTTTCTTCTGATTTCTAATACGACACTGCCCTCTTGTGTTTATTATTTTTGATATTCTAAAAAACTTTGCATTGTCCAGTTACAGTCATCCTAATGAGATTTGTTTATACAGGCAAGTTCAGTGAAAAGCCCTTTGAACACTGAGTATATTTAATCAAAATATTTAATCAAAATGCCTTTTCTCCTCTATTTCCTTAGTGAGACAGCTTTGCATTTCTCTTTCCTTTGAAGGCTCTTGCTTAACTATGGAAAATGAAACTATTACAATAACTGTTTGGGAGACTGGACTTAAATGCTGACTCTGCACTTTATCAGAAATTGTGCATTGGACACTAAGTCAATTTATCTAGCCATAGCAATCTGGACTCAATTTTACAAGATAACATCTGGGTCCCAGAGAATGCATTCCTTATGTCCATTGTTCATAATCTCTGAAAAACAGAAAGAAAAACAAGGGTTGCTTTTGATCCCCTCCCCATTTATTATTACTTTAATTGTAAAAAGATTTACAGCCCAAAACTTTTCATTACAGATGGGACAACTCACTTCAGGACAACTCACACAGTGATAATTAAAACCTATTAAACTTTCACATAAGAAATCTATATCAAATCATCATCATCATCAACAACAACAACAACAAAAACTGTGAACAGAATGAAATTTCAAATTAAAATGGATTGTAACTGCATTTTCGTAGAATGTTTCTGAATAAGAATATTTTCGAGTGGGACCAAAATGCATTTCAAGATCATACCAACTGAATAAAAGAAAGGGGTAATGTGTATTCTTCTGAAAGCTCAGTCTGCTGACTTTAACCAACAAAATTAGTTAGAAATATTGACTTCTGGTGTATCTGGAGAATAATGAAAAAAAATACATTGGAATCAGATCATCTTTTCCAAAGAGTGGCTTGTGGTTGTTGCTTGTGGTTGTGTGTATATATACCCCTGAATGTTGATCACAAACATACACATGTATACAATTTTGTTCCATTTTACCTTTGATTAAACTTGTTCTTCAGATTTTTGTAATCACCTGAAACATTTCAAAATTGCCCACAGATTTGCCCACAGATGATAGATCAGATATAGCATGCAACACTAGCTCTGTCATGCCTCTTTCAAGTCCTTGGAAAATAAATGATCTTTAATCTCTCTAAGGAAATGTCAGTTATTTCAGTTAAGGAACCACTTAATTCAGTAAACACCACAACAGCCATGAAGAAGAAAAAAGTATGACAGTAATAGAAAGGTGCCCCTGGCTTCTAAGAATATTTACAGTTAAGTCAGACATTTATCACAACATTATGGAAATTTACTGTAAGGAAATAAGTCCATGCCATGAGTCAGTCAGTCTCCTTCAATTTAACATACCTCACAGGGCTGGTTGTGAGTATAAAATGGGTGGGGGAGACCAGGTGTGCCATCTTGTGTTCTTTGGATGAAAGGAGGGATAAAAATATCATAAGTAAAATAAAATGCCACTGTGGAATTTACAAATGTGGTCCTGAAGGAATGAGGAAATTACAACAAGGGAGATGTTCTTACACCATTTCTGCTTGACAACACTGTCCTACATTGTCCTGTCATGATGCCAGCAGCACCTTTGCTGGGATGGGAGTGTGCCCTCAACGATCCCCTCTGCAACAGAGCAGCTGTCTCCAAAAGGGAGTGTGCGTGACACAGGCCTTCCTTCCACAGCACCACTAGCCTCTTTTTCATGCTGCATTGGGGATGGAAGCATGTGAATGTGCTTCTGCCCCTTCTGCATGGCTGGTGGCAACGAGAGCGGTGCACAGTTGCAGGTGCTTAACAGATTTTTTCCCTCCTTAAGTGAATATCCCACAATTGCGCCAGGTGAGGATGTGTTGGCTGCGGGACTGTGATGACATTGTGCAAAAGCACAACTCTTGGACTGCTGCCAACACATCTCCGTCACAGGATAGCCTCATTGTGTGGAAATGGCCTTACCGTCTTTCCCTAATTTCTATTTCAAGTTGGATCAAAGAAAATGTGTATGCTATACTCTTAATTATGTTTTTTAAAAATGTGGATAGAGAAGACAGAAAATTATCAATTAAGCTTCAAGATGTATGGGGAACAGGGCAAACTTGTTGACCTTAGTCTCAAACACTATACCCTCCAACTGTCCTGATTTGGCAGGGCCAGTCCTGATTAATCCTCTATCATTCCACTTTTTCAGCTGCTTTCAGAATGTCCTGGTTTCCCTTTCCCCCTTCCATTTTCCCCCTTCAACCTCAGATTACTTCAATTGCTGCAAACTGAGTTCAACATGCAAAAGTAGTTTGCAATCACTTAAGTCAATGCCGGGGAAGAGGGGAGGAGGAGGCTGAATTTTGCCCCTCCTAAACTCAGTACATAAATTACAGGGTTTCTCTATTCAAAATAGTAGTTTTGTGTGTTCTTCCTCATTAATAACTTTTGTCCTCTTTTTGCCTGTCCATACCCTTTTGATTGCACTCTGGTGTGGCTTCTCTACATGTGTCCTGTGAAATGTGAGAGCATGGTGTAGTGGTTTGAGTGCTGGACTATGCTGGACTATGCTGGACTAGGGTTTGATTCCCCACTTGGCCATGGAAAACCACTGGGTGACCTTGAGTGCATCATACACTCTCAGCCCTAGACAACCCCATAATAGGGTTGCTTTATGGTCGCCATAAGTCAGAAGTAACTTGAAGGCACACAACAAGAAACAACAATGATATAGAAGATAAAGATATTTGAGGGGCATTGGTCCTCTGAAGACATTCTGAAAAGGTACTGAAATGAAAAGAGGGAATGTCAGAATACTTTGTCAGGGATATTACAAGCACCATCCAGTACATCTCCACAATACTTATGCAGCCACCATCATCCAATATGCTTATCACCCATTTGCTGAGGGGTAGAAGTAAAAATCATAGTTCATCCCTGCAGCTAACAAAGTGGTTTGATTACTAGGGCAGTATGCTAGAAAATGTAAGGAATTTATCACATTAAAAAACTGACCAAAAGTAGACCAAAACTCATACTGAGATGATTTTCAGGACATAATTTTATCCAAGTGCATATGATAATCTTTTCCCTTTTTTATTTCAGTTTAGAAAGGAGTGTGGAAAATGAACATTAAGAATATGTCATATTTTACAGGTGAACAGTTTCTTTCTTTTTATTCATTTAATTTAAATCCTGCCTTTCTCCTGATACGGAACCCAATGTGGCCCACAACAAACTAAAACAATGTACAGATAAAACCTATCTGATACAAAAACTTAAACATTAAATGAACAATTCCATTCAAAACACTAAATGAAAACTGTTTTAAGACATATTAAAATGTAGTTAAAAGGGTAAAAGTATAACATACTCCATTTAAATACACTTCTATCACAGTAAGTTAGATGCTGAAGTCCTGCGTAAATAAAAAGGTCTGCCTGCCAGCAGAAAGATAACAGGCAGGGGGTCAACAAAAGGAACTCCACAACTAGGGAGCGGCCACCAAGAAGGCTCTCTTCCATGTAAAACAAACAAGCAAAGTTTCCTTTGGACTACTGCAGGGTAGAAATGTGCCATTGATACAACAAAAGTGGAAGCAGCTAGATCTGTCAGGGCATATGGTCTTCACATGCTGGCATAATTCTCTCCATTAGCTCCCCCATCATCCAGCTGCATCACCCAAATGTTGGAGTGGTAACATCTGAAGTAGATTCTAAAGCTAAGCATGAGTGGGGGTTTAAGCATGCAAGCTTATACACATGCAGGAGGTGCCACATTGCAGAACATTCACTGGCAATGTCTGGCCCGCAGGGATGCAACAGAAGGGATACGTGAAGGGGTGAAAGGCCAATAAGTATGCTCCTGCTTTATCTCTGATGCAAGTCTAATCACAGGATGATTGGATGCCCAGACAGGGCTATAAACATCAGTTATACTATGTGTAGACTCAGTGAGACCTCTGTTACCACCGTGAACTGGCCTGGCCTTTGGTAACCTTTAGATATCGTTTTGATATCATAATTTGGCCCTGCTCTGCCACCAGCCAAGTGTTTGTGGGGCCACCGAACAAGTGCAGGCATGGTTATTATCCGCTGAGTCATATTTGTTTACACCAAGGCAAGCCAGAAACTGCCAGATCTGCTTTAGGGGACCTCCCGAAACAAACACCTTCATTACAGATGTGTATTAAAACAAAGAGACCTCTGCCCGAGAGGGCACCCTGGCGAGCTGAGTGCTTAACTGCCGAGCTAGCCACGTCTACATACCGGCCATACTATTGTCAATTCGGACCATAATTCAATCATGTAAATTCTGACCTTTCGGAGACATTGTCTCCGGTCCAAAACTCATTGTCTTCGCCCAAGACCAGACTAGCCTACGGTCATGCTTTCCCCTAATAAAAACCCCTAGTTCCGAGAGCTCTTTGGACTGCTCAATGGACTTGCGTTCGGACCGCTCTGAAGTGCTATCCCGTCTTGTCGCCGCTTCGTTCTGTGAGCTTCCCTTGGCTGCCTCGCCAGGTTTCCTTCTCTCCAATTGGCGTTCTTCAGGACTACGAGAAAGATGGCGTATCACCCATTCCCCAAAACTCCCTTTTCCATTTCTTATTTAGCAGTGAGGCTGTGTTTTCCTTAATAATTGTTTAATAAATATTGTTGTTAGTTTGAACTGTCTGTCTGCTCACTGACCTGAAGCTGTATACATAGGGTAAAAGATCCCCGCTAAAGTTACCCTGCCTCGTGCTAGCCAAGAGAGTGCTCCAGCTAATTTCCCCACCTTTGTTTGGTTTGGTTTGGTTATTTGGGCATCCCTCCCGGGACCGCCAAGTCACAGGGTAACGCCTCTGTTTGTTTCTGATTGCCCAGCATGTATATAGTCTATAGATGCACATAGGGGAGGGGGACCTGCAAAATACCATGGATAAAATGAGGAGGGAAGAATAAGGTAGAAAAGTAATTGTGCAAGACCCCAGCACCACCACGACCACTAAACAATAAACTTAGTGAAAAGAAATGCATCTCATGTATAGACTTTTGTTACATGAAAGCAATATATGTGATAATATTTTTATCTGTAAAAACATATGTTGAATATCAAAACCAAACAATAATACTAAGAAACGCAGTCATCAGTAATTTGTAATTACTCTATAGAAGCTCCCCTCCAAACATCTGGGGAGAGGAAATGGAAAGTGAGGCCATTTCTGCACTACACTTTTATAGTGCTATTATTCCGCTTTCAATCCTGTGGAACTCTGGCCGTTGTAGTTTACTGAGGTCAAAGAGTTATCTGGCTGAGAATTCTAAATGCTCCTCTCTAAACTGCGAATCCCAGGATTCTGTAGTATGTTGAAAGCAGAATAATAGCACTATAACAGTGTAGTGCAGAAATGGCCTAAGTTCTACATTCAGACCTCCTTGCAGACCCATGCAACCCACCTCCTTTCAGATTCATGAATAGTGAGCCAGGATCTTCTGCTGTTAAGTGCAGTCAACATTAGGTGTAGCAAATAAGAGAGGAGGGAGATAAAAGCAAGTAGCAGGGACATTCTTTTGGGAAAGCCACTATAAGGAAGGGTAGGAGTCTGTTCCCTGATTAAAAGAGGGGAAGGAGGCTCTGGATTCCTAATATTGCCTGAAGGACTGCTTGTATTGAAAGTCTGTCAGAGTACTGTCAGTTTATCATAGGAAAGGAGGAAAGGGGAGGTTGGGACTCAGGGAGCATCACAATTGTGTGGATGGAGATATAGATGGGAGGATGACATAGATGGGAGAGACAGCAGCCATAGGATGTTGGTTGCCTCCAAGCTGTCCCCCAGCTCAAATAATGTAGATAGTCCCCTACAGTCCCCCTGTGTTGAAAATGCTTGTGAATGCCAGGTTGGTGAATGGTAAAACAAATGTCATTGCGAACCTGATCCTGGACGAGCATGTTAACTTGGTTTGTACTATGGATACTTGGTTGCATGAGGTGAAGGGTTGTATGTTGCTCAGCTTTGCCCACCAGGGTTCTCTGTATAGCTGCTGGTAAGACTAGGGTGAGGTGGTGGGCTTCCTCTGGTCTATTGCCATTCCAGCCCTTTCATCAGGTGCCCTACCACAGTCTACTGAGTTTAAATGTGTGTCTCTGAAGGTATGTGGCCAGGACAGAATAGAGATTCTGCTGGTTTACCACTCAGTGGTCTCCCTTCCTGAGCTTGTTTGGGTGGTCTTGGGGTTGGATGTCCCCAGCTTGTTGTCCCGAAGGATTTCAACATCCATGCTGAGAGTGACTTGTCAGGAGTGGCTCAGGGCTTCATGTCCACCATGACAACCAAGGATTTGGCCTAAGTGCTGTCTGGCCACACTTATGTTGCCAAGTAGGATGACAGTGATATGGGAACTGTCAACAGTTCCTTTGTCATGGACAGATCACTACCTGGTAGCGTTTAGACTTGTGGGGATTTGGAACATCTGTATGAGTGGAAGAACACTTTTTCTTGTACTTTGCAGATAAAATTGTTTGGATTTGCTCTGACTTGGATGTTACTTTAGCCTCTGCATGATCAATGCTTTCCAATTTGTATAGGCCAATAAGATGTGGACAGGATTCTTGGCAAGGTGAGATCTACCTTGCATGTGAATGAATGAATGAATGAATGAATGAATGAATGAATGAATGAATGAATGAATGAGATGTGGAACATCCATGGTTTGCTGTGGAAAATAAGATGCTGGACCAGATAGACCTTTTGATTGATGGGCTATTATATGTCTCATGGTCCTGTATTTGTATTCTTGTGTGACAACAGTGGCCCTACAGTAAATGCATTAACACCACTATATGTACATTCTGTGGACGCTTAAACTATACTTTAATAAGTGGCCCTATATGGTCTGTTACTATCAAATTCTTTGCAAACAACAGGATAAGCTTGCTGAATAATATGGGGAAAACAACCTAATCCACCATTGTGTCATATCCCCCACTCCGCAATACAGATGTTGAACAGCACCCTAGCACACCATATAGTGGACTTAGAAAGAATATAGGGAGAAAAATCAGCACATACATTTTTCTTCTGGCAGTCCTCTCAAAACTGTCAACAGTATAAAAGGCAAATTAAATGTTTATGAGTAGTTGATACAAGATTACGGTCTTGCATCTGCTTTTTTTGTGATCATTTATGTCAAGATAATCCTGACTCTTAAAAAAAATATCTGTGGACTTGATCTTGATTTCTAGGAAGAGCACTAAATTATTCCATGGAAAAGAAAAAGAGACAGAGAGACACTGAGAGACACACACACACAGGGAGGGGGGAGAGAGGAGTCTAACTATACCAGATGTGCCATTATTGGTAGATGGAAGCAAGCAAGCATAAACTTAAAATATTGGCTAACTGTTTTTCAGGATGGAATTTCAAAATGAAATTTCTCTTGGTCAAATAAATTTACAAAATGGATACTTTTGAAGTTCTGGATGATACTAGCTATTCCTCTGATCCATATTACAGCAAGGAGAAAAAAATGCTTTCTCCATTTTTTCATCTAATTGCTATACTCAGGTTTGGCTCCATTTGCTGAAACTAACTCAGTGCAGAAGGGATTCACTGTAGTCACTGCTATAATCCCATGTTCTTAAAAATAATAAATAGTGAGATACTAAGCAAAAGATACGTTCCCCTGCCACAACATCTGATAACTGAGAAGCCTTTTATTTCTGAGGTACAGTGGAGGTACATTTCACTTTTACTGCTAAGAATGTGAGATGCTCCTCCTGAGTCACCAGAAAAACCCTGTGGGCTGGGGTGCAACTCCAGCAAGCACAGAGGGCAAATATTTTCCTCTGTCTCAGAAGCCCATGTATTCCTTCTGTGGACTTCTGGAGAGGATGACCAATTAGTCACTGAAGGGGATGGAGACTACTCTTTGCCAGCCCTGGAGGGTCCAGAAGGGTAGGATAAAAGTGGCTCTTGAGCAACCTTCCACCTTCCCACCCTGTGCTTGTTGCATTCTCTGTCTATGCTACTTACAAGATTCCACAGTTTTGTCACAACTTTAGCAGTGTGTCATGGGGCAAGCTCCAGCTTTTTTGGGTGGGGGGTAGTAAATGGGACCCACAAGCCCATTCATTGCTCTTTGAGGGAGATCTCTTTAAGTCACCTTCGGGGTACAAGCAAAGGCTCAGCTTGGGGGTCAAGAACCATACTCATTCTCAGATACCACTCACTTAATCCACTCGCCCACTACCATCCCTTTTTCTTATGTTTTGTATCTTATTTACGGCACATACGCATCCATGTCTAGAAATTTTAGTCAAAAAATCATCTCAAAAAACCTAGCTTGGCTCATCTTCACGTCAATGTAAGGATTGTGCCTTAATTCTTATCAAAAAAAGGAACCATCCTCTTCTCTGAGTAGAGTGGCTGAAGGCAAGAGCTTAGTCTGTTATGGGAGAAACTAAAAGAAGCAATGGTCCCCTCTATTCTTTCTGTCACAGTATCACTTCTGGGCTTTTTGAATGCCTAGGTAGGAAAATGGCAGCAGTGGCTCTTTAGGACTTCCGCTCAAAAGAGCCCTGAGAGAATAGAGAGGAGCAGAGCTTCTTTTAGGTTCTCCAGGGATGGACTAGGCTCTCACTTTTTGCCAATCTATTCAGAGAAGGGTACTTTCCTCTCTCTGCAGAATGACCCTCAACTTACCCACTGGTCATATCAAAATTCATAATTTTGGTCCTCAAACTTGCCCTCAACCTACACATGAGGGCAAGGAAAAAATACATCATTATTAAAATTAATTAATGATTAATTAATCATTTGTAAGCAACCCTGGGAGCCTTTTTTTGCTGAAGAGTGGGATATAAACACTACACATAAACAAACAAACAAACAAATAAATAACAAACCATGCAGTGGCAATACAGCCATGTGGTTTCCTCAAATGTCATCCTGGGGATGAGGGGCTTACTGGATGATAGGATGCTTGTATTTGTGCCTGATGCCATGCCAACACTACTTAACTGTATCCAAAAAGGCTATGGCCTTTTTCTTTCCCTTAATGGTTTGTGTTTTTCTGTTGCTCTCCCTTGCTCCACCCAGGCTGGTACCTTGACTCTAGGCCTTCAAATGAACCACTCAAATTTCAGAGGACCCTAACAATATGTTTCTATATGGGTTATTACTCTAAATGGGCTTTCTGCAAGACCAGGTATTGCTATTGCATGGGAACAGCCCCTGATGAAATGGCACCATGAGAAATGTGTAATGCCTACTCCACCCTTCATCGTCCACTCCAAAATACTTACTTTTTTAAACTCATTGACATTTCATTTTGCATGTTTGATACACAAACTGTAGGCATAATTTCTTCTTGTCAGACAAGCACAAAATGATGCTTGCCTGGAACTGATCATGCCCACTATAACACATATTGTTTATTGAACAGGCACCAATGTTATAAGTTTTCCTATCCACAAAACTATATATAATTCAGTGCTGGCTGTGAAAGTCAAAATTTCCAGCTGCAGAAGTGAAGATGAAGTGACTGAGCTTTTTTTTTTTTGTGTACTTTTTGTTTCAGCTGTTATGAGAATATTTGAGCACGTTGAGCTAGTGCAGCATATACGCATATAGAGAGACCAGTTGTGTTGGCTTTGGCTGGTTACATGCTAGGACAGGAATAGAACCCATTTTTGTCAGTATCAATGGGATATCTAATTCTAAATCTGGTCCTGTTGCTGCATTTTGGAAAATTCCAAGTCTACCCAGTGCAAAAGCCTGGAAGACCCATACCTTCTCACTATGATGAAAGATTAGCAGGAGACCAAAGTAGAACTGTGAATATTCAGACAGTTTATAGACAGCCTCCTCAGTAGCTAGGAACCTCAAATTTTAGGAGACTTTAATGCAGGGATGGGAAACAACCGAAGGTCCAGGGAGCAACATGTTCTTCACTAGACTTTGGAATGTCACGTCCCTTATTTTTAACATTAATTTTTAAAAGTCAAAATTCCTTCCCTTCCAGGGGTCCTTAGGCTACAATTACAGACAGAATACAGTGAATTTGGCCACCATATCTTCTATTTTAGCCTAAGGAGTGGCCCAAACCAGAGAATAAATCAGATATCAACTCCAAAACTTCTTCCTGGTTTAAACAAGTTTTTTCCTGGGCCAAAAAAGTCAGGGGGCAAAAATGTGGTAAAATTAATCCTCCTTAATAAGGGGCATTGGAGCATCTTGACTTTTTTTTTAAAGTTTTTTTTTAATTTTATCTGATCTGAGGACTTGTTGGCAACAGCCCCCCGCTTCCTCATGACTCCATTGACCAATGCATTTCCTATGAGCTTGAGAGGTTTGTTTGTTCTGTATTTTAAGCAAAGCAGTGTAAATCACACTTTCCAAACTAATTTATGGAGGAGATTACAGCCATTGTTCTGTTTAAGTACTTCTCTGATTTGTAAAACCAAACTGTTCTCAGCCCCAAAAAGATCTACAGATGCCTGTAAAATGCATATGCCTTGGTCACTGTACTTGGAGAAAGGCAAGAAAATAAATAAATATTTGTGTGAAATGTGCAAAAAAACATGCAACAAGTAATGTGTGTATTTTACTAAAAATGAAGGAATAACAAATAGTTCTTGGTAAGATGTATAAAAAGTATATATTTTAATGGAAACTGCATAGAAATATTATGTATGTATATGTGTATGTTTAAACTGCAAAATGATGAGGAAACAGAAGGGAACAGACTTATGAATGAATGAACATGTTTGGTATTGACACAGACTGGAAATAGATTGGTCTATCCTTATATGAAATCAAGCATGACATGTGGAATATATGTACAGAGTGAAGTCCTGGAGATGAAGTGGTTGCTATGGTTGCTCAATTATTACATAATTAAATTACTTTATTTCTAGGTCATCTAAGGTTCTCTAGCATCATACAGAAGAATTAGAAAAATACAGTGAAATAAATGAATATACAATTACAATATAAAAACAGCATAGCAAGGATGGATCAATACACAAAATACATAGGTTTGAAAACTGGAAAGAACAGGAAATTTCAAAATCCATGAAGAGACCCCAGATGCCTTTTAAAAGCCTCTGAGAAGTACAAATTTCTCTAGCACCCACAAAGCTTCTTTGGGGAAGGCATTTTATAGTATTGGCAGGATTGCTTACTTGATTTCATTTGCCAACAGTGTGCAAAAAAAAGACCACAAAGAAAGGTTGATGGTACGTTTAGCCAGATGAACAGACAAAACAAGAGGCATAGCCGTCTTCAAGTATTTGAACGACTGTCATGCAAATTTGTTCTTTCATGCTTCAGAGGGCATGGCCCATGTTCAAATTAGAAAAAAAAGGCATTTCCAAGTAAACATTAGGAAGAACATCTTGGCGTACAATCTGACTGACAGTGGAACATTTCTTGGAACATGAGACAGACTCTTCAGTGCTACATTAAGGTTGTATTTCATATTAGCCCAAGCCAAAGACAGTGTGTTGACCAAATGTTGTATGCACACATCTGTACATGTTTAATTGCAATGGGCGGATGGTGCTGTGAGTTTTGATCACACTAATGTTTTGTTTTGAAGAATGGGGAAGAACGTTATCCAAACTCACCTTCCCCATAGCATGAAGGCAGGAGAAATATATGGTGTTCCAGCAGATGAGAGGCACTGTCAAAGATGATGGCACCAGCCATCTGTTCAAACAATACCACCTGTCTTTATTTCTATTCCATTATGTAGCAAAAAACTAACATGAATGTCTGCTAGCATCCAAATAACATCAAGTAGGGTGTGATTCTCTGTTTGGCCCTAGAAACCCACTGGGTAACCTTGGGCATATGCAAACTTTAGCCCCCAGAAAACTCCATGATAGGTTCACCCTAGGGTCATCGTAAGTTGGAAACAACTTGGAGGCACACAACAGCAACAACAACAAAAACAACAACAACAACAGAAATGTATTCTTGTTTTAACTTATTCAGAAATGCCATAAAAGCAGCAACAATTAACCCAACATTTTTATGAATTCTAGAGAATTCATAAAAAGGTTGAACAATTTTGATTAAGATTTTATTAACAATATTTTATTAACATTTCTTTTGTTGACACAACCTCTAATTAAGGCTGGATTTGTACAGGAGTTTGAGTTTTCATTGCTTCTCTTTCCCATTGTTCCCAGGGTATTTGATTGTCTTTTTTTTCTTTTGCCAAGTTTATATTTTGAAAGAAAGCTGCCCAGATAAAGCATACCTTAAAGCAGTGGTTCTCAACCTGTGGGTCCCCAGATGTTCGTGGACTTCAGCTCCCAGAAGCCCCAGCCACTACGGTCAATGCTCAGGGCTTCTGGGAGCTGAAGTTCACAAACATCTGGGGACCCACAGGTTGAGAACCACTGCCTTAAAGTCAAATGGACTGGGTTTAGCTATCAGTAAACAGGCCAGCTGTTATCATCTAGAGCCGTCTAGCTTCTGACTGTTCATATTTTCCCAAGTATTTAAGTGCAAACATAAAATAAGATAAAACAAAACCCTAAAGTAGTCTGTCGATTTATGGCAACCCCATGAATTTCATAAGGTTTTCTCAGGAGAAGAAAACTCAGAGATGGTATTCCTTGTCAAGACAAGTTTTAGGTGAAAAATAGGAAATACGTTATGCCTTTTTCTGCCAGCTGTTCATAACTTCGTGTCCAGCATGTATGTGTGTATATTATTTTTGATAAACAGGAATAGGAACCAAAGATTAGGCAGTCATTCTTATTCATGCTTGGCCATGCCTCCATTTTCTAAGAGGAACAATGGACAGTTGTGGAACAATGGTTTCAGTATAATATCGTAGTATGGATGAGCTGTATAATTGCAATACTCCAAATTCTTCAAGCAATCAGATTCACATACGATTGCTACAGACCAGGATGGGGAAGTAAGAGCCCCAGATAGTTTCTGCCACCTTACTGTGGCTGCATGACAGGTTTCATGTTTTCTGGGCTCCATTTTTCAAAGCTTTAGAGGACTACATAAAGACACAGCAGACACAATACTGATTCATCTTGAATTTCTCTCTCTCTCTCTCTCTCTCTCTCTCTCTGTGTAATCTGAGGCACTTAAAATACCATGTGCAACACTAGCAAGAGAAAGAAGTTAAAAAAAATTAAAAATTAAGTGTATCTGACCAGTACATTGATGATTTGCAACTCAGAACATACCACTGATCATTAAAAATAAAATCATATTGATAAATTAACAGATTCTTCCACAGTGCATCATACTATTCAAAAATCCTGTAAGAAGGAAACAGACCAACAGCTTTTCAAAAATGACTAGAACTATTTAAATATTTGAAAAGAGGGAAACATTCTGTGGTGTCTATTACACAGTTCTTCCATTACTTAGTTCTGTTTGCCCCATGATCTCTTTACTTCAGTTTCTTCCCTGTTCACTTGTGATTGTGTATACATCCTGTTGGATGGAAAAGCCAGCAGAAAGTAAAAGGTTACAGGAATTACATTGTGCCATTTTACAGCCACAGCAGGCTTTATGGCCTCATCTGCTCATTTTAAAATATCTTTGAACTTTGGTCATATTTTATTAATATTATTTTAATTAAGTGTTTTCTGATTTATGTTAATCATCAATTTACTCTGAAAACCAGGAGGATGCTATAGAAAGCACAGAAACTGGAGATCAAAGCATTTTTCTCCATGTTGGCTTTGCCCTGATTTTGTGGAATGGACAAAATGGGATACTGGAGCGGGGGGGGTACTCGATTTTGTTGTTGTTGTTGTGTACTTTCAAGTCATTTCGACTTTGTTGTTGTTGTGTACTTTCAAGTTGTTGTTGTGTACTTTCAAGTCATTTGGCAACCCAAAAACAAACTTATCATGGAACTTTCTGGGGCTGAGTGGGTGTGACGTGCCCAAAGTCACCCAGTGGGTTTCCATGGCTGGGTGGGAAATTGAAGCCTGATCTCCAGGGTTCTGGTCCAATTCTACTCATTTTAGGACAATGAAATTTGCCCAGGTCCCTCTTCTCCCCTTAATTGCTGATATGCCAGGACAGTACTATTTTCACTTCCCTTCTCCAAAATGAAGAAACAAAGGAAAAGTGAGGGGATGAGGAGAGGGAAGGGTTGAGTTGAACAGTGGCTGGCAGGTAGGTAAGAAGAGAGGATGGGAAGACAGGAAAAGTCTGGATTAGTCCAAAAAAAAGTGCACAGAGTTGTGTGGCTAGCAGGTAGTGGGATATTCTATACAGGAAGATAACATTGAATGATGACAAAACAGAGGCTGAGCTCCCAAAATAAGAGTCATGCCTCCACTTGAAATTTTCCTTTAGTCCATAGATTTTTATCATTGAAAACTGTTCATGCACAAAACTCTTATGGCTGCTGTGTTTATATTCCTTGGTAGCATTGGATGCTATCTTTTCTTTGGATGCCTAAACTGTATTTCTAAATGCTCAACTGAAATTTTAAGTTATTGAAATACTAGAACTTTGAGGACTGAAGAAAACTTTCATTGAGGAACAGAATTGAGAATTATTAAGGGGAGGTAATGCCTTCATTTTGCCCCCATACCTGCAGCTCTATAAAGTGAACACTGTGAAAACTGCCCTCCTTCTGAAGTCTGGAAAGAAGTTGCAAAATGAAACAGCAAGCATATTGCCAATATAGTACAAATAGCACCATCAAAAACTCACCTAGCTAGTTTCCCCCTCATTCTTTTCAAATGGAAGGAAGACTGAGTTGTCTCTTCTCATTTAGGACTTTATTCCTTGTAATTCTTTAAGACCATGCAGCACATACAGATCTATCTTCTCAGACATCTAGATTCAGTACTCGGTCAGATTCAGAGTTCATTTCATTTCTCCAAAGCATGTTGATGAGAGAACTTTCACATAATACTTCTCATCTTAGAACAGGTTTCTCCAATTTAGAGCTGTCCAGATGTCTTGGACTATGGTTGGTCCTCCACATTTGTGGGTTTAACATTCATGGATTTGATTATTTGTGAGTTTCACCAACTCTTCCTCCCACCCCGGTGCTTCTTTTCCAGAGGAATCTTCTGGGTAGCTCTGATCAGGCTGAGCAGCACTTCAAAAATCCATGTCTGATCTTCTTCCTTCACCACAGCTGCCTGGGCAACTAAGGATGGCTTGCAGCCTGATTTCTCAGCATCACAAACCCTCTCCTGATGCATCCCCACACTCAAAGAAGAAGATGGGTGACAGAGAGGATGTATAGGTCTACCATGCTGACTCATCTCCTTTCCTTTCCCTGGCCTGGTTTGGACTCTGGGTGCCCATTCTCCCCACCATGCCTTGGTCCTGTTCCCCCCTCCATTTTGATATTTGTAATTTCAATTCTTTTGCAGGGGTCCTGAGCCCCTAACCTTAGTGAATGTGGAGGGCTGACTTGTTAGCCCAAACCATCCTCATGGCATCACAAACCCTGCCAGCTCAAAATGATGGGAACAGTACTCTAATATATCTGGAAGATATAGGTTGGGGAAGGTTGTTCTGAAGTGCCTCACAAACATTTTCTTTTTACACATAACTTAGAACAAGTCCATCAGATGAGCCTGTATTTGCATACCTGTATTGCCAAAGGGGAGGCTGAGGCAGAATGACTTGCCTAACCATACCTATTTCATGGAAAAGGCTTGATTTATGAATCAGCTTGCTGGATTATCTTAGGAAATCCCACTGTGGGAGGAAAAATGTGTTAAACAGTCAGGATTCTGCATCCCCCAGTATGTTGGCAGCCACAGAAAAAATGTTGCTTGCATTTCCACCAGATGTGCCTCTGAGGGTGATGAGATCAAGAGAAGGGCTTTGTCTGAAGATCTCAGAAAGCCATGATAGATCCATACGAGATTTCCTTCAAAGAGCCTAGACCCAAGTTTTAGCATTCTTTACACAGAGTCTACAGACATAGAACAACAGAAACCTTGGAAAAGCAGGCTTGCATGGAGAGTCCAGATAAACAGAGTTTCATACAGTTATAGTTCTATGCAGATACACATCTGAAGGTGTGTGATTGTGAGCAGGGGCAAAATAGGGGAGAGAGAAACGCAAATGCTGTTTACAAGATGTTGCCTGCTATCTACAGTTTTTAAATTTGTTTGCAAAAAAAAGTTGTTAACAGTATCTTTAAACTGCTTCCCAGTACATTTGGGGTATTTTTGTGAATTTTAAATTAATAAATATAACCTATTAACTTACTAGACAGGTGAACAATACAAAGATTCTCTGCTCCACCTAGAGAAGCCTTCCTGATAGGTAGCATTGAAACTTACGTGATTTTGCCATTTTTGTGCGCTGTAGTAATTATATATATACAAATGGGAGCTGCTATGAACTCTTGCAATGTGGAGTACTTCTTTTAAGATTTTCTTTTAAGATTTCAAGAAAGCTAGCCATTTTCCCATTTGCAATTAACCTTCAATGGCTATTGAGCATACTCAGTTCTCTTTGGGTGTGTTTTTAGGGTTTCTTCCCTTTATTTTTTTCTCCAAAAGACTTTTTTTTTTTAACTTCTTTCAGTCTCAGAGTTCTTCCATGCTAGATGACATTTTTCTCTGATATATAGGTGGTGCAGTTTTGGCTACATAACCAAATAAAATAGAGAATGATTATACACACACACACACACACACTTTGGTACATGAAGCCTGCCATTTGGCAGGAAGTGTTTCTTCTACCAGTATAAGTAGGGTTCCTGTGTGCCTTTAATTCATAGAAGACAGTATTCTTCTAATTGGATATCAGAAGACAAACTGGTGTCTGTAGGTGCCCTGTACATGGAGCACAGTACAGTCCAACTCCCATTTATAGATAAAGACCACAGTGAAGGAGATGAGGAGCTTTAAACTAACCCATCAACAATCAGCACTTGGAAAGCTGACTGAACAGGCACACAGGTTACTGGGTCTTCCAACAGTAGTGAGAGGTACTGTGTTTCTGCTCAAACTAGAATAATTGTTAGCAAATACACATCTATGAACATAGAATATTCAATTTGTTGGCAACTCTCTGCCTCCCCTCTGCTTTTTTGACAATGACTAACCACCTACTCTGATTATATAATATAATTCCATTGCGTAATGGTAGTGAAAATGTCAGCTGCCAAGCCTGCATGTACTACCATGGTTGTGTGAGCAATAGGAATGTAGTTCTAACAGTTGGGATGGAATTGATTTCAGTTTCTTTATGTGAATTTACTAACTTTCCTTTCATTAAGAAAGAAAAGGAAATGAAAATCATTCAAATGTGGGAGAAACCAAAACTGACAGATTTGTTCAACAAAGCAGAAAGGCTTGAATGTTAGCTTTTAAAAGTCTGACTTTGAATTCCCTGTGTACTTAGCTTGCTTATAGTGCTGAATTAGGGCTGACACCTCTTTTTTTTCCTGAAGAGGTCCAAGACCAGCTTAATGATAAAAGCTTAAATCCAACTGACCCATTGAATCAATTACTGAATGGCACATCCACATCTGTGTAGATTCCATTGATTTATTGGAAATGTTTTAATGGGACTAGCAACTGGATTTGGACCATAAATCATAATGTCTTATTAAGACTCCTAGTGTAGGAAGTATAATATGGTCCACTCTCTGCCGGGAAGAGTTATACGCTATATTGGTCAGTGAGGATGGATAACAGTTTCAGTGGATATGTTTCTTCATATTTAGAATGGGAAAACTTGAGGGAAAAGCAAAACCAACATTTATTCCTTTCCCTATTGCTGAATAGTTTAGTGTCTGAGAGAGCATGGATCCCATTGTCCAAACAATGAGAGCACCAGTTGCATAGGGACGGGGTGGGGGGGTGGGGAGGCGGTTTGCCCCAGGCGGCAATGTTTTTGGGGCATCCTGGTCCATAGCCACACCCCTGCATGCCCTAGCCATGCCCCCATGCCCCCTGGCCATGCCCTACGCACCACAGCCACACCACCCACACAGTGGCCATGCCCCTTGTGCTGTAGCCGCCTCCTGTCCCTCCACACACTCCAAGCTCCACCACTAGAGAACATGTGTCTGCCTTACTTTGAAAATCTGGCCCCTTGTGAACAGTTTTATGTTCTTCCCAAAAGCAGCCAAAAAGGAGGGAGACAGGTTTCATGTGAGGTTAAAATGTTTGTGAACTCTGCCCCCTGCTTTAGCTCAATGCTACTTAAGTTTGAAGCCTAAGGCTAGTATTCAAAGAGCAAATTTAGGTTTGTCCAATAGTTCTGCCAGATTTAGGGGATTTTTCAACTCTCTCACAAGTCATCTTCAACCATGCCATAATCATGAATGTCTCTGATAACCTACTCAGTTTCAAAAGGCAGCTCTGACAGTTTTAGAGAGAAAATAAAGTTTACTTTAGTGATTTTGACAAGCAAGTCCTGAACTGCAACTTCATCTGCAAATTAAAGCGTTTAAGTTTAGCTTAAGTTTTATAAGGTAATATCATAAGAGATAAAATCATGGTCTTAAAAGTCAGATGGCAAAATTATGATTTCAAATAAAGCCAGTGTAAACAATACTGCATGCTTTATTCTTATTGGGAATTGGTTTATAAAATGAAATAAGTAAGTGAAGGCAGCCTGATTCATACAACATTTTGTGTTCTGATTGTTTTATATATAATACTCACACCCCTCAAAAACAAAAAACAAAACAAAACAAAAACAAAAAAACCAACAGAAAACTTTAAAGAATTATGAGAGTTAACTATTGGCAAACTATAACAAATATAACATATATAGCATTTTCTGATATTTTTTGGATTTTAGTGTCAGTCTCACAATCCAGTCTTAATTTATAAAACTAGGGTCTGGAATATATTTTTTTTGTCAAGGACCTCATTCCCCTTGAGGTAACTTGTTGGTGGCTGCATGCCAGCAGTGGCTAGGTTCAAGTCCAGTAGCGGGTAGGGCCATTGCCTTCTCTCTCACTATTTCTGTCATCCCCTTCTCTTCCCTAGCCTTCTTCCCCATCCCTTGGCCTGTTAAAAGAGAGGGGCAGATTGCTTTTGCCAGATGTCTTAACAGACGGCTTGCAGAAGGCTTTTGTAATCAGGCAAAGGGCTGCATAAAAGTGGCCTGGTTATTCCTGTTCCAGAGTGGAATTTATTGTTGTAATTCAATTAATCAACAAACCTTTGTTAAGGGCTGACTTCAGTCAGTTTGTAGATGCATTATGTAGATGATAGTATAATGTCTCATCCAGTGGTTAATTCCAGGTGGCAAAGTGGCTGACCTAACTCCCAGATCTTTAAAAGAATACACACAGAGAATATAACCTGTACACTGAAACTATTACGTCATTGATCTTCCATTTGCAAATTACAACTAGAAATAAATGTTATACACATGGAATAGCAGGACTGGAATGGAACAGAACTTCCAATTAAGTCGGATTTATCCAGCACAAACTTAACAGAGAGCTATTCTGTGTGCCCCATAATTTATGCTGTGAAAGATAGCACTGTAGACACATTTTTCAAGGGCAAACTAAATCAGACAAACTCTGATTGCTGAGGTGTGTATCTCAGAAGAAATTCTTTTGTGGAAAGATAAACAGGTTAATCACAGGGAATACAGATCCCCTTTAATGCTTAGTTTGATCCTCAGTTTATAGAAATGATAGTGCTCTTCGAGTCCAACCAACCTCCCTCATTTCTGAATTAAATCTTTCACATTTCTTGACAGTTATCCACTAAGCACAATAAACAAAAGCCTTTTCAAATATTTATTTTTCAGCATTTGAGAAAGCTTTTGTTGATTGTACTTACTACAATATTATTTTGAGGTGTATTTCCTGTCTTGCGTGTTTACTAAATTACTACTTATTTACTAAATACTCTTTCCCACTTTCCTTACAATTGTCTTTTAACTGGGATGTTTACATCTTTGTAGGCTTGTATCCAATTATCTAGGTGTTTCTCACTTGGCTCTATTTTCCACTAGGAAAATGGTTCTCTTGAAGATTTCTCAGCACATCTATTCATTTACAGGAATAGCAAATTATTTGGGGGAAGCAGAGAAAGATTCATTTTAACACAAACGAATAACTGCAAGGCATAAGATTTTATATCATGGAGTCTAAAGAGCAGATAGGTGGATTTATGGAAGATATGAGTGGGTGAGATTTTGAACAGAAACATTCACATTAAATCACTTTCTCTTGTTCAAAATATTTATTAGCCCTCATTAGAAAGTGAAAGATTGCTGGAAACCACTCTAAATGTCACCAACAGAACTCTCTCTACTAGATCTTTGTTTATAGGGCTGAAAGAGTGTACACAGACAAGAGACAGAGCAACATGTCCAAGGTTACCAAGAAAAGGGTTGGCTCTAGATGGTTGAAGCATCAGATATCTCTTAGTAAGTTACAAAGGAGCCACTGTTACATCACTACTGCAATTTGAGATGGTGTACCAGTCTCAGTCAGAGATATTTGTTAGTTTGTACAGCTTTACCTCTTCAGTGTTAGCATCCTCATGCCAGTAATTTCACAGCTGATGCCTGCTCTGTGATCTCCTTTTTATTTTTAGTAGAAAAATTCACCAAGTAACTTCTGTCTGCTGTCTCTCATTTCCCTCCAAAGCGCTAGATACTGAATTATTCTGAAGTATTGTGAATATAAAAATAAAAATGATCACCACCACAAAAACTTAGTAGCCACTGCTAGTAGCTGTCATGTTTTGGTGGTGGCAGCCATTTTTAGTTACTTATAATACCTTGTAATCACTTAGTTTCTGAGGTACCGGGAGAGAATGGAACTGGTGACTAGAATTAACTTGGACATGGTAGGGTTTATTGACACAAGAAATAGACTTTACAGTATGAAAATTTACCCACTGGATTACAGCAGGATATTGCATCTGTGATGCCCTACTGAGCAAGGGACAGGTGAAGAAAGGACACAGGTCAAACACAGGAGATATTTAGATATCTTGTAGGAACCCTTGCCCACTCACTATAAGAGACCCAATATGTATAGTGTAATATACCAATACATGGAAAGATCAGAAGTCTGATTGATGCTTGAATATTTAGGGAACATTCTGACCTTAACCCCTTCCAGTTAATAAATGCTGGAATCTATACAACCAGATTGAAGATTCAGACTGAGAAAGGACATAGAGAACTGAGAAATCTGTCTAATATCTTAGAGTGCTGGTTGGAAAACTGATGGCATCTGAGTACACTGGTTGTCTCCATGCTGATCTAATGTGGAAGGCACCAGATTCCATCTGATCTTAAAACAGGGTCAGCCCTGATTAGTACTTGGATGGGAGACTACCAACAAATATCAGGTGCTGTAGGCTATACTTCAGAGGAAGGAAGTGGAAAAGCCATCTCTGAGTATTTCTTGCCAAAGGAAACACTATCAAATTTCATGGTGTCATCCTAAGTTGACAGATGACTTGAGAGCACATACATATTACAAAATGCTTATAAATACCCCTTTGACTTTATTCCAAAGAAAACAAAATGTGAGTAAGTGCTGTACCTTTGACAAATCACTCAGATAATGAGATGGGGGGCATCTAACAATACCTTCTAAAAATGATGGCCAGACCAATATTTGCACACACTGGAGTGTGCAGTCATCTTGCAGACAGAGATTTGTTAACCTTTGCTTCTCCAGATGATCTGGAATTCAGTTCCTAGAATCCATAATTATTGGCCATGCCAGTGGAGGTTTCTGGGAGTTAAAGTACAAAACAGCTGGCGTGTCATGTCCCTGTCCCAGAACCCTTCCCAAAAGCCATACCTCAGAGACATGAGAAGAACTGTCCTTACGGGAGCCAGTGTAGGTAGAAAAGGGAGAGCTCAGCAGTCTTGGAACTTTTATATAATAAGGACTCATTAATTAGGCCAACAGCTGGGTAGGACTCTGAGCCTATATAGAGACCAGAACGGGAGGAGGCTGTTGTAACTAACTGGTCATATTGGTGGAAGCAACCCAGCTTACAGTTGGATTCCTTGCTTGTACTCCTAGAACCCTTGACCTTTGCTTCATCTATGGATTTTGCCCTCAGACTCTCTCCCTCTCTCTCTCCCTCCCTCTCTGGATTTAATGTGAACTCAGTCTATCTCTCTGGATTTACTGTGAACTTGGACTGCAAAATGACTAAGACAAACTTTGCTGGAAGGCTCCTGATAACAGGTTAATCAGGCAGCTTTAAGCCTTGGCTGACTAATAGCACAGGACATGGAGGATCAAAGGTTGAGAATCCCTGCTCTAAACTCTTCTAGTTTGCTTCCTTTGGACACATCCATACTGGAATTTCCTTATGGTGGTGGTCAGACACTTCCAACATGTATGATATTTCATGGTATTTTATGTGGCATTTCACCATCTGCAATAAGCCGCCTACATTAATCCTACTGTAATGTGCTCCCAAATTTCCTGAACAATGAGAAGCTTTAGTGGCAGCAATTATTCAAGTGTGGCTTCCTTTAGAAGAGAAAGAAATATTGACATCATGATTTCTTTATTATTTGGGTAACACAATATACAAATTGATGATGGGCGAGGAGATACAGCATAACTGCATCTACAAGCAGCAATACTAGTGAGCCATGACAAATCCTCAAAGAGAGATCCTAGAAGTTGCTTTCCAGAGAATGACATCACTTAGTCTCAGATGTTTACAGATGAAAGTTTTATGGAATAAAGGCAAGAGGAGATTCCAGACAATATTATCTCCCATATATAGCTCACCATGTTTTGCCTCTGCTTTTTCACTTCTCTTCTATACCACAGAAAATCCACAAAGGAGAGACATAGAAGGAATAATATATTTTAACAGGTAGTACTAGGATGCCTCTATGAGGAAGTATTCTCTTTGTTCTCTGTAAAGCTTCATTCTATTAATTGTTTTTGTTACCTTTTCATACTCATATAGGTTGTCCTATTCCTTCACTGGAAATGAGTGATTAAGCTTGTTAAAAATAGGGATTAGAAAAAGCACAAAAGCAATAAAGGCTCACCATTTTATAACAGTGATCAGTGAATTTGTTGCTCCAATTGACTGCAGTGCAAGCAAACAAAAAAACCAAACAACCAACAAGTCCAAATAGTTTTCACTTTCTGGAATTGTTTCTATCTTTTGTCTGGTGGTCATGCTGTCTGGGAGACTGTGGGAGCTGTTCTCCAAAAAAAGTAACTTTTCCAGGCCCTGATCCACAGTAAATATTTAGAAATGTTAAGCAGTCCTGCTAACATTACTAATTCTTTTCTGTCCAGCCCCATACTCCTTCACGGCAATCAGATAATATTCCTCTAAAATTATGATTTCTCCTAATATGTTGTTGGGATTGCTGGGATTCAGTATGAAGACTGGCACAGTTGATGTTTTGATGAAAAATCATCTTAAGCTTGTATCTACTTTTTTTTTTAAAACAAGAATGATATAAAAAACAATAACTTTGGTTTAAAGCAGACACTGCTGACATGAGAAAGAGATCAAGTCTCTTTAATTTTTTTCTGTGATGAAGGAATTAATTATTTTAATTAGAATTGAATCTAGGCATAATGTGCCAGTATGAGACCTCAGGTAATACTTAGTGGTAGTGCTGTTTTGACTTTTCTTTATATAATAAATATAATATATGCTGAATTTATGCTTATTTAACTTTAATCTCTTAAAAGAACCTTTACTGACTTAAAGCCAAAACCAGGAGAAGTATTAAATCTAAACTTTTCCTTTTGCTGGTGCATTCATCAGAAATAATTTTGGAAGCCTCTATTCACAACTGATGGTGCAATTATTTTTTCAGAAGAGTAGTTTTTGAAAACAATTCTCTCTCTCTCTCTCTCTCTGTTGCTCTCTTGTGTCTCCCTTGGATAATTGCATGTACATTTTGAAATATTTATGGGTCTTAATGCAGAAGCTACAAAACAGCAGTTACTGGTACTCACAGAATTGATTCCAGGTGCAAGTTGAGAATAAGATTAATACTGTTGTTGGCTTCAGGACATAGCTCTTTTCCCACCTCTCTCTCTCTCTCTCTCTCTCTTTTTTACCCACTAACATAACTATTTAATATCAATAAAATAGATAAAAAAGCTGCACTAAGCATCAAACTCCTCAGTAAAATACTTAGAGTAGCAGTCAAATATGTGTAGTAGAAACCTGTCCCTTTATTTCTGGCTAGGACTTCTTTACAGTAGCTCAGTATTTACAAAAAAAGGCCATTTACTTTCAATTTGTTAGCTTTCCACTATACAGTTTATTCATTTCCCTATGAACGGTTGCATAGTTCTGATATCTGCCAGTTTAAACTGGTTGATAGTTCGCAGTTCTGAGAGCTAGCATGGTATAGTGGTTCAAGCATTGGACTATGAACCTGAAGACCAGGCTTCAATTCCTCGCTCTGGCATGGAAACCCACTGGGTAACATTGGGTGCATCACACATGCTCAGCCCCAGAAAACTTTGTGATAGGGTCAACTTAGGGTTGCCATAAGTTGGAAACGACTTGAAGGCACATGATGACAACAACAAAGTGCATCTCAGTATTACCAACCATAATTTCATAGAACCATAGAGTTGGAAAGCCCCCTGGGCTACTGAATTCAACCCCACCCCCTGCTCATTGTGGGACATCCAGCTAGAGCATCTCCATCATGTAACTATCTAGCCTCTTTTTGAAAATATCCAGAGATCTCATCATCTTTATTTAGTAAACCATTCCTTCAAGCTGAATTGCTTTATATTCTTATGGCATGCTGCTAATAATATTTTAGCACCTACTAAAAATTATTTGAGTCCTATTTCATACCAACACTCTTTAAATCTTTTGGTCAGAAAATATGGAGTCTGAATAATTTTACTTATTCCTTATTCTACTTGGAGTCCAAGTCTGAATCTTGTGTGCCTTGAATTTGTTTCTGACTTATGGCAACTTTAAGGTGAACCTATCATGTGTTTTTATGGGGCTCAGAGTGTTGATGCACTCAAAATCACCTAGTGGGTTTCCATAGCTGAGCAGGGAATTCATCCCTTGTCTCCAGGGTCATAGTCCAATGTAGAAACCATTACACCACCCTGGCTCTCAGGGCTGAATCTATACAGGCTAAATAATGCGTCCTTACCTCAGCCCTGGTCCTGCTGGAATATACGACATTCCTTTTGTTCCAGTGTGAAAAGCCTTTCTTCCCAATGCCTGAGGGCTTTAATTCAATTTTAAAAAACTCTGTTTTACTCCACTATTTTTGGGTAGAAACTTTTTTAAAGTGTGGTTTGACCTCTAAATTGAGCTAGCAGTGGAAAGGGGGATGGGGGATGGGGTTAGGGTGGGGCCTATGTCACCTGACCATTTTAGGGTGAGTGGTCACCTAGGTCACCTGATCATTTTTGCCAGCTCCTTTGTTTGTATTGGCATCCAGAAAAGGCAGTGTCATTTCCTTCCTTCCTTCCTTCCTTCCTTCCTTCCTTCCTTCCTTCCTTCCCTCCTTCCTTCCTTTTTTGGATTTGGTGTTTGTATGTGAACCTTTTCATACATACCATTGAAATATCCGCAGGTTGGCATTTTGCCTCTCTTGCTCTACTGGCTTCACTTTATAGAAGCACAGGTGAGCAATCAGAACAGCCAGAAAACAGGGACAAATTATTTGATTGAGTGAATATGCAAACAGGCACACAAATGGTGGAAATAAAAACAAACAAGTCCCACAGCAGCTGTAGTTGTATTGACAGGACATAAACGGACACAGCAAACACGTGCATAGTAGAAATCCCCCTTGTGCTGATGTAGCTTCAGAATGGGGTTCCAGTGTAGCTTTCCAAATTGATTTCAGTTTGGATTAAAACAGATGTGTGTGGCAGTAAATGAATCAAACCAGAGCAGGGATAATATGCAGTGGAGCTGGGATACAGTTGTCGTGTAGAGTCAACCTGAGGCAACTTAGTGAAATTCATAACAGGAAGGTTTCTGTCATGCCTCCAGCAAAGATGAACCTGACCTCTCACTCAGCCTGAAGACCTGTTTTTTTTTCCCAGTGCTGATTGTAGGCAAGGAGGGATAAATAGAGGACAACTGAACAGAGTGGGCTCACAGTCACTGCTCCTGGGAGGAGGGAGGTACTGTCAAGGCAGTTTCCTTATGAACCACAAATATCTAAGTTTCAGATGCCAGAGATTTATCTGAATTGCATCACAATATAGCCTCACCTAGGAGCTTTGGCAGAGAGACCTTGGGCACTTAGTGCTAAATCTCATCCTAGATAACTGGGACATACTGCCCTTTGCTGCTAAACTTATGCCTGGTTTTGCAGTTCCCCATCCACCTGACCCATATGTGTACTGCAGAGTTATGTAAGAACTCCAAGACCACCCAGAGAGCCAGGAAGCAGTGGCCGAACCATCCAGAGAGTGCTTAAGAAGGTCCAAAGTGACATTAATGATCTCCCTCAGAGACAGCAACCACAAGAATGTCTGTGACTGTTAATGCATAAGTATGGGGCAAGGGTTAGAGCACACTGTATGTGTATATTGTTTGTATTGTAACACCTGACAGGCATACGTATTTTAACAATTTGCCATGGTCCCACAAATTCTGGAATGTTACATTCAATCAAAGGAAGTAATATCAAGGCTAAGGGAATAAAACCATAATGCTATGTAATTGTGGACTGACCAATTTGTTTCCATAGGTACATGTAGCTGTGTATATACATGCAGGACTGTCTTATATTAGAGTCTACATCATGAACAGATTCTCCCTTTTCTTTTCTATGATTGATGCTTGAGACTACTTCTAGTTCTTTTTCATTTTCTATACTTGCACAATGTTCCGCACAAAGTTTCGAAATTAGAAATGGAAGACTAGCCCTAAACCAGACCAGCTAATTCAAAAGCACCAATCCTGGGTGAGTTTCTTAAATATCCCTAATAACATGTTAAAGGCTCCTGAAGAACATTACAGTCTAATTACTTCCAGAGAGTGGTAGTCATTTGAGTCTGCAGCAGCAAAAATACAAAAGACTCCAGTGACAACTAAAACCTTTTGTGGCATAAGCTTTTGTGGACTAAAATCCACATCATCAGATGCACACAATGTTAATGTTGATAGACAAACAAGGCTATAGAGCAAACATTGTAAACAATCCCACCATTTCTGAGGCTTGGGTTGTAGGAATCATGACAGCTTGATTACCATTCTGCTTGGTAACAGAGGTCTTATTTAAGGAGATCCATGTGGTTCTCACTCTAATGACATTCAGATCAAAACCAGACCGCTTTTGTTCTAGTGTGCTTTTAATCAGTCAGGGACTTGATTCTTTTATTTTTCTGGCCCTTGAATCAATCACCTCAAATCTCTCATGTGTATGTATGTCTTTAAGTCACCTATTGACTTATGGTGATGCTATGAAGTTCACAGGGTTTTCTTAGGCAAGGAATACTCAGAAGTTGTTTTGTCAGTTACTTAAAGTAACTTTACATATACTTAGTTGAGTAGCAGAGGTGCTAAGAAAGCCTGTGAATGAATTGTGAAAATGTGCATTAGAACACTAGCAAGAATTGCAAAGGTGTATATTGGGACACTGGCCACAGTGCCCAATGCACATTGGTGCTCAATGCACATCAGTGTGCAATGCACAATTGTCCTGCTATGTAGTAACATAACAGCAGCCCTTTACTGGATACAGACATTACAAAACTGACCAGTACTAATTACCATATATGTAAGTCCACTTATGAAGACATAATTCCTATACAGCATTCTGTCTATTTTTAAGGGAAAATAAATAATAAACTCTAAGGCTAGGTGGCTCTGAAATGCAAAAGTTACCATTTGTGACAATTCTGCATATACAAATATTTATTTAAATGTAGTTGACGCATAGAATATATAAAATATATATTAACAATACAGAAAAATATACAATATACAACAAAGATATTAAAAGAAGTGTACTTTATATTATTATAACCAACATCAGGATTCTTGGAGTGCATCAGGTTACTGAAGGATCTACTCAGGGATCTACAATAGGCACTAGCAGTTGGACAGCATCTGGCCACTTTATGGAAAATCTGGGGATCTTGATCAGAAATGAGAAAAAAAAATGAAATTCATTGTATCAATCAATAATTCTGTGGATAAAAGAATGGTAAAAGCCCTGCAAATATTGTGATAAAAGAAACAATAAAACATGTCTGACCACTTCTGCTCTTCCACCATCACACGCAAACTTACATGGGACCGTCATAGACTGAAGCCCTATTCAGGTGTTTTCTGTGTGGCTAATATAGGTATTTGGTAGGTGATGAGGACCAGCATGCTTGATTTCACCTCTCTGAAGCCATTCTGCTCACCCTTAACTTAGTGAACATGGCTTTCTGCAGTGAGGAGCCTCTTCTATCCTCTGAGGTACTCTAATGGTCTAAAACTCTAGAAAATCAGTGTGCTAAATTGCACAAGGAAGCTCCAAAGATTCTTTTTTTTAAAAAAAAAAAAAATCTAGGTGCAACCACCCCAAGCATTACAGCAAAATGATATCGAGCATAATTTGTGTTGCATTGGCTTCATATTGTGTTGAATATCATTTTTATGAATTAACCTTCTGGTACAGCCCAATGCTTTATATATGCTGGAAGCAATTCTAGCTGCAGTTAATGCAGGCACTTCAGAGTTGCTGAGCAATTTCAAGGGGACATTTTCATTAAGTGCTTGCACAACCAAAGATCTTGGCCCAGAACAGGTGTTCCCTCTAGCACAACAGCATTACACGTTGCTGCTATTCAGCTGAAAAAACAGAAATGGATTTCTTGAATATCTTACATGGAACCATTTGGGCACTGTGAGAATTGAGCTACTAAGACAAAAATGAGAACTGGACAATCTTCCTGATACTGTTGGACAGCACCTCCCAGCAGCCTTAGCTAGCATACCCAGTGGTGAAGAGGATTGAGAATGAAGAATATTGGGAGTTGCAGTTCAACATCATCTGGAAGGCAACATGATTCTCAACCTGTTAATAAAATATACCCTATGTACAAAGAATGGAGCAGTATGATGATTACAAAGCCAATATTCAGTGTTCCTATCAAAGCAAGCAGAGAGATGACAAAATAACCAAACAGCCTATCTGAAAACATTGGGTTTGAGGAGAAAATGTGTGTGTGTGTGTGTGTGAGAGAGAGAGAGAGAGAGAGAGACAGAGAGACAGAGTGGCGGGGAGGCTTTGGAATGTCCAGTTTCTTTATACAGAGTGCCTGGGAGGAAGAAGGAAAGATCACAAACGACAATTTGACTGTAAGCATCTTGCTTATTGGAAAATTATTTGCTTAACTTTATAGGAAGATATTTCTAGTCATGCTGGTAACAAAGAAGACATTAATGTTAATTTGCAAGAAGCTTTAATGCTTGTTTCGTAAGGAAACCTCAGACCAAAAAGCAAATGACGATCCTGAATGTGTTATTGCTTAATTCTAATACAATATGCCTTTAAAATTATTTTCTTCTCTTCATAATTTTCACTATGCAAGCTGCTTGCAAACATATGTTCAAAACTATACTAGACACATAATGGCTATTTCTGGCTTTGATCCTTAACTTCATAATGAATAAAAGATTTAAACAGTAGTAGTAGTAGTAGAAGAAGAAGAAGAAGCAAGAGTAGTTAGGCCTATTCAGAAATAGGTCCTGTTGAGTAGAATGGGCTTACTCTCAGTTAAGTCCATATTTGATTGCTACAAGGCTGGGAGCAAGCTGAAGTTGTTATATACTTAATTATGACTTACTTCTAAGTAAAGGAACAGCCAGTTGTATAAAAGAGATGCAATTCTAAATATGCTTACAATGGACAATGGACTATGCCCCAGTAAGTGTTGTTAACAGTTAAGTGTCACTCCCAGGCTGGTGGCATTTACTACTTACAGAAGCAGTGTAAACTATATATCAGGAAGAGCCCAGTTTGAATATAATCTCTTCTTATAAGCTCTGCAAGTAAGCCATCTCCCTCAGCTGCGTAAATGAGGATAATAATACAAATCTACCTTATCAGCTTGTTGTAAAGATTTCAACTACACAGTATGGGAAGTATCTTGTCATAATGCTTTCTCTGTCAAAAACTAATCAAATCAGCAGGGCAGCAAATTCCTGGGACTATTCCTCAACACGGATCATTTGATTCTCAGGTACTGATCTGGGAAATACCATCCAAGGGGGGAAAGTGATTACTATAAGCCTTTGATGATTTATGAGTACTGGCGATTATACCTTAGTCCTTCTGTTCACACTTGACAATAATGGAGGATTTCAGGAAGGAAGTTCATAAAGAGGTCTGAAGTGATCAGAAATGGCTATCTCTTACGAGATAGGGGGTCTGGATATGCACTACAGCAGTTCTGGCAGAAGTAGGGACTAGCAGACAAGAGACAAGCCAACTATTTGGAAATGCTTCTCAGGCTGGCTTTCATGTGTAAGCAGCAAGTTCTGTAACCTTGACCCATGCCTTCCATGGACAGCAGCTATGAACAGCAGTTAACATAACTTCTTGCAGTTTAAAGCACATATGAGCAGAAGGTAGGCCTTGAACCACCGGTAGGTCTCAGATTTGCAATAAACTGACAAGGTTTCCTGACTACCAGTTGTTTAAGAGGGAGGACAAAATGAATTGAAAAGGGGAATGTCACAATGAAAAAAAAAATCATGGGATGGCCAATAACAGATTTGTGTGCAGAAGGCTGTGAACTCTGTTCAGTTCTAGAATTCAGAACAAAATTGTTTAGTTACAATTCTTTAAGAGCATGCCTTTTGCATCAGCTTCCAACCAGCAGATTCAAGCTTCTCCTAAAAAGCAAAACAGATCCAGATACCATGAATTTAACAGGACAAAGATACTATTTTTTCCCAAAGTAAAGTTGTACCAGAACTGCCCTGCCTCCATTTTACACTGAGACATCTTTTATTGTTTTACTCATATGCAAAAAGTTCAAAAAAAGAGAAAGAACCAAAACAGACTATACCTCCAAAATATGACCACAAGCTGCATTTCTGCCATTATATATCTCCCATAAAACCAAGCAATGTAGAAAATCTTCAAGAAGGTTTAGGATTATATTAACGCTGACACTCTGAGCCTTTCTGCACTACACTGTTATAGTGCTTTTATTACACTTTCAACATCCTATGGAATCCTGGGGTTTGCATTTTAGCGAAGGGCATTTAGAATTCTCAGCCAGAGAGCTCTTCGGCCTCAATAAACTACAAACCCCAGAATTCTGCACAAAAGTGGAATAATAGCTCTATAACAGTGTAGTACAGAAAGGCCCCATCTCAGCCCTCTTCTCATACATTCTAGCTACTGAATGTACACAAACATATATTAAATTTCTAAGAAACAAAAAAATCTCTACTGCATAATTGCAAATACAATAAAATATACTTTGTATTTGGGTTGCATAAATTGACTAATGACTAAATTTGAAGTGTTTATGGAACAAATAAACCAAAAAGAATTAAGTGGATCAAAATGTAGTACATCACAATTACTGCAGCTGTAAAATGCATACAAAACGTCTTATGTTTCATTACAGAAATATTAAGCATCTCAAGAAAAACAAAATATGATATAGGTTGAAATAGTAATGACATTCCTGCAATGAGAAGTGTTAAAACAAGATAAAACTAAACTTATTGCCATTTAGACTAATTTCATCATATAAAATGTTATAATAAATGATTTGGTTCAAAATCCAAAGCATAGTTTCAAAATTAGGTTTGGTTATCCATCTCTCTATCAGTTGGATGAGGCAGCATCGTGTAAGTAGTTTGAGTGCTGCACTACAGCTTTGGAGACCAAGGTTCAAATCCTCACTTGACCATGGAAAACCATTGGGTGACACTGGGCGTGTCATATTCTCTCAGCCTCAGAGGAAAACAGAAATATTTCAAGAAAACCCAGTGATAGGTTTGCTTTAGGGCTGCCAAAAGTTGGAAACAACAAAGACACACAACAACAAACAGCAAATAAGTTGGATATAAAGTTTGTATTGCTGTGCATTTATTTCAATGAAGAATTCAGAAAACCTCAATGAAAAGCAAGGAAAAGTATACGTCTCCCAGAATCCTCTAACCAGTATGGCCACTAGTCATACTACTGGGGGAATTTCTGCCATTTGTAGTGTTAACAAAGTAACTTGTTAACACTGTTTTTATATATAATTAACCAATCATACGGAAGCTCTCACCCAAATCTAAAGCAACCATGAGGACTCAAAGTGTGATCCAAAGCACTGGGAAAGAGTGGTTAAGACAGGCCCCTGCATGATTTCCCCCTCCTAAAATGTAGAGTGGTTAGAGACTCCTGTTAACTTCAGCTACCAACTCCCCCTCCTCTATGGCTGGATTTGGGAGGGGGTTTTGATAGGGGAAATAGAATGGGGAGAAGGTTGGCTCCTTCATTCAGTGCTGCTGCTCTGAGTGAAATCTTCTCCCACCCAGTCCATGGCTGCTTTAATTAATTTTTTTAAAAATGTTTCTTGATTGCTATGAAGTGTGCAGTTTGATTCTTAAGTTGCATTATTTTTATATCTTTTCTGAAACATGATACAAGGAATTTTTAAGCAGTTTATTGACACATTATTTGTCTTATACCAAATTTATATTCCACTGAAACACATTGGCTTAGATCCAGACTGAATTAGTCATGGCTTCAGTGTCACACTAATGTCACTATCATCAGTAACATCATCTTGATCCAACACATTTTTTTTAAAAAAACCCTATATTGTAGAACAGATAGCAAACAAGAGAATCTGTCAATCTAAACAAATTAATGTAAGGTAACCATGTTGCTGTACAATTTAAGAGCCTTCTTATTGACAGTTCAAAAATCTCTTTATATTTTCAAAGAATTGTACACCCTAGAAAATGATGAGTATTTCTTTTCATTATTCTCAAGACATTTCCTTTGGTGCTAAAAAATATTCTTAATAGTATTTCAGCCAAATTTTAAGTCTTCTTTTCAGTGTGAGTACAATGATACTGTGTTAGTACAATCATCCTAATAATCAAATCTCAATTATTATCCCTGAGTTCTATTTTAAACTAAGCATGGTCTTAAATTACTACATATATGCCTGGTGTAAATTCTTTGGGATTATTGTTCCTATTAAGGACTTTATTAACTTAAGGAAATGATTTTATATGCCTCTCGGGCATGATGTCCTGATTGCTTCGTATGTTATATTATATATCTAGAACTGAGCTATCATCACCATTATCAACATTTGCAGAAATGAAGGACAAACATTGAAAGAATGTGTAAGTAAATCTCTTTTATGAGGCTTGCAATATGCTTTGAAATTATGGAAAAAATAAATTACCTTGCCGATGAAAAAATATATTTTTCTTATGTGTGAATTTTTTTGTTAATAAACCTGATTAATAAACAGCAACCTCCTCAATTAAGATGATTTGTGATTTCATGCATGTTCTCAACGCATTTTAGGGCTTTTTCAGCACCTTTTCAACCATTTCTGAAAGTCTAAACAAGGGTGACAGACAACACCAATCTAACAAAAAAATGTGTTAATAAAAATCTTCTGCAATACAGAGTTCTATTTCCATGTTTTTAACGTCCAAGTTGCAGTACAAAACACACTGATTTTAAAATTAACTTCAGCTGAAATGACTTGTTTACCAACTAAAGCTGTCTCACTATTGAGTTCTCAAAAATGTATTGTTACTGCCTGAAAAGGATATACAGATAGGCTTGCTGCTAAAACACAAACAAGACATTCTTATGATTGAAAAAAATATATAACAAAAATGAATGGGGTAAAAATTCAACGCCAATTACTATCCGAAGTCAGGATTCATAGGAAGGCCATTTTCTTCATGCCTAGTTCTTTATGTTATATATATATTGGGGTGTACAGATGTCAGCACCTGTAGAAGACCGAGGTTAGGGATGAACAGAATCATAGGCAAAACACCAGGAGTGAATGTTTATATCAGGTTTTAGCAGCGGAGAAAAGAAATTACCATTCAAAAGCTGTAGGACGATGAGTAACATTCTCCCAGAGCGATAGGAAATTTCTGAGAGAGCGTCGCAAAGTTTTACTTTGAAAACGGATTCGGCTGAAGAGAGTTTTAGAAAACATACCAGGAAACAAGTTTGTCCTCCCCGCGCGAGCCCTGGAAACGGTCTTGTGGGCTTCTCTGCTGAGATTATTTTGGAATATAGGAGGGGAAGAAAAACCTGGCTATGCCTGCCTTCCACCCGCTAATTGTCTCTTTAGCGCCAAGAAATGAAACGAGAGCTCCTTATGTTAACTGGGTACTAACCTGGGGCGGGAAAGCCGATCCTTATCGGATTATTTGCAGCATTTTTTTAACCCCCCCCCCTTTTCACAATGCAACAACGCCTTAAAAAAGCAACGACGTCCTGCGATAAGGCTGAGGCAAAAGCGGGACGAATGCATCACTAAGAACATGGTGTGATAAGCCTCTGAATGCAAAAGGCGTTAGAGACATATATTGCTTTCTCAACATTGGCCTACTATTATTATTATTACTTCGCAAGGCAACAGACGCTCCTTCGGCAGTCACTTAGACCCCTACAGAAAGACCCTCGAAACCGCAGGGCGCGCGCGCTTGTCTTCCTCAGCCTCTCCAAAATGCGAACCACGCACTTTCTCCAAACAACAACAGAAGGAAAAGGGATGGTCGGTCCTCAAACCCTAAACATATAAATTCACGTTAGTCTAGTCGTTGGGGGCCGCCATTCTGTCCCCTGGGAACTGAGCCTATCAATCGCAGCCGGAACAAAAAAACTAATTTGGAAAGAAAACCAAGGAGTCCACTAAAGCAAGGCTGCCAAGGTTGAAAGTCAGCTCTCCTCTGACGACCTTCGCCATTGCTAAGTCGAAGAAAGACAACCAGCTGCCGGAAAGACAGACGTTTGAAACATTTACGAGTTTAACATTTGTGGGGGGGGAGAGGAACGGAGGAGATGGAGAAAGGGCATGGAAGTAGGAGGAGGGCAGGAGAGAAAGGAGTTCATTGGTAGTTCAAGAAAATAGGCAACAAGATCCTTTCCTACCTGAAAAGAAAGTGCCTCTATGAATTCTACCTTTTGGGAAACAAAACCCGCCAGGTTCTCTCTAGTTATTTGGATTAGCTTCCCCCTTTAAGAAGTTGTAGGATTCCAGCGAGGAGGGGAAAAAAAATCTGGCACAAAGGAAGATTGCGGAGAGAGGGAGAGAAAAAGCAAGGAGAAAAGTAATCAGGAGGGAAGAACAATCAAACTCAGTAGACTAAATGAGCAGAATCCAAACATTAGTTCCACCTTGAATCCGTCAGACTCCCTCCCCCATCCCCGCGCACCGAAAAAGTGAGAGGATGCCCGCCCAAGATCATCTCAAAGGTTCTTCTCCCCAAGATGAAAACGCCATCTATTCATGGAATGTGACATCATGATTCTTTTTCCCCCTTCTGTCATCTCTTCCCTGGTTCTAATTTGCAGTGAAATTCTCAGGCCTTTTTGATTCATTTCCGGTTCACTGTGATTCAAGAGTCCAGGCTTTGCTGTTTATAGGAGAACTTCGTTGTTTTGGTTTAGGTCAAGGAGCCATTTTCTGCCTTTAGGTGGTCAAAGCATGACTTGCAGCATCAGAAGGGAGTGAAAGGAGAACCAGAGATAACGAACTTTTGGGAAAGCACATGAACCATGCACTCCAGTTGCATTTCTATACACAGAGAACCCAGAATTTTTCTTTCTGCCTCCTATATTGCAAATAGGAATAATACAGCCAACATCTATTGATAGAGAGAAAGAGGAAACAGAAGGTACGAACATTCTGCCTTGTGCATATGTACAAATAAGCATTGGGAAGGTACTTCTGCAATGAATGGTTATTTGCATGTTGTTGTTGTATGCCTGCAAGTCCTTTCTGATTGATGGTGATGCCAAAGCGAACCTATCACGGGGTTTTCTGGGACTGAAAGTGTGTGAGGTACCTGAGATCATTCACACATATTCATTTTAAATTGCTCATTGATCAAAAGTGAGCTAAAAATCCTGAACAGTGTGACAGTGTAGGAAAAAAAGGTTACACAGCTTTAGAACAGGCCAGGTGGTAGGTTTTTGAACTCAGTTAATTGTCTCTGACAGAAGGAAATCTGTTTTTTGTGCATGCTTTGGAGGGTGCTGTTTATTGCAACCCATTTAAGCGAAGGGCAAACTAACGCTAATATCCTTTTCCACCAGAAAGCATTGAATCTGCCAGAATTGAGAGGCAACGCTCACTTTTGCTTTCACACTGGATTCTGGGCAGGTATTATTCACTTGATGGAATGTTGCACAACTAGTCCCAAAAACAGAAGCTTCAGTCTGTGATGAAAGACCTGGTTTGTTACTTGTCTGACAAAGACGGCAATAATCATTCAGATGATTTAAGGAAAGACTTCTAAATCCTAAAGAGCTGTAGCAGTTCACTTCAGGCTGTTGGAAATCCTGGAGCTGTGCTAACTAGACCGTTTACACAAAACTGAGCCTAGCACACCAGCGCCTGACTCAATGGTAAGCGTTTCCTGCATTGCTAGAGAATTAAGTAGGGATTTAAAGAAGGAAGTGGCTTGCAAAGCAGCCTGGTAGCAAAAAAGAGACATAGTTTGGCATTTATAGTAGAATGAAAGCACAATGCATGGATGTGATGTAATAGAAGGAGTAATAAAGCTACAGATGGCACAGTACCAGGATTAATGAAACCCAGTGTGAGGTAACGTAGTACTTCTCAGGCTATCTGATGGGACTGGGAATTATTGTTTTCTTATGTGTCAGAGACAGACATTAAATTTGTGCCCATTGGCTACAGTAGTGTCTTCCTTTCCAATAAGGTTGCCAGAGTCTGGGACCCAATGGCACAGGAACTAGCACTTTGGGAAGTACTGATAAAGTGGTTTGAGTGTTGGACCAAGACTGGGGCTGGAATCCCTTCTCAACTGGGGAAACCCCCACGTTGACCCTGAGCAAGACCCTGAGCATGTGTGTTTGACACATGTGGCTTAAAGAAACCCTGTAGAATTAAGTGGCTGGGCTAAATACAACAAAACAGGGGCCAATGTGAAGGCTAAGCTCATGATCACTTCAGGGGGAGATTTAAAGAGATACCAGGGTGCCTTACATCTAGCACGAGGTGCCAGAATGCTGCATGTGATGGAACCAGAGTCAGATGTTATTTAAGGCCTGCTGAGCCCCTCACATGCTTCTTTGGATCTTCATAGAGTGGGAGTCCAGGGCATTATGTCTGAGGGAAATCTGATAGGCCTGATTGTCTTGTGACAGGGCAAGGGTTTGGATCTTGCACTTCTGCTGTCACTCATCTGTTCGGTGGGGTGGATGTGACCCTTTGCTTTGATTCACCTTTATAATTGGGGATTTGAATTGGTGATTGTGTGGTTGGGATCATTCCAGTTAGGGCAGTGGTTCTCAACCTGTGGGTCCCCAGATGTTCATGGACTTCAACTCCCAGAAGCCCTGAGCATTGACCATAGTGGCTGGGGCTTCTGGGAGCTGAAGTCCATGAACATCTGGGGACCCACAGGTTGAGAACCACCTGTGGCATAGTGGGTGCCTTGGAGGGGGTGGCTCATTTGGCCTATGGAGTACCTTACCTTTGATTAGCCCCAACGGGCTTGGGCTATTCTGGTTTGTGTGTCCCCCCATTTTACCTTATTTGGTGGCTAGGGTATGTGTGTTAACGTTTGGGTTTGTGTGTTTGTTATTTGAGTATTGTTTTGGCTGTGGCGAATTCACATTTGATAAGTGTGTGTGTAGATAGCAGTGTTTGGTGAGAATGTGTGTGTGTTGACTTTAGCAAGGCCCTCTTTGACAGGTGTGTGTGTGGAGAACAAAGTCTGGTGAGGTTGTGTGTGTGTTTTGGATTTAGTGAGTCCCACTTGATAGGTGTTTGTGGATAACAGGTGTGCATGTGTGCCTGTGGTTGTGCCTTGTTTGGTTACTGCATGCATTTTGGTTTGATTTATTGCCTTCTCATTGTTCTGTGGGAGACCCCGTGTGCTCTAGGTTATCCAGAGCAACACACTATTGTCAAAGAGGTAGTGGACATTTTCTTTCTTTCTTATTTTTCCTGTGCCTGACATTTTTGAATTTTCTGGCAACCATTTTGTGTTAAGGCTTATGGCCGTGGCCATTTTGATCTAAGGTAATAATATATTTCAGCATGAGGTCCATGGGGATGGCCATCGTGGGCAACTCTCAATGCTGCTATTTTGTGTGATGTGGGTTGTGGCCATTTTGTCTGGTTATCAGTGCAGCTAATTTGTTCTGTTACAGGAGTAGACATTTTGTTTGGTTGATGATTGAGTTATATAATACAGAATTAATAATGCACAAATAAAATGTACATATTGCTACATTATCTGCATACTGTTGTTAAAAAAAAGAAAAGAGAAAAAAGGAAAAAATATAAAATGTTGAAAGATAAAGGAAAAAGTAAAGAAAGAGAAGAAAAAAAGAATAAATAGAAAAATAAGAATGACTTCCCACCTTTTCCTCAGCTGCTGTAACTATATTTTAATTAAGCTTCCTCCATCTTCTTGTTTTTAACATTAGACAAAAAAACACTTCTTTCTATAATTTATCAAGTTCATTAACACCAATATAAAAGATAATTTGCCATACTAAGTAATTTACCTACATAAAGTAAATAAAAAGCTCCAAAATCTATCAATTAGAAATAATTAATTAATAGTTACCTCTAATTAAAGTTATTACCAAACCCATATACTCCTAAAATTATGTTTAAACCTTAAAATTGACATTGAATTTCTGTTCTTTTATTACCTCAATCTCAATCTTACGCCAAGTTTGTTTCATCACAGTGTCAGCATTTTCTTATAATTTTGTCATTTAATATTCAAACTAAACAGTCCAAGGCATTTAATATAAGTTAATCCAATGCCATTCCACTCATTATATAGTTCCAGTTTTCCCATAATACAGAAATTCATATACATTATCAGATCAATTGCTCTTTCCCCCTTTTGACTCTGACAGCAAGATGTATTTAACCATCTCAAAACTTAAATGAAACAAAAGGAGAAAAGCTCTACATCGAAACCATTTAGTAAAACCCTTTAAGACCCTTTAAGTTATTTTATTCTTAACATATAATTTTTTTCTGGAATGTTGGCAAAACACAAACTGAGGTGTACATGTTGCATGTAGCAACACATATTTTGAATATATTTTTCCACACCTTTCCCCTGCCTTGATCACTGCTTCTTTTCTGAGTAGTTGCCAAATTTTCCCCCCAGTCATCACAGCTTCACTGTTCTCAAACATACTTTTCACACTTCCAGCATTCTCAGTCATGATATTCTGCTCTCCATCCACTTGCTTGTTAAATTTTTCATCCAATGTCAAGGTCATCAAGTGGCAAGGCCTGAACTCCCATGTTGCACAATTCTCCTGGTTCTCTTGCTCTGACATTAAATCTTGCTGTTCTAAGATGTCCAGTCTTGTGATACTTGATTCAATTCTTCATCTTCTTTAGGGCATATATTGTCTTTAAAGTCACAAACACCTCCCTAAAAAACTTTAACCAAGACTTTGACATATCATCTAACCTTTTTCTTATTTCTCTCAGTTCATCAAAAATTACTTGGTCAAATGCTGTCTCTGCTGAGCTCAGGAGGAGCCCTCTTTCTTTCTTGAAACACAGACATTTCTCCAGATATAACACATCATACAAACAGCAACCAACCTTATCAATGTTTTCATACTTTCTCCAGTCCAGTGCAACCCAGTGCCTAGTTTCAGCAAAACAAATGTAATTTCTCACACTTCTTCCATTTTGAAATCCAGAATTAGTAAATCCAGCATCCTTAAAATTCTTAAATCTTATATCAGAGAAGTCACTAAGTCTTTCAAAATCTTTCAGATGATGCTGTTGCTAACTCTTTTTTCATTACAGATTCTGTTATTTCCAGATCTAGTTGTACTTTCTGTCTTCATTCTCAAAAAGAAGAGGCTTACTGAGATAGAGAATTTTACAGCTGGTTCCAAGATTCCTTTAGTCTGAAAGGTTAATAAACAAAGTTTAAAAGCTGGAAATTAAGTAAAGAAGATTTGTAAGTCCTGTGTCGTAAAAGCTTTCCAGCTCTACAGACTAGGGACAACAAGAGGGCAAGATGGATTCCTGGCTCCCCCATACAGTTTCTTCTCTTTGCAGTTTCCATGGTGATCACTGAGTTAAGGAGCTCTTTTGGGTCATCTTTTAGATTTGCCATTGATTTGGGAAGATAATTTATGACTGGAGAGGGTCTCCTGCTAGGATGGAAACATCAGCTCTCTGTCTTCTCTGGAAGCCCTCTGTCCCTGGTATCTTCTGCTGAGGAGGTTGAGATAAACGGGAGGGCAACTATCTTGGTGAAATTGGAGGAGATGGAGAAGCATTTGGAGCAGCCTAAGCAGTCAAGGGTAGCATCTAAAAAGAAATACTCTGGATTCTCTTCAGATCGTATAAATCTTTCGCCTTTTAAAAAGAGTAAGGATAGCTTTAAACAAATGGTTTTATCTTATTTAGAGGGGGTGGATAGGAAACTGCAGGCTGATGACTCAGTGGTGATGATAATGAGTGGTGATGACACCACCATTGGGATTACAGTTGCAGATGGTGTGACTGTGGAGCAGGCATGGGCAGGTGAGTCCACCAACAGCCCCAAACATTTAAGTGACATCAGTGAAGATAATGTTGATGGGGGTTATGCTCCAAGTACATTAACCTAGTCATAGGGAGTTTGGAGCAAGTTGGTTGACCAGAGTTAGGGCTGAGGGACTAGGTTTGTTGCTGGGGGCCCCAAGTCAGTTGCACCACAGAATCAGCCAGGTCCCATGTCAGTGCCTATGCAAGCTCCCCTGGGTTTCTGTTTTGCCCAGGCATGTTATCCAGGAGCTTGTGTGCCACAGTGACCTCCTGTCCCTGTTAGAGCAGGACAGTAGCCATCAACCAGCACATATAGTGGGGTGCCTTATGAAGCTATTCCTTTGGGTAATCCTAATATGCTTTTAGGGGACCATTTGTTGCCAAATGAAAAGATCCTGAGAGATGATTACATAGATGTGTTTGCTCTTTAGGGAACCAGAGAAAAAGATTGGGAGAAGATGGATGAGAAGGAAAGATATAAGGTTAGGAGGAGGAAGGTTGATTGGAATTAGCATAGTTGGTTCTCTGGATTCTGTATATATGTTGATGTTATTGTAAGAGCACAGCCCTGAGGCGTATACATGCTCATCCATTACATAGATATAATCCATCAGGCTTATTGTGGTTTTGTGTAATCAGCTTGTTGTACAACAAATCTTTCTATGAACTCCGCACTTAGGTGGGACTGAGTTTATTCACAGTTGTGAGTCAGTTTCATGACCCCAGCAAGAGCATCATGAGTGCTCTATTTATAGTGAGCTGCATTCCTTTTGGAATTGCCCAAAAAGAAAAGGCACAGATGGTGCCAGAGAGCAGCAGGGAGATAAGCAAAGGTCCAGAGTTCCCTCTGCACCTGCAGAAATGGACTTGTCCAATTAAATTGGACAAGCTTGAACTCTTTTTCTCATATATCCAGATTATGATGCTACGGTTATCTAAAACAAGTATATAAACTGTATGACCTATAAAGCACAGGCTGATTTTCTTCTGCAATTCTTTGTGGCTCCATTATCCAATGTATATTTGTAATATGACCCCTAGTCCCTCTTCCTTTCCTGAATCCAGTTTGGACATCTGGTATTTTTTGCTCCATATATAGTAAAAGTCCTTGTTGTAGAATTTTGAGCATGATTTTGCTTGCATGGGATATTAATAAAACAGTCCTGTGGTTACTGCAATCACTGGTGTCCCCTTTCTTGGATTCTGGAATGTATATTGAGCATTTCCAATCTGTGGACCATTGTTTTGTTTTGATTTATTTTTCCCAAGGTCTCTGAGTACAGTTTCTACTTTACTTTCTAAAACTGTAAGTTCATCTTCAAATGGTTCTTCCCTGAATGAATCTATATCCTTTCACCTCTTTTATATAGTTCTTCAGTGTATTGTTGCTACCATCTCTTTATTACTTGGTCATGTAATGCGTTTCCCTGCTGACTGACCAAGACAGGCATCTTGGAATTGTGTTAGATTAGTAAATGAAAATGTGTGGCTACTGTTAAAAAAAGAAAAGAAAAGATGAATTCCATGTTAGCATAGTTAGAGTGGAAAATTATACAAAAAAATTGACATATTAAAATCCTGTTTTGGCAGAACTGCTTGTCAGCTCCTGTTAGTTCATGATTATTTTTGTGCAGTTGACAGACTGCAGTTTACCAGTCTCCAAAATAAATGGGAAGCCATGTTTACCATCTTTAAAAATGTATTGCAGAGGACTTTATAGGGAGTCTGAATTCTAGGAAAAGATCTTGCTTTTGTTGTCTTCTTGATGCAAAGCTGTCAGGGAGTGATGTGGTATTGTGCAAATACTTTCTAGCCTTTAAACAAAATGTAAGTTTGTTCATGCCATCTGTAGTCACTAAATATGAAATTTAGGTCATTATGTAATTTCAGAAATGCTTCAAGTTTTTCCTATGTTTTTCATAAATATGTCTGCATACAAATAAATGAATGAACAAGTAGTGAAGGGGTTTCAGCAACTGCTGGCTTTTTCCAGCTTTGAACTAAAGGGAGATAAAAAAGAGACTTGGAAAAGTGATCATGCTATATGACAAAAGTGAATAAAGGAAAATTTTTGTATCTTTCTCATAAAACTGGAACTTCAGGGCATCCAGTGAGTCTGACTGGCAGGAGATTCAGGACAGGAAAAAAAAGGATATATTTAACACAAAGCATCTATAACATATGAAATTTGTTGTTACAAGATGTGGTGATAGCCACTAGCTCACACGGATTTAAAGAGGGATTTAGCATATTACCAAAGAAGGGCTCTCAGTGCCTAGTGTTGATGCTTCTATGTAATCTCTAGATTTCAGAGGCAATATGCTGAGAAACAATGGTGGGAAAGCTGGGGTGCCTTTGGCTTTCCAGATATTTTGGTCTGCAGTTCACACCCATGCTCACCTTTGGCTATATGATATGTTATGGTGATGGAAGTTGCAGGGGAAATTTGAAGGTTCCCAACCACTCCTTTTAAATCCTGCTTTTGTGTTTACTCTTCCATGATTGGAATCCTGGGTGACAGACTGTTGCTGTGACCTGACAGAGACATGAAGTACATTAGCAACCATTGTATTGTTCCCTGTAGAGGGATCTCCAGAGTCTGTGTGGTGTTCATTGGCATATTTTTGAATCTTGATTTTAGTGTTCTTCAGTACTGGTGGCCAAATTTTGTTTACTTTCCAAGCTTCTTCTTTCCTGTTGAAATTGTCCATGTGTTTATGGATTTCAATGGCCTCTCTGTGTAGTCTGACATAGTAGTTGTCAGAATGGTCCAGAATTTCTGTGCTTTCAAAAAGCATTCTGTGTCCAGGTAGGTTTGTAACATGTTCTGCTACTGCTGATTTTTCTGGCTGGATCAGTCTGCAATGTCTTTTGTGTTCTTTGGTTCTTGTTTGGACACTGCATTTTGTAGTCCCTATGTAGATCTGCCCACAGCTGCGTGCTATGTGGTAAACTCCAAGAAAATTTAACAAATGCTATGTTCAGCAAAGGACAAGAGAGATCCTCTAACTTCTGCTGGAGTTTAGAATTTTTAAATTTTCTTGGTTGGTCTGTAGATTGTTTGGAGGTTATGAGAGATCAACTTCTCTATATGGTTAGTGACCCCCAGCATGGTGGGTCTTATTTATTAATTTTTTATGTTTTTATCTCACCCAAACGGGATCCAAGGTGCTTACAACAATTTAAAAAGATACTGCTAAAACATTTAGTTTACAAAAGTTTAAAAGAAATTAAATATTCCAATTATTAAAACATGCTTAAAAACAGTCAAAACACTTAACACGTATTTAAAACGTATTCAAAAAGTTTTAAGAATACAGCATACCACTTTACACATATGCTATAGCACCATCATTAAAATTCAAGATCCAAAAGCCTGGCTAAATAAAAATGTCTTCATCAGCCTGTGGAAAGAGAGATGAGGGGACCCACCAGACTTCCCATGGAAGGGAGTTTCACAGTCTGGAAGCAGTCACAGAGCAGGCTCTCTCCCAAGTGCTCACTAACCATGCCTGTGAAGGATCTGGAGCCCTTTCATACTATACAGGAATAATACCATGATTCTGCTTCAGCTGACAGTGCTGCTTCCTATGGAGTCTCAGGTTTTGTAATTTGCATGAGAACTTTCTGCCTGAGAATGCTGAATCCCCCAAAACTGCAAATGCCAGGATTTCATAGGGTTTTAGTTTCTTAGTGTGAAATGGTCAATGACTCTGTTTCTGCAAAGAAGGGGGAAAAAGTAGTTTCAAGCAGAAGAAAGAGATAAATGCTTAACTCAGAAAATGTGATTTAAGCACCAGGCCTTTTTGTACTACCTAATTATAGTGCAATATTTTACTTTAACAGTCATGGTGTTATGTACTAGATAATTCGCAATCAGCAATCTGAGACAGACAGTAGTTTTTATTTGTAGAAACTGCAAGCAACACAGCACACTTTTTTCAAAGTTGCCAAGACTAAAACATACATGGGGCTCCCAGTTTGCATAGACGCAAAGCCAAATTTTAGGCACATGAAGTAGTGATTGGAGAGGATGATGACAGGAACATATTTCTTATGTCTTATCTTTGACACTTTATGTTCTCAAAACATTCTCCTTTGCACTTTTGCTTTTTGCCTCCTCTGATCTTCTCCCCACTCACTGGATACACTATAGCAACAAGCAAAGCAATTAACCAATTGATACTCTGTAATAATATAGGCAGACTCCAAACAGATACATTGTTGCAATAATAAATTAGCACTGGATACTTTGTAGCACTACAACCTAACTCAGTAGTTCTATAGCAGCACTTCCGCATTGACTACAATATACTATTCTAATACACACCCAGCAGACCAACATATGGCAGGGGCTCTGCATCCTGACACATGGCAGCATCCTATAGAATCTTTGGATTTGCGCTTTAGGGAGGGCATTTACAATTCTCAGCCAGAAAACTTTAGTGTCTCACTAAACTGTAAACTCCAGGATTCCATAGGACACAGCCATGGCAGTTAAAGTGGAATTATAATGCTATAATTGTGTAATGTGAAAGCGCCTCAGGACCTGAAAGAAAGAGCGCTAAAAAGATTGGAAGCTTGTTAGCCAAGAAAACATAAGGTTAAGGTTGGAACTGTACAATAGCAAGGCTGTCTGCACTGACTTTCAGATCACAAGATGAACCCCAAAACTGGGTGCCCAAATTTAAAAGCTGTTATAGACTAGAAGAAAGGATACAAAAGGATGGGCTGTCCTGCATTTGGATTTGTAATGGGTTAGAGGAAAGGGATCAATAGCTGGACTCTGAGTGACTTGGTTGAATTAACACTAGTAGATAGAGTGTTAACAATTGACATTCATCCAGGAGAGAGAGAGTGAGTATTATGAGGAGTGCCCATGTGGTTCTTTGATCTCTTTGTGTATTTTGGGGGTGAGATGCTTCATGACTTGACTATTTGTGCCTCCAAAGCTTTGAATTATCCTGTTTAGAGGTATTCTTATGGGTTGTCTGTCTGCAGTGGGGACATGGTACTCAGGAGGACTTTTCCACATATAGAGCTTTTCCCTGGGAGCATCTTTAATAAGTAGGGGATTCACATAGCCAACTGAGTAATAAATCCTCTCACTTGTACCATCTAAAGCTTTTTTAGATGGCCATGTTCAAGTTTGTTGCTGTGTTTCTCAGAACATAATGGATATTTAGGCTGAGTGCTGAGGTGATATTGATAATACTGTAGAACACAAACTACACACGTACATAAAGAAGACATTGCATTCTTTGTAATACTGAAGTTGATCAAGTTTATTAGGAATCAGCTTATTAAAATTTATGCTATAGTAAATTTATTAAGGGAGCCAGAAAACTCTTTGTTGTTTTTATTGTATTCATGCAGTAGTCTGTTTCCTGGAAAATATTATGAATTTTTGTTTCAGCTTCCAGTGTAAACATTCTTAATGGGTTTTCTGGTTCAATTAATCATGGATTTTGTTTTTTTGTCTTTTTTCATAATAGAGCCACATTTTCCAGTAGAAGGAAACTGTTAATTATGCAGCTGTTAAGGGTAAAGTAGAAATGCTGGGAACAAAAATGTAAAGAATCCATCAAAGCCACAAATAGTTAGGGGTGAGAACTGTGCAACCCTCTGGATGTAATTGGACTGCAGTTCCCAGCATTCGTCACCACTGGTTGTGCTGGCTTAGGGCTGATGGAAGTTGTAGTCCAACTTCATTTGGAAGGCCTCGTGATTCCCACCTATGGTCTATATTCTCAAGCTCATTGTATGCTATAGCTGTCACATGTCTCCACCAGTCCCATTCATGCTACTCTGCTTTTAAGCTCTGGTCTGGCTGTACTGTTACACACACACACACACACACATGGGGCAGGGGGAAGAAGAAGGAGAGATTACTGTGCACACCAACTGGAACAGCATAAAACTTAATGAATGACTCCAGTCTCAACAAAGTAAGGTGGAACAGAGGGAAGAAGAGTATCTAAACAAATCAGGTCCTCTCCCCAGCCTCCTCAGTTTCTCTCCTGCAGAAGGGCCATAGCTCCATGGGAGAAGATCATGTGTTACAGATTCTAAAACTCCTAGGATCAGTCCATTACATTTCTAAGTAGAAGCAGGAAAGATTCCTGTTCGAAATCATGGTGAGCTCCTGTCAATCAGTTTAGGATGTACTGAATTAGATGGAGCATTGGTATGAACAGTAATAATGGAGCTTTCTGTGTTTTTCCAGGTCTAGTAATACACTTAATAAAAAAGGATCCATCAACATGCATCTGGTCCATCATTACATTTCAAAATAATGAGCAATCAAATCTTCCCAGGAGGCCTACAAGGCAGGAGGGGTGTCAAAGTACTTCTTTTTGGATTATAATTCCAAGAAGCCACTAGCCAAGCTAAAAAGGTAACCTTTCCAAGTTTAGAAGACAGTTTGTGAAGGCAACAGACTGACCTGTTGTTTTTCTAGTTTGCTTAGCATTTTTGTGGGGGAGGTAGGTGGGAAGGAATCTTGCCATTAAACTTGCAAGTTCTGTCAACGGACTCTTGTTATATGAACTTCTTTTAGGCTGAGAGAATGTAACTTGGCCAGATTCACTTGGTAGGTTTCCATGGCTAAGCAGATATTCCAGCTGTGGTGTGCTAGAGTCCTAGTTCAACAGTGAAGCCATTGCATCACACTGGCTCTTGCTTCTGTGCAAATATTTAAAAGGTGATATCTCGTTGACTCATAACTGAACTTCCATGTAAAAATGGGTAGAGGAAACTCTTCTTTGAAAAAATGTAATGTCTCTAAGAGAGTCAGTGTGGTGTAGTGGTTTGAGCATTGGACTATGACCCTAGAGACTAGGGTTCGATTCCGCACTTAGCCATGGAAACCTACTGGGTGACCTTGAGCATGTCTTACATTGTCAGCCCCAGAAAACTCTGTGATAGGTTTGCCTTAGGGTCACCATAAATCAGAAGGCACACATCAACAATAACTCTACATCTAAATTGTAGGAGGTACAGTCAGCCCTCTTGCCCATTATCAGCTTCTTCTTGCTAAATTTAGGCTTCTCCCCCAACTGGAAGTGATGGATTGATCACTTCCCATTTTAAAAAAAAATATCCATATGGATCTAAAACTGACTAGGGATTTAAATGGGGGTAGAATGGCCAATCATACTCCCCAGAGGCATCCTTTACATTTTTCCTTTAAGTTGGATGCTCACAAACACATGGAAACAAATTCATATTTAGGCTTTCTGCTGCTTCTCTAGACACCTTTAAAAACAGACATTAAAGCAGTGATGTCAGAATTGTTTCTAAGGTGGTAGAGAGGGGGATCAACACTGACAAAATTTATTAACGTTGACTATTTGCAGGTATGTTTTTACAAAACAAAAAAAAGAAAAGAAAGAAAACACCTTGTCCCCTTGTTTCAGAGTCCATTCCTTAAAGTATTCCACAGAATACTGTGGTTCTTTTCCATTCTTTTGACTGATCCAGCAGGTTTGATTGTCTAGGACTAGAATGAGTTTGGCAGTGATTTACTTGTGTTTTGTCTTATTTCTAATTCAGGAAATTTGTTTTTAAAAATGAGATTTACTATAATAAAGTGCTGAGAACTTCCATTTAAACCTTTGGATGAAGTTTTCTCAAAAAATCTTTGTTTGAAGACTTCTGTGACCTCAAACATGGCAATTCTGGGAAGAATGGTCTAATCCAGTTCAACTCAGAGAATTGGCCTGTGGACCAACGTGTATCCCTGAGGCATTTGCTGCTTGTTCTAGGAGAGCTTCCAGGAAAAAAGGAGATAGTGGTAGTCAATGGGCAGGACACTGGTGCTAGGGAAAAAAGTGCCCTTTCCTCACATCAGATAGTTTAAGAAGCACCAGTCAAATCCCAGCAACCCATACCTGGGCTCATTTTACACAATGTTTTCAGTTTCACTCTTGCTTTGTAAATTTCAAACATGTTTGTGGTTCTATATATTACAGCAGAGAACAGAGGATGCTGGTGCTTCTTTTAGGTTCTCCCTGGAAAGACTAAGCTCTTGCCTTTTGCCATTCTACTCAGAAAAGAGGATGTTCTATTACCCTGATTTCTGGGATCCCTTGGGGGACACCTCAATGTGATACTTTCACTTCTAGCGGCTGGCACAAAAGTTTGATCAAATGACTCGTTTTTCCTTTGTGAAAAACCTTGAGCCACAAGCCTGACTTTGTGTTTTACCTCCCCCAAAGCCAGGAGCTTGAGTTTGTACACCCACCGACAGTCTACTGGAGTCACACCATCTGGCACCTTACACAACATAAATACCCCATGTTTGCACATGGACTCCATCTCCTGGTCCATGGCATCAAACCAGCAGTCAGTCTGTGCCTTTGGCAAACTCAGAACATCATCAAAGGTTTCAGGCTTGCAGGAAACTTGGCATACCCTCACACTGTTTTGCACCACAAACCTCTGCGGAGGAATGCCTTTTGTTTTCCTCTCAGATCGCCTTGGTATTTGCAACTCCCCCTCATCATCAGATGATCTGCCTCTTTTGCAGCCAGGTTTCTCCTTCCCATCAGACTGCTTTGCACTCTGAGCCGCTTTCCCAGCTCAGTTTCTGTCTCCTCCTCCTGCTTAACCCTTGAAGGACTGGCTGCAGGAGAGTGTGCTGCACGCTCAGCATCACTTTCATCACTAATTGGAAGGAGTACCTCAGAATTTGCATGCACTCTTTTCCAATTACTGTGTTTTTCAAATTGAGCATTTTGGGATAGCACCACCCTTCCAAAGGGCCTTTTTGAATGCCTGGGTGAGGGAATGGTAGCAGCTGGGGTGGCTGGGCTCCTATGGCAGTGCTGGCACTTGCCCTTCTCTGTGGAGTGACCGTTGAGTTATATCATATCAAAATCCAAAATCCATAATTTTGGCCCCCAAATGTGCCTTTGACTTATATACAAGTATATACATACATATTTTAAATAAACGGACTATTACAGAAAGCTGTATATTTCTAGTAATCTCTGCTTCCGTGTTCACTTAAATGGAATTCTGACTATCTGAGACAGCGGATAATAATATACATCATGATAGAATCAATTTCTTCTACTAATAAAGTGGCTTGTATTGGACCACCTGTTGTTGTTATTGTTAACTGTTGTAAAAGCTGATCTTGACTTATGGTGACAGTGTGAAAGATCTCCAAGTCACCCCAGTCTTGCTCACATCTTGCAGCCTGAGAGCCATGGCTCCCTTGATTGAGTCTATCCATCTGTAATGCACTCTTCTTTTTCTACTGCCTGCTACGTTATCAAGCATTATTATCTTTTCTAGTGAGTCATATCCTCTCTTATGTTCAAAGCTCAACGGTCTCAGTTTAGTCATCTTGGCTTCTAGGGAGAGTTGAGGGTTTGTTTGTTTGTTTGTTTATTTATTTGTCTTTTTAGTAGTCCACAGTATCCATAGACATCTTCTCCAACACCACATTTCAAAGAAGTTGATTTTCTTCTTATCAGCTTTTTTCACTGTACAGTTTTCACAAACATATATAGAAACAGGAAATACGATAACATGGACAATCCTTAGTATTCAATTATATATCTTTACACTTCAGGATCTTGTTTAGTTCCTTCAGAGCTGGCCAGTCTTCTTCTGATTTCTTGAATGCAGGCTCCATTCTGATTAATGACCTAGCCAAACTACAGAAAATCTTGAACCATTTCAGTGTCTTCATTGCCTACTTTAAAGTTATGCAAACCATCTGTGGTATTATTTTTGTCTTCTTAATGTTCAGCTCTAAACATGCCTCTGTAGTTTCCTCCTTGACTTTCTTCAGTAATCATTCCAAGTCTTTGCTATTTTCTGCTAGTAGTATGGTATCATCTGCATATCTTAAATTGTTGATATTCCTTCTAACATTTTTCACACCTCTTTCCTCTGCCTCTAATTCCGCTTCATGGTATGTTCAGGATACAAGTTAAACAGATAGAGTGATAAAATGCACGCTTGCCTGACCCCCTTGCCAATTGGGAACCATTGTGTTTCTCCGTATTCTGTTCTGATGGTAGCTTGTCCTGAGTACAGGTGATGCATCAGGATGATCAAATGTTGTGGCATACCCATTACTTTAAGAGCAATCCATAGTTTTTCACGATCTACAAAGTCAAAGGCTTTGATGTAATCCAATGTATGTTTGCAATATGATCCCTAGTGCTTCTTGTTTTCCTAAATTTGGACATCTAGCATTTCTTGCTCCATATATTGTGAAAGTCTTTGTTGTAGAATTTTACGCATCACTTTGTTTGCATGAGAAATTAATGCAACGATACAATGGTAACTGCAATCCCTGGTGTCCCCTTTCTTGTGGATTGGAATGTATATGGTTTCCAATCTGTGGGCCATTGTTTTGTTTTCCATATTTGTTGACAGATTTTAGTTGGAACTAGAGTAGATTCTATTTCTGTAGCTTGAAGCAGTCTATTGGTATGTCCTGTGTTCCTGATGATTTATTTCTTCCAAGAGCTCTGAGCACAGCTTCCACTTCACTTTCTAAAATTGTAGGTTCATCTTTAAATGGTTCTTCTTTGAATGACTCTGCCATTTTTTCATCTCTTTTATCTAGTTCTTCAGTGTATTGTTTCTGGTGTCATTTTATTTCTGCGTCATCTTGTAATGTATGCTGGTTGTAAAGCATCCATACTTGGTTAAATTTCCCTTTGATTTCTCAGATCTTGTGGAAGAAGTTTCTTGGTCTTCCTTTTTTGTTGTCATCTTCTGTTTCTTTACACTGGTTATTATAGTAGTTCTCTCTGTTCCTGCACACATTTGTACCTTGCCACAACTTCACATATCCATTGGTGGGGGTCTATCTGTCACTTTAATTTCTCATCATGGCTCAACTGATGCTATATCAGAGATATTATGGAGAATTTAAATTATGACTAGCACTTGTCTGAGGGAAAAAGCCCAGCAAGTGACAGGTGTCAATGGTGGGCCCTGTGGTGGTGGTGGTGCTCTAAGAGGAGTGCAACAATTCCAGGTGCGGGTGACACCCCTGCTGCTAGATGTGGTTGTGGCTACAAACTTAGGTGATCACACCTAAAAAATGATATTGTAGAGCTGAAAAGGTTCAGCCAAAATGATCGAGATATTGAAGCAAGTGTCCTGTGAGGAAAGTTTATATTGGGGCTGTTTACCTTAGAAAAATAGCAAGTAAGGGTAGACATGATAAAAATATATAAAGTTAAGTGAGGTGTAGAAAAAGTAGATAGAAAGATTTCTTTCTCAAAAACACTATACAGTTGGTTGTATAATGGTAAATGGAGTCAGGACAGATTAAAGTAAGTAGTTCTTCATGCAATGCATAGCTAAGTTATGGAATATATTGCCATCAGTAGTAGTAATGTTGCCAATGTGAATGATTTTAAAGGTGGTTTGGGCAAATTTGTGGAAGACAGGAGATATCTACCATTCATGACTGATATTTATTCCCTCCAGTATCAAAAGATAGGAGTGCAGTTTTGGCATTAGTTATAATGCTTTCTTGAAGGAGCAAAACAGCTATCTTCACTTCCTTCATTCTTTCCTTTCCTTATAGTTTCCTTTTCCACATGAAGAGGAGAATTTCCTATCTGCATAGAGGCTCTCCACATGAGAAAAATCCCTCATTTGTCAGGGTCTTAGTTGGGTGGAGCACCTCCACATGAATAGGAAGTTTTCCTCTTCGGATGCATTGCTTTCCACTCAGTAGAAAGTAATGATGGAAGGAGCAAGTCTAGGTATCCCCCTGCTCCATTGTTCAAGTAAGTCTACTGAGTTGTCGCCTCAACAGGGCTAGTATGCCTCTGTATGTCTGTTGTTGAGGAGAAGATGGAGGCTAAAATTGCATTCATATCCTGCTTGTGGGTTTCCCATTGGCAATTGGCCAGTATGAACAGAATACCGGACTAGATGCACCTTTGATCTAACCCAGCATGACTCTTCCTATGGTCTGCAGAAAATGATTTGAAGAATTAGTGAAGGATCTATTCAGCAACAGTTATACAGGCTGCTAAAAACTGCATTTGTTTGGAGAGGCAATGCACTTCTGATTGCCAGATGTTGGTAACTTTCCAGAGTCATCTGGTTTCCATGGTTGGACCCAGTGTATTAGATTAGGTTACCCTTTTGTCTGATCCAGCAAGGCTCTACTTGTTCTCTTCATCTTATTCTGGTATAATTCCAGTACCAAGAATAGAGAATCCTTTTACGCATGCAATTCAAGCAAACTTCACAGTGTTGATCTTTTGAGTCAATAAAGCTGTGCCAGGCATAAAACAAGACATATTGCTGTTTACTTATTCTACTGCCTGCTTTTTGTTCTAGCGTTGTACCTGAGATATTATAAAATTGCATTAATTCCTGGCCTCCATGTTAAAACCCTTCTTCTGACCATAGTTTTCTCCACCCAAATACTTTCCCTTGGCTGTTCTTCTCATAGTAAGTGTTGCTTCTGGTTATGGAGGCCAACTAGTTTGAGGTGCCGCCTCAACAGCATGTGAAAAGTTCCTGGGTAACACATCAGAAGTTTTGTTTCCTTAAGATCTGACAGCAGCTGATGTTTTTGCAGTATTTCTTTCACATGCTTCCACCATGGATGGTGTTCTTACTCAGAAGAATGCAGGCTTCTAGAGATGACATGAAGCCACCATTTGCTGTTGATCACCCATAAGCCATACTAGTGCAATGTATCACAGGGACAAAACACAAACTAGAAATATTTGCGGGACCAATAATTCAAGCACATGATCTCTTCTACAGATTACATATCAAGACCTCAGGATAATAACAACATAGTGGTCTCCAGCTTATCCTTTAAAATAGTGGACTAAACAGTGTATCCTCTGCTGGCATGACCTCTGCCCACATGAATGTGAGATTGCATAAAGCCTCATGTTCCATTATCATTAATGGACGTGCCGGGTGAGTGCTCGCACCTGCACAGGTGCACACACGTTGTGTCCATTGACAATAGGATGGAGCATTCACATTTTTTGTTTTATGCAAGCATTCCTAGAATAGAACCTCCACATATACAGAGATAGCACTGTATTTACATATACACAACTGTCAGCCTTATCAGGCCCTCTCAGAATTCTGTACCTGGCTCCATCAGTTCCTTTTGTGGAGGGTGCTTTAAGGACATATTCTTAACTTTTTTGTTAGTGTGACCATCATTGTCCAGAGTTTGGCAATCATGATTGGAACATGGATGGAAGTTTGTCTCATGTGCATATTCATGTAATGTATAAAACAGTGGTTCTCAACCTGTGGGTCCCCAGATGTTTGTGGACTTCAGCTCCCAGAAGCCCCAGCCACTATGGTCAATGCTCAGGGCTTCTGGGAGCTGAAGTCCAAAAAACATCTGGGGACCCACAGATTGAGAACCACTGGTATAAAATATCATGTAGTGCAGAAAACAAAAGAAAATAGAAACCTCAGATATATCTCAAGATTTTAAAAATGGTTTTTTTTCTTAAAAAGAGCCTAATGTTGGACTATTTTTAAGAAAATCCCACCTTTTTACCATCCTAAGCCCATCTCTCTCTTTTGTACTGTGGAACATAATAGTACACAACCTGTCATTTTACACAATTTGATGTAATTTCCCAACTTGTGATAATAGTAAATGAGTAGGATTTATCAAGTACAAGACGTAGCAATCCTTATTTTTCTTGTTAAACTATTAGAGGGTATGTTATTATATGTGTAATTATGCAAATGAGTCAGCTGGAACCAAGCAGGTGCCTAAAAGCAGACAGCAACACTACATCAGATTCCCAGGAGATTTCCAAGTCAGTGCTTTCTCCAAGCATAACACCAGCACTTTGCATCCACTGGTAGAAACCGCAGGTGCGGAGAGGCATTGTGCGAAATTTTAAATAGCAGCTTGCTGACTGAGTTGTTGTGACCAGCTACATCCATAACTATGGGACCAGTGACATAGAATCAGTGAGTCTTCTGTGAGTGGCTTCTCAAACCTGAAACTGGTCCTGTTTTACTTGCACCTTCATTTTAGAAAACTCCATTGTTTCCTGTCTCCCCTCTCAATATTCATACCATTCCTCACAAATGCAGAGAGCAAAGGGCTGGAGAAAGATATGAAAGAACGCTAAATCTAGTCATGTGACTGGGGTGATTAAGAAGACTGTCTGATAGAGAACATCTGTATTCTCCTAATATTTAGTACCTAATGCCATTCTTGGTTCATAATTCACAAGCAATATATGCAACAAAAGCTCAGAACTGGCTGTTCTACTTGCGGAAGAAGACTTAAGAGTGAAAAATGCATGGGTGGGGATGGAAGAGAAGGACATGCACCTAATCTGTTTGTTGTTATTTGCCACCAAGTTGACTTCTAACTTTATCCCAACCTGGCTTTCTTGCATATGTGTGAGTTTGGGTAGCTATGTATGTGGTCTGTGTCTCTGAAAACCTTGCTGATGAAATAGCAAGAAAATAGCAATAGAAGGTTTCTCAACTTTCTCTGAAAGTTTCTCTGAAGTTGAGAAACAGATGTTGCAGAAAGAAGCTGCTTCTCTGATTCAAATCCTTTTTGAATCTGATTTTACACCTGGCTACCCTAAACTTCCAAAGAAACCATGTCCTAAAATTTCATACATGTGATGGAAAGTTCAGAAAGGAAGTAAAGAACAAGAGCTAGAAATGTATTTTCCATGGATCCTGTTTACAGATGTGGAGCTCTGTGACGTCAGTATTACTGGGCTTACCTAAACTACAGACCTAAATTTGTCTACCAGTATTTCCTTCTCACTGAAAAACACAGGGAACTGTACTTCAGACAGGCAAGCTAAGGAGTACTGTTGGAGAGTTATCTGCACTTCCATCCAGCTGTGATTTCTTGAAGAATGTTATTGAAGTTTACACTATTATTGTCATTGGCTTACATGGAAATAGAACATTAAAAGTTGCACATTAAACCCTGCTTCTTTGCAAGGTTCCAGAAAAATAACATAAAGAGGCAGAGCAGGCTGTTTCCATATAGGGCAGAGGTAGGCAAATTCCTAGCCATTTTCTAGCTTTGCAATCCCCTAGTGCCTACACCAGCCCTTCTATGTGGCAGTGGCAGTGGCTAGAGATAACTTTTGGTTTACAAAAATCCACTTTGAGTTTTGTAGGGGCAGGGGAGATCCTGCAGATTTCTGGCTAAAGCACTGTGTGAGGGAACACTTTCTTGTAAAGGATTGCATGCCCTGGAGTTACAATTCTCCTTTTTTGAAGGAGGATCTGCCAAAAATGTGGAAAAGGCTGAGAATGGAGCTTATGGGTTTTTGGAAGTGACATAACGAGCCTTGGGATCACATGTGGCCCTGGTGTCATTTAGCTGGTTCACACCAGTTCACCAGAACTGGTTGTTAAAATTATTAAAAGACATGGAAGCTGGGAAGGTTAAAAAGAAAGCAAAGAGTAGTGATAGGGAGAGGAGAATATAAAAGACTGGAGTAGATGTGGAGGATGGAAAATGTCAGAGAGACGGAAGGAATGGATCCTCGAGCCAGGCGGAGAACTGAAACATGAACTAGTTGTTGATTATTTTGAATGATACCACTGGTTACACTTTGCCTGTTTCTGATATAATGATGGATGAATCTCCCTCTGCTTGCATTCAACAGGGCTGAACTTTTACAAAAGTTCAGATTGACCACTTCACAAGCAACATGAGTATTTACAAAGAATCTGTCATCTTTGCTACTAGAACCACCTTTCCCAGGGCCCAGATACCCCTTAACACTGGTCAGTCCTCAGCTTCCTTAAATCCATAGGTATTGTCATCATCTGGCATCTGGGCATCTGGTCACTCCAAGCTGATTCAGTAGTTGTGAGTTAGAAGGAGAAGAGCAATTCCAGCTCCCTGACTGTAGTACACAATAGTACTGAATGAATAGTTTATACTACAGAAGTACCCAAGAGGTCTTATCTAGCATTGCCCAAAAAAACCTGGGGAGAGTCTCTCTAATATAACCAGTTCACTTTAAGAGCATTCCCACCCTCAATTAGTAATAGGTCAAATATAAGAACAAAACTATATAAATTGAAAGCAGCTATCTCTTTTTTCTTCTAGCCAAGGGGGAGGGACAAAAATGAAGCAGTCCTTAAGACAGATTGAGATAAACTGTGAACCAGATGGCAGGTGTCAAAAGTTAGGCATAAAGATTTCTGTTGGGCTTGTAGAACTGCATGAGAAAATATTTTCTAGAAATCAGTATCAGGATACACAGCTAGATGGTGGAACTCAAACGAACTGACCTAAAAGATCAATTCAGCCCATTACAAAGAAAAGGCAACTTTTAATATTCTTTTCTGCACAAGTAAGGCCACATCTGGACTACAGTGTTCATTTCTGGGTGTCAAAAGTCAGGAAGGGTGCTAACTTGGAGAAGGGCTATAAAGATGAAAAGAGCTCTAGAGGGAAAGTTGTACCAAAAAGACTGAAGGAATGGTAAATGTTTAAAGTTAAGTAAAGAATCAGTAACCCCAGTTAATCCTGTCTTCTGCTCCCACCATTGTCTACCCTTCTGGGATTTCTCAATAGAGGAGAGACAGGCCCCAGTGACCTATATTCGCTAAGTGTCAGTGCACTCTTTCTAAAGAAGCATGTTAGGAGTATTATAGTCATGTATAGTGAGAGCCAGAATGGTGTAATGGTTATCTATTATGTATTTATTTTATATCCTGCCTTTCCTCTGATATGGGGCCCATATCATTGGACTAGAAGTGAGGAGACTCAGATTCAAATCCCTCTCTTTTCATGATGTTCAGTCCAGGGATCTTCTCCTTCAACCTCTCAATTGGTGTTCCCACGCTCTGGAACTCCCTTAAACTGGCATCCTCTTTGCTATCTTTCCACGGACTGGTTAAGACATTTTTTTCCCCTTAAGACTTTCCTTTTTCAGTGGGCCTTTGAACACTGACTGTTCAAGGGCAGTGGGTCTTCCAAAATTGTGCTGCATTGTCTCTGTGTGCTTTATTTGTTGTTTTTAATTGCTATTTTTTCAGACTAGTTTTAATTTTATGGATAGTTTAATGATATTTTTAATTTTTGTATTTAGTATATTTTTAGCTATTTGTTTTAACTGTTGTTTGTTATTGTGTGCCTTCAAGTTGTTTTTGACTCACGGTGACAATAACATAAGGTTTTCTTTTTTTTTCTTTTTCTTTTTTTACAATTTTATTAAAGTTTCAACAAATAAAACAAACAATTATTTCTGCAGTGTTTACATGCAATATTATTTCTTCTTCCTTTCCTTTCTGGATTACAATTATTAATATTTCCTCTATGTATTATATCATGTATCGCAATAAAATGTTAGTAATCAATAATTCGTTAGTTCCTGCTATATTTCTCAATAACATAAGGTTTTCTTGACCAGTTTATGTTCAGAAGAAATTTGCCATGGCCTTCCTCTGAGGCTGAGAGAGTGTGACTTGCCCCAGGTAGCCAAGGTTTTTGTAGCTCAGGGTAGATTCGAACCCTGGACTTCCACAGTCTTGGTCCAACAGTCAGACCACTATACCACACTGCCTCTTGCAAGCTACCTTGAGTCCTAGATGGGTAAAAAGGCTGGATATAAATAAATATCATCATCATCAGTACCACCATCATATTACATCATCAGATTAGCCAAGCTACATCAGAAGGGACTGACCACTAGCTTTGGAGTTGCATGTGGCCCAAACGCTGTTTTTCACAGCCTTTAGTTCCACCAAGCTCCGCATTCCCCATAAAAGAGTGAATTTTCTCTCTTCAAAGTCTACAGAAGCCTTTCCCTTTAAAAATACCTTTAAAATAGATTGCAGGGCCTTCCTCCATTGTTTTCACATTTCTTTTAAAAATCCCAAGTTTTCAAAGTCAATAGTGGACTTCTAGCCCTTCTATTTGGATCCCCACCCATCGAGCAAGTCACCCAGTCTCTCAGCCTCAGAGGACGACAATGACAAACCCTCCTGACCAAATCTTCCCAAGAACCCCCATGATAGATATGCTGTATCTCAGAAATGACCTGAAGGTGCATCACAACCACCACCACCTCATTTTTGGTATATGTCTGAACCCTGGAGAATTCTATGGTAAAAAACTGATACCCAAACCCACTATAGTTGCCTACTCCTCCTCTACAGAATAAATGGCAAACTTCCAGATTCCAATGCTTTCTGTTAACACTACAGATTTTCCAGAGTTTTGAACATTGCCTGGCATTTGGGCCTTTCTATGTGTTAAATTGACAGGCTGCACTACATATGTGAGGATGATGAGATTAACTCCTGAAGCAACTGAGCTTTATTATCATTTTTGAACATGCTGGACTTCATGCTCTCACTAATATACCCATTGCATGATACTTATTGCTACAATAGTTCAGACAGACAGACAAACAGCAATATTGTAACCCAAAGATCGAAATCAAGTAACTTTCCAGATGTTGTTGGACTGCAACTCCCAGCAACACCAGCCAGTATAGTCAATGGTGAGAAATCCTGAGAGATGCAATCCAACAACATCCAAAGAGATAGATGTGTGATTCTCACTCTGGTTGTAATCTATACTCAAATTTGCTGAGGCATTCAGCATGAGTGCAGTGTGGCCAGGAAAGGTTTTTCTAAGTGGATGGCAGGAATGAGGAGATGTGACCTTGAGTGCAGCTGCAAAGAATGTTTGGACTAGCCAGCCTCAGAGGATCTTGCCTTGTCTAATTGGGTTAGCCGATAGGGTCTCAGGTGTGGTTAAGCCCTTAAAGAGACTTAGGTATGGCACTATACTTTACCATTAGGTCAATTCCTTGTGGTCATGCTGTCCACACCTGGGCTGCGTGCCGGAAGAAGCTGATAATACAGGTCAAGAAGCTCAGGTAGTTAAGTCAGTTTACTTTAGGAAGAAAACAACCTTACAAATGAGAAGCAAATAATCCCAGCAATGTCTATAAATCAAGAGCAGGCAATATAAACACAGCTCAAACAGCAGAATAACGGGCAAACAGAAGCATGCACAGGAGAAATGGTCAGTTGACTGCTAACAAAGGCTAGAGGGAAAAGGCTCAGTTCTTATAGGTTCCAAGGTCTGCGCAGCTGGTGCCTGATTAACTGGTGCTTGGCATAAATTCGCTGGGAGCGACTCAGGAGACCCTTTTGGTGTCCACGTTGGGTGAAGGTAGGTATGGACAGATTATTCTCAGTGTTTGAATAAGCAGGGCTCCCTTCTGTCCCTGGGCTGGGTGATGGTACTGTCTGCTCTACAGGTTCTGCTGTAGCAGTCTCTGTGCCAGGGCTCAGAGAAGGTTCTGCTACCTCAGGCTCTGAGTCCTGGAAGCCCATGACACATGCTGCTGTAAAGGCTAATTTATGGAATGTATCCAGACATGTTGCCAGTCTATTTTTCCATGATGATTTCTTGTTCCCGTTTTTTTCCTCTGCTTCTTGGTATGCTGCCAGAAGCCCTAACTTTTATCTCAGTGTATTCTGCCGAATAAATAGCACTGAGTCTTATCACTTTGAGTCTATGGAGCTTTTTTAGCCTGCCTGGAGCTGCTTGATTCCAGCCAGATGTTGCTGCCCTGTCAGCACTCTGCACATGCTCTGAGGAGCTACCTCGTGCTACCCTGACAAAATTATCTCAAAAGAAGCCTCATGCAACTAAGTGGGACTTGTTTCTAGTAGAACACATATAGAGTTGCAGCCTCTCGCAGACTTTTTGATGATTTGACTTTCTCAAAGAAATCTGCTCCATTGCTATTGTGATCCGTAGCGCAGACATAAGATCACGTCCAGCCACTCTAGTGGCCCTTTCAACCACATCTTTATAGCACTATATTTCACTTTCTACTGGAATATATTCCCCTTATTTCTATGTATGGTTGTAAAAGCTGGACAATGAAAAAAAGAGAATTAATTCATTTGAAATACAAAATATGGGGACCAAAAAGCCAAATAAGTAGATCCTAGAGTAAAGTAAGCCTGAACTATCCCTAGAAGCCAAAACAACAAATGCTATTATATGTCAGATATATCATATGATGCAACTGACTGGAAGAGACACTAATGCTGGGGAAAGTGGAAGATATTAGGAAAAGAGGAAGACCACATTATAGATGGATTGATTTAGTGATGGTTGGCGAGGTGGCAGGCAGTAGAAGAAGAGGAAGACGTTACAGGTGGATAAATTCAGGGCCCTATCATACTATACAGTTATAGCACTATTGTTCCACTCTAACTGCCATGGCAACATTCTGTGGAATTTTGAGGTTTGTAGTTAGGGAGGCCAAGAGCTCTCTGGCTGAGAATTCTAAATGCCACTCCCTAAACTGTAGATCCCAGGATTCCATACAATGTTGCCATGACAGTTAAAGTGGAGTAATAGCATCTTAATAGTGTAGTTTGATAGGGCCCTCAATCAAGGAATCCATGGTCCTGATTTTGCAAGACCTTAATAAAAGGAGGAGGTCTTTCCTGTTAGGTTTCTCACTCATAGAGTCACCAAAAGTGGGCTGCAGGGAGTTTCAGTACAACAACATCTGGAAAGCCACTTGATTTCGATCTTTGGATGATGATATTGCTGTTTATCTGTCTTTCTGAACCACTGTAGCAATAAGTGTACCGTACAATGGGTATATTAGTGAGAGCATGAAGTCCAACATGTCCAAAAATGATAATAAAGCTGAGTTCCTTCAGGAGCCAATCTCACCATCCTCACATATGTAATGTAAACATGGAGTTTAACATGTAGAAAGGCCCAAATGCCAGGCAGTGTTCAAAAATTTGGATAAACTGTAGTGTTAATGGAAAGATTGCCATTTACTCTGTAGAGAAGGAGCAGGCAACTACAGTGGGTTTGGGTACCAGTTTTCTACCTCCATTGTTTCCTCCTATGAAAAACTCGGATTTGCTGTTTAGGGAAAGACACGCAGTATACTTAAAAAAAAAAAAAGGAAGAAAAAGAGCTGCAGTGCCTCACCAAATGGCAAACCTCAGGATTCCTTAGGAGGGGGACCATGGCAGTTAAAGTGACATAATAGCACTATAACTGTGTAATGTGAATAGCCTCTTGGAGATGATTAGAACATCAAACCACAGGAAGCAGATGAAGCTTGTATCTGTCCAGCCCAGTGCTGATGCCAAACACCAGCTCACAGCTTCCAGAACTCTCTTAGGGCATACATGATAGAGGAAATGCTGGGTGTCACTAGTTAACAGAAAGAGGTACAGGAATACTTCACTTTCCTAAGGCACTCTGTGACCTCAAGTTGGTTGTCCTTGAGCAAAAGAACTTCAAAGGTATATTTCAATGGCAAACAGCTGAACAAGAACCCATCAAGAAGTTCTACGAATCAGTTCATCTATGCAGGTATCTCCAGCTACTATTTGTTAATAGTCATTATCTGGGCACTTTTCACTGCCTGTACTTAGAATCATAGAAACATAGAGCTGGAAGAGACCACAATGGCCAGCCCCTTGCCATGCAGAAGCAAACACTCAAAGCACCCCAGCAAATGGCCATCCAACCTCTGTTTAAAAAACTCCAAAGAAGGAGACTCCACCACACTCCAAGGCAACATATTCCACTGCCGAACACCTCTGACTGTCAGGAATTTCTTCCTGAGATTCAGGTGGAATCTCTTTTGCTGCAATTTGAAGCCATTGCTCTGTGTCCTAGTCTCTGGAGCAGCAGAAAGCAAACTTGCTCCATCCTCAACATGACATCCCTTCAAATATTTAACCATGGCTATCATGTCACCTCTTAATCTACTTTCTGTCAGGCTAAACAAACCCAACTGCCTAAGACACTCTTCATAGGGCAGAGTTTCCAGACCCTTCACCATTTTGGTTATCCTCCTCTGGACACATTCCAGCTTGTCAATATTCTTCTTGAACTGTGGGGCCCAGAACCGGACACAGTATTCCAAATGAGATCTAACCAAAGCAGCAACCCATTAACTATTTACTATATCTACTAAAATAGTTAGGATTGCAGGTTGCATCCAGCCCTGTACAAACCATGAAGGTCCATGACAGCATATAACGTTTGGCCTGCTGCACTGTGACGGCCCTCACAGAAGGCATCCTAAATATTCCCTGGTTTAGGGATATTTTTCATATATTTTTATTGCAATCTTGCACCCACAAAAGTTCATCTAGAGCAGGAGTAAAAACTATGCAGTCTGTGACATGCATGGGGCCCCTTTTTTGGGGGGAGGTGTTAAGTGTGGCCATAGCATTCCCTAACCTTTGCTGCAAAAATAACACAGTTTGTGTGTTCTAATGCTGTTTCAAGGGACTCCCCACACCTAAAGACCCCCTCCCATGACCCAAGAGGCAGGTGCCATGCAACTCTCTTGAGCTCAACATTCGTTTGCCCTACAGGCTTGTAATGCACACTCCCATGATCTAGAGGTTAATCTCTATGTAACTTGGATTGAATAAAGGCCTTTTATTACCACACAGGCATTCATTTGCTTTACTTATTCTACAGAGTCCATGTTACTTCCCGGCGCTTGTTTGTGATGCTTTCACTTTTTATAGTTCAGTTCCTCCATATCTCCTTCCCAGCCAAACATGTGTAAGTATCTGGCAAATCCTCTTTACAAATGATGGTGTGAGCTCTAGCCCACAAAATTTGCTTACACCATACCAAACTTGTTGATCTTTAAGAAGACATTGACCTCTTTGATTTTACTATCTTTTGGTGAACAGAACCTTTTCCAAGCTGTGAATCTGTGTTATTAATTCTGGGATACAGGGACATTGGGTGCACCAAACATAAATATGTCACTTTTGGGGAAATCACACCAACACTTTCAGTTGGCTTCATTTCAGAAACTCCAGACAAGCAAAGCGTTAGGCTTAATTGGTAATTTGTGGTGATTTACTCTGAGAGTGTTGATATATTAAAGTCACAGCCAAGGAAGTATTTTTCTGTACAGCTGTTTCTGTAGTGGCCTTCATCAACTAGATCTTATGGTTTCCTGCTGAGCTTCTGGTATTTCAAGTGCTTTTCCTCATCCTGTGCAATAAGAGCTGCTGATCAAAATGTATAACCAGTTCCACCTGGCAGCCATTCCAGAGAACAAGCATTAGTTAATTTCCTGCAGGCTGCAGGGCAAACATTATTTGAAAGATCTTGGTGGTGATATCTACCAACACATGTATCTGTTCATCAGAGTAGCTAGTAATGTGGTTGATTGCTTCTTTCTATTTGTGTTCAGAGGAAATGAAAAAAGAAATAAAGTCAAAGACTGTGGTTGGGAAAGCACCATCAGCCATGAAGAACTATGAAAGAAGAAGGATTGTCCATTAAGTAAGATGTACTGGTACAAAATCAATACCCCATTTGAAGAAGGATTCTCAAGTATTCAAGACTGAAGCCATGTATGGCTTTAAAGTAGCATGGGAACTGCATCAGTCTTTTTATTTTCACCTCCAAGTTGACTGAATCACATCAAAACCAGAGGTTTTACATAAATAAATGGCTCAAATGAAATCTTGGGAGAAATGTCCCACTCTTGTTGTCTGCCTTTTCCAGTGAAATATCTCACCTTTTCTTCAAATTTTAAGCCATGGTGGAGGGTATTAAAAATGACCTAAAATAAAATTGGAGGAAATATATAGGGTTACAAGGGTGCCCTTAGGGAGTGCCAACAGCCATATGTAAGCACCAAACATTTGAGTCTAGTTGCACCATTAACTAGAGTACTACTCGTACTAGCCTTCAGCTCTTTCCCAGTACCTCATTGAGTACATTTTTACCTGGGAATCTCATTTTCTGGCACTCTCTTAGTTCATTTTGAATTGGTTCATCATAGAGTTTTCATGATAAAAGACAATTGAAGAGGGTTTACCAGTGCCTCCTTCCATGTAGTACTAGCAAGAGTTAGTTATGGTGCTTTTACCCTGTGACTTGGGGGTCCCGGTAGGGGCGCCCAAACAACCAAACAAACACAAACAAGATGGAGAAATTAGCTGGAGCACTCTCTTGGCTAACGAGAGGCAGGGTAACTTAGCAGGGATCTTTTACCCTGTGTATACAGCGTCAGGTCAGTGAGCAGACAAAACAGTTCAAACTAGCAATAAGATTTATTAAACAATTATTAAGAAAACACAGCCTCACTACTAAATAAGAAATGGAAAAGAGAGTTTTGGGGAATGGGTGATACGCCACCTTTCTCGTTGTCCTGAAGAAGGCTAACTGGAGAGAAGGAAACCCGGTGCCGCGGCCGAGGGGAGCTCGCAGAACGAAGTGGCGGCAAGGCGGGATAGCACTTTGGAGCGGTCTGAACACAAGTCCGTTGTGCAGTCTGAGGAGCTCTCGGAAGTGGGGTTTTTTATAGGGGAAGGAATGACCGTAGGCTAGTCTGGTCTTGGGCGAAAACAATGAGTTTTGGGCTGGAGACAATGTCTCCGAAAGGTCAGAATTTAGATGATTGAGTTATGGACCGAATTGACAATAGTATGGCCAGTATATAGATGTGGCTAGCTCGGCAGTTAAGCACTTAGCTTGCCAGGGTGCCCTCTCGGGGCAGAGGTCTCTTTGTTTTAATACACATCTGTAGTGAAGGTGTTTGTTTTGGGAGGTCCCCTAAAGCGGATCTGGCAGTTTCTGGCTTGCCTAGATGTAAACAGATGTGACTCAGCAGATAATAGCCATGCCTAGCTTCGCGCTTGTTCGGTGGCCTCACAAACACTTGGCTGGTGGCAGAGTAGGGCCGAATTATGATATCAAAACGATATCTAAAGGTTACCAAAGCCCAGGCCAGTTCACGGTGGTAACAGTGCCACTGCTGTTTTCTCTGAGACACCCTCAGCCAGTATCACTCCTCACTAGTGCTGCTGCCCAGTAGCTGTTCGGCACATTTAGTCTGTCTCTTCAGCAAAAGCCTGGCTGACATGGGAGACTCTACCAGCAGCAGTGCTACCACCAGCATAGCCTCTTGTCTCACAGGATCACACAATCCTACCACTATGAAAAGACAGTGGTCTATGGCTTTACCTCTGATGTGCTCAGAGGTGAAAAGTCTGAAGCTGCATAACAAATATTATAGGAACATGGAATGTAAGAAGCATGAATCACAGGAAGCTACATATTCTAAAACAAATGGAATGTATAAACTTGGGGTGAATGAGCTGAAGTGGACAGGAATGAGGCATTTTGAATCAGATAACTATACAGTGTTTTACTTAAGAAATGAAAATCAAAGAAAAAATGGGGTACCATTAATAGAGAGGAGAGATGTAGCACAAGCATCCAGGGGATAGAATGCAAAGTGTGACTTCACACATAAGACTTCAGAGAAAACCCATCAATATACCCATAATCCAAGTTTATGTTCAAGGTATAAGGACGAAATGGAAAGATCTGTGCTGGAGTCTGGGAGGAAACTAATCACACACCAAAACAGAATATATTGATAATCATAGGTGATTGGAACACAATAGTAGGAAAGAACACGGAATCAAAGACTGTTGGAGAATTTGGCCTAGGATCAAGAAATGAAGCAGGAGAGTGAACGACTGAATTTTGGGAGGCCAACAGTTTGTTCATTGCAAATACATTCTTTAGGCAATCAAAGAGGTGACTATATACGTGGACATCACTGATGGACAATATAGAAATCAAATAGGCTACATAATTGAAGCAGAAGATGGAGAAGTTCTATCTGCAGAAAACAAGACCAGGAGCAGACTGAGGCACATACCATGAACTGCTGATTAAAGCTAAAGAAATTAGAATAAAATCAGAGTAAAGCTACAGAAGAACATTAAATCAATCATTGTGCCAAAGCACAATCTAAAGATCATTCCTGTAGAATTTAAAGATAATTTTTTGACAAAATGGATCTGTATCATTAAGCTTAACTGACTGGGACCAGAGGAACTCTGGACTCAAGCCAGGGACACTGTCAGGGAAGAATGGAAAAACACAATATCATGAGCCAAAAAGAAAGAGAAGTCTCAATGGATGACACAATCAAGCAGTTAAGGACAAAGAAGAAGCAACGTTAAAAATGACAAAAAAGGATTAGAATTCTGAACAACATTGTTTTGTGCCTTGGGTGCAAGGACAAGAACTACTATAACAATCATTGCAGAGAAAGAAAAGTTGGCAACAGAAATGGTAGAACAGGAGACATCTTCTACAGGATCTGAGAAATCAAAGACAAATTTAAACCAAGAGTGGGGATACTATACAACCAGTGGGGAACACACTACATGATCAAGAAGAAATAAAAAGACAATGGAAACAATACACTGAAGAATTATAGAAAAGAGAAGAAGGGAAGACAGATTCATTCAAGGAAGAACCATTTGAAGATGAACCCACAATTTTTCCAAGTGAAGTGGATACCGCACTCAAAATACTTGGGAGAAATAAACAACCAGAGACAGATGCCAGCCAATAGAATTGTTTCAGTTTACAGAGCCAGAATCCAATCAAATTCTAATAATATGGAAAAAAATGGAAGCAATTTGGAACAAATATGGAAAACAAAACAATGGCTTACAGATTGGAAACACTCAACATGCATTCCAGTCCCCAGAGATTACAGTAACCACTGTACCATTGCATTATCTCCCATGCAAGCAAAGCTCAAAGTTCTACCACAAAAACCGTTACCATATATGAAGCAAGAAATGCCAGATGTCTAAGCTGGGTTCAGGAAAAGAAGAAGCACTAGGGATTATATTACAAACATATGTTGGACAATGGAATGGATCAAAGATTTTCAGAAGAAAATAACCTATGCTTTATTATAACTAAATAATAATAATAATAATAATTACTGTGGCCTCTCCACTATTGCGAGGGTTTGTGGTGCACAACCCTCACAAAAATGGAAAAACTGCAAATAACTCTCTGCCCCCCGGTGATCCCCCCATTCCTTTGCCTTTTGAGCACTGGGACCAGAGGTAAGAAAATGGGAGGGGGAGCTCTGGAGGGGACAAGGAAGGCTCATGCAAGCCTTCCTCCCCACATTCCCTTGTTTATTGCTTTGGCATGAGTTCTCAGCATCAGGACCAGAGGCAAGGGAATAGGAAAGGGAGCTCCAGAGCGGGGAAGGAAGGTTTGTGTGAACCCCCCCCAGCATTCCCTTACCTATTGCTTTGGCACAAGTTTTCAGTGCTGGGGCCAAAAGCAAGGGAATGGAAGCAGGAGCTCTGGAGAGAAGATGCACACCTGCCTCCTCCCCATTTCCTTGCCTTTTGTCTGGGCGCTTGCCTTCCTTCTCTGCACCCAACAAGACACAAGGGAATGGGGGGAGGAGAAGCCGGGGAAAAGGCATGTATATACTTCATGAATAATCAAATATCATGAAGGTCAAACCCATGCATGTGGATGGAGAATTGTAAATGCATTTAATTGTGTAGATTTTGAAAAACTATGGATTGTTCCTAAAGAAACGGGCATGCCTTCTCTTCACGCATAACTTGTACTCAGAACAAGAGGCCACTGTCAGGAGGAACTGAATATGGAGAAACAGAATGTTTTCCAATTGGCATGGGGGCAATGCTGAATTTTATCACCCTGTCTGTTTAACTTATACGCTGGATGAATCATTCATAAAACTGGATTAGACTTAGAGGAAGGAGCAACGACTCAGAATGAATATTGAGGAAAGTCAAGGAAGAAAGGTTTTCTTAAAGCTTTAAGAAAACAAAAATAATAACCTCAGATGGTTTATATAACTTTAAAGTAGATAATGGAAACATTGAAACAGTCAAAGATTTCCTATACTTTGACTCAGTTATAAATCAAAAAGGAAACTAGGAAAGGCAGGTGTAAGAATCCTCAGTTGTAAAGATAACTCAGGATAGTCCATGCCATCGTATTTCCATTTTCTACGTATGATTATAAAAGTTGGACAGTGAAAGCTGACAGGAAGAAAACCAATCTATTTGAAATGTGCTGGAGAAGAGTTCTGTGGATTACTGCAAAAAAAGACAAATAAATGAGTCAATAAATCAAGCCTGAACTGTTCCTAGAAGCCAAGATGACTAAGCTGACACTGTTGTACTTTGGACATATCATGAGAAGACATGACTTCTAAGAAAAGTCAGTGATGATTGGAAACGTGGAAGGTAATAAACTACAGGTGGATAGACTCAGTCAAGGAAGCCACTGTCCTGAATTTGCAAGACCTGAGCAGGGCTATCAATAACAGGGTGAGGTCTCTCATTCATAGGGTTGCCATAAATAAAAGGTAACTTCAGGGCAGTTAATAATGACAACCAAAAATGTGAAATGTGCTCAAAAAAAAAAAAAAAAAGACGACTGGGAGAGCATGGAGCTCTTTAACTACTGGTAAAATATTTATCCAATGCTTAGTAACAGTATAGCTGCATTGTTTTAAATTAACTGCAATTCCAAGCAATCATCAAAGGATATGAACTGATAAGGTCCGGGCTAGATAAAGTTAATCTACCAAGCACCTTGCAAACAAAAGAAATGTTGTTATGATGCAGAATGTGGTGTGTTACACAGCTTGTTTTCGAGATCTGAGTAATAAGATATTAACCCACAATTGCAGAAATAATAGCTGTAGTAATTTAAATATATTAAACAGTAACACACTAAGACATATGCACACTGGCTAGTAAAAATGGGCTGGGAGAAAAGCAGGGACCAATATAAATATGCAGGAGAATTTCATGAGTACTTTCAATACAGCAAGGCTGCAAGTGTGCCCATAAATAGATGCTAAGTAAAAATCTGATGGAGACCGTTATGTTGATGCAACTGAACTGTTTCTTCTTTACACCTCTTATTTAGGTCTTGCTGTTTTCTCATCTGGCTGTGGTCTGGAACTAAATGCAAGTCCAGGCTAGTCTGAAATAATTCCCAGATCCCACCCCACATATAGGGTGTGACCTCTAGCATTTTGCTGTACCTTTTTTTTTTTTAAATGCTCTCTTATGTTTCTTCTCAGACACAGAAAACATCTTGAAACCTTCCTGTGTATTCATCAAGTACCCCAGGGACAGTTTGCTTTCATACCCCAACTGGTGAACCATCACATTTAGAAGTAAGTTTTTCAGTTGTCAGAGAAAATTCGTTGGATGGAAATATATTTTCATATTTGTTCCTTTTTCCAAGATGATTTAGCTTTGGGAAACAAAATAGAAATTTCCAAATTGCCATATGTGCTGAGCATCTGGCAATCCTAAAGAAGACTTTTTAAAAACAATAACAGTAATTTTTTTCCAGAATAAATCTAGCAGCTGTTTTTTCTAGACTTCAGAACTACAGTAATTATTTCAATGAGGTTTTATTTATTAATAATCATTTTTCAGCATTGTTTTTGGTAATGTTCATTTGCAAAAGGTCAGCTTGGGGAATACAATTCACATGCTAAGTAATAACTGGATATGCTTTCTGTTATAGAAGTTTTGGGGAAAAAATAAAAATGTCACACTAAGAAGGATTCTAAAGTCCAGATTGGAGAATATAACTTGAAGAGAAAACCAAAAATGGTACCATAGTAATGAGACTAGGTTGTATCCAGACTCCATCACACCTAGAATAGGCTCACTAAAATAAATGGATTCATTCAATCTAGACTTAAATTGTGCTTACAGCAAGAGCTACTGAAATGAGTGAGATTTGAGTTAATCATGACTAATTGGAGAGTCATGGATTTACAAAGTTCCAATCCAAGCATGACAGAATTTGGACCCAACCCAATGGGAATTGAATTAGTTATGCCTGATGTATGTCCCATTGATGGCAGGCCAGGTTCCAACCTACTGTGCTCACCCTGGGAAAATACAGAACCAGTACTGATGCCAACATGGTCCATCTGTTGTTGTCACTTGCTGTGAAGCTGGCTTCAACTTAGTGCAACGCTATGAATGAGAGACATCCCAGAGCCCAGGTCATCAGCAACTCTGTCCTTGCTCAGGATCATGACTTCCTTGATTAAATTATCTCTACTGCATGGCTCAATATATTCTCTGGAATCTAGCTCTGTAAGCAGAAGGACCAACTTTTCAGAATATCTGAGAAATCAGAAGGTACTTTACAGCTGTTACCCATTCTCTGTGACAGATTTGGTGTCTCTGAGGTTTCTGTCTTGAGAATTTGTTCTGACTGATTTAATACAGCACCAGAAACTGCTCTGATCAGATTGTTTGTTTGTCTAGCCCAATACTGCCTAGTCTGGCAGCAGCCCTCCTGGATCTATAGCAGAGAGGTATCTATCTGACATCTACAAAGATGCATCAAAGACCAAACATGCAAACCATATGCTCTACCACCAAGCTGTGGTCTACTGATTGGGAGACCTGTGTTTGACCTGTAACAACTCCCTATTCTTTAGAAGCCAATGTACTGTGCTGTGTACAGGATGATGCCTGCACTATCAGTTGCTCTTAGATAAGGGGGTTGCTGGTCCAGAGGTACTTCTGCCTAGCTCAGCTGTAAACAGTTGCAACTGAAGGTATTTTAGAACTTGAGTGAACATGGAAAATCCTTAACACAACATGCTTTTTTCTTAATGATTAAACAAATGCCTTTTGTGTTTTAGAACTTTTAGAAAGTTAGAAAACATTTCTAAGAGCGCCCTCTGCCAGTGAATAAAGGAAGAAAGGAGTGATTTAAATCTGAGGATCAAACTACAGCATGGTATTACATTTTTGGTGCCAGAGGCTGTGATGAATTATGTTTCATTCTGTCCAATAGAGATTTTGCAGTCAGTATGAAACGGGTATGAAATGTCTTAATCAATTCAGTTATGTTTTACATTGGAAATTTTAAAAGTAATATTCACATTTAAACTGAAGAAGCAGAACAAATGAATAGGTCAAACATGTCTCAATTCTAGTGTCTAATTTCTCATAGATCTTGATAAGTAATGTAAAGGTCTGAGAGCCAAATCCATCCACACTCATAAAAGCCTCAAATCTCATGCATTCTCTCCACAAATATTCAACGTACTTTAGTCACTTCTCTCAACTTGTAATCAGACCTAGCACACACTACTTTTCTCGGGAGACTACAACTTCCAGAATCCTCCAGCAAAGCGTGTCCACTGGTCATCTGGCTTGGGTATTCTGGGAATTGTAGCTAAAAAGTTCTATCTGAAAACACAAACAAGATTCTCCCCCCCTCCCCTTTATGAACAGTAACAGTTATGTATCTTAGCAGTTCACTTATACATAATCCAGGACAGAATGAATAGATGAAGAAAAGCAGGACTCTGATTGAGCCTGATGCCATTCACAGTTTAAGAATCCTTCATCTGTGGATTAAGAGTAGAGGCACCTGCCTTATATTTTTGGTCCACTAGTGACTAGTCTCAGAATTAACTACACCAGTGCCAGCAACTTTCTAGGGATTTGTACTAGTGTCTTTCAAAAACTGGCATGAAACTGGGAAATACAACTCACACCTCAGATAATATAGATATAGCAGGAGAATATTTGGCTTGGCAAATAAAGATCTAATGGATTACAGTTGACCACAAACCAAACCTGAGCCAGCAGTATCCCACAGCTGCAGAAAAGCTAATGCAGTTTTAGGTTACATTAATAGAATCACAGATTCCAAGTCATAAGAAACAACGTTGCCCATTTATTCTGTACGAGGAAGCTCTGGGCAGAAGTACTGTGCCCAATTGTAGGTGCCACACATTTTAAGAATAATGTATTGATTGGAGCAGGTCCAAGGGAATCCTAACAAGGAAAGGATAAATTTTAAGTGGAAGAGGGAAGACTGAAGGGGAACAAGAAAACACTCTTCAAAATACCTGAAGAGCTATCAGACAGAACAGGGCAAAGACTTGTACTGTTCTGCTTTTGTAGGCAAAACAAGCTTGAATAGGCTTAAACGATACAGATTTCAACTGAACATCAGGGCAAACTTATATTTCACTATGGCCACTATCAGCTGGTGGAACAATGGGCTTTCATGGAGGGGGGTGTCATCTAGCAGAGGCTGGATATCCATCTACTGAGGATGCTCTAGATTTTTTGAGCAGAGGGCTGGACTGTAAGACTTTTTCCAGACCTCCCCTGAAATAAGTCAAGAAATGGAAGAAACAATTAAGTTGCCGCAATAAAGGAGTAACATGTTCTGAACACTATGCATGCGTATGCATAAGAATACAGCACTTTCTCATCCACTCTCTCCATGAATGTCAATCCACATATGAAAAACTGTCAACTGTCTGCACTGTAGTTATTCCACAGCAGTGGCTCAATGCTGAAGGCAAAGGATAAGATGGGGACCTCAGGAAGAATTTCCTGACAGCCTATGCTGCCTTGGAATGTGCAGAGTCTCTGTCTTTGGAGGTTTTTAAGCAGAGGCTGGATGGCCATCTGTCAGGAGTGCTTTGATGTGTGTTCCTGCATAGCAGGGGGTTGGTCTGGATGGCCCCTGTTGTCTCTTCCAGCTCTGTGATTCAATGACCTCATTTCCATCTTCAGAAGCTAAAATGGCAAACAAATTTGTTCAACAAGGAACAGCATCATAAACATACCTGAATGCAACAAACTAGCTTAATGGATGAAAGCTCCATAGTACACAAAAGTTGTGGTCTCCAACACGTCATTGCCCCTATATTCCCAGACATCTGCCATTTGAGATTGCTTTCTCACTCTTCCTAATGGTAGAGCCAGCCCCTAATCAGCACAATCCTGTGAGAGTAAACAGTGCGTGAAACAGTCATGTTTTTTCCAAAGCAAGATGGTGTTGGGCAAGATATTGTAAAAGGAGGACAGTACCGAAAATAAAAGTGTGTGCCTCCAGCAATGTCAAAAAATTTGAGGAGAAATTAATAAGAACGACTGTTTCATCCCACCCTCCTGGAAGCTCAAAGCAATGTAAGTATTTCTACTAATCTGCCCCCCTGTCCTTTCTATTCTCATAACCAGCCACAGTCCGTGAACGCTTACAACAAATTAAGCTTGTCAGTCTTTATATTGCCACAAGTCTCTTTTGTCGTTTACGGCAATACATTAAGAGCCGCCACCTGGAAGTAACCGGCTAAATGCTGACCGTCCGCAGTCCCTGGCTGGATTTTACAGAGGAACGGGGTTTGCATTTGACCTCCGTTGCCTTCGACCAACCTGATTTGGGCATGGTTTGGACTACAACTCCCATCAGTCCCAGCTAATACATCCAGAGATCAGGTTTATTGAGAGCTAAAGTTCAAAATCCCTAGAAGGTTCCAGGTTAGGGAGCGCTGCCGCTACTGCTTTTTAGGGCGTGCCTATTAGCAACTTCTCTCCATTTTACTCTGTGACCCGCTGGAGGATGCGAACGATGTCTTTCCTGCTTGACTTCCTTTTCTCATCTCGTACGCTCGGCGTCCACCTCGGCGTCTTTCTTTGGGCGCAGAAACGCACCACCACGTGGCCGCCTCCCTGGCTCCCCACCGCCAAAACCAGCAGCATACCGGCCACGCTTTTCCCCCCGCGCCACCCCTTCGCAACCATCCAGCGAAGCCAGGGCGCCTGCGAGATCCCTTCTCCCTGGCGATTGTACCACCACCCACCAGCCCCGCTATGACCTCACCGGCTCAATTTCCTCATCCCCAAAGCAACACGTTTTGTAGTCCGCAGCCCTCGATGGCGTCTGCGCTTGCGCAGCAGCTGGACTACAAGTCCCGAGAGGCGAGAGGGCGGCGGGAGGACGCATGCGTTTATCCGGGGTAGTCGCGCTTGCCCTCCCTCGCCTCCTGGCTGCTGATGCAAGAGCTGAGCGCGGCGGCGGGGCAAAGGAAAACGGGATCGTCTCTGCTCGCTCGAGTGGCCGACCGGGTGGTGTTGGGGGCTGTTGAGAGCGGGGACGGGCCCTTCTACGTGCCTGTTCTAAGGGTTGAAGAGCCAGAGTCGCAACCATGTCGGGGGATGAGGTGAGGGCAGGAAGGAAACGCGCCTAGGCCGGAGGCGGTGCGAGTGCGGGGCTGGGGCTGGGGCCGTGGCCGTGGCCGCCGACGCCGCCATGTGAGGTGCCGGGCCTCGGGCCTTCCTGCCCCGCTCCCTGTTTGGAGAGGCCGGGTGCGGTGGACCGACGTGGTGCTTGGTGGAGGTCCAGGTCTTGAGCAGGGGCCTCTTCGTCCTTTCCGTCGACCTAGGCGTTTTAGGCGGCGGCCCTTGTTTGTTCCTTAATAGGCAGTGCCATGCCGCCATCCTCCCTCGCCCTTCGTTTTTTCAGCCCTGAAGAGTAGTGGGGAGGTTAGAATCCCATCACACGTTACGTGGAGGTCACACCCGGATTTATTCCAACTTGTACACTCAATGGGGACTCACAGACTCACTTTGTGCGCTGAGTTTTTGTTTTTTTTTACGTCTCTGTCGAAAGATGTAACGTGTGAGTGCGGTTGCGAAGACGTGCAAGGTGTTTTGGAGAGTCAAGATTAAATCTGGGTCCGAGTGGTTGGATGGGTGTTCTGGTTTTGCTACCGCATAATGTGGGGCTAAGAACGGGTTTAGTTGTGCCTTCTCTTTGTTGGGTATGGAAGGACTTCTGTTTATATTATGTGTTTTCAAAGAAGTAGCTGTGTTATTCTTTTGCAGCATAAAAAGAAAGAGATGCATCTTTCTGGATCCTATAATATTCTGTCCCACTCCCACAGCTGTATAAATATGCCTTGTACCAGAGTCTTTAATATGTATTGCATCTGAAGAAAAGATGAAAGCTCACACTAAAATAAAAACCTGTTAGTCTTGAAGGTCTTGCCATATTCCATTTTTCCTCCCCTTCCTTTCTCTGTTCCTGCTTGGATAGTTTAGGACCAAGACTCTAGAACTCCTTTTGCCAACATTTTTGCTCTTAACGAATCTTGAGTGACAGTATTATTCACATGTGTTTCTGTACCAGTTTGTGTCTTAGAATCCCATGGAAATGTTTTGATTCAGAATTAATCATTTATGCAAATATTTATGGGTGGTGTTATTCTTAATTTGGGCTTGAATTTAGTTATTAATCCTAACTAGAGCAGAGGCCTTGGTAAGACAGCAATTTAAGCCTCTATTTATTTGGGGGTTTACCCTACTTGGGAATGGCATTTGATTGTAGGTTTTGGTAGACTACTAATTATATGTAAGGGTACTGGTTTAATCTTCATCTCTAATTAGATTGAGTTGGTTCTTCTTTAAATTTGTGAGCATCCTCATTCTATTAAAATCATGTATTGTTTATACCTATATTATACCTGTATTATTATTTGGTTGATAGGTTGATACAGTTTTAGCTACAGTTACTGTATGGGATTGTCTGTAGCAGCAGTACTAAACACTCTGGTTTCCAGAGATGGTATGGTTTATTCCAGTTTTCTCCACCTTGGTGGTCACCGGATGTGTTTGACTATAACTCTGGTTGTTCATAGCCTGACTATAACTCTGTTTGTTCATAGCCTGTATTATGCCCCAAACATAATGCTGGTGTACACCTCAAAAACTTGCAAGGATGTAATTTGGATATGTGTTAAACTGCAAGAAAAAAAAACTAGGTGAAGATAATTAAACATCCTGCCAATCCTACCTATGCTGTAGATTTCCACGGCTTTATAGATCCTTAACTGCTTGGTCACAAATTGCTTGTTAAGATGGTTGTTGTTGTTACACTTTTTCCCAGATTGGGACTCAAAGTGTCTTAACAACAGTTAAAAAACACATAGTTAAAAATCCACAAGATAGAAAAGTTAAAATGATTAAATAATCAAAAAGTTAAAGTAAGATTAAAACATTCATCACTGAAATTTATATGCCAGCGTAGTAATTAGCAATATCCAGTGCCTTGGGTAAGATACATAGACACTCGTCAAATGCCTGTTGGAATAAAAAAAGTCTTGTCTGCAAAAAGAAGGTAGAAAAGGTGCTAGTCTAACTTCTCTGGGAAGGGAGTTGCAAAGCCTGGGGGCAACCACTGAGAAGGCTCTTCCTCCTTCCCAGCAGATGTACCTATGAGGGTGGTGGGGCAGAGAAAAGTGCTTTCCCAGCAGATCTCAAAGGATGGGCTAGGGAGAATATGTGAGGGAGAACATGGTCTTTCAGATAATCTGGACTTGAGCTATTTAAGGCTTTAAAGGTCATAATCAGCATTTTGAATTGTACCTGTAAACTTTCAAATGATCAGGAGTACCTCCATCTTGTCTGGACTAATTTTTGATTTCTTTGCTCTCATCCAGTCCATTCCTAATTCCATGCGCTTGTTTAAGACCAAAACAGCTTCCTTGGCTTGTAGTAGAAAGGGGTAATAAAGATAAATTATAGTATTGTGCCACACAAAATATGTGCTAGTGTATCCTCATAGCCCTTTTGCCATTCTGTGACTAATGGCCTTATTCAAAACAATGCCCCCCCCCCAAATAGTCTTCTGTGGCTTCATCCCATTATTTTTTGCAAACATGAGGGGTTATCACATGTTCCTAAGTTTGTTATAGATATCTTCAGCTATAATGTACTGTGGTGGCAGTACATCAGTCTGAAATGCCAGGTTCGTGAGTACATAGGAAGGGGCTGTCTCTATAGCAGCATCCCCTTAGTTATGGAACTCTTTCCCAGTGGAAGCCAGGTTGGTGTCATCTTTGTACTGCTGGCAGTGGGCCAGCCTCTGTGTATGTGTACTTGCATGCCTCTAAGTTGCCTGTCAACTTACAACAACCCCATGAATTTAATAGGGCTTTCTTGGGTAATGATACTCAGCTGGTTTTGCCAGTTGCTTCCTCGGAAATGCAGCCTATAGTACCTAGTGTTTGTTGATAGTCTCTCATCCAGGTATTGTCCATGATCCAAGTATTGTCCATGGCTGACCCTGCTTAGCTTCCAAGATGAGGCAGAGTCTGGTGCCTTTTAAGGTATTTAGGCTGATACTGTGCAGTTATTCCCTATGGCTATTTGTTTTTAAAACTTGCTTTTAAACATGTTAAATAATCTTTTAAAGAATGTCTGTTTTGTTGTACATTACTTTGGAAGCCCTTCAGGGCAGAAATGTGTTGAATAAGTACTTGTAATACAGAATTAAATGATCAAGGAATTAAGAACTTTTTGTCTGTTAATGAATTCTCATTACAGTTTGACATGGCAGAATACTATATCCCAAAATCTTTTTCCACATTCGAGGTGCTGATTGTTACCATTGTTTTTGTTACTAATTCCTGAGATAAACATATAAGCTTTAAACTGTTGCAAGAATCCCACAGGATCGTGTACTGGAGCACAATGCCAAAATCTCATGTTCCCTCAGAATTACAGATAATAAAACATTTTTAAAGCATTTGTAGAGAGAGGAAATCCAGAAGTATGTTTAGCTAACATGAGATGGTCAGCTGAAGCATAGCAAAGGTTTAACTTAAATTAAACTAGTATTTAAGTTGATGTCTTTTTGAGAAAAATGTCACAAGATTTCAGTTTTTGCCTAAAAATAGCGTAAACATATGTTAGAAGTAGTTTTCAATATTAAATTTACCAAAGATTTGGTTACCTTTCTTCTGTAAATACAAATTATGTGTGGAGGGTGTGCACATAAATATGTGCCTTATGGGATGCTGTACATTCAAGAAACGTTAGTTGTCATGTCTCATATCCTAAAAAATCCAGTTTCACCAGCTACTGTGATGAAATTTCCTTTTATTACTCATCTCAAAAAGTACAGAACTGATTAAATTGTCATTGCATAGTTTGGACTAAAACGAAAAAGAGAAAAAGTTAGAAGTAAATTTCATTGAGTACACTAGGGTTTACTCTCAAACTAAGGGCCTTTCTGCTCTACACTGTTATAGTGTTATTATTCCACTTTCAACATCCTATGGAATTCTGGGGTTTGTAGTTTACTGAGGCCAAAGAGCTCTCTGGCTGAGAATTCTAAATGCCCCTCGCTGAACTGCAAAGCCCAGAATTTCATTGAATGTTGAAAGTGGAATAATAGCATATAACTATACTGAGGAAAGGCCGTAAGTGTGTTTGTTCTCCAAAGTTTAAAACGCAGTTATTGAGATTGCTGACTGGGATTGTGTCTTTTCAAACTATTGTATTTGTGTGTTAGTGAGAAAAGGGATTGGGAAGGATTTATCAACTGTAGATAAACTTGCAGGTATTGGTTTTCTTTCAGAAACTTATCCTTTTTTGCCTATGAAGATAGGGAAATAGCTTTCTGTTTCTTTTTTTTTAATCAAAAGCAAAGTCATTTGTTTCTTTTTTGAACCATTACTGTTTGAAACAGGCTTTCTTAGTTCATTTGAAAGTATCCTTGGAAGTTGTAGTTGATTCTTTCCACCCTTAAATGATGAAACCCCCTTTCCACTATGTGGTATTCATATTTATCCTGATTTACTCAATATGTCATGGTAGAAAATTTTGTTTAATGATTGTTTAAATATATGTAGTAGATGCCTGTAAATCTGGAGAGCTGTGACTAAAAACTCTTATGAAGATGTTTAAGGGAAATGCTTTTTCTTGCAGATGATTTTTGATCCTACTATGAGCAAGAAGAAGAAGAAGAAAAAGAAGCCTTTTATGCTTGATGAAGAAGGAGGAGATGCACAGACAGAAGAAACACAGTTGTCAGAAACGAAAGAAGTGGAGCCAGAGCCAGCAGAAGACAAAGATACAGAAGCTGATGAAGAGGACAGTAGGAAAAAAGGTAGAATGATACATGTCTGTTAGAAGTAGTGCCTTCTGAGCAATCTTATTCAAATATAATATTGTCTGTAAAAGAAATCATCACATTCACTTTCTGATTTTGAAGTTTTTCAAGAAATCCTACATTTCAAGTAGTGCAATGGATATCTGGGAAACCTGGGCAAGTTAATTCTGTGTTCATTACCATGACCTCCTGTTACAGAAGGTGCAAAGGACATAATAAAATATAATCTACATGTCTCTCAGTCCTGTGCAGATTGGATGTACCTAACCCTGATAAAATCAGTGAGTTTCAGCACATCTAACAGTGCAAAAGATTGCAGCCTAAATGACCCATTTGCTACATACGTTTTAGTCATTAAGTAGGAGCGGTGCTTTTTTCTTTCAATCTCAGCATAGTTGTTTAGTTTATGTATAATCTTTATTTATGGAAACTTTCAGAGCACCCTACAGAGATCAATAAAAACAAGGCGGTCCCTGCACTCTCACTTACAATCTAAAAAAATGACACTATAGGAAAAGAAGATGAGAGACAAGGAAAATGAGCAAGTTTAGTTTTAAATTCTTAACTCATGAGTTCTTAACTAATATTTTGAGATTCTTACAATCAGATTTCAGGTATCTTTAACGCTGGTTGACATTATTGGTTCTTTTATTGTGGTAGTCTAAGTAGAAGTTGTTCAAAGAGAAGGTCCAAAGACCTAAGCCCAGTTACTAGTTCCAACTAGAGCATATCTGTTGAATCAATGGAATTTAACTGAACAGTGGCTTACTTTTCAGCAATTGGTTCAACAGGTCTGCTTAAGATACTGCTAATCCAAGTGCTTAGGTAGATGAGCATACCAGCTGTGTTGGTATGATGGTCCTGCCTTTACATTTTTCTCTTGTCTTGTGGAATGATTACTGCATGACAGTTTGGGAGAAGAGCAACACCTGATATCGAAGGGTTGCTTTTCTTCCTCAGTCATTTTTGCATGCTCACACTCTGTATAACCAGTTGTTAGTATCTCTCTTCTGGAACATAGTTCATAGTTGGGAACTCATTTTGGGCATTCCATGGGGAGGCTCTTACTGTGCTACTTTGATTTTTAATATGGTTCCAAAAAACAAAAACACCTCAAACCCTACTTCCCTTTCTTTGTCCTGTTTTGATTATTAAAGCAGTGGAGAAGCGTAGGTATAAAAAGATCTTATCCTGAGGCATGCTGTTTATCGTGCAACAGTGTGAGAACCGGTTCTTGTTGTAGCTGATTCTTTGTTCTCCCCACTGACTTTTATCTGAACTGCTAGTTGCTGGACAGTGTGATGCTTTCTAGTCCAGTCCAGCTTTGGTAATGATCAGGGATTATAAGAAGAGTATTCCAAATATCTAAAGGGCATCAAGTTGCCAAACTCTGGCATACATCATGGTTTTTCACACTGCTGTACCAGTGCAAAATAGTTTTTCAGGTGAACTTCTGGATGTGTTTTGCCATTTGCATTGTAATGGAGTGCCTTCCTTCTTTGCATCTTGGCAAAAGGCAAGGGAGTGTGGCGGGGAGCCTTGGGCATGGAAAAGGAAGCTGTGTGCGTGCCTTCCCTCCCCATTTTCCCCCTCCCATTTGCTTGCCTTTTGCTCCATTGTGGAGATGGAAGGCATGCACAACCAGGCTAAAGGCAAGGGAAGGGGAAGGGAGAATGAGGAGGGAAGGCATGCGCCCACTTTGCAAATAATTTGATTTGCAAAGGTCAAACCCACAAATGTGGACTGTACTGTTAGGTTGCTTGAATCTGATTAGGAATTATATTTTGATGCTGAAAATACTTTCTTCCAAGCTTGCAACATAATTGCTAACGTTCTGACTAGTTTTTCCTATGTTTGCTTTGTTTCTCAGATGCAGCAAATGACTTAGATGACTTAACCTTCTTCAATCAAAAGAAAAAGAAAAAGAAAACGAAAAAGATATTTGATATAGACGAAGCAGAAGAGGGTATAAAGGTCAGTTCACATAGGGCTAAAGATTGTGCTTTAAAAAGCTTGCCTGGTTTCTTGAAATACCTGGTACCCACATCAGAATAGATACTCTTTGATACATTTTGTGTTTAAATCTGGAAGAAACTTTTTAGCATTTTAACCTTTGGTTCTTATTTCAGTAAGAGAGAAGGCAGCATTAAATGGTGTAATAGAGCTACAGCCAAACTAAACACATACGGTGACCTGTGTACTCAACTAAATGATCTGTTAAATTTAAGTTTGCCCATTGCTAGAACCTTTGTATGCTTTCCTGAAGATATTGTAGGAAGTATAAACCCTTATTAAATACAACCTCCATTTCACTGTTTGACAGAATAGCCATATGCAGTATTTCTCAGTATTTCATTTTTTACCAACATGGAACAACCCAAATAGTCTCCAAAAATATCTAGACATATTGTTCACTCCTGGCACCAAAAGCCAAGTAAAGGTTTCATTGATTAAATTGCAGGCATTGGTTGGTATCTGTTGTTTTTGCTTCATTAATGTGGGTGCCGTATATGACTTCTCTTATCATTTCAGCTCTCCTTCTGGTGCCACCAAGGAGAAGTTGGAAACTTTTGTTTCATTTTGAATCAGGTGCAGCTTGGCATATAGTCTGAATTTGGATAAACAGCGGTTCGTCTGACTTGTTTCCACTGACCATACCTAGAATTCACCACAGCGTAGGCTCACATGCCATCCTCAGATGTGCTTAATAGATGAAAAGTTCTCATTTCCTCCCTATACCTGTGCTGCCAGCATTAGCCCAGGGGAGGATAGGTTGGTTCTTGTCATACTAAGCCACAGTACAAAGCAGCTGAATGGGTGATACACAATGTTTTTGTTCTGTCCAAAGACAGAAATAGTATAATAACTTCTCAAGAATTTCTTTTTCTTCCCCAGCCACAAGGTTTTCCATATGTGCTGGTTGGAACTACCGTTAACCTCAACCAGCGTGATTTCAAACTGGCAGCCAGTTTTTAAATGAGATGCTGATACTAATTTTGTAGCATGCATTCTTGTTGGAAGCACTCACCTTGAAATAGAAAAAGCTGTCATTTTATCAGTTCTGTTGTTCATTCCCCTGTGCATTGTTTCAAAGGATCTGAAAATTGAGGGTGATGTGCAAGAGGTGGTAGAACCAGAAGATGACCTTGATATTATGCTTGGCAAGAAGAAGAAAAAGAAGACTGTGAAGTTTCCAGATGAAGACGAAGTATTAGATAAGGATGAAGGTGATTTTGAATCATTTTGCTATTTTCCCATGTATGTAAGCAAGCTTGTCAGAGTGTGAGCAAAATATATTCATGGTTGAACTGTCTAACAAACTTGTGTGACACCTTCAACGTTTCATCTCCATCTAGCACCTCATTGTACAACCATTCCCCCTGCCCCCAGTTTCAGGGCCTGAAAAGAAAAGGGGAAAGTATTTTTCCCCTCTTTCCTTACTTGCTCAAAATTCCATTTGAGTGTTGTGGGGCTAATAGAGTGAATTTTTGGACAACATTTTGTATCTCGTCCTTCCATATAGAATTTGAAAAGAGTGCATAAAGAAGTCTGTATCAAAAAAGCAGTTGCAGAGTGTAGTAATAAGGCCTGGAGAAGCTCCAGTCCTTTAATTTTGTGGGTGGCTTCAGCTCTCTTGTTAGTTGGTTGAATTTATTTTTTAGTTTCATTCTGTATTTCTGAAAGAAAATCACACTTTCTCATATGCAAGCTGGAATACAGCTGCTTGAATCTCACAAATATTTCTTACTTTGCAGCATTGGAGGATGAAGACAGCAAAAAAGATGATGGAATCTCTTTTAGCTCTCAGTCAGGGCCTGCATGGGCAGGCTCAGAGAGGGACTACACATATGATGAGGTAAACAGCTTCTAAACTAGTTCTGATGTCTGTCTCTTAACATGTAGCTTCTTTTGAGAAGGGTGCATTAATATAGTGAGTTGTATTAGGTTTACACAGGGCCTGGAACATATGGTTAAAATTCATTTTGAAGTCACGTGAACAAAAAGGAATGGAATATTTTCTAAACCAGTTTCCTCAAAACCTAGAATTCTCTGGGAGGTCACTACAGGTTATGATTGGAAGCTATGATATAAGATATAATAATTTCTATGCAGGGCACCTGAAAATAATTTCAAGGTGTCCCCCAGCGTAAAAAGGTTGAGAAAGGCTTTTCCAAAGGTTAATCAGGAGGTCTTGAATTGTTCATTCACATATGATTTAATTGTTGTGTGCTTCAAGTCATTTCTGACTTCTGGAAGTCCATAATACAGTCTTTCCACGGGATGATCATGTTCAGGAAACCCATGCAGGGAATGTGCAGACAAATAATTTAATCAGTTTTCCCTCAAGGGAAACTATCCTGTCTTCACAGACATTCCAGCAGGGGGAGAAAGCCTCCCCTAACTCATTTCATTTCCTACCTCCCCTGGCACAACAATGTGGTGGATGCGGGGGGCAACTGAGGATTGTCACCGGCCGTGTTCCAATAGCTGATACATGATGATGATACCATCTTCCAGAGGACCTTTGGGAGGTTCCATAGGACGTCTGCATTGCTGTGTGCCAGCTGTCAGAACATAGCTGGTTTGATTTCTGGTGCACAATGGTACAGGCATTCTCTGGAACGTCCTCCAAAAGCTGATGTTGTTGTACACTAAGTGTCAGAGCATAGCTGGTGACCATCCTCAGCTGCCCTCAGCCACTATATGGCCATGAGGATGGCAGGGAGGTCATGAGGAAGGTGAAAGTCTGAACTGGGTGAGAGCTGTAGGTATTCAGGAAGTTTCTCTTCATTCGGTAGGAGAAGCCCTGTTTGCTCCACCCAACTCTGTGTCTTCAAATAGTCCTTTCATCCCTGTTGACGTTGTATTAAAAGTTTAACAGATAAGATTATTTCTCAACAGAACAGATTAATTTCTTTTTCCCTTCACTTGAGTACAGTTGAATTAGCATAGAACAGTGGTGGGGAACTTCAGAGGACCTGGTGGCTATCTTTCCCCACCCAGAACCCCCTGTGTGCTGCACCAGCTCCCAGTATGCAAAACAAAACCCCCCCAGGACATATAAAATTGAAACTGGTTGCAAATCTGTTTGTGTTATTTTGGGAGCATTCTGTAGTTTCCAGGAGCAGAAAATAACATTTTTTGCTGATGTTTTCTTACTCAGATGGCTCATCACTACTGCAGTGGCCCCTCCATTACTGCAACCTCCACATGCACAAATGTGCGGTCATGCAAAGTATCATGTCCCACTACAGTCGATAGATGCAGTGGGCATACTTTTATGCTTTTGTGGGCATGCATACATCATGTCCACTGCCCACGGCAGTGCAGGCACGTGCGTGCTGGATCCATTGAATATAATGGAAGGTGACACTTTATGTTTTTTGTTTTACACAGGAGTTCCTGGAATGGAATCCCCACATATACAGAGGGCACACAGTATAGAATTTTTTTTTGTGATGTGATGTTAAACTGTCTATGAGGTCAGGACCTCACTGAGAAAAGAAAGAAAGAGCGAGAATGAAGAAGAGCTCCCTGTTTTGTCCTGTGTAATATTTCATAGAATGAGCAGCTTTATAATAAGTGCAGTTAGGCATTTCTGTTTAATAGTTGTAAAAAAATGAATACTAACTTACTGTAGACCTAAAAACACAGGGTGTGACTGCTAAAAAAGGCATAGATAGCAAAAGATCATGCAAGACTTTAAAAGCTTTTAATCTCAGTTCTTGTATCTTTCCATTTTCAGTCAGAGCACTTACTTTCTTACTACAGTCTTTGATTGTTGATTGACATTTTGAGGGCACAGAGATCAGCTTCAGATCACTGTTCATTTTTATTGCCTTTCATAATTTCTGGCAAAGTTCTTGCCATGTTGATAAATAGTCTGTGTTGAAGATGTCATCATTTTTTTTCTCAGGGAAGCTGACATGAGACACTTCTCTGATTGTTGCCTTATGTTCAGTTTATGGAGGTGATTTGGATCATACTATTGGTCCTTCCCCTAACCTGTAGCTCTGGATATTGAAGAGAATGTGTTGTCTGCACACATGTTTTCACACAATGAATTCTGGAGCTGTCACACGCTCCTTTAAATTTGTTGACTAGGGCATACAAAAGCACCTCAGAGTGGGACAAAACTGTCTCTGTCTTAATATCCTGATTTAGGATCACTGGGAAAATATTACTTTGTTGATCATTAAACAGTTCCTTGCTTTTAAATAAGAAGTATAGAAATGTAATACTGGGAAGTGGCTCCTGACTGGTGTCATACTAATATTTTTTCCACATACATTTGCAGTTGCTGAATCGTGTATTTAACATTATGCGGGAAAAAAATCCAGATATGGTAGCTGGTGAAAAAAGAAAATTTGTCATGAAACCTCCCCAAGTTGTAAGAGTAGGAACCAAGAAAACGTCATTTGTCAACTTCACAGATATTTGTAAACTGTAAGTCTGACTACATTATGATTTGGGTCAGAAAGTTAAAGAGTGAGGATGGATGCCTTTGTTTCTCACATGTGCACTGTGGCCTGAATCTGCTGTTAGTCCTGACCAGGGCAGAGCCATTGAGCCAATTGGATTTGCTTATCTGTTGTTTCACCAGCCAACAGTTGATTGAATGGGTCTGCTCTAATTAGGAATAGCTAACAAGATTCCAGCCTGTGAATGTTAATTGCATGGATTGGAGGGTACAGGCGTAAAACTCATCTGATGCCCACGCTACCCAAAATGATTCAAGAAATGATAGTCAGAAAGAAGTCAGTGGACTGAATATGCTATCTATGTTCTTGGGGAATCCCCAGTCATTTCTGCAGATGAAACTCCCGCTGTGGTTGGGACCCTGTACTTGAAGTCCCAACACTGGAATTAGAATATGATCTGAAATGAGCATAATCTTTATCAGCTGCCAGAGAGTACTGACAATTTCTGTTTCCCCATTCCAAACATGCTTAGAAATAGCTTGAGACCTGTATGCTGTATGCTTGAAGGTCAAGAACCCTGGTGTTGATGCATACAGTGTTATTGAAGTGGGGCTGATGATGTCATGTGCCTTCATGCATGCGTCTGAATATAACATAGTGATTGCTAGCAAATCTAATTAAGGGTTTCAAAGCAAAAGATTATCACTTGGAATCAGTTGTCATTTGTGTACAGCTGGCTCTCTTTATTTGCCGATTCTGTATCCATAGTTTCAACCAACCACATTTTGAAAATATTTTAAAAAATGTCCAAAAAGCAAACTTAAAATTTTATATAAAGGATGGCATTTTATCATACCATTGTACATAATGGGACTTGAGCATCCATGAGGGGTCCTGGAACCAACCCCAAGAGGATACTGAGGACCCGCTGTATATATATTTGGAAAGTTTACTTTTTTAAAGTAAACAAATTACCACAAATACCCATTGTGGTACTGATCATACCTTGCATTCAGAACCATCTTTGTGCATTTGAGGATTTTTGAAAGGAGCTGATAGTTCTGCCATGAGATTTCACTGAAAACATTTTCTTGTGAAGGCAGCCAGTATCTACAAAATACAACATTGTATTCTGTATTTAAAAGCATCCAGTAGTATTAGATTTGTTTGCATCTAGCCATTTTAGACTCTTACTGGTGACAAATATAAGCTGATGTTTACTTTAATCTCATTGAGATGATTGTTCTCTTATTGCACTGTGTTTATAAGCTCCTAGAATTCATTTTCTTTGATTCTGGTGTCTTTGGATATCCTGAAAACAAATCTGTTGAAATAGTCATTGTTGAAAGGTTTATGTCATTGCTGCTGCTTGAGTGTATTGAGTATTACAGACAGATGAAATCATGGGTAATAACATGTGCAGGATAAGAGTATGGTGATGCTTCTAAGAATATTCACCATCTAATCTCTATGTTGAGTAAGAGTTGTCTGCTTAAATAGCAGGAACCATTCATACACACATTCATAGATTTGCACACAGATATATATGTGTATTTTGTGATGGTAAACAGATAACCATAATCCCTCTGTTTTTTAGATTGCATCGTCAACCAAAGCATCTCCTGGCCTTTTTGCTTGCAGAATTGGGTACAAGGTGAGCACTTCACACTTTTTAAAGATTTCCTTCAGGATATTTGGAATTTAGATGTTATATATAATAGCAAGAGCTGCATGAACATTTTAAAAACAATTCACCAATCTGGCTATTTTAAACAATTTGAAACATACCACTGTGAGATAGGATTTAAGGCTACCATATATAGTCATGTATAAGTCTAGCGCATGTTTCGGTGCCAAATTTTTTGGTTTGATGTGATCCACAGATAAGTTGAGGGTAAAATTTTGGAGCCCAGCATAGGGCTTCTCAAATCCATTTCCGTGGAGAGGCAAAAGTGCCAGGACAACTTTAGAGGCCAGTGCCCCATTTTCCCACCCAGTCATTGTAAAAGGCTGCTGGGGAGAGTGGAAGGAGTTGGTGCTTCTTGTAGCTTTTCCATAACTAGACAAAGTTCTCAAGGTGAGAGCTTTGTCTGTGAGAATTTAAAAGAAGCACCAATCCCCTCCACTCTCTCCACCCTTGTGGGGAAGCACCAAAAAGTCACTCTTGTGGGAGAGAGAGCTCAGTGGATTGAGGCTTTTTTCAACTTTTTGTGACCCTCTCCACTCTTCCTGTCCTGGCAGAAAAGCTCCAAAGAGGCACCACCCTGGCAGGGACAGCAGAGGGGATTGGGGCTTTTTTCAGCTTCGGATCACCTCCACTTTCACCGCTCTTGACAGAGAAGTGCCAAAGAGTTGCTTGCGTCGCAAAAAAAATAGAGGGGATCAGGGCTTTTTTCAGGTTCTTCAGGATGGGCTAAGGTGAGAGCTTAGTTTGTCTGAGGGACAGCCTAACAAGAAGCACCAGTCTTTTCTGTTTTTCCCACCATGACAGGGAGGTGCCAAAGAGCTGCCACCATTCATTCATTCATTCATTCATTCACTCACACAGGCCAGAGGTGGCGCTACGGTAGACATGTTGACCGTGGATTAGTACTTCACTGACCCACACATAATTCAACCCAGGTTTTTTGGGTTGTTTTTTTTGGCATTTTTTTTTCACCATATATGGTAATTCCAGTGGAATCCTGGTTCACCTTTATACTTCTCTCTGTGCCACTGGTTCCTGGCATTGCAAACTAGTTTCAGGAAGACAGGGCTGCAGTGGGGAAGTAGGTGACTGCCTCTCCCAACGGCATTGGATTCTCTTTTTCCACCAGTCGAGGTCCACTGCCAGATCTGTCCCTCAGATGTTTAAAGACTGGCTCTCATCAGCTTTTAAATATGAGCTCATGCAAGTAAAAAGACTGGAGTTGCTACTTTTGCGTATTTACATTTGAATTATGTGCATCCTAAGTGCTATGGGCTTTAGTGTGTGTAAGCAGGAAGAAAAGTAAGAATTGTCATCAGTTATCATGTTCTTGTAGTGCATCCTTTAGCACAGGGGTGGAGGTTATGCAGTTGCCATCATTCTTTGAATTGACTACACTGGTTTAGTCTGCTGAGAGTTGCAGCTCAATGTCTGAGGGGTCTCTGCAGTTTTCACCCCTGCATTAATACAACTGATGGGCCTGAGAGGAGTTTTCAGGAGTCCTTTTTTGTTTGCACAGTAATACATTGCTCCCATTAGAACATTTACATTAAGATTTATGTGGGAGAAAGGAACAAATGCTCTGTAGATTAGTTCTGTATGCTTGTTGAAAGTTAAAGCTCTATCTTTTGGAAGGTGAATTGTTGAAAAAGTCTTGAATCCAGTTCTCACTCACACATTCTTTTTGCATGCACAAGTGGGGTCACTGACTTTTCCTAACCCAAGTTGCACCCTGTAAGACTCACAGAAATGCTGCTGAAGGGGTGAAATCCCAGATTTTAGAAGAAACTCTTTGGGTAGGTGGATGATTGCTGCTCTGAGGCAATGGAAAGCCTCTTTGCACAGGTGGAAGTTTGGATTCTGATGTGATGTTCTCAAGCAGAACTGATTCCTGTTTAGTTAAAAATTATTAGGGCAAGACTAAACTTACCATACAGAACAATATGTGCCTGTCAGGTAAGCAGTTCTTTGCTTAAGCCTACTATTGATTGGCTTCTTGGCTGATATACTGATCTAACTTTTTGTTTGTAGTTTAGGGTTAGACAAGTAATACTATGGAACATGAAGTGTGTGTGCATCAGTGTTCAGATTGGCCTGGGAGAAGATTGGGTGTGTGTGTTAAGGTTAACCTTTGATGTAACTTAAAACATATGAGTGGTTCCTGATTGGTGAAGCAGAAGCTTGGTGAAGCAGAAGCTTGATTACCAGTTATCTTCAGTGAACTACATAGTTGCAGTATTGCTGCGGGTTGTTGCTGTAACCTACCTTCTTGGCACATCCCTTCCATTACATAGAGGCATAGCAGTGAAGTACACTGCAGATTGTTTTAATGTTGCCTTCTCAGTCTGGTCCAGAATTTTAGAATGACTGCAACATTGTTGTGACCTACACTCTCTGCCTGTCCCACTGTGCATTAGAAGTATGCTATTTATGGCAAACACTGCAGGTCTGTTACTATTTCATTTTAACCCAGCTACAGGACCTTGCAGACTGCAGTGTTGAGGCTGTGACTTCTGTTTGGTTTGGAATGTGCAGCTTCTCAAATCTGTCATGCTGGATAAGAAATTTTCCTCCTTGCTACACCTTTTGGGTTTTAGTGGATTACATGGGATTGAATACTTCGGTATTCAATTGCAGCAGCATTAAATTTTTCTTTGATTTTTGTTATGGGCAGCTCTTACTCTTCTGAACGAATCAGTAAACACATTCTCAGTGTCAATGTCCAAACAGTGATAAGATGTACTCTGAACGTATGTCTATGTTACTTCGTTTGTTCTCTTTTACTCATTTTTCTTAAAGAAGAAATGACCGCTAAGGATAGAAATGCCTTTGTCTTGGTGTTACATGGTCCAACTTTGCTTCTAGACTGTTAGCATTCTAACAATTTCCTCCTGAATAGGGAGTTAGTTTGTATTCTTGCCACAAAGGCAGATCTCTTTACCAGTATGTTATGCTCATCATTAGGGAGAATTAAAGTGAAGCCTCTCTGCACCATACGTTGTGTCTTAATTCTAATAATATAAAATTCTTTCAAACAGTGGTTCAATAGATGGTAACAACCAACTTGTAATCAAAGGACGTTTCCAGCAAAAACAGATAGAAAATGTCTTGAGAAGATATATTAGTAAGTATATTGAACAATTGATGTGGCTTTCAAAAAGTATTTGGTCCAACTCTATTTTGTTTAAAGTTCATTTTTCAGTCCTGTAAGCACTTGGACACGAGTATCATAGGTTGTTAGTTTACATGGAAATGTTTCAAAATCCTATATTACAACCCATATAATCTCTTAAAGTGAGATATATATCTCCCTTCTGAGAGACATGGTGACAGTTGTAAAAGACAAATATAAATCATGAACTTGAGAGTAAATGACAGCAGAATTAACACTACGGTAATCTATTCACGTTTTCATTAAAACCCTTTACAATGACTGTAGTTTTGTTGGTTGCAAGAATGCAAGCAGTTTTTTAGACTAGGTGGGCACTCAGAGGAAGACCTCTAATGTTGTTATGGCTGCTTGAATCAGCTCATATGGGAAGAGGTTGTCCTTGGATATCCTTCCTACAGGTTAAACATTACTTCATTAAATTTCTGCTAGTGAGTTTTATGACCCCTTTTTGCTTAAAAGTATTTTGAAGATTACCCATATAAAAGCTGTGTAGTCTTCTGTATTTTGCTGTTCGCTTTTTGTTAGCTTACCATAGTAGTTCAGTAGCAAAGCACATGCTTTGTATATGGAAGGTCCCAGGTTCAGCCCACATTTCCATTTGGAAGAGTTGATGAGGGCCAAGACCTCTCCCTGACAACTTAGTCAGTATTGCCTATGCTGACTATACCAGCTTCTGGTGTGAGTCAGAAGAAGGCAGCTCGTATGTATAAAAGATGGTTATTCGGAGTATATTGAACTGAGACAAATACTGGAATTGTAGCCTAAGCACTTTTTCAGAGCCAGGTTATCAGGTTGCCCCTAGGTAAGCTCCTTGTCAGATCTTTCACATTTTTTCACACTGATATGTAGGTACATGGAGCAAGTAGATAGGCAGATATAATATTTTTATAGTTCTTTTGCCCACATCACCTAAGGTCCAGTGGTGTAGCAGGAAAATGTAATAATAAGATAGATGTCAATAGAATTTATGAGATAATTTACTTTGGAGTGTGTTGGTGGGACAGATAAGAGCTACTGAAAGTAAAATAAATGAAATTTCTTTTTTTAAATGGTATATCAGTGCAATTGCAGCCTAAGAACAGGTTTGCGTGCTTTTCCCAGGAACTATTTTATTATTTCATTAAAATTTAAAACTTGTTCTATATCATGGGATTCCAGGGCTTTGTATAGTGCTGGTTCATTTAAGATTGCAGCTGCCTTTCAAAATTGTGCTGCCCAGACACAATTAAATGCTAACTAATAATCTTGCATGATTGAATATATATGTCATTTTCATTATAACTATCATTGCAATCTCTTGTTGCTAACGTAGCATGTTTAATTGTTCCCCCAGAGGAATATGTCACCTGTCACACGTGTCGGTCACCAGACACAATCTTGCAGAAGGACACCAGATTATATTTTTTGCAGTGTGAAACCTGTCATTCACGCTGCTCTGTTGCCAGCATCAAAACTGGTTTCCAGGCTGTCACAGGCAAGAGAGCACAGCTCCGTGCCAAAGCTAACTAGTTGGTTGGCCAACATCGGATTTTTGAAAAGTGATCTGGGCACAAATGGCTGGACAGGCTTACAACCTGAGTGGATTTCCAGTGTATTAAAGCAAGATTGTAAAAGCTGCTTGGCTTTGGGTTGGTCTGTGAAATTCTTGCAAGATGCAGATCCTCAAGCTGTTGACATTTGCTAACAGAATATTTTACCAACTGTCACATGTGATGAAAGAGGAGGTGCTTTTTAATCTGTTCATAGAATTCTGTAAAATGCAAGAGAAATTAAAGTTATTATAACAGTGACTCTTTCATTTGAGTTTTTTTGGTTCTCAGTTAAGTGACTGCTGTGGGAACAATGGGTACTCTGAATACATGCAGGCATTGCAGCTAATTCCAAATAATCAGATGTGTGTGCTGAAGACATACTTTGCTTTGACTAAATGTGTTGTAAGATAAAATGGGAAGTTAATGAATGAAGTAGAATCATAGAAGTATTCAACATGATAAAAACTATTTCAGTTGAATGAATGCATGCATAAAACGATGTGTAGTTAATTGGGCCTATCCCACCCATATTAATGCTGAATACAAATTAATTAAGCTTAACGTAGTTGTCCATTATCAGCTCTCCTTCATATTCTGGTACTGATTTCTGCTCTGTACACTGGGATTGTCTGGTACAGTTCATTAAATAAAACACACTGTCTGGTCATTAGATCATATATTAATATGCATAGATTTGGGAGAACATTGTTGGATAACTGAATGCCCATAATCACTGCCTTCTGTAGGAATTCTGCAGTTCTGCCGGTTGTGTTTTAGGACAGTTGATGTTTCAGATTAAATTGTAAGAATGAACTAAGTATGTGGCGCATACAAATTTAAATAAAAGCATCCACTTACAAAGGAAATTAGAATTTAGCATACCTCATTAAAAAGTGATAAAGCTGTCCCTTCCCACTATGTTCCTGGTTCCTTTGAATTAAGCATTGATGGGGGAAAAACATTGCCAAATAGCTTGGCCTTTTCATGCCTTAATTTGTATAAATCTTAGTGATCTGAACAGGATAAAAATGCATAGAGTTCTTTCAGAATGTTAAAGCATGTGAAGAGTTCTGGTAGACACTGTATACTTCACAAAAGTTCTTGGCAAAGTCCTTCAGTAAAGATTCTTTAGGAAAGTGAACAATAGCTCCTCTTATGAACTGGTGACTAAAGATGAGAAGGAGAGTAGGGACAAATAGATAGTTCTTCATAGAGAAGGTTTTAAGGAGTGACTTATTTAGGATTGGTGCTTTTTTAAATTTGTGTAGGCATGACTTGGACCTAGGTGTGAGCAGTGAAGTGGCCAAGTTTCCTAATGGCACCAAACTAATTCAGGGATTGCAGAGAACTCCAAAAGTATCTCCCCAAACTGGAACACTAAGTATGACAAATGCAGTTCAGATATATCTTAGGGCAAATATTCATTGTCATGTATAAATTTATTACAGGTTTTAAAAAAGCTGGCAGTGACATTTTGGGGTTCTGGGGAGAGATCTTGAGTATGTTATGGATGTCTCAATAAAACCTGACTTGAACACCTGGGGAAAAACAAATGTTATTCTAGGCATCATTAGGAAAGAGACTGAAACAAATCTGTTGATATTATAACAGCTTTCTAAAAATTATAATGCAATTGCACTTGGAATACTATGTGTAGTTCTAGTCACTATATTCTAAAAATAGGAGTCATTCAATGAAGGTGAAGGGTAACAAATTTGGGAGAGAAAAAAGGGAAGCATTTTTCACATAGTGCATAATCAAGGTATGGAATTTTCTACCATGAGATTTGGTGATAGCCACTCATTTAAAAGATTATGCACCTTCATGAGGGTTTATGCTACCAGGAGGTATTAGTCATGATAACATTATAGTACCTGCAGGAAGCAGGAGCAGCATGCCTCCAGATACCAGTTGCTGGGGAGGCAAAATGGGAGTGTGCATTCAGTCTGCTTGCAGGCTTCATACAAGAATCTAGCTAAATACTGTGAGGTGGGGGGAGGATGCATCTCCAGACAGACTTGTCAGTCTAGGAGGATTATTGCTTACACTCCTGCTTTTCAAGGTTTTTAAAGCTGTCTTGCTTCACAAATCTTAAAAATAACTGAACATTCATGGTGTGATGGAAGAGTGCCTTTTCACTATTGTACTGCTTCAGGGTTTGGGTCTCACAGGAAAGAAGGCACGTTTCACATTGTATGGTTATGGAGGGGCAGTATGTATACACAGTACTAAAGTTAACAGGAGTTAGGTGACCTTAATAAAGTTGGGCTTGGTTGTTTGCTGACTCCTTACGTTAAATATTGGGAGAGTTTTTGTTTAAAATCTTAATTTTTATGTATGCTAACAATTCAGTTTTACCAGCAAACCATTCTTAGCTTCTCTCCAAAGGCTGCTTGAGAACAGGCTTGGTTTTCTAAATGGTTTTTGATAGTATCTGAGCTGTAATGAATGTTGGATGTATCTTTTAAAGTAAATAAAGCCAAGATCAGTGCCTCTTGCATAACATTACTGTCACATTGTGGTCATCTTCTCAGAACACTGACAAACCCAGTGCTGTTATTTCAGCTTAAAGTAGTTGCATATTTCCATTTGTATAGGTCTTTTAAAACCAGTTGCTCGTTGCATACACAAGAACAAATCCTTATGGAAACATTCTGTTGTTTCAAGTATGCCAACTGCGTAAAGCACGGATAAACAAATTTTGCTTGTTTGTTACAGAATTGTCTCAATATGCACGGTCCATCAACAGCCTCATGGAAGCAATACAAATCCTAATCTTGGTATTCAGAAAAGCTGCCATTGTATATCCTGTGCACACTCCTTCCCGCCTGCTCCCCTTGGCAGGCTTTGTCTTAACTTTATTTTGAGGTGCTTTGAAGGATCTTGGAAAGTTGAGGATGTTGCAACCACAAGAGGGAGCTAAAAGGCACCTAACAGGCTTTATTCAAATATAGCTAGACCTTAGTTAATGAAGTAGATGTGTTCCTTAGAATTACTATTATAACAGAACATTTGTTGTCTGAGGCAGAAATAACATGGGAAGCATAAGGGTAGGTTTCTGCACCACAAAAACAGAAGAGCAGTTCAATATATTTCAGCAGATTTTTTATCCAAAATTAATGTGTAAAATTAACCTAGATTGGTAAACCTAGCGTAAGTAGATAAAACCTTTTGGAACCTTCCAGAGACAATCTGGAAGTTTCCTTCAGGGAACATGAGTGTTTTTGCCATGTTTTTAAGCCCAGGAGATGCCTTTTTAAAAGCAGGAAGTGAATTTGCTCATCTCTTGTTAAAATGGCCCAGGAGTCCCTAAACCATGGCAAAAATGTCCTGTATGCCCACTTGGGGGGCATTTTTAATTTTTGCAAGTGCAGAGGTAATTTGTTTACACAAAAATGACTCTCTTTTGCAAATCACTGTAGTATTCTACATACTGCCTCATGTTTGAAAGAGACACCTCATTTCTTCACGCTATAAAAGTCTCTACATTCTATGACAAGATTTCAGTCTTGGCATCAGAGGGCAAACATTCAGATAAATGTGCTTAGCATATCCACAGTTTTTGTTTGTACAGAGTAAGGCTTTTGAAAATCATGAATAAGTCCAATGGGACAAGTTTAAATACTAACTTTATGAATGAAGCATTCCTGACTGTTCAGCTGAAATCCTTTTTTGTTGTAAATTGAACTATTGGTGTGGGTCTTACAACCTGGAGCAACTGAGAGAAAATGCACAGCCTCTTCTGTGTTTGAAAATGGCTGTTATTTTCCTCAGCATGGCAGGAAAGCTTTAACCCTTTTCCCCTCTTGCTGAGATCCTAATAACTATTCCTGCTTCTGCTGATGTACTTTAAGAAACTTTTCGGTTTTTCTTTAAGGTCAGCTGCAGGTGGCCCTAAGCTAATAGCCATATTATCAGTGTTTTAGTCAGGGAATTCTGGACATATACTGTGTGAAGAAGTATTTTCTTCTGTTGGTTGAGTGACCCAAAGTATTGTTTTTATAAGAAAAGAAGAACACCTCTTTGATCCACTTTGCCCCACACTCTACCCTCTGTTCAGACTTTTCTGAGGGAAGAGAACACTCTCATTCTGCAATGGGAGGGACTGGATTCTCAAATCCAGAGGTGGGCAGAGTCCAGCCTTTCATATGTGGTTGGACCGCTACTCTGATTAGTCCTGGCTAAGATAGGCATTGGTAAGGAATTCTGGGAATTACAGTTCAAGGACATCTGGAGAGTCACATTTTGGCCATCCCTGTTCTAAGCTTTTTCTTACAGCCTCTTGTCTTTTGAGGCCAGGGTTAACTTTTTCTCCCGTTGACACTAAGGCCATAGCAGAGTAGAACCAAGAAGCTTTGTGTCAGAAGAGGCTTAGGGACATACAACTTACAATTTGTTGCCAAGCTTTAGCCACTGGGGGACTTGTGGGTGCTTGGAATTATAGTGTTTCCAATGATGGTTGGAAAGCCCATTTGGAAGTGCAGCTGTGTTGAATAGATTTCTGAGAGGTACTTTTTACTTAACTGTGTTTGAAGAAGCCTCATCAACACAGATACTGCCACAAAAGGAGTTCTCACCAGAGTTTTTTTTTCAAGGATTTGCTCTAGAGCAGGATTGTGTCCTCTATCTGAAATCCTGTAAGGTTACAGGTTGGTTGCTTTGTGGTGCATTGTTTGGCAGGGATAGATTTCAGTCTTTTCTGGTGGGCTAACCTCTTCCTGTTTGAGGAAGACAAGTTGATGTGTAGAGAACAAAATGCTGCCTGAAAGTAATGATGGGACATAAATTAAGAGCAAAGTTGTTCTCTACAGCTTGCTGCCATTTGTCACAAGGGTGTCATGAAACTAACAAGAATGTGGGAATAGTAGCTTTGGTGTAACAAGGGAGGTGTCTGCACTGGACAATTGTATCAACTTGATATCACATTAACTGTCATGGTTCTATCCCACGGACTTCCGCAATTTGTAAGAGGACAAAATTCTTTCCATTTGGAATATGCAAAAAATGTGCTAAATTTTGGGAAATTCCTATAAAAATGAATTGAAATGACATTGTCTCCCATTTCCCTAATTCTCTGACATGAGATGCCAACTGTTGGAGACAGGTGATTGGAATAGTGCATCTTGGAAGAGGCCTGGAATTGTGACTAGCCACACTTCATCCAGCAGCATTGTTTGCAGTTCTGAATGCTGGTCATACTACTTAGCTTGTCTGAGTCAATAAAAATGCAATACTGCAAGAAAAAAAATCAAGTTTCTTATTTTATTGTACAGGATTTTATATACAAAGCCCCCTGCTCCCTTGCTTTCTTTCTACAGCTCAGTCTCAGGATTAGGTCATAGCAAATCAAAGCCTTAAAAGATGTTCTAAAATAGCCCAGGACAACAAAGTGGCCAAACTTTGCAGGAGAAGCCAGCTGAGAAATAGAAAGGGAAGAAAACTCAAAGCACTTGCCTTTTTTTGCTGTCCAGGACATATTATTTTCAACAAAGAAGTGGATGTAAACTATTGTGCTTTGACAGCCATGATCTTTTGTCAAGAAATCCCAAGAAGAAGAAATCCTCTGTGGTCAGGATATGTTTTCTAGCAGTAGTCCTTTGAAAATGGTGTCAAATTAACATCCTTTGGAACTGGCCTATACAATGTTATGGTTCTCTCCCTCCCCTTCTGAGCAGTCACTTCTGTTCTGAGCAGGAGCCCTAAGAGCAAGTTACATGGCTAAGGAAATGTCATGCCATTTACTTCTGAAGTTGGCGACAAGGTTGGAGTCCATAGGACCGAGTCACACAGCTAAGGAAGTGACACATTATCTACCTCTGAAGTTGGTAATCAGAATTAAACTACTTTCAAGTGGGATGTACAAAAAAAGGGACATTGCAGAAAGAAAAAAGGTACCATTTTTCAAGATGTTTCAGTTTGATAATCTGTGCAACAAATCTTGCTCTTTATTGGTATGGGTGGCCTAAAAGCACTGGAATTTCACAGAAGGGACAAAAAGAAAGATTCTTAAGTGAGAATAACTAAAAATGCATTTTCTTCTTATCTTAGGTCACTTGTATCAGAAATAGCCCACACACTGTATTTATCATTGGGTTGGGCTGTCATGTGATTTTTGGGCTCCCATTACTATTTGATCATCCCATCCTTTCCCTCCACTTTGGACCAGATCTGGTTGGCCTTATTTTTACAAACAGTGAATACATGAGTTAGGCAACTTTAATGAACAGCAGGGGTGCCAGCTTATGAAGTGACCATTCCAGTTGCATCCCTTTATTTTGAAACACTTGGTTTAATATGTGCCTTCTAGTATATTGTCTATTCTAATGCCACTCTAATGTTTTCCTCCCTCTATAGATAGTAAAGACCCATTTCTTAACTAATAACTTGGAGAAAAGGGGTGGTTATTTCTTTATAGAACAGCCTGTTAAAAGCTGTGTTCTCGGCCCATCCTTCCAAAATGCAAGGGCATGCTCCAAATGCTACAATCTGCATAGTGCCAGAGTGGCATTGGGTCAGGCTAGTTAGGAATCAATGGATTAGCAGGAATCCCCCTCGCTATCCCAGTCACGGCCAGGATTTCAGATTCAAAACCCATCAACAGTAAACAGTGAAATAGTGTTCTGTTTCTTGCTATTGTACATCACAGTCCCATCTGTCTCTGGAGCAAGGCTCTCTCTATAGAACTCTCTCTCGTACTCATTCTGTCTCTTTTCCTGCTGTTAGAAAAACCACAAACTTTCATCTGCCGATAGAAAATGATCTCTTCCAATATTTGGCTACTGGCGATTACAGAAGAACTGGTGCTTGTGGTGGTGACAGGGCTCTGAGTCTGTAGTACAAGGATGGGTTGGGGGAGCGGGTACTGATGAGGATCAACTGGGATGACTACTTTGCTGTGTACTACAAAACGGCTTGGAGATATTTGTCCATGTTTCTCCTTTTGAATGCCAGGCAGAGAGATGATGGCAGTCCTGCATGTTATGCTTGTCTGGCTCCACATGCCAAGGCAGGGTTTAACCTCTTGCGGTCCTCCCTTTGTAGCTGTAGTGCTGAACATGCTAAGATAAAAGGAGTGGGTGGAGGGGAAAAAAAAGAATAATGAAAATCTTCACTCAAATAGCTTGCAGTTGTGATTCATGTAAAATTGCAAAGTAACTTTTTTTTTAAAGGTCTCTAGCTGAGCTGTAGAGTACACACTTCACATGCAGAATCCTAGGTGTAATTCCAACCATCTCCAAGTAGGGCCAGGAAAACGTTGTGTCTCCAGTCCTACAAAGCTTGCTGCCAATTGCTGTAGATTGGCATCATACTGGTGAAATTGTCAGTACCAGACATGAGAGCAGAATTGGCTACATTATGACCTACACGGTACATGCTACCCCAAGGGCTTTTTTCTTCCCCCCAATGGTCCTCCCCATATGCCCTATAAATTTTCAGATTAGACTAGAGGGACCTTTCTTGACAGAACCTCTTTTATTTAGAAGTTACCTGTGCACTAGGGTCTCTCTCTCTCTCTCTCTCTCTCTCTCTCATATATACAAACACTTCTCCCTTTTAATAAATTTTAAGGGGGAAGCTGGGTATATCCATGTAGAAACACAGAGCTCATGCAGTGATTAGCAATATTTGAGAGAAAGCTGTAATTTTGACCAGAGTCTGGTCAAGGCATTTTGATTTTACAATAATTTATTATATAATATTCACACTATAAACACAGACATAAACTCACAAAGTTGTATTTATTAATTTGTCCCCCCCCCTTTTTCAGGCTTTCTTAGTTCAGTACCTAATTCGGAAGGTTTTTCTGCTTAAAATGCTGATGTTTTATGTATTCTTCCTCAGTAATAACATTTGACCAAGCCCTTATCTTGTCAGATGACAGGAACTTCAAATTAACACATGCATCCATTCCCATTTTCATCTGTGACTGAAAGATGGGTAGGTGACTGCTTCCAAACAATAAAATATGACATGGGAGCTTTATAGTTTACCCATTTTCATATACCCTCCCATTCTCTCCCCCACCCATGCACACTTCTTCTGATGTACATTCAATCCTCACTCTCTAGGCCACAGCAAAAATTAAAATTCTGCAAAATTTTGCAAAGAAGGAAAAAGAAAATGGCGGTTGTGGAAGGTGGGGGAGAAAAAAGGGAAGTACAATTATACAATTGAACAGTAACGATTCAGACAACAGCAACAGGGTGTTAACATTATTTTTACTATTACTATTATTATTATTTAAAAGACCTATATATGCTATTAAGTATACCTGGTTACTGTAGGCTAGAATCCTCCACATCTGTGTAATGGCTGTTCTCCTAAAGTGGAAGAAAGAGGAAAAGAGAAAGAAAGGTAATATGATTATTTATGTTCCTATTTTTGGAGTCGTTGTTAAGATGCATTCAGGGGTGGGCAAAATGCAGCCTTCCAGATGTTGTTGAACTGCAATTCTCAGCAATCCTTGCCCTTGACTATGCTGGATTGGACTCATAGGACATGAAGTCCACGAATGCTGTACTTTTTCCACTCCTGATGTCGTGAAAGGGAGAAAAACCTAGGAGTGCAAATCTTATATGAATCAAATGAGATAAACTCTACCAATTAAGCGAGGGAAGCCTGTAAGGATAAACCCAGCAATTTTCCTTTTTCTTGCATTTGAAATTTTTTTAGCACTTCAAATTGAAGAAATCTGTTAATTTTGGTAATTTTTTTCCCCAAAAACAAGCATAATTCTCTCTCTTTTAGGGTTGGTGTATCTCAGGGACTGGTCCTGAGTCTCCAGTTTCAATTGGTCATCTCCAGGTGGGAGGGGAGGGTGTAAACTTTTCAGTTTTGGCGGACTTTGCTCTGGGCAAGAGAACAGGGACTATGTAGAAATCTCAAGCTTGGCTAGTTGAGCAAGAGCTTGCCACAATTTGAAGGGTTTAGCTGATTTGTTACTACAACTTATAAGTACCCTCAGTGGTGATGGTGGTGTCTATGTGTTTACTTAGTTAGCTTCCTTCTCCCTACCCTGCCCCAGTTGTTGGGGCACCAGGGCTCACCTTCCAGACTGCTCTACATCCACTTTCTGGCTACAAGCAAGTAGGCTAGATTAAATGTTCTTATCCTGTCTTCTTATCTAGGTGAGAACAAATAATATCCACATTTCGCCATCACATACTTTTCCCCAGTGGCATTTGGAAGGTTTAGAAAGTGTGGAAATGTTTAATTTTTTTTTAAAAATAATTTGTTAATGCAACCTGTTACATGTCCAAGAAACATTTTACTGTTATTATTTTGTTTGTAACTTTTTAGTTCCTATCTAGAAAAAAGTCACCTAAAAAAGTAAGAAAATAGCTTAAAATTCCCATTAAAATGCAAAACAAAACTACTTCTTGTCTCAAAAATGTAATAAGAAAGGATAATCACATTACTTTTTGCATGAAAACAACAACCATGTTACCAACTGTTATATTGTTTGCAAAAGAACTGTTGTTACATCTTTGCTACATTCAAAAATAATACCTTCAGGCATCACCTCAGTCAGGTAGGCTTGGCTGAGAGACAGTAAGTGGCTGTTGTAAACGCAGTGAAGAAAGTGGGGGAAAGCCAGCACTTTATCCAGTAAACCATAGTAGTTTTCCATGGACAGCTTGTGTGATCTGAAATTACTATCTCTTTAAACTTTGATTTGCACATGTTGCTTCAGGGCATGCAGATTGCAAAACTATTCAATGCCTAGTGCTGAACTCCTGAAAGTCACACTAAATTTCTTGAACATTTAAATTCATGGCATGACAGCTGAGGTTAGACCAGGGCTTTCCAAATGGTGTGTTGCGACTTGTTAGTGTGTCGCCTGAAGAGTGTAAGTGTGTAACCTTCCTGGACTAAGAACAAGCCACCCACCTGGGCCTTGGAAATGTATGTTATATGTTATAAATAAATCATAGATTTTTAAAAATATAAATGAAATATTTTCATGAGATATATTGTGTCCCCATACATTTTGTTATTATAATTTATGCATGTGTCTGTATCTGTTATAAGGGGTTAGTTTAACCTCCAGTTTGCTAGTAAAACTGAATTACTGTATTGCAAAATGATGCATGTCTAGAAAGTGTGTCACCAACATGAAAAGTTTGGAAAGCTCTGGGTTAGACAGTAGCTGAGGGGGTGGTGGGTTGTGGAGAGAAATTCAGTTGAAAGTACTAAAACAGAAGAAGTTACAATGCTGAACAACAGGCTCTTAAATTCAATGAATGTGTACAGGGTGGAATTCTAGGAGTTTTTCCCTGCCATGCACCTGTTAACCTTACTTACCTGTAAGGGAGACTTGTATGAAACCCAGGATGTACATTTATTCAATGTGTCTAAATGTCCACACAATACTAAATGGCATATCACTGGTGGGGCCAAATCTTTCTGATTCCCCCACTAATGCAAATAAGTCATTCTATAAAAAGCTTATTAGTGAAGGGGAAGGACTACAGTTCAGTTGCAGAATCCATGCATTGTTTGCATGCAGAAGATAGCTAGTTCAGTTTTTACCATGTCGAGGTGGGGTTGGGAAACTCTCCTGTTTGCAACCATGAAACGTTGCTGCTAGTTAGTGTAGAGGAGACTGGGTTGAAATTTGAAGTAACTGCCTGATTCAACATAGGCCAGATCCTGCATTTTCAAAATATGCCAGTGGTACATTTTCTGTTTCTATTGCAGTAGATGGATGGTAGGCCAGGCTGCAAAGTATGTACAACCTTCTGGAAATCTAATGAAACAGAATAGAATCTACTGGTACTTGGACCATCAATTCCTGGTTTTGTGGAGCTTTTGGACAAAATACTTATAATTTGCAAACATCCCTTTATGGAAGATCATCATCATCATCATCATCATCATCATCATCATCATCATCATCATCATCATCATCTCCTCCTCCTCCTCCTCCTCCTCCTCCCCCTCCTCCTCTTCCTCTTTGTTGCTAGATGCCCATTATTTACTTTTTCATAGTTGTACTGGCACTCTTACAGAGAAAATAAGAATTTGGACTAGAATCCTGTTGGTGACATAGATCCTTGTAACTTGGGGTTATATGCACATATGACCTTTCTTGGATGTTGTGAAAGGAAGCATTCAATACTTCCTTACACAACACTCACCCACCTCCAGCAATTTCCAAATGCTCAGAGCACACTGCCACGGCCATTTATTAACCAGAAGTGGGGAAGGGGTTCCCAGAGAGCATATGACTGCAATTCTGCTGCAACTAGGAGAAGAGAACAGATGTTGGCCTCCCAAGCCCTAACTGCCTGGCCACCTCTCTTCCTTCACCAAGGCCAATAAATGGCTATGAAAGCATACTCCGTGCCCTTGGACACTGCCTTTTGGGGGCAGGAGGGACGTGAAACTGCATGGGCAGAGCACAGTATAGGATATCAGCTAGGGGAAAACAGAAATTTCTGTTCCTCCTTGTTTCTTCCACCACTTTCTCAGAGAGGGCAAGAGAACAAGCAGAAACAACACAGAGGTGCAGCTGTAGGATTAGAAAGATTGGCACTGAGCCCTGCACTGGACCTGGGCAGCTTCCCAAAGATGCCAAAGCTTAACTCCAGTCCTGAATTCCAGTCCTGAAAAACATGTGCAGAGCAGGGTTTTGCAAATGTGTGCCCCTAGATGGAGAGATTTCTTTCCCCCCAAAAGAAAAAGTTGGTATTCTAGTGACCTTATTTTGAAGTGTTTGTATGTGTGTGTGTGTTTGTATGTGTGTATCAGCGTTCTTAGCTGCTGAGCAGATTTCTGTTGTATTTATGTATGGGAAGGGGATATGCATATGCTTTGTTGGATCAAGATGAAGAACATTCTTTGGAGCAATTTTTCATTGCTGCCTAATAGGCTGTCTGGTTTGGAGGATATACAGTACATTTCTGAGCCACATGTTCAGACAGTTGCAAATTTAAGGAAAAAAACATCTTGGATCAAAATTCTCTGCATTAGTCATGGCTTGTCAGTTGAAAAAAAACCTGGGTTTGTTGAAGGTGTGAATTGGGAAAGACAGACCTCATTCCTTAGCATCACATATGCCAAGTACTTTTTGGAAGACCTACTCCTCATGGGTGGTGAAACAGATAAATCCAGCTGTAATTAATCATAATATTTAAAAAGGCTATTTATTCTGCGGGCCAGGAGGGGGTAAGGACAGAAGAATATCACTTTCTACAGCAATTTGAGTCTTGTTCCAATTGTAAAGAGCTTATCAATCCACACAGGTGACAGGAGACCAAGTGCTCTCCTCTTGCCTCTTACCAATTCATCTTCACAATCGTCTCGCACAAGGCCTTCCTCTTCTCCTTCCTCCCCATTTAGTGGCTCCTCTGTGTTCATTTCTGCCTCTGATGCTGTGTCTTCTTGGGAAATTTCACTTTTGTTGCCATCTGCTTTCTTTCTAACCTCTGCAGAATCAGACACAAGAGACCAATAAATGAATGTCCTTCTCTGCTGGTGGCAGAACTGGCCTACAACTCCCAGATTTGGGGAGGATTCAGCAACTTGTAGTTCAAAAGAGTACCTCTCTTAAGCTCTGATCAGCAGGCACTGACAGGCTCACTTGACAGTGGCAACAGACATAGCAGAAGTCAAAGCCACATGTGGAGTAGGGATAAGACTTTTAATTTCCCAAAATGCCTCAGAATGATATGCGATTACAATGATTGTGGGAAATTGATTTCAGCGAAGCTCAGCTTCTCAGAGCTCTAGTCTGGCTGGGAAGAAGGGACTATTTTCCCCCAGAATGGCTGTTCTCATCATCAGGCTCTCCCAGTCTTTGGGGATCCTGATAGATGTCTGATGATGTCAGGTGTGGACACCAGGCCTCAGAAAGCCCATTCAATGCTTGACCTAAACATATAATAGTTCATCAAGTCTCACATTAAACTGGAAGTGGAGAATGTGTGGCCCTCCATATGTTGTTTGGCTACACTTTCCATGATTCTTCATGCTGGGTAGGATTGATGAGAATTGCAGTTCAACATCTGGAGGACCATGCACTGCCCACTTCTGCACTAAATTATGGTCCAGGATCTCCAAGCTAGATGATAGATTTTTTTCTAGCTTGTGAGCCTTGATCAGGTACTAACTGGGCACAATTTTAGATGGATATAGGTATCCCATGTAGTTTATGGATGAGGGGAAATATGAGCAGCCATGACCTTCCCATTGACAACTGGCAGTGAAAGATAAAAGTAGAGGTGGGTGACCTGTAGTTCCTCAAAAGTTGTTCAGCTCTCACTCCTATCAGCTATGCTGTTTAGGGCTAATGGGATTTGAGTCCACCAACATCTGGAGAACCATAGGTTGCCTAACCCTAGCTTAGGGGGAGGCAGTTTCCATGTTGTTTGGGTAGATGAAGATAGAACAGCCAAAACCCCCACTTCATGAGACAAAGTGTGAGCAGCTTGAGGAAGTGTTACAAAAACTACTTATTTGGGGCACAGGGCTAAGTCAAAAGAGTGGAAAGACATTAGATTAAGAAGTGTTTAATTCTGTTTTTTTCTGATTCTTTTCATTTTTCCTTATACAGTAGTAACTATTTTCTTTTGGAGCTCAACAAGGGTGATCATCAAAATCATAAAGCTGCCTACTTTGCTGAGGTCCATATGGGTTAAAAACTCTAACTGTGATCTAGGCCTAGTCATATCTGAGAAATCTGACCATAAAGTATAGTCTCAAGGACAAGAGGAAAAAGTGTGGAAGCCCAAGTATATCTTGATTTGCTTATGGAGAGCTGGAAATCTTTTGAAACCACAGGTTTCTGAGAACTATTCTAGTTAACTCTTGTATCGCATAACCTTTATAAGAAAATGATTGTAAAATATCTCCATCTTATTTACAACTACAAACAGTCACAGCTGCAGGTGGTGAATTGCAGAGGCAAAACAATAAATGGATTTTGGTCTCTAATTTAAGGGGAGCTGGCAATGACTAAGTGGCTGGCATTGAATTTCTCACTACACCTGAACTCCCCCATGTTTTGGCTTCAGCAATGGAACATTTCCAGTCGGCCAACTGACCTGTAGATGCTTTCTGTTGTTCAGCAATCTGCTCCAATCTGCCCAGAAGAGCGTCAATGTTGGATTTGATCTGTGTCAGCTCTGTTTTAATTGTTTGCAGTTCACTGCATTTCACTTGGAAGAGAGAAGTCAGAAGTGAGGCTTGCCTTTGCTTTTTCATTTTGCAAATTAGAGATTTTCTTCAACAGATATTTAATTGTTTGATTTTTACACTTTTCAGTAGCAGGATCTGCTCAGCAGTCATCATAATGTAAGGTTGTCGTATTCAGTATAGGACAGGGCCTCATTCACCTTTCAGAGCTGTGAAGAAGAAGGAGAATTTGGGCAGGTACAATTTCTCCCATCATAATGCTCCATATTATAGGATAAGCTGCCAATGCCCAGATTCTCAAACACAGCTAATTAAAAGTATGGAAGCCCTATCCTATATTGACTCTGGCAAGATGACAACTCTGGTTGGACAGATCTCGGTCATTAAGAACTTATAACTTTATTGAAACTGTTCAACTGTCCTTCTCACCACCTTAAGGATTCTTCAATTTGCCTTGAACTTTTAGCAGTGCCTTTGCCTTTTGCATCTTTTTACTATCACTTTAAGAAAAGGAAGTGTTGGAAGGTCCAATCAACCAGTCATACCACAGGCATACCTCAGTTAATGTAGGCATCAAGAATGAAGTTTCTTTTTCACAAGGGCTTTTTTGGCACACATGGCTTGAAATGGGCTCTTTCCCACCCTTCCCACTTGGTGGAAGAGAAAAGCTTCCTAGTGACACCAGCCCACCCGCTAGTTTTGACAGAGTGGTGATGAATCAGCTCCCTTCCAGTGAAGGACTAGACAAGAGACTTAGGCCATTTCTGCACAACACTGTTCTAGTGCTATTATTCCACTTTCAACATCCTATGGAATCCTGTGGTTTGTAGTGTAGGGTGAGGCATTTAGAATTCTCAGCCAGAGAGCTCTTTGGCCTCAGTAAACTACAAACCCCAGAATTCCACAGGATGTTGAAAGTGAAATAATAGCACTATAACAGTGTAGGACAGAAATGGCCTAACTCTTTAGGTTGCTAATGAAGGTTTATTGGAACTAAAATGTATCCTCATACAGCAGATTAATGTCCTGATCACATTATACTGTTGTAGTACCATATTTCATTTTAACTGCCACAGGAACATCCTGTGGAATTCTTGGGACTGTTGCTTAGTGAGGCTCAAGATATCTCTGGCTGGGCATTCAAAATGTCCCCCCAGCTGAAAATCCCAAGATTCCATAGGATGTTGCCACGGCAGTAAAAGTGGAATTTAGCACTGTAGCTATATAGTGTGATAAGGATTTAACTGCCCATGGTGATAGAGAGAGAGTCAGGAAGTGATTGTAAGGAATTCTTTTAACCACTTCTCAACTCAGTAGGGTATAGATTAACTTTTTGTGTTCAGCCTGGGTTCTTCAGAAAGTCGAGAGAACGATGCTAATTTAGATTGCTACAGTGAGATGCTATGTGATAAAAGCAAAAACAAAAGGCAGACATCCTTGAGACTTGGAAGAAGCCATCAAATGGCCTATAGAAGCTTCAAAACATTTTTTTTTAACTTATGCAAGGCTTACCTGACCTGGTTGTTTCATTTCACATGTACATATTGTTAGTTTTGAATAAAAAGTTTCCTGAAACATGTTGAACTGATTTTATTACAAGGTGGGAACCTATTTATTATGTATGGGAACCTATTCCTGTTATGTCCATATTTTTTCTACCTCAGGCACCAAATGTGCTCCACAAACACATCTGCTTTATTAATTGAGGTATATTTGTATCTAATAAGACTTTTTTAAAAAAAAATCAGTGTGGCATAATAAAGTACTATAAAGTGCTATTATATACACTGGGCAATATCTAGTGGTAGATTCAATTAGTAGAATGGTGGGATCCAATGTGGTTGGGTGGGGAGCCATTATCCCTCCCCTGCTACAGCTCCCCTAAAAACGGATCTGGATTAGTAGGAAAGCCAGCAGATCTGTTTTCAAGCAGCAGAGATATTTCATTGGGAGAGGGGATGAAATTCCATTACAATCATCAGCAGAATGTTGGCTTCAGCCCTGTGTATATGGACAGCTCCCCAGGTAACACAACAACTTTCATTTAATTAATTTAATTTAATTTAATTTAATTATTTGATTTAATTTTTAACACAAGTGGGACCCCTAGCAAAATGTTGCTGTTGTTATTCAGTTTGTCAGCCACAACTTCTTTCAAAAACTTCCAATACTTATCACCTGGTTTTCTGTGTTCCTTCAGTACTTTTGAACCTACTTTTTATCCTCTAAATATTTTTCTACTTCAACAATCCTGCAGGTTCCCATAAGCCTACCCATATTTCTGTTACATGGGTACATAAGGAGTAAAACTTAAAATATATCTATACTACAAATTTATACCACTATCATTCCACTTCACTTGTCATAATTTGATTCTAAGGAACCTTGGGATTTGTAGTTATGAGAGGTACTTAGAAGTTCCTAAGGTTCTGAGAGAAGTGGGTGGCAGGTGGCGGGGGAGAGCAGCTGGGGATTAAAGCTATTTAATTCTGGAGACGTTGTGGCCCAACATCTTTGGGCTGGGCATTCTGTTGGTTAATCCTGGTGCGAGTAGACTCATTGAGTCATTGAAACCTCTTAACCTTAATCATGTCACCTGTGAGGAGTGGCTTAGGGTCCTTGGTATATTTAGCCTGGAGAAGAGAAGGTTAAGAGGTGACATGATAGTCATGTTTAAATTTTGAAGAGATATCATATAAAGGATGGAAAAAGCTTGTTTTCTTCTGCTCCAGAGACTAGGACATGGAGGAATGGCTTCAAACTGCAAGAAAATGTTTTGATGGTGTATTCCTGCATGGCACGGGGGGTGGATTTGGTGGCCATTGTGGTCTCTTCCAACTCTGTAATTCCATATCATAGAATTACAAAATCCTAGAGGTGGAAGCTACAAGGGCCATCTAGTTCTACTCTTTGCCATGCAGAATTACTCAATTTTAGCTTTCCTGAAAGATGCTCATCCAACCTTTGTTTAAAGACCTCCAAAGAAGGAGATTCTACTAACCTCTGAGGCGGCCTATTCTACTGTTAAACAGTTCTTCCAGGAAAGATGTTCTTCCTATGTTCCAGTGGGATCTCTTTTCTTCTAATTTGAATCTATTGGTTTGTGTTCTAATCTCTGGAGGAAGAGTAAAGAAGCTCACTCCATCCTTTACATGACATCCCTTCAGACATTTAGACATTTCAAGTTGGCTGTCACAGAAGGAGAGGCATCATTCCCAGTGAACTGTAAAAGCTTTTCCCTTTTAACAAGTATTTTGTTTAACAGGACTTTCTTCCTGTGCTGGTTCCAGTTTTAATGCTATCCTCTATTTGTTCTAGTTGCTTGTATGATTTCATACTGTAATTGTAATTCCTGACACTGTGAGGTGGATGAGAGTCCATTGTACCTGGAAGGCAGGATATAAATTCTTTTACAATACATAATAGTAACCATATTTGCCATGTGAAAACTGTCCCTAATATATGGCATAGCCAAAACACAAAGACAAGTTGAAAGCAGTTTTGTGTTCTTGAAATGGTGCCCAGTGTGTCCCTGTAAGAACACAGAAACTTACATTTTAATTTGGCAGAGCTGTTTGCAATGGCAGCAGAGCGGGCAAAGAGTTTGACTGGGATTGTTGCTTTTACGCGCCTTACTAAAGGGATGGTCACACGTGGACGCTTCACGGGCACCACCCTGGGTATGGGGGAGACTGTCCCCGATACTCAAAGAGTCTGCAAGAGAAAAAATAAGCCAGAAGATGCATTTTTCAACAGCACATAGACCAAAACACATACACATTTTCAAGAGTGTGAGTTCGTATTCATAGATTTCCTCTAGGGGGAGCTAGTATTCTATCTTTGCATTCTGATTATATTGCTCAAAATAGTAAAAGGCACTATGCATGATATTTGATCACAAAGGTTCCGGAAGATGCATTCGCCAAGACATTACCCTGTGAACTAATGCTGCTGAACTCATTTGGAAGATTTTCTTTACTTAGCAAAGCAGTATATCCTGCAAGATTGTGATGTTTAATACATTTTTAAAACACTCACTATAATGTTTCCAATCTTAGAATTAATTGAGGACTTCAAGACTGATGTACAAGGCTGACTCTTCTGGTTTTATACCTCATCATCCCATTCCCTCTCTTCGTGTGTGCCTTACTTCACTTTAGCATCTATTACTATTAGAAGATACCTGGCTTTGGGTGGAGATCCAGAAAAAAGCAAGTTGTGCCTTTTCATATCAGTGAAGTTTCAGAGAGAGAAAGAGTATGGTAGCGACTGCAGTATTTACATGGGGGGGGGGGACAACTGCTTACTCTCTGCTTCCTACTCTTTTTGTCATTTTTGTGGAACTTTCCCTCATTACTAATTACAACAGCTTGCTTCAGCCAAACAAAACAGGCAATGATGAGTACAGTGGCCCCTTTAATTTCATGAGGGTTTGGGGTGCAAAAGTGGAAAAAATGCAAATAACTCCCCCACATGATCCCCCCATTTCCTTCCAGGGCTCCCTCCTCCCATTCTCTTGCCTTTTGTATGCTGGGGGCAGATGCAAGGGAATGGGGGGCAGAACTCTGGAGGGGAAAACGAAAGCTAGTCCTAGTGTTCCTGCTTATTCCCTTTCCTTTTACCTTGGCAAAGTTCTCCATGCCATGGCCAGAGGCAAGGGATTGGGAGGAGGGAGCTTCAGAAGGGAGAAGAAAGGTGAGCATGTGCCTCCCCCAATTCTTCATCTTTTGTCTGGGCATTGGCCTTCCTTCTCTGTGCCCAGCAAAATGTAAAGGAATGGGAGGAGGAGAAGATAAAAGGCATGTGCTTGTGAATAATCAAATTCATGAAGGTCAAACATACAAATGTGAAGGGAGGTCTACATTCTGGGAAAAGGTAACACAGTAGAAGAGTGCACACATGCCTTTAAGAAGGCTGGAACAAGGACATAAGGGACAATAGGAGCAATAGCATAAAGGAAAGACAGAAAAAAGCAAGAAAATATAAAAAGCATACAGAAGTGGATCACAGATATGGATTGTGAAGGCCATCTGGTGATGTTTCTGTTTCGTATTCATATAATCAGTTTGTTATAAATTTTGAGAATCTTTCAGGAAGGTTAGCACAAAAATTCATTTTGGGTCCCTTGCTTTTCATGCTTTGCAAGTAACTTTGCTTTCACAAAATAATAAGCACACTTATAATTAACAAAAAAGAGGATGTTCTCTATGCTGGTGTCTTGACTTTGGAGTGCCATCGTGTTGGAGGTACATATGGCACCATTTTTTAAATCTTTCTTGTGCCAGGTCAAACTGCTTTTACTTGGCCAGTGATTTTAAATATATTTTAAATCTAACTTTTACATGTAGTTTTTTTATACACAGCCCTCTGAGATCCTCTTTGGAATTAGAGCAAAGTTATGTATACCAAATAAACACATAGAAATATCAGATCTGTTTACCTGTCATAGAAGTCATCTCTGTAGTAGTCATAGTCGAAGTCATAACCACTGTAAACCAAAGAAAATTAATTAAATATTGTAAATTTCCCTGACAATTATTATTCATCTGTTTGTAACAGCCTTTATGACAGCATTCCCTGACCCAATGCTCTTCAGACATGTTGGACTACAACTCCCAACAAGTCAGGAAGGTATGGTTTGGTATCAGTTGAAGATCTAGAACATAAAGACATGCTCTGACTTGACATGCTTCAGAATATGAGAAATGGAACCATTTTGTTATAGGGACTAAAACTGTGCACATATTGTCTCACAACTGGGCATTCCAAAATTCCTGCAGGAAATGATCTAAGAAGCCAGTTTTGAGTTATAGTAACTATTTCCTGCTCCTGTGATAATGGGGCAGAGGCAATCTCAAGCAGCAGTTGCTATAAGCTGGTTTACATCAGATACTTTCTGGTATGAGAAACTGAGCAGGGTCAGGATTTGATAGTACTTGAATGGGGAGGATCACCAGAGAATATTAGGTGCTGTAAGCTACATTTCATAGGAAGGGTATGGCAAACCACCTCTGAATATTCCAGACAACACTATGAACTCCATGAGATTGCTGTTTAGTCAACAGGCAATTTGACAGCAGATATGCATACTGTGACAGGAATTTCTGAAGGCTGCTGTAAAATTTATTTGCTGAGGAGAGGTCAGGGCAGGAAGGGGAACTTCAAAAGCCCTGTAGAAGATGGTTTGGATGTAGTCGCAACTAACACTGTGCCAGTAGCTGACTGGATAACTCACCATTTCCTTTTCTCTTCCCAGAGTGATATTATATATACCATAATAATATACACCATAATGCTTGAAGTTTTCTACATAGAAGAAAACTTCCATCATGAATCCTGATGGCATATAGTAGGAATTGAAAGCTTTGACATTTCCTATTGAAAAGGAGTGTCACAGCATGTCAATTTGAAAGGTCGGCTGAGGAGTGAAAAATTTTAATTTTGGGTTGACATCTCTGACTTCAGAGTGACACTGAAGTAACACATTATGGGTTGATAAAAACCACCAGAGATTTAAAGTCCTGCCCCCACAGTGCTCCATAGAAGAAAACTCCTTTCTCCTTAGAAAGAATCTGGTTAAGACAGAACACTGGAACTTGGGACAAGATGGCACTTGCCTTTCTGTCCATGTACAATAAGTGTGGGCAAAGTGCAGCCCCCCTGCCCCGCAAAAAGAGAGTGAATTGCTTCTCCTGGAAGTGTCCAAGTGTCAAAGTATAACTTTTAAATAGGCCTCCCTATACTGTTTGACATCAAAAATACTAATTTCTGAGAAGTAGAAGTGGATGTCCAGTTACAGGAGGTGCTTTATTTTTCAGTAATCCATCTATTCCCCCCAAAAAGCCTAGGGCATTCCCCAAAGTGGCCCTAGACCCATTTCAGTTATCTACCTAGATATACAGAAGCTGACTGGATTGGCAGGTGAATCTTTCCTCAAAGCTACTCGATAAGACAGCAACCTCCACTGAGGCTGAAGCTGCAGGCTAGTTTAGTAGTTGACCCCGGACAGGTTGCATGGCACATACTGTTCTGTTCCCCAACTGATGAAGAGAGCTGGGGAGTCTACAGCCTGCAGCAGAAAGACAGACAGCTTATTCAGCCTAACGATAAAGCAATACCTAACTTGAGCTTCAGATTTTTGCTAAGCCATGAGCTTGGGTTGCTCACTATAGCCCTTTTCACACCTTACCTTTTCGTGGTGCGGGGGTGTGGGGATCATGTGAGCAGCCTCTTGCGACAGGCTCTCGCATCACAGCTGCTTCAGCTCCTCAGCTGCTACCTGCTAGCGAGCAGGCAGCGTGAGGGCTCCTCCTCTTCCTTCCGCAGCACAGCCTGGGATTTTCCCAGGCTGTGCTGGAGCAGGAAGCACAAGCGCCACAGCTCCAGAGGCTCTGCACACACGGTAAGTGCATGCGGGGCCCTGGAGTGATGCGCGATTACACACCATTTTCAGCTAGAAGCCAAAAATGAAATAGTGTCAAGGTCAGAGACCTGGGTGGCGAGCCAGCCCAGAGAAGGGAGTGTGAGAGCCAGCAAAGTCCAGCCAGGAGGAGACAAGCAAGCACTTTAAACAAGGGAGTTCATTTACCAGAGTGTCAAGCAAAAGCCGTAGTCAGAGTCCCAAAAGCCAAGGGTCAAGAGATCAATTCAAGGTAGCAGGAGCCAAGTGCTGGGAGCAAGGAACAGGCAAGAGGAGGGTTTGAAAGAAGATTGCCACAAGCAAAGGAAAGCTTCCAGGCAGGCAGCTATATAGCCCAAGACACAAGTGTGGCTAGTCACTGCTTCTTGAACTTAATCAAGGAAGCCTCCCTTTGCTCAGCTCTCTTGAGTCTCCGCCTTGTTTGTGGGCTGATTGGCACAGGCTCCAAACCATCTTCAGAACTGGATCCTGTTGCACTAAAGGAGCAGGCGGAGGAACATCCAAGCCTGCTTGGTCCATGGCAGCAGGGGGAGCTCTTGAGCTGCAGGACTCATCTCCATCCAGCGCCACCAGGACCAACAGCTGCTGCTCGTCATCTCCATCCTGAGCAACAGGGACCAACAGCTGCTGCTTGTCATCAGCAGCTCTGACAGGGGCTTCAGTTATCACAAACAGTGCTTGATCAGTGCCTGCTGGCCCCAGCAGCATCATGCAATTGCGAGGACATTATATGGATGGCTCCTTGCAATTGCGCGACACTCCAGAGGCCCTTTTGCATGGCGAATGCCATGCAAAAAGGGCCATTTTTTAACCCACGCATGAGGTGAGAGAATGGAGTGACCCTCCAAATGTTGTTGAACTGCAACTTCTGGGAAGTCCTAGCCAGCACAGGTAATGATGAGGAAAGGGTTTGGACTGGATGTGGTTTCTTCTAACTCTATGATTCCATGAATGCTAAGAGTTGTAGTTTACCATCACTTGGAGGGCCAAACAATTCCTGTCACTGCTTTGACCAAAGCAGTGAGTCCAGGCAGTGCCCTAAAAAATGTAACCCTGAGTCCAGTAAAATTGGAACATTTTGGAGTGATACTTGTGACTACAAGGCCACTAGCGATGTGGCAGCTGTTGATGAAGCTGTTGGCATTGGATGAGCCAGTACCAAGAAGGATGGTGGTGTCCGTATTGATGCCATCTGCTTAGCCAGTTCCAAAGTCTCTTTGTGAGGTTGCTGTTTTCAAGGCTTGGAAAGTGGAGCCTGGGAAGCAGATGAAATTGATCACCCAAGGAGCCTTTTCTTTACAACATGACTTAAGTCAAACAGCCTGGTTCTTTAGAGCCTGGGTTTAAACACACAAGAAATGGAGCACTTCTGAACACTGTGCTATTTGTCCAAATAAAATAAACATTCAGTATGGGTGTCAAAAAGAGAGACTTTATGCCTGCAAGTGACACAAAGTTTGAATAAAGAGGAAGAAGAGGCCATAGAGACTTTAGAAGCTGGCTCAGGAGAAGGAAAGGGAAGGACAGGGGAGAAAGTTGTTTTTTAAGTCTTTTTTTAACTACAGAAATAAAGATGAAGAAATATAGTTTAAGACAAGAGAAATTTGTAGTGAAAAGAAGCTACTCAGCAAGAGAGAGTTCCCAAATGAAGTGCTCTTTTGGTGGATGAAAAGAAACTGAGGTAATGGTAGCTTGATGGGTACTGAGGGAGAGAGGACTTGACCAAGCTACTCAGTTCTAGAAAGTTCTGAACTAGAAGTCCCCACATGGATGCGAAAACCCATTTGTGTGAGGCACAGAGACCATGAAGAAGAGTGACAGGTTTTTTGGGTGGGTGGGATGCAATGTCTCTGGAAATGAAAATAACACAATTCGCATTCTAAGAGGCATCCGAGATGTTTACTGTTATTTTGTGGGAGAGCTTGGGGAAACTAGATTTTTATATTACAACTTCCCGCATCCCCTAGCCAGCACAGGCCATGTTGATTGAGGGATCCTGAGAGCTGTGGTCCCCAAAAAGTAACTATTCCATGCTGTAGGCAGTAGCAGCTGAGTTACCTACTGCTTAGCTCACTTTCTAACCAATTTAAGAGCGAAGAAGATCCTATCATCATCATCATCATCATCACCACCATCATCATCATCATCACCTGCTCTCATAAGTGTTTCATATTAAGGAGCCTGCCCAATTTGGATTCACTTTCATATTTTTCCAGGTGATAACAATGATAATTTATTTGTTACATTTATAGCTGCACTTTTCTCTGTTGAACTCAGGATGGTGAATGTAGTCCGTCCCACCCTCAATTTTATCCTCACAACCCTGTGAAGTATAGAGAAAGAGAGAGAGGAAGAGAGACGGGCTCAAGGTCACCAAGCATCAAATGTGAATGGAAACCTAGGTTTCCCTAGATCCAGTCTAACACACACATTTCTCCAGGCTGTTTCTCTATTTTTATTATTTTCCTTTTACTCATATTGAAATCTTAAGGTTGTTAGAATTAAAGAAAGGATGATTTTTGCTGTTTAAAATAACACATACCCAGCAAAAACTTTCTTTCTGTCTTTAAAAGAAGAAGAAAAAAACAAGTCAGAGGGAATCTGTTGGGTGGCTTCAAGGGAATAGTCCTGTTTGGTTTTAAAAATGACTTCTCTTCTAGTCTATAAATCCATGTGCTAAAGGCACTTGAGAAATGTATTGTTCCATGTTTTGTATTCAGGATGATAAAACAATGAGAAAAAACACTGTCTCCTGAGGTAAGAAGAGTAGGAAGCAGTTTTTAAAACTGAAAGATCTAGCTGAACAGAATTGCTTAAAACACTTTTTTTATGAGTGATGGAAAAGAAAAGATGCCTTTTTTTTAAAATTTGTAGTAATTAGTAGAATTCTTATAAATTACTATGGAAACTGGGATGCAAAACATTTTGGAATAGGATGGGAACAGAAATACGCTCCTGCATATCCCCCCTCCATGTACTGCATTTGCAGGCATATAAGATGCACCAGCATATAAGATGCACTCCATTTATACGCTGGTAAATACTATTTGCTGGCATATAAGACGCACTGGAGTATATGACGCACCCTATTTTCAAACCGTATTTTTCAGGGAAAAAAGTGAGTCTTATACACCAGCAAATAGAGTACGTGCCTTCAAATTGCCTGTCAACTAATGGCATCCCCATAAATTTCATAGTGTTCCTTAGGCAAAGAATACTCAGAGGTGGTTTTACTATTTCCTTCCTCTGAAATATAGCCCACAGCACCTGGTATTCATTGGTGGTCTCCCATCCAAATATTAACCAGTGCTGACCCTACTTAGCTTCCAAGATCAGATGGTATCTGGTGCCTCTGCATACTGATAATTTGATACTGGGTGGCCAGGGCTGCAATGATAAATAGCAGCAAGTTAGGAACAAGGATTAGAGAGCATTATTTTCCCCGCACATGTATGAGTGATCATGTATGGGGATATTTTGAGCCAACGTGCTTGTGACTGTTGTGTGTCTGTTCTGATGTGATTTGGCACATGTGAGGTAGAATCAGTGTTAGCTGTCATGGATCAGACTTTCTTCCAACCACAAGAATGTGAGTTTTGGTTAAATTTTTGAAGAGTGGGAAGTCTGGGCAAGGCAAAGAAAGAAAGAAAGAAAGAAAGAAAGAAGAGCACTGTTAGCATAGAACTGGAACTCTCTCTTGCTCTACTGATCTGGTAGAAAGAGAGATTTAGTGAAGATATTGGTTTTCTACAACTAAAATCCATATCTCCAATCCCGTCAATAAGCAACACACACTGAGCATCCAAGTTGGCATTTCATTTCACTGTGATCATTGCAGCTAGGCAAGGCAACCAATGTATTTATTTATTTGAATTTCATTTGGGATGGGCAATGATTGATGAATGATATATTGAACTGAAGGGAAAATAGGTTTAGAGCAGGATCTGGGTGAGAAATGAAATGGGGGTTATTTCAGTGACGAGAAGCAGTACAAATTAACTGAATTTTATTTGGATGTGAAATGAATTAGTTTCTCTTTTGTGAAGCTGAAATTCTAAAATGTAGTAAACTGCAATACATGGCCAAGATCCTGGGCTGGGCAACAAAGTTATGTCCTGTGGCTACATCTCTTCCCCTACCCCAAAGCTACCTTTTAAGTTGCACTTCTCCAGCATGGCCATTCTCAAGTTACCAGGGAATGGAGGAGGTAAGCGATGATGTATAGCCCTCTGGATGCTCAGCTACAAGAAGAAGTCTGAACATATAATTGCTTACTGCCTGCTTTCTGGCATCTTGGAAATGGCTGCTTAGGGGAAGTGCTGTGTGTCTTAAATGGTAGGTTTCTGAAGGACTTCTGCTCATTGTGATCATGCAATTACTATAAAAGTGAATTGCAATGTCTTAAGTCAGACTTACGATACTGTAGCTGCTAAGCAAGAAGCTAGCCATTGTTTCTAAATTTATACATTTGCACATATTCAGTAAGCTAACATATATTTGCATATAAATGAAGATACACATTGTTAAGGAAATCAGATTCTGTGTCCTCCTGTGTCATTTTTTTAGGTGGTATGTTGGCACATACTGTCTTGATACACAAGTGGCTGCTGTAGCAAACCAGGGCAAACTCTTGGATTCACTAGATAGCCTTTGGGATTTTTTTTAAAAAAATTTCAAACTGTGGTTGGTTGCATCTATGGATACAGAATGCACAGATATGGAAGGCTGGCTGTATAAAAAGCTATACAAGGTAGAAAGCATTGGACATTGTTTCTCAATTTACTGTGGAAAGACTGACCAAGGCTTCTAAAAATGTGCAAGTGCTAGACATGGAATATACAGTTCCGGGGAAATGTATAGTTCTAAACAACACTTAAGCTGTTCAGAATTCAGGTAATGCAAATGTAGAATGCAAAATTTCTTGTGTGTTACCTAGAACTTAAAATAACAATGTGAATAGCACAGGCATCAGTAGAACACTAAACCCTGAACCGTAACATACATTTTTTTCCTCCTTTGGCCAAACTCTATTGCCAGTCTTCATGGAGAGCCCATCCTGTTTCCATGATGAAAAAATAGGAACGTGGAGCAGGGCCTCCTTTGATGATTGAAGCATATGAGTGAGGTAGTCTTTTTAGGGATCCAGGTAGTGAATGATATATGGTTAGGGTAGCAATTATGCAAAACTCCAGATGTTGTTAGTCTCAGCAGCCCTAGCCCACATTGCTAAAGATGGGGGTTGCTGTCCAGCAACATTTGAAGGGCCACATGGTCCCCACTCCTGGGAATCAGTCAGTCAAAACGAGCATTCTGACCTGGGCCAAATAAAGATGGCATGATATGTGATCAGAACCCCAGATGCTGCTGCAGTTTTGACCACGCAGTCTTTCCATACACGCAGAAGGAAGTATAAAGGAATAGTAGAGAGTAATTCAAGCTTGCATACACCTGGTCAACATGCCCCGGAAGTGCTGCTTGGAGTCATTAAGGTTGCAATCATAGTTGGTCTTACTAGAGAATATGTCCCACTGTGCCCAGTAGGACAAACCTCTCTGAAAATTCATTTTAGGATTGCACTGTAAGCCTCTTTAATGAGAAACAGCAGTTTGGTGATAAATAATTCTCCCCTTTTAATAGTTAATGAATGATGGATTTGCCAGTGGTAGCAATAATAGCCTCCTTTGTGGTTTGCAACTCAAGAATCAATGTGCTACATTTGTAGTATCCTTTGCTCTCAAACCTATAACTTCCTCTGAGCTAGGAAAAGTTATTCTTTAGATTCTCCAGCCCATGTGGTAGTCGCTGTGCTAGATGATGGTTTGAGGAATTGTCCTTCATATATTCTGTGCCTCTTTTTTCCTTGCTCTGCTTCTATATAGAGACAAACCTTAAGAATAGACAGCAGCACTGAAGGACACCAGTCCAAAACTGCATGCAAAGATTTACAAGGCTTTGTCAAACACTGATCTAGGCATAAATCATATGGTTCTCAATGACCAACCCCTATGGGCAAAGATATGATATGATAAATGCCAAGATTTGTTAGAGTGACTTCTTCTTCTACTTCTCCCTGTCCAACCACTAGATTTCCAGTATGTAAAACAATCAAGGTTTCCTATGAGGTGTTTGAAGCCTTGTTCATCACCATGATTTGGAATTTGTGTTACTAAATACAAAGCTCTCAGTAAAAGACAGGGAATAGAATAGTTTGTCCAGCTCATGACAGTAATGACTGCAACCCTGCACAGAATAGTGCATTTAAAATCCCAAATACTTCAGATAGATTTTAATTGTACAATGTTAGTGCATTTTTAGTCAGAAGCCAGGCCCACTATACTTAGTGGGTCTCCAGTAAGAATGTTTGGACTGCAATTTAAAGACAGCAACCACAAACTCACTCGCTGTGAATTAAATTTTATAAAACATTGAGTAAATCCTATAAACCAGTGCTTCTCAACCTTCTGTCCTCCAAACGTTTGAGACTCATCTCCTTGACCATGGGCCATGCTGGCTGGGGTTTTTGATAGTTGATATCCGAAACATTTGGAGGATCAAATTTAAAAAGCACTGCTGCAGACTACTAGAATGTGCTTCTGAGTAAATATGCAGAGGGGAAATGGTAGCTCCATTGTGTACTAGATGGTGCAGGCAAAGTGTCTGGAGGACAGGATTATAGGGGCAGCAAAATATTTTCCCTACAAGAGCATTCCTGCTCTGTGGATTTTTCCCTCTTATTTTTTTGCATGACTCACTTGCACAAGGAACCTTTTTGAAGCACAAAATGGTTTCTTTCTCAGGCTCAAACTACCCATCATGAAAAGTAAAGGAGCTGCCTCAGGTGGCAGAATGCCAGGAGTGACAAACTATACTGCTCTTTCTCAGGGCCACCGCTGTATGGACAGGCTATAAATGCCCTGAAGGCTGTTCTGAGCCAGACCTTGTGATCAGGATACTCTGGGAAATCACTTTTGCCACTGTACAAGCAGCCTACCACATCCACAAGATGTGGCTCTGAGGAAAGAGCTCTCAGAACCAGCCATTTCTTCCTGTCTACTTCAGTGGAGGATAGCTCCAGCTGCTTTGAGTGGCTGGTGTTAGTTTTGTTACATAAGAACCCCAAAATATGGGATCTCCTCCAATCTCCTGCTGCATTTTGCAAACATTTTGAAGCATTATGTAGTTTCATCCAAACTGAGTAATGGATACCTCAAACGAGGGTTACCAGTTAACACTCCCAAATTGTCTGATACACTTCATATTTATGGCAAGACTTTTCATTTTGCAAGGCACCTCCAAAAATGAAGAATACTAAATCATAGAATCATAGAGTTGAAAGAGACCACAATGGCCATTGAGTCCATGCCCTTCAGAAATGCATAATCAAAGCACTCCTGACAGATGGCCATCCAACCTCTGTTTAAAAACCTCCAAAGAAAGAGACTCCACCATAATCTGAAGCAGTATGTTTCAATGTCAAAGACATCTTACCATCAGGAAGTTCTTCCTAATGTTTAGATGGAACCTCTTTTCCTGTAGTGTGAAGCCATTGTTCCATGTCCTAGTCTTTGGAGGAGACATTCTTTTCAAATATTAAACATAACTATCATACTACTTCTTAACCTCCTCTTCTCCAGGCTAAACATACCCAACTCCCTATGCCACTCCTCACAGGGCAGGATTTCCAGGCCTTTTACCATTTTGATCACTCTCCTCTGGACATGTTCTGTTTGCCAATATCCTTCTCGAATGGTGGTACCCAGACCTGGACATCGTATTCCAGGTGAAGTTTGACCAAAGAGAATAGACTTGTATGGCTATTTTCCTCAGCCTAGTGACCACAAACTGAGATTAGTAGTTAACATTCCCATATCCAGCATTGTCTGATTTGCTCCAACCTGTTACAGTGCTTCACAGTCATTTTGCAACTCAGTATGTGTTTTGCAGAGCTGATGCTACACTTTTCTTGCACAGAGACCTTGCTAATCTCCTTTCTATTGTTCCAGTTTTAGTATGTGTGCTGCCAAAAAACTGATTACCAATCATGGGGCCCTACTGTTCACTCCAAGTCCAATATTGTTGAGTTTGCTACAAACTGGTGCCAGTTTTTCTTTTTGCAGGGTTTTGTAAAGTATGAAGAACTCCCAAATCAGATGTTGCTGTGTGGACAAGGCAACTGGTGGGAAGAAGTGAGGGGGTACATATTGCCAGAGTTAGCAACCTCTGCATATCTATACTTACTAATTGCTAGTTTGATGTTATTCTTTAGGAGTTTAGGTGCACCATATATTTATTATAACTTCATGTTCACTTCCTGTTCCCCCTACTTCTCTTCTGTATTACTCAAATCTGCAGCCATTTTCTGTTCTCTCCCTCCTTAATTAGACCATGTATTTGATTATGGGCAAGTTTTAGTAAATAAATCTATTTTTATAATTTTTTTCAAAGAAGATTAAGCTTGTTTCTTTCTTTGCTAGACCCTGTATGTGAGAGTGGGTATGGGGCAGGTCATTGTTCAGCTTCTGCCTTGCCAATTGTTTACTCTTCTTGAGAGATCTACTACTATTTCTCACATTTCCCAATAGAAATTATGTTTCCCCTCCTACTTCAGATTCCCTTACACTTTAGAAGATACCACTGCTGTATCTTAGGCATGGTGGTGGACTAGATGGCCTTGGGCTCCTTGCCACATCTAAGATTCTCTTTTCAGAGGGTTGTACTAAAAGTTGCACCCTGTCAGCCACAGATAGGAAGGCTGCTGTTCCAAATGGTAAAAAGCTGGATGCTTGTTGATTCTACCAATGGGAGAATGCTAACCAATAACGTAGAAATAAGTGCTGAGAGATATGCCAAACAACCACTATTTATCTTTTATGTTCCATCACAAATAGCCTAGTTGACTAAAATACCAGGCATCACCTTGTGAGAAAGAGTTCCCTGCTTTTCTCTCTCCTCCATCTGGATGAAACTGCAGGCTGACTGCTGATCAGTTTGGTAGTGGTAATGGGAAACCTGTCTCCTTCTACCCTCTCCTATTAAACAATACTTGATGGATGAGATGTGATTATGCTATCCTTTGTCTCTCAGGCAGTTTCTCTTCATTTTAATCTTGATTATTATTTTTCAGGGTGCTGCTAATTTGGGACTGTCTGAAAGTGGAGTTTAGAAGAAATCCCATTTCTTCATTCCTGCATCTTATGCAATGAAGGTTAACAAATGTGACAGCACACAAACACAATAAAAAGCAATTTTGAAATATTATTTTCCAGTGACTCAGACTAACAGCCAGAGCTTGGGGATCTTTACTTTTAGACTACAATTCCAGGGATTCTGGGTGGTGTGTCTGTGCGTGCATGCGTGTGCATGTCTCTCCAAGTCAGGTTTCAGCTTATGGTGACTTTATGAATTTCGTAGAGTTTTCTTAGGCATCGTAGTCCAAAAATAAGATATCCAAGCTCTGCTAGTGACTGCTGGTGCCCCACTACCCTCTTCTGTTCTTTTGACCCTATGATTTTAACTTTTTCCACATGATGTCTCAAATCGTTGCTTGAGGAGTTTGCAGACTACATGCAAACCTTCTTTTTCAGGCCATTTCTGCACAAAAAGGCTCTTGCGAGTCATCCTGTCACAGTCCTGGCAGGGAAGGGAGCATGATAGGAATGCTCCCCTCCACATCGGGCATTTCCCAGGCTGCACTAGAGAAGGAAGTGTTGCCATCATGCTGCCTGCCCTTCTGCAGGACAGGTAGGTATGGGAGTGTCACGTGATCATGGGTGCTAAATGCATTTTATTTATTTAGCGAATACCCCATGAGCTTGATGCTTGGGGATGGAACAGCAGTGGGCTGGTGATGACATTGTGTGGAAGCATGACCAGCTAACCACTGTCATCTTGTCCCCATAGTGGGACAGTCCCATTATGTGGAAATGGCATATGTTTCATGTGGCCTGTGATACCCCCTGGAATCACCTGTGCTTCTGGATTTCTGAATCAAGTTGCCCTGTGAAAGAAGTACGAGAGATGTCTGGAAACAGTGAGTATGAAGCATGCTTATGGAATAAGGCTCTAGGTATTATTTTGGGGATCGTTCATGCTACATGGTAATAGCACTATGATTCCACTTTGACTGCTGTGGCTGCATCCTATAGAATCCTGAGATTTGAAGTTTAATGAGGGCTTTTATTTATTTATTTATTTATTTATTGCATTTCTACCTGAGATGGCATTCAAGTTGACTTCTATAAGTTTACAACAAGATTAAATTAAAATATCATTTTACAAAAGTTTTAAAAAAAGCGTGGGAAGTCAGAGGAGGGGAGGACTGGGAGAAGTTCCTTTTTTGCTTTGCCTGTGTTCTTCTCTTTTTTTCTACTTTCATCAGTTATCTTGTTACTTGCTTTCTATTTTCCTTTTTGGGAAGATTTTGCTCCTTTTTTGCTCCATATTTACTTTATTCTCTTTTATCTATTAATATACGTTCTGTTTTTTTTTCTTTCTGTATTGAAAGTCTTTATTGTTTCTATGATATTTGTTATTTGTTAAAATTTAATAAAATATATAATAAAAAACAAAAATATGTTAAAACCACAATTAAAATAGTTAAAAACACGTTTAAAACCTAATTACTGTTAAAAGATGAAAAATAAATGTATTTTAAGCCTTAAATGTATTTTCAACTTTCTTCAAGCCAAGAATATGTTGGTACATTTTGTGAAAGCTTGTAGCTAACTTAAGTTCTGATTTCTATGTTAGTCCAGGGGGAGCAGAGGAGAGTTCATTTATAATGGAATTCACACAGATCAGCTTCCTTATCTTTAACATGATGTAGTTAACATGAAAGATCCATTGATACAGGTTCACCCAATACATTAGACTTTATTCATCCAGTTTTATTGTTTCAGCCTAGCCAGAGATAATTGCTATAACCCGATCAGTTCACCTGAGATTGAAATCTCTTCATCTGGCTACATATGAAATGGCCAGTTGCAAAGATTTGATTAGTGTCTGACCTGCTTTTATGAGTGCCTTCAGTATAGATCATATAACCCAGAAAATCGCCTAATATTAAAGTGCTGAGTGAGGGAAACTTTTCCATACTGCTCCCCAAAGTATGCTGCTAGATTCAATTTGGCAGTCTCCGCTGCTGACCAACTGTGACAGGAAGCCTAATATGGTTAGTGAAGCTATAACTGTTAGTCTATTAATCAATCCATTTAATAGATGTAAAATCTTTCAATGGACTAAAGGGGCACTTATAGCAGGAGAATTTAAGCCAAATAATGATTAGAAATGCTTGCAAAAATTGCAGGTGGCAGTAGGCATCTTAGGAGAGGCATTTCTCCTTAGAAGAGGCATTCCCCTGTTATCTCACAGACAGGAAGGCAAGAACAGATAGGAAGGAAAAGATCCTTTAGAAAAAGTGGTTCTCAACTTTTGGTCCTTGAGATGTTTGATTTCATTTGAATTTGCACTGATTAATGGTTTTAAATTGCTTTAAGCTGCTTTCACTGCTTTCTTGTTTTAACTTGCCAAATTATTTTTAATATGCTTTCAGTCTGTTTAAATTATTTCCCCCCTATTTTAAATTGCTTTAAAAGAGGATCCTTTCACACTGCATAGTTATAGCACTATGATTCCACTTTAACTACCATGATTCCATCCTATGGAATCTTGGAAAATGCAGTTCAGGGAGAGGCATTTTGAGTTCTCAAGAAGATAACTTCTCTAATGCTTCAGACTCTAATGCTTCAAGACTTCCTACAATGTTGCCAAGACCATTAAAGTGGAACCATTTTAGCCACCTTGATTCCCAGTTGAGAGCAAAAGATGGGTTTACCTTGCCTAAGAAAACTCTATGAAATTCATGGGGTCACCATAAGTTGACAAACGACTTAAAGGCATGTATGCACATAAATAAAATGAATCGTCATCATGATGTAGTATGAAAAGGCCCCGGATTCAATTCGTTTATTGCTTTCTGCTCTGAAATCTCATGATATAGGGTGGAATATAAATATTTAAAATAATAAGAATGCCCTGTCCTAGAGCAAAAGTCTCAGGTCAGCTCAGGTCAGTACTAAAAACAGTTAAACTGTTCCAAACAATAAAATAATTAAATAAGATAAAAAGTATTAAACAACAATAATGTTAAAAACAGAGTTAAAATATTTAAAAGTTATTAAAACCAGATACAGCCTAATTTGGATGAATTAATGAGACCCAAAGGGTTTGATGGACATTTGGTGCCTAAATGACATGAGTGATGGTGCCAGTCAGGCTTGCAGATATAGAGCATTTAGCAGTTGGGGTGCCACAGCTGAGAAGGCCCTCTCTCTTGTCCCAACACAATGTATTGATCTCACTGGTGGACATATAGGAGGGTCCCCTAATAGAGCTTAATCCTTGGTCAGGCACATACGAGGAGAGACACTTTGTAAGGTATTGAGGTCTTGAGCTATTTAAGGCTTTAAATGCTATCACAAGTACCTTGAACTCAGACCAGAAACATATCAGCAGCTCGTGCAGTTCTTCTGAGACTGGCATGATGTGCTCTCTATTCCAGTCAGCAGCTTCCTGCATTTTGCATTATCTGCAGTTTTCAGCTCATCTTCAAAGGTAGCCCCACATGGAGAGCATTACAGTAGTCAAATCTGGAATTTACCACTGCATGGACTACTGTGGCTAGGTTATCTCTGTCCAGGAAAGGCTGTGGCTGGTGTACAGAAACTTCTTGGGCCTTCAGTGGTAGGGATGGATCTAAGAGTATTCCTAAACTGCACACCTGCTCCTTCAGGTGTGTCCCTACTCAGGACAGGCTGTTTACCCAGTTCCTGGACCCAAAAACCACCAACCCACACAACTGCCACCTTATTGGGATTCAGCTTTAGTTTATTGGCCCTTTGACACTGTGTGCTTGGCTGCATGCCAACCACACGTTTTGGCCAAACCTCTTTGCTCCACATTTTGAAGTATACACATAAAGCCCCTTTGAATTAGGGAGGATCCAGGAAGTTCTCTAGGTATATATGTCAGTATGCATGAAGACCCCTTTCACAAGTGGGGCATACGTGGGAGTTTTGGGGATAGCGGGATTGCAGAGCTAACCCACACAGCTTTGTTTTCTGGAAACATACAAAAAAAGAATTTTGCAGTCTAGGCAACCTGATGCAGAAAATAGGGTTGCCAGACTAGAAGCTGGAATGTGCTCCTGTACCTTTAATGGTTGTGCAGAAGACAGAATTTCAGGAGATGTTGCTTGTTACCTGGTTGCACGACAGGCACACCTGCTAAAATTGCCTCTTTTATATAATTATTAAAGGTGTAGGAGCTATGTCCAGTTTTCACTTTGGCAACCCTAATAATTAACCATTAGTCATGCTTGGCTGGCAAAGATGGGAACCGTAGTCCAACACATCTAGAGAGCATCAGATTGGTGAAAGTTACTCTATGAGACTGAACAGATGAATCAGTACAAAAGTGACCCCAGAGCTATGTCAAGCAAACCTATCTACAGTGTGAATAAATCACACAGTTAAGCATATTTGCATCCATCTGTTTATTTTGATTTTGATTTGCTCCTGCTAAATAATTACCACTAAGTACCTAAGAGGCACTACAGGATCCTCTGTATGTCAGCCAGTGGGAAACAGTGGTTTCTGTTCTGTGTCCAGCAAAGAGAACTAGAGTCAGCCAGCCTGCACCTGCGATTCTAGTTGGTGGCAGTGGTATGGAAAAATAGGAAATACTTCTCCATTGGACTTGTAGCTCTGCAGTCTAAAGGTGAATAGCAGCACTTTATTCTTATCCTGGTTACAATCTGTAGGCTACATGTGTAAAAGGTCTAGGCTTGCAAAGAAAACATGAACAAATAAACATAACTTTTATCTTGAAAATGTACATACTTCTGTGGGTCACCACTGGTAACTGAAGGCTTCAGAATTATGTCACATTGCCATGTAGAGCTACATATTCCACATCTCATGTTATTTAAACTTTCTTATACACCAAACATCATCTTTAGGATTGTAGCAGGGCAGTGTATAACCCAATTAAATCACATTGGAAATAAGATCATCACAGTTCTGTGGGTCACAGTGATCATACCTGTACCTTACCATTAGAACATAGTGCCATTAAACTCTCCATCAGTGGACTGTCAAGGCTATGGAAGGCCTTGTGTTGACACCTTAGTGAAGTCTGCTAGAAAGTAGACAAAGCCCCTCCTAACCTCTTCCTCTAAATGTTCCCAATTTTGCCATCTCATTTACTATTAGAGAAGATTACCCTGTTATTTCATCCCTTAATAACACAAGTGATGCATCAGAGTGTTTGATGTGTCTATAGTTGCTCGGAGAAAGCATAACCAAGAGAAGGCCAAGACAACAGCCAGGTAGAGAAGAAAGCCCAGGGGTAATAAAAACAAGAGAGTCATGACTTCCCTTTAATCTTCAGATGGACTTTCATAAAGTTTCAGGAGCTGGACTAAAGGGGCTACTAAGATTTACCTGAAGTAATGATACGATGAAAGAGGCAGAGTGGAAGAAATTATTGACAAGAGTGCTGTTATGTTGCAAAAGTGGGCAAAGGATGAAAACTATGTATATTTCCCGTCTGAGTTTCTTTGACTTAAGCCATTATGATGCTGGGAAGGACAATTTATTCAAACCCCTAGCCCCAACCATAATTACATGTAAAAAAGAAAAGCCATCTGTGGAACCCAATACAAAGCGTGCAGCTTCTTACCCTCAATAATTTTGCTCAGCAAACAGCAGGATCATATCTGCTAATGGCCTGAATCTTGTTCATAGACCAACTAGAGTAGACCTAATAAAACAATGGAATTTGCAAAAATGTTCACCAACTGAATGATGGTTCTATTCTACTTAGGAGTAACAATAGGATTCATGCCAATATTTCTCTAGTATTCTAATCTACAATGAAAATGGAATTTGCAAAGATGGTCCAACTGAAGGCCTCAGCTTTTTGTTTAGCTCGTTGTTGGCTATTACTTAGGGTTCCCAGGCATCCCCTTTTGTATGGGATTTTCTGAATTTGGGAGCTGAAAATCCTGTTCTGTATGGGATTAATGCAGGACACCCTCAATCCTGTATTGAACCCCCAAGCCTTTGTTATGCCACAAAATGGCCTCAGATCACATGACTAGTGCTGTAGAGTCCATCCGCGGCAAGTGCAGCAGATACCTACTCTTTCTGCTCTTAGCTTTCCAGGTCCAGGCAACTGAGATGAGTGGAGCATGAGGCAGGCAAGAGCTTGAGGCTCCAGTGAGAAGATCATGTGGGAGTCTAGAACTCTTGCAAGAGGATATTGTCTCATGAGGCTTCAGGTGGGCCTTAGATAGTTTGTCTCAGTCCTGTATTACTATTTTGAAAACCTGGCAAACCTATGACGACTGGAATATGGGGAGTCCACAGCCACAGTGGAACTGATTCTCTCACCTGTAGCATCTGGCTACCCAACTTTGTAAATATTAGCATACCAGTACTAGTTCCACATTTTCCTATGGCATACCGTGCAACATTTAACAGTTGAAAACTGGGAAATGTGCTAAAGATGGCGAAAGTTATTAAGGAGAGAGAACACACAAGCTAAGAGAGGCTGCAGTTTTCTTTTGCCTGTGTCTGTAGGGAAAGGCAAGATTTTCCTGCCTACTGAGTACAAACTATTTTTGCACTTTGAATTCAGCCTGCAGCAACTGAAGTAAACTGAGGACAATGGGGGAAGGTGGGAAGATGAAAGAGAAATTGGAACATTTAAAACAGTTGAAAAAGTGGGATGACAGAGGAGTAACTGGGATTGTCCTTGGCAATTTGGGGCAGTAGGAGGGTATCCTATGGGACCATGTCTGGAGCAACATGGCCAGCTGCTACCAGTTTCCCAAATCAGTTTTGTCACTCTACAGTGTCTGGTTACAAGCACTCATCTGCATGTCACAGCCACTTAAAAATGAGACAAAAAGAAATTACTCTGCAAAGATGTGCCAGAGAGATATCGTAGAGAGACAAGCTAGAAATAATTTGCCAACTCCAAAAAAAGGAGGGGGTTATACTTTCTTCAAACTTTCCCTAGGAATTTTTATGACTTTTTGAATATTTTAATATTATTACTCAAACATAGTATACTTAGTGTCAATGTTTCACTTCCTTCAAGATTTGATAATTGACATGAAGTGAAACTGGTATCTGACATACAAAAGCAGTTGGTATTTGACAGTATTTGACTTTAGACAACCAACCATTTTTAGTAAATGCTATCTTATTATAAATTCAGAAATTTATTTAAGTAATCAGGTAGCAACCTTTTGACTAGAAAACAAACAAACAAAAAACTAAAATCCCACATGCAACTACATTCTGAATGTACTACATTTTGCCTTAGGCGCTCTCTTGAACTTGTCTTCACAAAGACTTACTCTCCCTCCAACAGAATCTGCTGTGCTATTCCCCTCTGTCTGGTCATTATCTTGATCTCCTTCTACATTGCACACAGTCTGCTTCCTACTCTTTCCCTGACCTCTACCAGTCCAGTCCAGTCCTTCTTTGAAGCATAGCTTCCCTCTGCTGCTTCCATCTGTTCCATAGACTTCACAGGTGCCCTCTTCAGTCCATCCCTTTATATGTTTACTAGCTCTTTATATGTTCTCCCCACTCTCCAAATGTGCTATTTGGCACTCTCATGCTCATTGCTTCCATTCAATATTTTCACTCATGCTCTTGAGCCACTGAATGCCTCTGGAGAGAATGAGGAATTGTCTGACTTAATCTACTGTAAATCTACTCTCCTCCTTCTCGCCTGCCTCATCTTAAACTAAGCTAAGCTTCTTTGCTCCACATCAACTCTAGGAAGCTTATCATCTCTTCCTTCCCATACAATACATGCCCCATTGCTTCACCCTCCTCACTCCCAATTCATGATGTTTCCTCCTTCTCCAGTGCAAAAGCTGAAACTAGCCACTTGATCTTTCCCCTACTACCTCTTACCTTCACCTTCAATTTATTTACTATGTGCTGTTCTGGAACTTGCACCTTATTCCAGGTGGCTAAAAGCAGTTAATACAATAATACAATACAATACCTATCAAAACGACAACCAAGTTGTGATAATGGTAGCTAGCATTAACAAGATGGCTACCTAAGAAGATGGGATTAACATATAAAATATCAGGATCACTAATCAAAGTCAGAAACACAGGTGGACTTTTAACTGGCAGTGCATCAGAAAGTTAATTGATTTTTGCTAGGGATGGGGAGAGACCAGAAGATCCATATCTCTGGAGACCTGAGCCATGCTCAGCTATGAAAAACCAGGTAAGAAGCTGAGGACAGTGAGTACTTAGGGCCTTATATAGACAATTTTGTTAAGGAATCAAGTTCCTTTTTGACCATTCTTGGTTGATAAGTCTTAAAATGCTTGCTTAAACTAAGGATGGGAATTCTACAACCCTTCAGATGTTCAACAGCAATTTCAACCACTTCTTTCTACTGGCTGTGCTGTCTAGAAGTTTGCAGTACAATAGCTCCAAGGGGAAAAGCTTTGTGACTATAATAGCCACAATATACTTAAATGGGTGAAAGAGATTTCTTAAATATGCAATGAATTTTTTAAAAAATCAAGCCTACTCCAGCTGCCTTGCCTGATTATTATGTATCCAATTGCTTCCACCTCTCTCAGAGCTTGGATGTTTACTTGTAAACAACTTCAAGGCCCTTGGTTTCCCTTCTTATGATCCATTATCTTTAAATCAGGCTTGGACTGGGCATCAATCCCAACTAAGAGGACCATTTTCTGTAAAGCAGGAGAAGTGTCTAACTTACAGTAAACTCTGACTACAACACTTTTTTTCTGAACTGCAAGTGTGCTTAATCCTACAGTGGATCTGTTTGTACTTTTAAAAATAGACACACACCTAGCAGATACATCCAACAACCTTTATTATCTGAATGTATGGTTGCTGAGGGTGGTGAGATAGAAGAGAAGCAGTAAGCTGCTCTTTTGTGTCTGTGTACACACACATCTAGATAAGAGTTTGTATAACTTCCCTGACATGCTCACAAATGCGTGAGGGGGAAAATGAGTTCATGCTTCTCAGCCACACTCCTTGCCTATCATATCCCATACCACCATATCCACAGTGAGATAAGTGTTTAATGTCAACATGAAGGGGCTAGAGACATGCATAGTTGTACTCACGGAGGGCATGCCCATGTGAAGGGAAAATCCTGAATTACAACTATCAGGAACTCTAATGGACCAGTTTAAACCCTAAAATTGTTAACAAATAGAGAGTTGCTGGAGCCTCTTGCTCACGTAACGGATATCACTAAGATGTACAGAAGAATTTGATGTACCTTCTGCCCTCTCCTGCAAAAAGTTCAGACTATAACAAGAGCGACTTTTTTAACAGCCAAGGAAACACTGATTTAATAGAACAAAAGCAAAACATGTTAAAAATCACATTTTTGATAGAGTAACTCCCTTCTTAGAATAGAAATCTCACCACTGGAGCCTACCTGTACAACGCAGATGCTGTTCTCTTCAGTCCTTTGGGTCTGTTTGGCTTTGGTTCTCCAGCCATATTTATATCTGCAACAGATAACAAAGTAGAATGAATGTTGTGCCATTCCTTTTCTGCCTATAATGCAGAAATATAGGACAAAATTAAAACTGTCTTGGTCACTAGTTTTGTAACAAGGCCATTCCAGTTTCAGTACTAGCTGATGGCCATTTGCATGCTTTTAAATGAATCAGCATAAACAAAGGAACAGTGTTCTGTTAATGATGTTTAGGGTTGCAAAAGAAAGGAAAGAGGAATTAGTGTAGAAGAGGTAAAAGGAGAAATGTGAGAAATCACAGGGCTTTCTTGATCTTTTAAGCAGAGTGCCCAATGGATCTTTTGTCCCCAATGCACTCTTGGTTTTACAGCTGCTCCAGATTGTGTGAGAGTTGTCCAGGGTGCTGACTGTGATTCCTGATAGAAGACCAGCACCAGGAAAACATCTGTGCAACCATGAACAGCTGTGGGAAGATAAAACAGAAATTACATTCTCTGTCCGCAGAGCAATGGATCCATCAGTTGCCCCTGCTTCTAAGCAGGGTTGAAAGATTGTCAATATTGCATCTGCACCAGTAGATGAAAAGGAAACTGTGGCTTATTACTAATACTGCATAGCAGTGCCTCATCTGTACTTATTTATATGCAAAGAAGCAAACAAAAGTAGGAGGGAATACACAAGCCTGACTTTCATTGCAGCTTGCACACAAAACAATAAACCATGATTAACTGTTATGTCCCAGCTGGGTCTCTTTCTCTTTTCTTTTCTTCCCATCTTACCTCAAAACACTTGATACCTTGAACATAGCCCTAAATAAGATTGGGTCACGAAGAACTATGCAGTGGATATCACGTGCAAAAAAGTGTGGGTTTATACACACTTTGTTCTGCCTCCATTTGACTATAAAACAAATACCAAATGTACAAAAGGTTGATCTGGCATCCTGCAGGCTTTTACTACCCAGTCCATACTAAAGGCTGCACTGGGAGCAGACGCATGTTTGAAGTCATCTTGACATGATCTCACAGATAGTTTTCAATTCCAGAGACTGGGGAGAATGAAATGTTTTGATCTCCCAAGAAAATCTCAGTCCTAAGCTTCCATATTAAAAGGGTGGGTGAAACGTGATTTTAGAGCAGTGTGACCAATTTTCACTGCCTGTGTGGAAACTGAACAAAGTAATACCAAGCACAGAGGCACTGTTTTGCAGAAGGAAAGCAGAAGGAAAGTTGAAGTATTCTTCTACCCGGCTAACAACAGCCTAACACCCCAATTGAAAAACACGCCACATCCATATCTTTGAGAAAGCATTCTGCAAGTTTCTTCTTGTTTCAACATCACCTCTCAACATGATGGGATCTTACCAGAATATACCATGCCACACTTAATAGATACAAAAATAAAGGTATCTGTTTTGATCCATAAAAACATAGCAAAATACACAATTCATGTGAGGCCAAATCTTTAATAGAGCTAATTAGAATTCCACAACAGGATGAAAGCTGAACTCTTTATCCGACTAGGAGCTACAATATTAAGAGGAGGGTGGTAGAAACACAAAAGCCCAAAAATCTGCTTAAATGTTTTAAGTCTTGATGTTATCACCATGAACCAGCCTGGATTCGGGAGATACTCGATATCATTTTGATATCACAATTCGGCCACATTTTGCCACCCTCAGCCAAGTGTTTGTGAGGCCCCCGAACAAGCACGGAGCTAGGTGTGGCTATTAATTGCTGAAACATTCCTTTCTCCACCTAGGCTAGCCAGACTCAGCCAGATCTTGCTTTAGGAGACCTCCTTAGACAAACACTTCATTAAGGATGCATGCTGATACAAAGAGCCCCTGCCCCGAGCAGGCACCCCGACGAGCTAGAAGCTCAACTGCCCAAGCGAGCTGCATCTGCATACTGGCCATTCTATTGTCAATTCGGACTTGACTCAATCATGTTAAATTCTGAGCTTCCGGAGACATTGTCTCGCGCCCAAACCTCATTGTTCTCTCCCAAGTCCAGGCTAGCTTATGGTCATACTTTCCCTATAAAACCACTCAGTTCTGAGAGCTTCCTCGGATCGCTCCCGAGTTCCAGACCGCCCTACTGCTGCTTTGCCCAGCGAGCTCCCCTCAGCGAACCACGCTGAGCTTCTCTCATCTGCAACTTCTTCAGGACTACGAGAAAGGTGTCGTATCACCCATTTCCCCCGAAAAACTCTTATTTCTTATATCTTAGTTAGCTGTGTGGTTGTGTTGTCTTAAGTGTTTGTCTGTTGTTAATAAAACATCAATTTTGCTATTTTAAAAATGTCTAACTGCTTGGCTGACCTGACCCCATAGACACTGGGTTACAAGATCCCTGCTAAGTTACCCTGCCTCTCGTTAGTTTAAAGTGAGTGCTCCAGTTAATTTCCCCATCTTACGTTATTGTGTTTTGGTTGTTTGGGCGCCCCTCCCGGGACCCCCAGTTAAACAGGGTAACATTGAGGTCTGCAATTAAACTCAGTCCAAAGATGGAAAGAGCAGGCTTGCTGAGTCACTGGTAGGTGTGCAGGTAAAACATCACACGTAGTGATGCTTACTTATGAAGCCAAAAAAGTGGATCCTGTCTCTGGAATTGGACTAGTAGGAGCAGAGGCATCTGCCTCTTGAAAGACCTTCCTTCTTCCAAAGCAAAGTCAACTGACAAACAGCAGTCTGTCCTTGTCAGAAGGAAAAGATTGTGTCCTACAGAATCATAGAATAGGAAGAGACCACAAGGGCCATCCAGGCCAACCCCCTGCTATGCAGGAACACACATCAAAGCACTTCCAACAGATAGCCATCCAGCCTCTGTCCATCACATTCCGAGGCAGCATATTCCACTGCCAGACAGCTCTGACTGTCAGGAAGTTCCTCCTGAGGTTCAGGTGGAATCCCTTTTCCTGCAGCTTCAATCCATTGCTCCTTGTCTTAGTCTCTAGAGCAGCAGAAAACAAGCCCGCCCCCTCCTTGACATTACATCCCTTCAAATATTTAAACATGGCTATCATCTCCGCTCTTTACCTTCTTTTCTGTAGACTAAACATATCCAACTCCCTAAGCTGTTCCTCATAGGGCATAGCTTCAAACTTTTCACCATTTTGGTCACCCTCCTCTGGACATGCTCTAGCTTGTTGATGTCCTTCTTAACTGAGGTGCCAGAACTGGACACAGTTTTCCAGAGGAGGTCTAACCAAAGTAGACCATTACCTCCCTTGATCTAGACACCATACTCCTACTGATGCAACCAAAAATCGCATTGGCTTTCTTGGTTGCCTCATCACATTGCTGACTCATGTTCAGTTTGTGGTCTACCAAGACTCCTAGATCCCTTTCACACATACTGTTATCCAGCCACATGTCCCCCATCCTATATTTGTGCATTCCATTTTTTCTGCCTAACTGTAGGACCTTACATTTCTCTTTTGTTGAAATTCATTTTGTTAGGTTTGGTCCAGCTCTCCAATCTGTTAAGATCATTTTGAATTTTCAAATTCAAAAAATTCAAAAATTTTATTATGGCAAACAGCCAGCAAATTTGAACAAAATTTAAAACAATATAATGGAACAATAATTAATTTTTTTTAAAATCTCCTACAGACATCAGACATAAAATATGGCAAGACAACCTTAACGTTTCAACCTAAAATGAAATTGGAAACATAATTTCTAAATTTATAACATTTAAAATTGTATATGTACATATGCATATATGCATATATGCCTGTGTACATTTATTTTAATCCAACATAGCGAATAATTAATCTAAAAGCAAAATACAATAATAAAATACAATACCATAATAAAAACCCTGGAAGAGAGATTTGGAAAAATACGGAATAAAAATTTTTAAAACATGAATGTAAAATATTTTGCATCTTAAATATAAAATATATGAATCAAATTAGTGTAATAAAAACAAAACATAATACCGTAATCCCCTTTGTGCTAAGGCAACATCCTACCCCACAGGTAATGGCTGCCGAACAAAAGGTCGCTACCTTTAGCTGTGATTACAGGGAACTGATCTGCCAAAAGATAATCAATATAAATCATCTGATCTCCCAGGTATACCTTGTAAAATAGGAGAAATAAACACATAAGATCTCGAAAAAGGGACAATACAATAAGACATGTCCCACCGTTTCTATCTTCTCCTCCTCGCAAGGGCAGAGACGATCACAGTATGGTAAATTGTTATGTCTACCCTTCAATAGTGCGGATGGAAGCGCATTAAACTTAGCCTGGGAAAAGGCTCTCCTGGTTTAGGCATAATTAAATTTTTCAAATAAGCAGCAGGGTGGAGGACCTGCCCTCTATCTTTAAAACTGGATAGATGGGAGACTGCGCTTACATAATCCTGCAACTCAATATCCCGAATACGCTGACACATAGTTTCTTTCGTTTTTATAACCCATGCAAGTAACACCTTGTGAAAATCCTAGCCTTAACACTTTCTCTCCAACTGTTTTTTCCACCTTGAGTGGAAGAGTCAATTAGTGTGAGAGGAGCCAGGCCTTTGGGCATAAATAACTATTTTAACCAATAATTTAACTTATAAATCCATATCTGGGATGTAATGGTAAGTTGACCGTCTCTAGCCGTGTGAAAACATTTGGGACACAGCTAGGGAGACCAAGAATAGTTCTCAAAAATTTTGTTTGAACCGATTCTAAAACCGCAGTATTGCTGAACGTGCACAATTGTGCTCCATAAAGCATTTGTGGTAAGATCTTATTTTTGAACACCTGTATTGCTGCCGGTACAAACTGTCCTCCCTTGGAGTAAAAAAATGAAATCAATGAATTATAACTCCGTTGTACATTTGCAATTGCATAAGACACTTGGGCTTTCCAAGAGCCGGTAGATTGAAAAATTACTCCCAAATACTTATAAAAATTTACCTGTTCAATTGAATGGCTGTTTAGTTGCCAACGGTGTTTACACCGTTTCCAAGTGAAAACTAAAACTTTGGTTTTGTCATAATTAATTTCCAATCTTCAGTACTCGATAGGCATCTAACGCTCTTAAAAAGCCGTTCAAACCTCACATGACAGTGAGGAAATACGGCGTCATTCATACAATAAAATGCTCACAGGTCTCCCCCAATTTAAAGGGGGGTGGGAATTTGTTTCAAATAATATTTTGACCAGGGAATTTATATAAACATTAAACAAGGTGGGGGGGAAGAATGCAGCCCTGTTTTACTCCAATGTGTGTTGGTATTAAACTGGACAAATGTTCCTGATTACATCTTGCTCGCAGATATGTTTTATCGTAAAGACTGTGAATAAAATCAATAAACGCCTATTCACATTGGTAGCCTCAAGCTTATGCCATAGTCTGTCTCTTGAAATGTGTCAAAAGCAGACTTAAAGTCTATAAAGGCTGAATAAAGTGCCCCCCCAGTCGAGAAGGAATACTTTTCTAATAAATGCTGTAAAACTACCTCTGGTCAACAGAGGAATACCCAGACCTGAAGCCTGCCTGCTCTGCCTCCAGAAAATTTTCTTCTTCCATCCAACTTTGTAATTTCTCTAGAAGATGACTGGCGTACAACTTGCTAATAATACTTAGCAGACTAATTGGTCTATAATTCAGGATCTGATCTTTGCCTTTCTTATGGATAGGGATAATTATTGCAAGACCCCAGTCAGATGGAATGCAGGCAGTCTGGTAATACAGGTAAAAAGAATGGCTAACACCGGTGCCCACCACTCCAAGTTTGACTTAAGCAATTCAGATGGTATACGATCACTGCCTGGGGCTTTACCTGATTTTAGTCTAGAAATAAGACTGCCAATTTCAGATGAAGTGACAGGGGGCCATTCAGGAAGCCCCCCGGGGTCTTGTAAGATCGTGAGTCTCCTCTTGCCTACCAGCATACATGGCACTAAAGTATTTTATCCCAGGTCTTCACAGGGATGTGGAAATCTAGTCCAGGTACGTTGCTTTGCCAGCCCCTAGACACTATTTTCCAGAAAGCAGCTGAATCATGCGTCTGTGATGCAGTGATTAGCTTCTGCCAATTCAATCTCACTGCCTGTCTCTTTTTTTCCTTAATTAGGTTTTTATATTTTTTCTTTAACCATAGCCATTCCACAGGTAATGATGTCATATCCGACTCCCTATATTCGTTATATTTTTCGAGTAAAGTTTTCTTTATCTCGGGCATTCCTGGTCAAACCAAGGTTTAGATTTAAAGGAGCAAAAATGTTTTCTAGGTAGTTTTACATAGTAAGCAATTCTGCAAGTGTACAATTAGGTTCTGGTACAAACATAAAACCTCTTCTGGTGTTCTTGCAGTTAAAATAAGTTCTTAATCTAAGACAGCTTTCTGATTGAAGGAATTTATTGATGTTTTCTCTAGATTTACATTCCATCGGATGCGAAAATCTTAATTCGCCCTAGACTTAACCCGGGTTCAAACTCAGCGTGAAGGTCTGATATCTCAAGATTTAGTACAAAAATTAAAGGGAGATGGTCACTTTCAGTACATACCCCCACCTTGAAGCTTGAAACCAGATTTAACAAACTATAAGAAACCATTATATAATCAATTGTTGAAGCCCCAGTGCCGGATGTAAATGTAAATTCACCAGGTTTATCTCCTTCAACCCCACCATTCAGCATTACTAAATCTATTGTTCAACATTTGCAGAAGACACAAACCTGAAAAGTTCATACTTATCTTTAAATTGCCTGACAGGTATCAAATGACCTGCTTCTGCTTGGGGGGGACTCACCATAATGGTTATAAATTGTTTCATTATTTAAACTCGATCTGGCATTAAAATCACCCGCCAAGATCACAAGTGCTTCTAGGTACATAGCAGTCATTTTGTTAATAAATTCTTTAGCTTTATCCACCTATCCTTAGTTTGATGTCTTTGAGATAATGGAGGAAAATAAACATTTATTAACAACAACTGGAATGAATGCAGTTCAATAACCAGAGCAAGAGCGATATTGGGCAGATGATCAATGCCATAGATTTTAACACGAAGCTTAGTGGAAATGAATATACCAAGGCCTCCCTTAGGGCGACCACCTCTAACACTAGGATCTGCTTTCAAGGGGTATGTTTCATAACCGTTTAACTCTAAACTATCACATTCCCATGTCTCTTGGAGAAAAAGAATATCATAGCTACCAATAAAATTACAAAAGGAATGGTCTACAATTTTGCTACGCCAGCCTACAATATTCCAGGACAAGAATGACAGCTGACCAACCTGGCAGGTCTGACGAGATGATTTAAGTCCATTTTTTCTGCCTAACTGTAGGACCTTACATTTCTCTCTGTTGAAATTCATTTTGTTAGGTTTGGTCCAGCTCTCCAATCTGTTAAGATCATTTTGAATTTTGATTCTGTCCTCTAGCATATTAGCAACCCCTCCCATTTTGGTGTCATCTGCAAATTTGATCAGCATGCCCTTTATCCCTTCATTCAAGTCATTGATGAAGATGTTGAATAGCACTAGGCCCAGGACAGAACCCTCTGGCACCCCACTAGTCACTTCTCTCCAGGAAGAAAAGCTGCCACTAGTGAGCACTCTTTGGGTTCAGTCAGTCAACCAATTACAAATCCACCTAACAGTGGCCCTATCCAGCCCACATTTTACTAGCTTCTTTACAAGAATGTCATGGGGAACTCTGTCAAAGGCCTTACTGAAATCAAGATATGCTATGTCCATAGCATTCCCTTCATCTATCAAGCTAATCTCTATCATAAAAAGAGATAAGATTAGTCTGGCATGATTTATTTTTGAGAAATCTATGTTGACTCTTAGTGATTACGGTATTGCTTTCTAAGTAATTCTAAGTGCTGAAGAGACCATTACCCGGCTGTACACCTCCCCTCCACGATAGGGTATAATTGGTGAATATCACTTAATTGGCAGAAAATATAAATTACACACTACTATGTCTGAAAAATTATGCTGGTGAAGAGAATTGGCTGAACACGTACAATCAAAAATAAATCAGGCTGGACCTCAGAGCATGGCCAGGTCATAGTCAGGGAAGCTCCAGTGATAATGAGCTTGCATATGTCCCTCAATTACTCGACCTTTAGAAACAATAGCACCTGAAATTGCCCCCACAGAGCAACTGACTGTCTTCAACCCACTTCCTCCTCCCTCCAAAGTTCTCTTTTGTTTCTTTACCTGCTCAGCCATTAAGGAGCTATCATGATTCCCATCAGCCCTTTGTCACCTAATGCTAAGGCTGTTAGCTCATTCTGGACCCCATTGTCTTCTCTGCCAGAGAGCCATTAACATCTGCTCAGAGTAGAAACAGGGTATTTAAACCCTGGCTCTAAACCAGATAATTCATAGGATTCTGGACACAGGTGTCACTGTGCTGCTCCAATTCCTGCTCTTGTACTATCCTTGGACCCTTAGTTTGAACCACATTGCTTCATCTCTTCTCTTCTCTATAGCAGTAAATATCTCCCACTTCACCTGAACTTCTTGCTCTCCGATTTTCCTCTCTTTTCCTTCAGTTAGCTTTATGTGGTTGTGAGACTGCTTGGATCTTGTGCATGACTGTTAATTCCCCCGAATAAAACAAACATTCTTTCAATCTCCAGCTGGTGTCTGTGCATTAATACCAGTATACACAGGTGTAAAAGATCCTGCTAGGTTACCTCCCTCTAGCAGGCCTCCCCTTTCGAGCTAATATTCCCCACTGTTTGATGGAGGCATTGCCATCTTGAGTCACCCTCCTTTTGAGGTAGCAAGACCTTTGGAATAGCAAGATCTTTAGGTAGTCAGTACTGATGCAGTGCATTGACCATGAAACTGCCTACAGCAGCATCACAAAGACAATTAAAAAAATGCAAGAAGTGGAAAGAATCCTGCGTAAAATGCTAGAAAGTTACTGCTAGTCAGAATTGACTAGGCTGATCTAGATGGCCCAGTGGGCTGACTCACTATATGGCAACTTCCTATGTGCAAGGGAAGTGAGTCTGCCCTTAGAGAGCTATTTACGCCATCTTGGGTACACTGACAAGCAGAGAATGTACCCCTCTGTTTTGGTCCATCAGAGGAAGAGGCTCTACTGATAGAATGGATCCCTCCTTCCCTTGCAATCACTTGCACACCACAGGTTTGGTCCAGAGATTGTGAGGGCCCTCTGGAACAGATAAAGGGAGTGCAGAAGGTGAAGACTGAGTCCTATAACAAGATGCTAGATATCACCCAAACAATAATTTCACCTGAAATACAATGGAATGTTTAAAGCAACCAGTTTGTTTGCTGGAATATTTAAAGCAATCCAAGTCTGGAGAAACTAAGAGTTCATATGCTTATGCACAAATCAGATGCTTGTGGCATCATGCATGGTATTTCAGTCTAATGTTAGCTACACATAAGAAGAACCAGAGAACAGTATATATTTTGAACAATCTCATTCACACCTCCAAAAAAAAAAAAAAAAAAGGAAATTGCTGCCAAGAAAATTATACTATTCTCCAAAGGAAAGGAAAAAAGAAAAAAGAAAACAGGCAAGTTCTAATTTCAGGTTGCTGTCCAGGGTGGGAATAGATTCTAAACCACTCTACAAAGGCCTGTCTCGCACTCCTGCCGCTTTCAATATCACTACCTCCTACTGGGAGATCAAAAATGCCAATTTCTGATTGAAAATGCTATCTTCAACAACAATTCTCAGTTTGTGCTTGGTGACAAGAGCTTCTCAGCAGGTGACATTTCAAAGCACGGCACAAAAAGGTTACACTGTGAAGCAGTTCATTTTAGGCAAACTGTACTGAGATAGATGCTGAACTGTTCTGGGTAGCTATCTTGAACCCTTCTGGACATTGGCAGGGGAAGGTTGAGTCTGAAAAGTTAGTGATCACAACACCAGTTAAGCACATAGAAAAGCATTGCTATCTTACTTAGAATTAAAATGGATTGTATGGGCTAAAAAACACATTGGCGGGCGTCCTATCAGTGATATACGAATACATGCTATGCATGCATACAGGGTGATGTAGGCCAGAATTCTCCATCTAGCTGTTTTTAAAGTAGTTTTGGCACTGGGAGGATGATGAAGGAGGGCTGGAGAAACACAGATTTTGTGTGTGTGTTGGGTTGCAGCAGTGTGCAGTGCAAGAAAATCTGAGGTAGGAAAGAATGGGATTGTACCATAGCTGTGCCTGCCTCCAACAGGCAAGGTAAACATCAGCTCTTTCCAGAATATCTTACTGAATCTCCATGAACAGTAAAACAGAGAGAAAAGGAGAAAGCAGAGTAGACTGCCTCACCAGCTACCTCCTAGCATGTTAAAGAAAAAGCATAATTCTACAAATTTCTCAGCAAAACAGCAATTGTTACAAAACTGGAGGCTGATGCAAAAGAAATCATATCTACATGCTTGCTGGAAGAAACCTCTGAAGGGTTTATAGAAAGTGTAGAACATTTTTGTTTACATTTTTAAACTGTATCTGACTAGTTATTTCATTTCACATGTACACAGTTTTGGATAAAATGTTTGTTGAAACATACTGAAGTGCTCTTTTGTGGTGTAGGAATCTATCCCTATTCTTCGCATGTTATTTTCCCCTCTATTACCAAATTTTGTGTTAATGAAGTAATACTTAGGAACACATCTACCTGTTTCATTCAAGATTCACTTTCTGCATTCTTGGCTGGATACTGCAATATGGGAAGCTGCACAGTGAACATGTCCTTTCCCTTTCTGATGAGACACCAATACAGGCTGGCATCATTAACTTTGCTGAGACTTATTGTTTTTTTCCTTGTGGATTTCTCTAGGGCTCACTTGATTGACTGAATGATCGATTGTTTTAAATTATTCATAATTGCCCTATAACAACAGTTCTCTGGGTAGTTTACCATGCACAAACAATCACATTATAGTAAAAAATATATACAAGAAGATGTAATAAAAGCAACAGATTAGAATGCAAAAAAAAATAAATAATAATCCCAGAGTCATTAAAAACAGTGAGCAAAGGAATAGAAGTACCTAAGTAGATCTAATTAATCAGGCAGTATAAACTTAAAAAAAATTGGCGGAGATCCTGCATGGGAAATATAGCTACAATGATATATACAATCCATCTCTCATTCCAACCCCCTAAAATCTACCCTAAAAGCCAGGCAGCTGCAGCAAGCAAAGGAGTTCTATGGGTGCTGTTGCCTGGCTTTTAAGCTGGGTCTAAGGGCATTTGTCATTGTGGCAATGGTGCAATGATCATGAATGTGAATTCCAAAATTTCTGAGGTGATAAGTTTACCTCATAACATCAGGAACAAGATGTCAGCCAATGTTTTGAAAGGACTGGGAAAAGAAAAAAAAATATTTTCCAGGTATTGATAGATATTATAGTAGGCTACTGGTAGGCTTTTCTTCAGAGGGCAATCTGCATACTGGGCAGCAACCATTAAAAAGTCCTTTTGCTTTTCTAGCCGCTCACCTTCTATCATAGTGGTGACACACTGGGTAGCACTTCAGATGAGGACCTCAAGTTAAGTATGTGTAAGAAGAGGTGAATATTTGGATACTGAGATTCCAAATCATAAAGAGCTCTAAAGATCAGAACCAGAACTTTAAGTTAGATCTAGAAATGGACAGGTGCCAGTCAAAATTCTGAACTACTGATGACAAACAAGGACAGATGTAAGAATTATGTCCTGCCTGAATGCTTGCCAGAGGCATTTGACTGGCTGTCACTGAATGTGTAATGCTTGGTTAGTTGACCCTTGGTCTCTGGTAAATACACCTTGTTCTTACAAAATTATTGTGCAGAGCTGTTTGCTTATTTTTAAAACTTTAGGTTTTTAGCACACTGATGTTTTTAGCTTAATTCAAACTATCTTGGGTTCCATATTAGGGAAAAGGCAGGATTCTAAATAAACAAATGAATAAATAAATTTGTGCTATTACAGTTCCTGATCAGAACTTGGAAATATTAATCTCTAAACTATAGTTCCTAGGATCCCCTGGGATTCTGGGAGATGTTATCAAAAAAGTAACATTTCCAAGCTTTGTCCCTGATATATTAAAACTGAAGCTAGTGAGCTATGGAGAATGTAGCTCTGTAGATTTCAATCGAAACAGTGTTTACAAGAAATAACAATATCCATCAGGAAATGTTTTTCACAGCCATCTTGCTTGCATGTTATGTTTACAGCAGAACTAATCAGGTTTATCCCTGAGGAAATCCTGCAGTTTCTCTATGGTGCGCTCCCATTATAATTCTAGTAGCTCGTGATTAAAAACCCTTACTGTGCTGGGCTATCATTCATGGCTCTTTAGCAGATTGGCTGCATTTTATAATACATGAACATTTGGGGGCTACGGCCACATATCATTGTACCAAAGCACTGAGAATAAGCTTTTTGTGTTTTTCATAGCGCTTGCCACATTAGGTGCCTAATTTGATTTGGGACCTTTCTGTGCTGCTGTAGTACGCATTACAGAAAACATCATCATCACGTCCAAAGCTTCACGTTCAGCAGCTGGCAGGCTCACTGCAGAAAAAAAAATGCAAAGCAACACCCACACAGTTTATATTCAAATGTCTGCTTTTCTTCCAGCAGTGTGTCAAATGGATGTGTTGCAAATGTCTCCTATCAGGCAGATATGGGTGCAAAGAACTACAGCAGAAGTAAATGGGGATAGGTGGTCCATCATGAACACAGCCGGATATATTTCAGCATTCTCCCGTCTTTAAGCTAGGGCTACATAACATAATTCCAAGAAGCTGTTCACGTGCTAAACCAGTGCTTAGTAGGTGTAATGGTCTAGATGAGAATGAAGAAACTGAAGCTTAATCTTGGTCAGTTAAAAGGCAAACCAGGGGACAGGGATTCAGCCTGTCTTCGATGGGGTTACACTCTCTGAAAATACAGGTTTTCAATTTGGTGGTACTCTTGGATTCAGCTTTGAGGCTGTGGACCCAGGTTTCAGCAGTGACCAGGAATAAATTTGCACACCTAATGCTTTATGTGTCAACTAGTCCTGTTCCTGGAAAACTCAGATCTGGCTACAGTGGAAAATGCTTTGGTTACTTTATGTTTGGATTACTGCAATGTGCTGTATATGCTCAGAAAGTTCAGTTGGCCCAAACAGCTACAGACAGATAGTTAGTTGGGGCTGGCTATAGGGAATACACAACTTCCTTGTTGCAACTGATCCATTGGCCAGTCTGTTTCTGGGCAGAATTCAAAGAGCTGGTTTTCACCCATAAAGCCCTACAGGGCTTGGGTCAGATTATTCAAAGCACCAGGATATTTAAAGACCGTATCTCCCTTTATAGAAACAGTGTTATGTAGTGGTTTGAGTGTTGGACTGTGATCCTGAAGACCAGGGTTTGATTCCTCATTTAGCCATGGAAAACCACTGGTCCATCAGAATTGGCCATTTCTGCACTAGACTATGGCTTTTTCTGCACCTTACCTTTCTTTGGTGCTGGGGTGCGGAGATCGCGCGAGCAGCCTCCAGTAAGAGGCTCTCGTGTCCCTGCTGCTTCAGCTCCACACGAGCTGCCTGCTCCCGAACAGGTAGTGTGAGAGCCCTGCCTCTTCCTTCCACAGCGCAGCCTGGGAGTCTCCCAGGCTGCACTGGGGAAGTGCAACTGCTGCGACTCCGGAGGCTCCACATGCATGGCAAATGTGCGTGGGGCCCTGGAGCAATGTGTGATTGCACACCATTTTTGGCTGAAAGCCGAAAATGAAAAAGTGCGCGAGCGGCGCCTGCCAGACCCTGGAGCGTCGTGCGATTGTGAGTGCATTGTGCAGATCACTCCTCACAATCGTGTGACACTTCAGGTGCCCTTTCGCAAAAAGGGCCTTTGAGGCTCCTCCCTAAACTGCAAACCCCAGGATTCCATAGGATGTTGAAAGTGGAATAATAGCACTATAACACTCTAGTGTGGAAATGGCTATACTCTCAGCTCCAGAAAACACTGTCATAGGTTCATCTAGGTTGAAGGCACACAACCACAACAACATCTCCCTTTATGAACCTCTTAGGGCTCTATGATCTTCTGGAGAGGACGTTCTCTCTGTCCCACCACCTTCCCAGGCTCATTCGGTGGGAAGGAGAAGGCCTTCTTGGTGGCTGCTTCTAGATTTGGAATTCCTTCCCAAGGGAGGCCAGGATAGCCCCACCCTTCCTCTCCATTTGTCAGCAGGTCAAAACATTTTAATGCCATCAGATTATTAAGAACTAACCAGAGTGAGGTGTTAATGCTGTGTGGTGCAGTTTGTAACATTTGTATATGTCATTTAATAGATTTAAATGTTTAATGTTTAAGCTTTATACATTGTTTGATCACTTTTTAAATAACTCCTACATTTATGTTTCTGTTAATGATTTTGTATAATATACATTGTTTTATATATGTTGTTAGCCTTATTGACCCCCATTTTTGGGAGAAAAGCAGGATCTAAATGAATAAAATAAAATTTAAATAGATAAACAAACAAACAAATTACTGTCAGACCCAGTGTGGTTTAGTGATTTGAATGTTGGACTAAGACTCCAAAAGACCAGAGTTTGAATCTCCACTTGGCCATGGAAATCTAGTGGGAGACCTTGGGTAAGTCACACTCTCTCAGCTGAAGAGGAAGGCAATAGCAAACTCCTCTGAACAAATGTTACTGAGAAACCCCCCTGAGAGGTTCACCTTAAAGTTGCTATAGAAATAACATGAAGATATATGGGAGCCAGTGTGGGGTCATGGTTTGAGCATTTAACTAGGACTATGGGAGACTAGGGGTCAGATCCCTACTCAGCCATGGAAACCATTAGAGGACCTTGAGCAAGTCACACTCTCTCAGCCTCGGAGGAAGCCAATGCTAATCCTTCTCTGCCCCTATCTTGCCCATGATAGGGTCACCATGCATGCAAAAAGGACATGAAGGCACACAACAAACATGATTGGTAAATTAATAAATGAAAATGTTAGTTGTTAATCAGCAAACTTGCATTGTATTAAGGCCACCAGCTTATGGCGTATCCATCTTGTTGGCAATTCCAGCTAAAGTAGATCCTCTGAATCAGTTGTTAAGTGGAGAGTTCACCCTTATGCAAATCCCATTGATTTAATTGTTCTTGTCTAATGGACCCTAGAAATAGGGCTCAGGCTATGTTTTTAGTGCTCTATTTTCAAGCCCTTGTATACTTTGTTTAAAAAAGTATTTAAGAAAATGTATGAATTGTAAATTTTTAAATATTATTTTAATACTGATCTATATTAAATGTAATATTATCTCTACAGGATTTCCTTCCTATACATGCTCCAGTTGAGGTTTCGATAACACGGAAATATTTTCATGCTAAACTAACCCGTTAATTAATTGATTGATTAAAACACAGAGAATCAATGGATTCTTTAATGAGCTGATAGATCTGATTCAAACTATGTTAAATCCACACACAGATCCCAATTTCTTTTGATTGCAAATTCTCCCATGCTTTCTTTTTAAAAAAACCTGTAGAGCTCTGTTTCATTTTAAATCACTGTAGCAATTCACATTACTTCTTGGAGAGGTTCCCTTTGTTCTTGCATCATCAATTTCACACTTCAAATTGATCTGGTTCTCATGAAGCATGCATAATTAGGGACATGAATAATTCCATGAGATGATCTTGTAGGCATATGCCACTATGGATGCTGTGTGACTGTTCATGATGTCCAATGTGCACAATGCCTGATGCAGTCTTCCCTATTTAGAATAAAATCTATTCTTTTGGATGAGTTTTACCCTTTTGAAACTTTAAACAATCCAGTACAATGAATCTATTCAAAAGTAAGCCTCACTGATTTTCTTTTTTCAACGCTCTTACTGACACAACTCAACATGAGCCCACTTCGAAGGAAACCCCACTTATTTCAGTAAATTTGGAAGATAATTGCCAACAGTTTCTGAATCTTGCTAGAACTGGCCAGAGAGGTAGGAAAAGAAATTTCTGCTACCTTGGGGAGCAGAGGTGTAAAAAAGAATTCCTGCTTTGGGATGGAAAAAAAGTAGGGATGGGCCAATCAAATCCCTGAATCCTCGAATCCTCAGGAAGGATTCAAGATTTGCAAATCCAAATCCCCGTGCCAAAATAGGGAAACGGAATCTTTTGAATCCACCAAATAGTTTGTTTTTAAAAATTGGCACCTCCAGGGCCCACTAAAGGCCTGACTGGCCAAAGGGCCTCTGGGCGTGCTAAAATTCTTGGCATAAAGCTGTGTGCACATGCTGGAGGCTGCCTATGCCTGCTGAGCTACCTGTGCCCATTCGTGGGGCTACCTGTGCCCGCTTGTGGAGCTACCTGAGCGTGCCCGTGGGGCTGCCTGTGCCTGCGGCTGCCTCCCTCTGCAAGGTAATAATCTCTATTCTTTTGACTTGAGACTGGAGGGTAGGGATTGGGAATTATTGAGACTGGACTAGGGATGACTTGAAAGTCCCTTGCAGGACTTGAGACTGGACTTGAGGGTAGAGAATTGATACTGGACTAGAGGCTGGTGTTTTTTTAAAGTGCCTTGTTGCAGGACTTGGGACTTGACTTGAGGGTAGAAAACTGAGACTGGACTAGAGGCTGGTGTTTTTTTTTTAAAGTGCCTTTCTTGTTGCAGGACTTGAGACTTGTCAATTTCTGCTTCAAAAACATGTTTCAGTAAGTGCTTTCTTTCCCTTGCTTTTTAAACCCTTCTTAAAAAAAGGATTCGAAAGATATGAGATTTGTGAAATTCGTGGATTCCCAGAACCTTCCAGGAATTGAGATCTGGATTCGGGTTCAGAAAATTCTGGATTCATCCCATTTTTTAAAAAGAGGATCTTCTTTCTTGATAGAAAAAAAGTCTAATACGGATCTACTGAGAAGTAAGCCACATTAAAATTGTTGGAATTTACTCTCCTCTGCACTTAGTCAGATCAATCAGGAAGTGCTGCTGGTTTTGCATGATGACTCCCATAGTGAAAGGGTCTATGCTCTTTTTGAAGGGAATTGCACTGTTTATTACTGGAGAGTCATAAGCCTGACGAAGCTTACATGAAATGGCAGAGCTTTTGTGGGCCTTACTGATGGTCACAAGTGAAAGTCTCCATCCTTAGGTATAAATGGAGCTACATTTTTTTTTTTTTGAGGAATATCTATTGCTCCAATTGAAAATTCTCTACGCTTTCGATGGAGATTGGATTATCTACAAGACTTGAAAGTGGTTCTAAGCCATCATCTGCAAGTTACATCTAAGTAGTGCCCTCCAGAAAAGAAGCACAGAAGCATTTACTAACCACCAGGAGTTCATTTTTGAACAAGTTCGGACAAGATAGCTTATCACAATTTTACTACATACTTCTTACCTGGGCTCTCACAGGCAGAGCAGCATCTTTAGATATTGTTTTGTCATTTTCTGTGTATTATCTATTTGTAACACAAATGTATTTGTATTCGCTGTTTAATTTTGTTTATTAACATTATTCCCTTTGTCTCATCATATAGATGTATTTGTTTAAAATTTGTTCTTATACTTTTCACCATTTATCTTTAGCTATAGGACAGAAAATGTGGCATGCATGTGGTGAGGGTACCAAATAAAACAAGACAGTACATTGCTAATGAAGTCACAGATCATGAATGTGATGAGGCAAAACAAAACACTGCATATGGAAACTACCAGAAAACACATGCCACAAAAGAACAGCAGTTGGAACAAATTAAGTTGTTGAATCTTGTATCATGAAGAAAAATTTCAGGCATTCATGGGAGTGCTTACACATTGTCCCCGATCTTTGCTTATGTCATGCTTAAAAGCAGAAGGACCAGCCACACAGTAGGGATTCATCCACTGATCCCGTTTGTTCCTGTCAAACTGTCCCTCCTCCTTAGCCACCATTTACAGGATGAAGTTGTAAAATGAGAACACTACAGCTCATGCAGAAAGAAAGAGACATAGACTAAAGGTATTAATCAAAGGTGACTAGCAATCAACATTTGCTTCATGGTATGAGAGAAGTGACTTGATTTCTTGCAGACTAACAGAGGTGGGTGGAGAGAAATCAGCAGAAATTCATACTCTCCTCCAATGTCAATGTCAGGTTATTGGTCTTTCCCATCATTTTCCATCTTTAGCTATGACTTGGCAAGGATAATTTTTGAGATGGAGTTTTGATTTTCTGTATCCTAAGACCTGTGGCTTTCATGCGTGACTCAACTGAGTTTGGCCAGAGTTTCCAAATAACACTGGAAACATTCTTCTTGCAAAGGATGCAAGAGGCAGCTCTAATACCAAAAACATCCCTGATAAGAGAGCTTCATAGAAATAGGACTGAGGCAAAAAATATCCATACAAATTGTGGGTACGGAGAGAATAAAACTTGGAGCCCTGAGTGTTGGTCAGGGCTGCTGGGGGTTGCAGTTCAGGAATATCTGGGGATCAGCACTTTGCCCATCCTTGCCATATAGCAACTTTCATGGAAAAATGCCAGATCTAACAATGTTTTGTATAGACCTAGGTAGCTAGGAGCCCATACACCAGGTTCCATGAAGGCATGTTAGAGAAAGATGTGAGGAAACCTTACCTAATGTCTGCCCAGCAAGTATTCTTCCATTCTCCCCCAGGACAGCAGCCCGTGCATGCCTCTCATTTGAATACTGTACAAATGCATAGCCCTTGTGAACGGAGCAGCCAACCACCCTGCCGTATTTAGAGAAGATGGTCTCTACATCTGACTTCTTGACCACTGCTGTGTTGAGGTTCCCAATGAAGACTCTGGAATTGATGGATTTGGGGTCATTCTTGTTTGTGATGTTACTCGTCTGCACTTTCAATGACATCTTGACACCTGAGTAGGCAAGATAGGAAGGGTCAGGAAGGTACAAACATGTCATGGAAAATATCCTTGGAGGAATGGAAGCAGTGGTGAGCACCTGGAATGTTAGCAAGTATAACCCATCAGCAATCTGTAAAGAACAAAGTGGATTTGGTACAAGGGAAAACAAAGGTGATTTGATGAATTCCACTTGTCAACTAATACCTACCCAAAATTAAATTCTCACAGAACCACAGAAATAACAGTTGTGTGGCAACTTAGAAACATTGAATCATAGAACTGGAAGGGAGTACAAGGGCCATTTACTCCAATCCCTTGCTATGCAGGAATACAGAATGAAAGCCCACCCCAAAGATGGCCACCAGTCTGTATCTAAAACTCCCCAAAGAAGAAGACTCCATCATCTTCAAAGGCAGCTTATTCTGCTGTTGAACCTGATAGAAATATGACCGGGCCTGCTATAAACAAATTTAGCTTCATTGCTGTTTTAAGTATACATCTAATGCATTGGTTTCTAGAAAATTACAAATTGTCTGGACAGAGATACCAAGCAGAAGATTGGACCAAAGGGCAATAAAACAGGTGTATGCAGGTTCTCCTTTTTTGTGCATACTGAAAAAGGCAACAGCAGACCTCCTCTGGTGGAAAGCCCTTCTTCCTGTCCAGTCCCTAACCTAATCAAATCATTGAGGCACATCCTAATTGGCCATCCAGAGCCTTAACAAAAGGAAAGTTCCATGCCAAAGTACTGTTACCAGCAGTAAACATATACCGTCATTAACACCTGTTAAGGACAGAACCCACCTCTAGGATTTGTATAAAGAATGTACATGCATTTATCACCTTTGCCAAGATCCTTCCTACACTCATTATCCTTTTAGCTGCAAATCACAGGTTGGCTAAGTGAAAATACCCAATTGTGCCCTCTATGACATTTCACCACCCTTCCCCCTCTTTTAGGCCAGGGGGAGGGCTTTTTCAAAAACTGGACATGATCCTCTGGTTACTTCTGGTTTTGAAAAAAGGCTCTCAGCAGGTATAAAGGAGACTACCTTCCAGAAATGAGGCAAAACATCCTATGACCTTGGGAGCTGGGGGGCAGAGAAGAGGGTGTAGTCATCAAAGGTCCTGGGGGCAGAAGCAACCTTTGGACTTCAGAAGCTTGCCTTGATGAGAAAAAACCCTCTTGTAAACCAAGATATTGTTTTAAAAATGGAATTCTGTTTAGTAGAAGCTCAGAAATTGAGTCCTAAACAATGAAGGATTAATGGATTTCACTGCTGGCATTATTAATGCCCATAGCTGTTTGGCACATTTCGTTTGGCTTCTCAGCATAAGGCTGCCTGACATGAGAGACCCTCTCAACAGTAGTGCTACCATCAACAAGCCTCTTGCCTCATAGGGGCATGCAATCTCAGCACAATGGAAAAGGTAGTGCCAACTTGGGGGTACTTACAATCCTTGCTCTAATTTTTGGAGACCCCAATTTAAAAAATTGTCAGGGAATTCCCAGCTTCACCAGTTTCTATCTAGGAGAGCTCCTGCTTGGAAGATTAGAATAGGGTAGCGGACAACCCAAGTGGATGGGATTCAAATTACTTCTCCATTCCTTATCAACTGACGCATCTAAGCTAAAAAACTACTACCTGGTAAGGTGAAGAAGAGAGTGTTTAACACCTCTGAGTCTCTCAATATGCCTCTCTGGACCTTTCCTCATGAGGCGAGGGAATCGCTCCGTGCCACCTACCACTTCTTCTGTGGTCCGAAGCAACTGGGACTGTCCCTGAAGCCCTTCTGCAGGGCTCCTCCTTGGTCCAGGGCAAATTGGAGCAGTGCGAGGTCTGTAGATCCGCACTGCTCCGGCTTCCAAAATGGCGGCTTCCGGCTTCCAAAATGGTGGCTTCCAGTTGGTCATGGGTCCCGACCAACTGCTGAAGTTCACCATGCCTAAAGCCCACCCTCTGCAGATTGCAGGCTCGCATTGGTGCGAGCCTGTAAATCTGTACAAGGGAGCAGGAACGCAATGGCACGTTCCAGGAAAATAAAGACCTGTTTTTTGCAGTCTTTAGAAAACATGCTGGAGGACCACTTGGGGTTGTTTAGGAGCAGACTGAGGTGCGGATCTCTGGTAAGTAGTCTGCTTCTAGTCCGCTCCAAGGTGCAGACGACCTCCAAGAGAGGACGCATTGCCCCGTTCTAATTGCGTGGTGCGGAAAGGGCCTCTATGTCAATTTTCCTTACTTCCCTTCTGGAGTCTGCTGACCTTGTACCAAGCCTTCTGCAGTTCTTTCCCTCCCATCCTAGCATCCCATGTATGCTCATGTTCATACTGATTGACAGTCTAGCTTGCATGGTGTTCTTTTCACACAGTTCAAGTCTTTATCAAAAAATTACAGCACTCACTTGGATAGCTGTGAGCTCCTGCTCTGGGAACAATCTTCTGCCTGCCACTTTGATTGCGCATAGTCATAGTGAGAAGGACTAAACACTGGTTTCAATATGCAGAGCTGTGTTGGCCTTGGAATTCCATTGGGCATGTCAAATTCACCTTTCCCACTGCTCTTGTGCCTTATAAATCATTCATGCTCTCAGATCAATCTGAATAGATTTGTACTCTGCATACACAATCCAAACAGAGCACAGGAGTCAGACATTAGCTTCCATTTTCACTCCCATAATGTGATGTCAACACAACACAGTGTCAGGGAGCTCAGCTCCCAGCTGGTGGTTTTAAAAATCAGGTTGGTGAAGCTATTCATCTTTCCTAGATATGACACCTTTCTGGTGATCTTTGGCAGAATGCATCCTTAAAGCACAGTGCTGAGTGGAGTGTGTTTATGAGGAGGTGCAGAGGACATATGTTCTAGCAAGAGAGGAAGATATACAATTTTGTCTGATATATTCAAATGGAAAACTTGCTTTTGCGTCTTCAGAACAAGGCTGCAATTAATGGGACTTATTTCCAAATAAGCATGCATAGAATCACACTGCATAATGGTCCCGAAAGCAACAACAAAATGGTGGCTTTGCTATGATTTGTTCCTTTGTTCCTTCCTTACCATCTTTTTTGGAATAGGCATGATTGCAACAGCATCCCATGGATCATACTAACCAGAGCATGTGGTACAAAAATGGGGAACTTGGAAAAGTTATTGGCTAGAAGATGCTAAGAACTGTTATCTTAAAAGTATTTTTTCCCATACTCTGCATATATGGTGCCTTATATATATGGTGCATTTCTTTCCTAGAAGCTCCCCAGGAACTGGGAACTAGTGACTTGTGGACAGGGACTGGTCCAAGAACTACCACTTTGAGTAGTGAATATAGAAAATTAGCATATGCTGAATTAGACAATCTTCCATTTAGCCATTGTCAACTCTGACTGGCAGAGGTTCCACAGAGTTTCAGGTACAATTATTTTCTAGTCCTACCTGAAGTATCCTGGCATTGTCTGGTAGTCTTCCATCCAGCTGTTAATTAGGCCTGACCCTACTTAACTTTCAAAATCAGGTGATATGGGGTATTTTCAAAGTGATGTGACGAAGGGATTTTTAAAGACCATTCAAATAAAATTTAGAGAAGGGGCTACAAGCCTGTTCCTATAGAGGTCATTGGAATAAGATAATTCTCCATAGATGTAGATTCCTTAAGCTATCCCACAAAGTGCCAGGGACTGTTAACATATCATGTGTTATCTACATTTTTTTAAGCTTCCTTTTCTAGAAACTCTCCAGTGATGGGCAGCTGGTGCCTTGTGGAATGGGTCTGGTCCAAAGCACATTGAGCAGCACCAGTCTGGCTGTTATGAAGAGAATAAAAAGATTTTTCTTGTGGTGGTTTCAAGAGAGGTCTGGATGATGTTCATCTGGGTGGGAGCTCTGTGGTTGTGAGAAGACTTTATGTGCTTGTGTCTGTCTATGATGTGAAAACCAAAAGATGAAAAAAGCTTAGTCAGGCATATGCACAGGCCAGTACATGATCCAAAAAGATGGAGCTCTGATATACAGTACCATATTCGATGATGATATGTACTCTCAGCTTGACAGCCTCAGTCTAGCACTGTATTTTCCAGGCAAAAGCCACCTACCTAGTATTGATAAAATGCCTCCAAACTATAAGCTGGGCAAGTTACTTCCTTTCTGGTCTGTGTCATTTTTATGAGACTTTTCTGTCCTTTTTCCTCATTAATTTGCACATTTTTATTTTAAATGGAAGTTTAAAATTAAATCGTAAATTTTAATTCAATAAAATTTCTGAACAAATATTCAGATTTAAATATAAACACTTATGAAGAAAGTCAGTGTGGTTTGAACATTGGACTATGACCCTGGAGACCAGGGTTCAATTCCCCATTTGGCTGTGGAAACCAACTGGGTGATGTTGGGCACATTACATACTCTAAGCCCCAGAAAACCCCATGATAGGTGTGCCTTAGGATGGTTTTATGTTGGAAATGACTTGAAGACAGATAACAAAAACTACTGAATTGTTTCCTAAAAGATGCTTCTCAAACATAATTACTGGGGGAAAAAACCCTCTACATACTTGGGAAATGCATTTGGATATGTTTTTGAGCCAAGGACTTCATTACCAAATTTAGAAATATGTAAAATCTAAAAAACAACATTCTCATCCAGACTTGAGTCTGGGAAGTAGGGATGGGCCCCTCCCTAAACTGCAAACACCGAGATTCCATAGGATGTTGAAAGTGGAATAATAGTACTATAATAGCCTGGTGCGGAAATGGCCCTTGTCTGTTCATATCAGAATCTGCAAAGATTGAATTCCCCAAGCATTTTTGTCTCCCTTGGTATTTTGTCCCTTCTTCCTGTTGGTTTTCCTCATCAAAATCAGCACCTGGTTTCTTTTCACCAGCTTATTGCAGAGGTTGATTCAGCTTGGCCCACAGTTTTTCTTAGGCTGAGAAAACAGCTATCAACTCTAGGAAAGAAACAAGTGAGCTAACTGTCTGCATACACTCGCAAGTTGTGAATGTTCTCCTCTTTTCTATTCTGACTGGGTACTGCATCAATTCCTTTTCACAGCAGGCCTGCATTGGGTGCCATGTTCTCATTACAGACTCCATTTGAACATTGAGTTATCACTGAATTTCAACCTCTGATATGTTTTCATTCAGTCTTGTCATCCCTGTTCTCATGACAAGCTGAAAGAGAAGAATGGAAGGAAGTGAGTTATTTCTCACTCCGGGAATGCCAGTTTTCATCAAGCTTTGACCTGATTGATGGCAAAACCCCTTCCGGTCACTTGTTAAAAGCTCTAGTAAATGTGCTGGTTTCTATTCCACTGTCCCTTGCTTCTGCAACAATGAATTATAGTTTACTCGAGAAAAAAAAATTATCTTGCTTCTCTCAAAGGTTGGAGAAGAAATGCCCCCAGCTGCATAATGGCAGTTGAAAGCTAATATTACATCATAGGTAATATGGTTGCTACACAAAGGTTCACTGCTGTTGGGCTTAAAGTTTATTTTTGAGTAGAAAGCCACTACAAGGACATATCCTACAAAGCCTACAGAAAGTCCTGATTCAGTCCAAACAATATAGTGATAAATGGCTGTCGCAGAAGACCTGCCTTTTCTAGTGCTTTCAGTGAGATACTACTGGCTCTAAACCAATTTTGTGGTCACAGCCTAAGAGAAACAGGTTAATGTTTTTTTGCTATCATTCATTGGGGTTGGAAAGGAGACCAAGAAACTCAAAATTTAACAGGTTGCTGAAAATAAATATAGTTGTTAGTGAGATCATAAGCTGGGATCTCTGGACCCCTTTAAAAGTTTATGAATAGACTTGGAAACCAGCATGGAGAAACCTAATCAGAACCAATCTGCGTCACAAATATATTAAGAATTGCCTAGAGAAGAGTTTTCCACTAATGTCTATGCAGAAACAAAACGTTTAAATTAACAAGGAATGAAACTACTCTATTGCAATTTGCAGCTGAGCAGTCCATTTCAGCATTATAAATGTGGATGAAACCTGCTCTATATCCCATTTTTTTAATGGCCAAACTTTAGCACACATATACCACAGAATGGCATCCTGGGGAAATGGTCTGCTTAGTATGACATTCTTTCCTTTTCCCATCTCTGTATGTCATGATTTCCTGCATCTTCTCACATTTTTCTTTGACTGGCCAATGTCACTAGTATTTGATTTACCAAATTAGTAGGTCAACATGATGCTCCGAGTGGAAGCAGGTGGTATGTTGGAACAAAACAGGAGATGAGCCAAACCATACTTCTACATAACTTTGACATTTTATTTATCCCACACCAAAAATCAGCTAGCAGTCACCTGGCCACTGGAAGAAAACCCAACTCAAGCAAGGAAAACAAAACAAAACAAATTGATGAAATACTTTGGACAAAGGCTGGATGTAGATTTTCCCTATTTTATTGGTTGCTGTATGTTTTAAGATGTAAATTTTTAAACTGATCAGTATCTTTAGCAAAGAGAAATGGAGAAGTTATAAACCAGCATGGTGTAGTGGTTTGAGTGCTTGACTACAACCTAGGAGACAAGGGCTTGATTCATGCTTGGTCATGTTACCCTAAAAGGTGGGGGACTTTGGAGCTGCCCCCAATGCCAGACTCTCCTTGGAATTTGGGGAATTATAGCTCAAAGGAGGCCTGCAAGAGGAGGGTAATGGCAGGATCTTTTCACCTCTGTATACCAGTACTAACTGTAGAGAGGACTCAGGTTAAAAGTTAGACAGAGTATTTTATTGGGAATTAATAGCAACACAAGAAGTCAGACACTCTCAAGAACCACGCAAGGCTATCAAAAAATGAGGTGGAAAAAGTGATAGTTACCAATCCTGAAGCACACGGTCGAAGCGGAGTGGCTCAGATAGCAAATCTGAGGGTAGCACAGAGGAATAGAGACCTAGGTGTTATGTACTATGTCCAACATGCTACAAGTTTACTGGAGGTGGAGCTGAGGTTTTTATACCCTCTTTCATGCCGTGAAAGAGGGTGCATGAACAAAGTGGTAATGACTTTTCCATGAAACTGACAAAGGAGTCTGGAATGGGCTGATTGCCTTAACTTTAGATGACAAAACATTGACGGGAGTCCTGACAATCACTTAATGTTTTGGTCAGGTAAAGTAAATAGGTAAGGTCTCTGTAGGATATACTTGCAGCAGCATTTCTGATTGCTTCACATGGGCAGTTCTGCCTGCTATTGTTTCAGGGAGTGCTTGCAACCTACAGTTTTTGAAAGGATTATCCTAAGCCCACCAGCACTGGGCTTTCCCACCTAATCCTCTCTACACTTATGAAGTGGTCATGTCTGAGTTCATCTTGACCTGGCATATGCTTACATGTGTTTCAGTTTTAAAATATGTCCAATTATGAAAATAGCATGTCCCGCAGAGTGGGGATATATGGTGTGGTAACAGTCATCGAAACCCACTGGGTGACCCTGGGCATGTCAAACACTCTCAGCCCCAGAAAACCCTGTGATAGGTTTGTCTTAGGGTTGCCATAAGTCAGAAATGACTTGAAGGCACACAACAACAACAACAACACCAATAACAACAACCAACAATGAAAAAGTTAAAGTAAAAAAATCTGACGTACATATTGCTGCTTTGGTGTGTCTTCATTTCTGACTAATGGTGACCCTAAGGTAACCCTAGCACAGGGTTTTCTTGGCAAGATCTGTTTAGAAGAAGCTTGCCATTGCTTTCCTCTAAAGATGAGAGAATGTGACTTGCCCAAGGTCACGCAGTGGCTTTCCATGATTGAGTAGAGATTTGAAGTCAAGTTTCTCAGAGTCCTAATCCAACACTCAAACCACACTGGCTGTATGTGAATATAACTACTATGAATACATCTACTATGTGAATATAGTTTTTTTTGTTTAATTTCCATGAATCAGCTAAGCAGTTATGGTAACCAACATATGCACATGTTCCAAGACTACATAGCCAGAAATTTACTCATAATAAATTTTAGTCTTGTCTACAAGAATGTAACAATATAAGCTGATTGGTCAGGGTTCATTATATATATACTGGAATTATGAATAACCTAGGTTCAAAGTACGAGTCGACTAATTCTGAGTTTGGATTAACACCAACCAGTTTAAATTTGCCTCTTCTGTGCTCACGCTGGTTTCCTCTTGGACAGTAGGTGTCACTGTTACATTGGGAACATACAGCCTGAGCATCACTGGCTGGCTCAGCTGCTTAGCACTCTGATTTATTCTTAGTAGCTTGCCTGGTCCTTGAAATCTCCACAGTCAAAACTGAACAAACTTAGGCAGTCATACCTCCTCCCAAACTTTGTGTTCTCACTCATTCTGTGTGGTGAGTACCCCAGGTTGATGAGGGTGTTGCATGGATGATGGGATTATAGAAAGAATGGGCAGGAACAGTTAACGCTTGTCTTTTCTCTTTCTCTAATGGGCATCTCAAGGGGAGTATATTGTGTGTGGGTCTAACAAGGGCAAACATAAGTTTTCACGAAGAAGTGGCAGTTCGCCTAAAACATGCCCACAGCCTCAACATTGAAGCTTTTACAAGATATTGAACTGATGAAAAATAAGTTTCAAGTGTCAGATTGGTTTAACTACATCAGTCTGACTTTTATCTTTTTCATGCTAGTAGCAATTAGCATGTTGAAGAACATATTTCCCATACCCCTTTCCAGGCATTCTAAATATGGATCAAGCTGAATGTGCAAGTAAGAGTATTGAGTTAGGAGCATGCTAAATCTTTTATTTTTTTTGGTGAGGGAGGCGTTTCGCTACCATTTTTGTCACCTTCCATACTCAGGCCTTTTCCGCACTTTGTATTAGCGACAGGCCAGAGCGCCCTCTGGTGAGGGCGTTTGCACTTGGGGGCAAACTGGGTCCAGACTACTTGATGTTTGTCCGGACTTCAGCCCGCTCCTGAACACCCAGAACTGGTGGTTCCCCATGCTATTGAAAGACCGATTAAAAGAGGTCTTTCAATAGCACAGCGCGCCCCAGTTCATCACTGCGCTAAAGTATAGATCTGCAGTGCCAGCGCGAAGCTGCAGATCTTCCAGGGGCGAGCTTCCGGCTGGCGAGCTTTTCTGGTTGGTGGAGAGCCTCCGCCAACCAGAAGCCTCCATTTTCATCTCCGGAGAGTGCGTAGCGTGGGCGCGCGCTGCTCCGGAGCATCGTGGATTGTCGGGGGGGAGAGTGTGCCAGTCTGGTGATTAATGGACTACCCCGTTTCCCCCACAAAGTGTGGAAAAGCCCTCAGAGAGAGTCTTTTCAAAGCAGAGAAGCTCTTTTATCTTAGGAGATTCTCTCTGTACTTAGAAATCCTAGATAATCATGGTTCCAGATCAGAGAGGCATACTTTTCTGGACAGAACAGGTTTGGCCCTTTAAAAAATTATGCTGTGCATATGTAGATGGTGGCAGAAAGAGATAATAAAGAGGGTAGAAATTGAGCACACTCTTTTCCTTTTGTCACATATTTACTTTACCTTCATTTGGAATGCCTGAATAATGTTTGTTGGTGGCTTACTTCCAAAAATGCAGGAACAAATAGAATGCAATGTCTCAGCTAGAGAAGATGGAAATATATAAGTGTTGACTTACTATGTTCTAGAATCATAGAATCATAGAGTTGGAAGAGACCACAGGGGCCATCCAGTCCAACCCTCTACCATGCAGGAACACACCTCAAAGCATTCCCAACAGATGGCCATCCAGCCTCTGCTTAAAAACCTCCGAAGAAGGAGACTCTACCATACTCCAAGGCAGCGTATTCCACTGCCGGACAGCTCTGACCATCAGAAAATTCTTCCTGAGGTTCAGGTGGAATCTCTTTTCCTGCAGCTTCAATCCATTTCTCCTTGTCCTAGTCCTTGGAACAGCAGAAAACAAGCCTGCTCCCTCCTCGACATGACATCCTTTCAAATATTTAAACATGGCTATCATGTCCCCTCTTAACCTTCTCTTCTGCAAACTAAACATACCCAGCTCCCTAAGCTGTTCCTCGTACAGCATGGCTTCCAGATCCTTCACCATTATGGTCGCCCTCCTCTGGACATGTTCCAGCTTGGTTGATATCCTTCTTGAATTGAGGTGCCTAGGACTGGACACAGTATTCCAAATGAGGCCTAACTAATGCAGAATAGAGTGGTACCATTACCTCCCTCGATCTAGACACCATACTCCTATTGATGCAACCAAGAATCACGTTGGCTTTCTTGGCTCTCATTGATTCTTTCCTAGTTGGGACTAAGAATTGGTCTTAGGTCAAGAGATTTCCTTTCTCCTAACTTTGCTGTCTACTCTACATGCATTGGTAACTACCTTTGACCTAATTAACTATCCAGATAAAATGACCAAACCTGATCTCTCCAAACAAACGATAACCAGAAAAATAAACTCTATGATTAAAACAGAACTCATCTCTTGAGGTCTGCCTATGTAGCTCACAATGCTATAGCTAACCAGAGATAACTATTGAGGAAGGATGAAAAAAAATCTAATTAGATGGTGGAATTGACTGATTAACAAATTGTCAACTTAAAACCAAACGCCAATTAATCAGATCTTGCCATGTGGACTTTTTCATTGCTTCAAGTGGCTCTGACAGCTATGGCTTCCTATTCTCTATCATCTATTTTACCACCTAGTTTCTGCTGAAAGAATTACCAGGGCATTGGTAAAATAGCATTGACTAGTGCTGCTAAGTGAGGAGAAGAAACTTTCCAACAAAAGTCAGCCCTTTCAGGGGACCCTCAAAGGATCCCTTTGATCACTATTGCTCAAAAGCCCAGTTTTAGCAGTCATTTCTTTAAAACAGACCTTTAGCCAGGAATCACATGTTCAGGAATATAGGAAATTGCCTTACACAGTGAGCCCTTCTTAATATGATCGTGTTGTGTCCTATACCTAAAATGGTGGCTGTATGCACGTGGATGCCCTGAGGCATACCCATTGCCACCATTAGGTATCATGGGCATGAGCATTCATGCTTTTTCTTCTGTACATACAGAGGGCCCACTGTACTGAGTTAGACTTCATATCCTCCCACTGTACCAATCTGTTGATCCACTTTTCTGATTCTTTTAAAATGTCCCAGTTTTTCTCTCTTCTCCTCCACTTTCCTACTTTGTCCTCAACTTATTTCAGCAGTTGCAAAATGAGTTCAAAGTGCACCAGTAGTTTGTATTCAATTAACTCAGCAGGGAGTGGGGAGAGGAGAGGAAGAGGCAGAAACTTGCCTTTCCCCATGGACTGAGGCAAAAGCACATTCCTACAGCCTCTCCTACTTTGCCCATTATTTCTCATTCATTATGTCTACCATTTTGACCACACTCTGATGTTGTCCTGGTTTTCATCTGTGAAATGTTAGAAGAGGTGAGACAATTTATCTGTTGGGAATCCTTTGATCTGTCAAGCTTGTTTTCTGCTGCTCCAGAGACTAGGACAAGGAGCAATGGATTCAAGCTGCAGGAAAGGAGATTCCACCTGAACCTCAAGAAGAACTTCCTGATGGTCAGAGCTGTCTGGCAGTGGAATATGCTGCCTCTGAGTGTGCTGGAGTCTCCTTCTTTGGAGGTTTTTAAGCAGAGGCTGGATGGCCATCTGTTGGGAATGCTGTGATGGGTGTTCCTGCATAGCAGGGGGTTGGACTGGATGGCCCCTGTGGTCTCTTCCAACTCTATGATTCTATGAATCTTTTGATGGTGTGTTCTTGCATGGCAGGGGGTTGGACTCAATGGCCCATGTGGTCTTTTCCAGCTCTGAAATTCCATTATTCTTTCTAGCCCAGGACTGTCAACTCTGACTGGGTGATGCTCTGTAGGATCTTAAGTAAATTCTTTCCTAGTCCTACCTGGCAATCTCTGGTATTCCCTGGTAGTCTCTCATCCAGATGTTATCTAACCCTGACCCTACTTCCAAAATCAGATGAAATGTGGTGCGTTCAGAGTGTTGTAGTAGATAGATGTTTTAAAGAGCATTAAAGAAAATTAGGGAGGGGGCTAAAAGTCTATTCCAATGGAGGTCTTTCGGATAAAATGGTTACCCATAGATGTGAAGTTACAGCCCTAAGCCTCAGCTTCCTCAGAGACACCTCTAGCTCCTAATAAAAAAACAAAAATGTAAACATGTTTAAAAAGACTAACCAAATTTCTCAGGATCCTCCCCCCATCTATACTTTCCTTTCTTATGCTCAATTTATAACTAGGTGAACTTTTAACACAGGTTGCAAGAATTCCTCAACACTGTGAGAGAGTCCCCAGGCAAGTATAAAAGACTTGTGATTAGTTTAATAGTTTTATTCTTCACATTGATCAGCATCTGATATTTCACAGGAGATCCCGAATCATGCTTTTTGTTTGGCAGCCATAAGGAAGAGTCTTAAGCCAAGCTGCTGTGTGTATGATGAGGTATAAAAGTTGCATTATGTTGGGTTTCCAATATGTGAACTGGTTCTGTATGAGATTTGCCACATACATAGAAATTATATTTCATTGCACTGTGCCACCATTTGCTGGAATGAATGTGCATCCAGTCAGTTAGGTGTTAAATTAGTGTTCATTTGGCTGGACATTCCAGGATAAAGGGCCTTCAAAAATGCTGTTTAAATGTTCACTAGTTAGCATTTTATGCTGGTTAGTTTCAGCTCCCCATCTGCTTGCATAATGTCATCTTATCTTTTCTGCTCTAGGCTATTCTCAAAGAGTCAGCCATGTAGATTCTCCTCTTTACTTTAGGCCTGAGAAAAGCAGAGACAAAGCATCCCTCCCAATATCTTAATATCTATTAAAATAAAATGAACAAAGTGCTACTTCAGACTTGCTATACTATCCCTCTAAAGAACTTTAATGCCAGTATCTCAAGTGCCAGATTAAGAAAGACTCATTTCACTATTAGTCTAAATGCTTCCTAAATTCTAATGGATTCTGAACAGCGACATTTACAAAAGCTCAAATCTCTGACCAGCTGGCTCTGCCCGTAAACAATGTCTTCTCTGCCAGTTATGTTGAACTCTGATATGGAACCATGTGGATAAACTGGCCACAAAGCTCACTGAAAGCAAAGCATTGTGAGAAACTGAGCACACTGAGGATAAATTCTGCACAAAGTGGAATAAGCTGTCAGAGGTGTATGTCAGCCCAAGCTCAGGTAGGCTTTCAGAAGGATTGCATATACTTTGACCAAACAGGCTGAGCAGATATGTTTTCGTTCTGTCTATCAACTGTTGTTCATTTACCCAAGAAGTGCTTTATTTATTTATTCATGCTCCACAGCAATAAACTTCTGTAATATGAAATATCACACACCAAAACCAGTTTGGAAGGTGATTTTGTGGATGGAATCTTTAACCATGACTCTTATTAATTTTATCCATTGCTGATTATGTTACTTGTTGCTTTTAAATATTTGAAATATTTTTTGAGGGAAAAAAAACATCTAAAAACTAAGAAAATGACCTAAGCTTTGAAAAATCCCCTCAAAAAGTATCCCACTTTGGGAGAAAGTGTCCTATTTTTTAATTTTATTTGGGAGAAAGGCAGGATATTAAATAAATAAATAAATAACTTTTGTTTCTGTGAGAAAAAGAAATAGACTGTTCATATGGTGAAGAAAGTCAGGTTCTCGCTACTCATGCTGGTACATCGTAAAAGGAATGCCTTTATCTCCTCATGAACCTCCAAACGAACATATCAGAGAAAACATCACTTCTTGTGACATGTTATTCTGATGGAAATAGAACCCTTGTTTATGCAAGTGCCAAACTACAAAACCTGGGGTTCAGTACAAAATAAGTAATGACACTTATGGACCAAAGCATCTGAGGCCAGCAACTTGAAACAAGAAATGCTAATATATGGAATATGACAGAAACGGGATCAGCTGAAATTTAAAAGGGCTTATGTACTAGGGAAACAGAATTACAGAACAGTTTTCCTGTGGCTTTTTACATGTTGTTGTTGTGTGCCTCTGAGTTATTTCCAATTTATGGTGACCCTTGTAAGGCCTCACTTTGGGGGTCCCCGATATCAGTATGATTTGGACGGTCACCATATCTAAATGGTATCATATGTAATTGGCAACAGAGACCATTTCCACACTAGCCTGTTATAGCGCTATCATTCCACTTTCAACCTCCTATGGAATCCTGGGGTTTTGAGGCTCCTCTCTAAACTGCAAACCACAGGATTCCATAGGAGGTTGAAAGTGGAATGATAGTGGTGGAACAGACTAGTGCGGAAATGGACACACTTTAATTGGCATTGATATCAAAATCCAACCTGAAGGTGACCATGAGGTCAAACCAAGGCCCTTTCTGCATAAGGCTGGTGAATCAGTTCGTGCCATTTCTTACCAGATTTTCTGGGCTTGAAACAAGGCGGACTTTCCCTCATTTCCTTCCGCACAGCTACTGCGTACTTTCCATTCTGATTAGGAGGACTACGAGTTCATGAATCCACACTGCCTCTGCCGTGGCCACTCCCACTACTCCCCTCATCCTGCCCCATCGGTTGTGATTGGTCTTTTTTTTTTTGCATGGTTTAGTATGTCATTGCATACATGCATACATGCAAAAGTCCATACTACCCCCGGCCCCTCCCATGAGCCCTCCCCTGACCACCAATTCGTATTGGTGCGAATATACATGTTTTCACCACTGTGAAAGTACGAATCAGATCAATCTGGAAAATTGGAAAACCGATTTCTTCCGGTTTTCAAATAGCATGCTTTACCACCACATGGGGGCACATTTAGTCAGAATTACGTGCAGGACAAAGGTAAATGAACTGAACCTAGCCCGCTCCAAGGTGCAGAAGACCTCCGTGGCAAGATGCATTGGCCCGCCTTAATAACCACGTGTGGAAAGGGCCCAAAAGAGGAAGAAACCTGACTGTAAAGATGAGGTCATAGGCAGGTCTTGGTATAATAAGTTAGGTCTTGGTATAACCTAGGTCAATTATCAGGTAAATCACCACTGGTCCAGAGAATAATAGAAGCTACAATTTCCTGGAGAATGCTATTGTGAGAAGTCCACCAGGACACTGATTGACAGATACCCATCCCCTGTGCACCTGGACTTGCCTCATAGCACCCACAATACAGAGCTATTACAGCAGTCATTATGTCTTTGTCATCCAAATACTGCGAACATTAGTGGGTTGATAGTCTATTGTCTGTACTGCAACTCCCATTGTTCCACACCTGGAACTGCACATATCCTTCACTGCCACAGGCTATTTTTTGGGTACAAATACCCCTGATTTCAGGATGGCCAGTGTAGTGTCTTGATGGTCTACCCATCACTCTGTCCATCTGGCTCCTGAATGAGAACTGTCCTTAGGTCCTACCTAAGCCAAAACACATTTCTGCTCTTCACTACTCTTCTGGACTGGTAATTATAAATCCCCCCAAACCCCTCAGCCTCTCTACATAATTTTTTCCTTCCCTTTCTCCTTCAGTTAGTTCTTGTATGAATGTTTGACTGTTTGTATTTTGTGTGCATGCATGAGTGAATTCCCCTCAATAAAAACACATTTTTAGCTTACTTTTGAATCTTTGGCTGGTTCTTTTCCTGCATGAGCCTGTAAACATTGGTAGGAAAGGTCTTGTTAAGTTACCCCCCTCCCACAAGCCCCCTCTTTGAGCAAATTATTCCCCACTTTTGCACAGAGGTACTGGCATCACAGAGTGGCCCTTGTGGTACCTACATTTTGGGGTAACACCCTAAAGTGAACCTATCACAGGACTTTCTGGGACTGAAAGTGTGTGATGTACCCAAGGTCACGCAGTGGGTTTCCATGGTGGGGAACTGAACCCTGATCTATAAGGGTCATAGTCTGACTCTCTCCCTTTCTCTCTGTTCTTAAATTGGGCTAGCAATCCTGGCAGAAGCCATGCACAAAGCATTATACATCTCTGGGGGAAAAAAAAGCTTTTATAGATTAGTCTATCAGTCATTAGGAAGAAAAAGTCCTCCCCTTTTGGAACACTTTGCAGAGTTTTTGTGAAAAATAGGCTGTAATAATTTCACACTACTTAGTGCCCCCTTTACTGTGACAAGTTAAAAAAAATACATTAAGGCATTCTGTATTAATATTTCATGCTCTGCATAATTGCATTGTAACAATGAGAGTATTACACACTGTGTGCAGATTAACTCCAGCATCGTATCAGCCATAGTGGCTTATTGTTCCTTTCACAGGAGAAACAAATGAAGTTCTTAGGAACATCCTGCGAGCCAGGCAACATGGTACTAGATCTCCTTTCCCTCTAGTAAGCTGCAGAAAATTGAAAGAAGGTCTACTGTGAGAAAGGGAATGGGGTAATTTATTTCCTGATATGGCAGGTAATGTAGCATCAATAACTTATGAAGTGATCTTGATATATAATATGCCAAATCTGTGTATGTATATATGTCTATTCCCCATTTGTGCTTTAAAAGCTATGAATGTGATTTAAAAATAATGTCAATATGGATTTCTGTGTGCTATATCTAATCACTCTCATAGGATGCTGTATACCATAACCCAGTGGTTCTTAACCTGAGGTCTATGGACCCCGGGGGTTCATGGAGTGCTCACGAGGGTCCACATAAGGTTTTCATCCCAGAAAATGGGAAAAATCTTGGATGTAAGGATTTAAAAACTGTCCCTGCTGGCTGTGGCTGATTGATGCAGCATGTCCCAGATTTCTCAAAGGCAGTGGTGACATGGCAGTGGTAGTGGTGATGACACGCTGGTGGGATCTCATCCTGAACTGGAGGCTCTGGGCTCTACTGCACAGGTGAGCCAGTGAGCCCAGAAGTCAGGAAGCTCAGAAGACCAGGGAAGATGCCCAGCCTAGGCCTTGTGTGGTGAATGTGGGAATGCTGCTTGAGCCCAGGGGCAGGCAACGCAGCAGAGTTTTACTTCGAAGCAGCCACGAGAATAGAGGGAGTCTTTTTTTCTTGTGGCTGCTTGGAAGCAAAGTGGTGAGGGTCTCCGTGCGTTTTTGGAGGAAAGCGAAAAAGAAATGCAATTTCCCTCTGAAGGAACACTGAAAGAGTAGAGAAGGCAGGTTCTTTCTTTTAGAAGCACCTATCTTCTCTACTCTCTTGGGGGGAAATTAACTTTCTTTTGTGCTTTCTCTCAAAGCAGAACCAAGAACCTTATTTTCCAGGTGCTGCTTTGGGGAAAAGGGCAAAAGAAATAGTTCTTTAGGCTTGCCCTTCATTCATAAGTTTCTTTTAGAAATGGTCTTCCAATTTATCCTACTCTCCTGGCACTTGAAGGATCTCAGCATGCTACTCCACAGACCACTAAAAAGCCTCCTTTCTTTCACATTGTCTATAAGAATAAGGGATAAGGGTGAGCAACTGATGTGCAACTTTAAACAAATATTTGAATATTTAAATCTTGAGTTAAGTCTTGGGGGTCCCTGGCAACAAATTATATTTACGGGAGGTCCCTGGTAAGGAAAAGGTTAAGAACCACTGTGGCATAGCTTACGCTGGTTCTCTTGTGAAATCATAAAATACACTCAGTCCTGAACTTATGAGATATGACAGGGCAGCCAGATCCTGGAGCAGGGGCAGAGAGTCATGCGAGCACACCTTTTCTCAGGCTGGCTCTAACATTAGAGCAAGGCAGTCACTACATTTTGGGCACCATGAAAGGAAAACAAGCAATGAGCTATGTAATGTGTTATTACTGCATTTGTATTTTATACCCTAAAGGTGCCAGATCTCATTTGATCTTGGCAACTAAGCAGGGTCAGCTATGGTTAGTACTTGGATGGGAGAGTGCTAACTAATACTAGGTGCTGTAGGCTATATTTTAGAGGAAGGAACTGGCAAAACCACCTTTAAGTACTCCTAGCCTAACAAACCTCTATGAAATTCATGGGGTTGACAGGTGACTTGAACACACGCACAGGCAGAGAATTTTCTGCCTTCTGTGCTAAAATAATTACTCTGCACTTTGACTGGAGCGGGTTGCACAACTTGCTGTTTCAGGCAGCAAAATAGCTTGTGGGGGCGTTATCTTTCTGCCTTCCTAAAGTAACCTATCAATGTTACTCTCTTGTTAAGCTTTCTTACAATGAGGCTTCAATCCATGTTTCACCCGGCAAGGCCACAAGCCAATACCTCTATGTATCATCTTCCCTTTCCTCCTAAATCACAAAACAGAGCCCTTTCAGAACCACCTTGACTAGAAAAATGCTCAAGGTAGGGAATATGATCATTTCCAGCAGTAATTAAGGAAAGTGTAAGCATAATTAATTATGCTGAACCAGTAACACATTTCTGTCGAATACACCTGCACTGTGTTTAGTCATTGGAACACATATTTTTGTAGATTTATTTTAAGAATTTACTTACGTGTGTGCGCACACACACACCACCTGGAGAACTGAATATCTTTAACATCTTTTTTAATTGCCTGCTTGTTAACACGTAGGTTGAGGTGTTGTTTAACATTGATACAAATGTTGTGAAATACCGCAGGTACTTGCAAATGCCATGTCACATAAGCCACTCAGACAGTATGGGGTTAGATTAAACTCTCAGTGACGCTGGGATAAACCATGTATAAATCAGCAACCACCAGTGGGTTTATTCTGGATTTATACCAGCATAATAAAAAGCAGATGCTGACTCTGTGGGGAGGAAAACATTTGTAAAGATGAGATACATTAATCACAGGTGTTTGGAAAGTGGGCTAATGTCCTGTTCTTAGTATTTGTTCAGAAAGCAAATAATTTCCAGCAGTGTGAATTTGTGGGCACAGTGGGTTATGCTCACTCCCACATCTCTGATTGGAGAGAAGACCGAGGGCTGTTATGCTTACTTGAGTTTGGATTCTGTTGGAAAGGGATCAGTGAAGGTGTTTGTAATATTTATCCTTATATGCAAATACACATTTTTTAAAGCATAGATGGAGGCATGGTATCATGAATCCTGCAGACAGCAGAAGCCCACTGTTCTCATATTGGAGCACCAGGAGATGGATACCACCCTAGGATGCTTACAAATCCTAGATCTGTGCTTTTTAAGATTCTAGGCCTTTCCGCACTACACTGTTAGAGTGCTATTATTCCACTTTTAACATCCTATGGAATCCTGGGGTTTGCAGTTTAGGGAGGGGCATTTAGAATCCTTAGCCAGAGAGCTCTTTGGCCTCAGTAAACTACAAACCCCAGAATTCCACAGAATGTTGAAAGTGGAATAATAGCACTATAACAGTGTAGTGCAGAAGGCCCTCTGTCTAAAACAGAAAATTATAGACTGTCCCTTGTTTGCTTCAGAGAGCCCAAGGTCATAGCCAGCCAGGAAATGGTAGGAGAGAGATCCCTCTTTCAAGAGCCAGCCATTAAAAGCAACCAGCCTATCTCACTGATAAACAGAAGGTACTTGGAAATGCTATCAGGACAGTTTGTTTACTACTGCAATCCACCCTCAACTTTTGTGTGGGGTTAGGAATGCAGGATCTCCACAAAAATGGAAAAAAATGTGAATGTCCCCCAAACATGCATGCTACAGACTCTCCGGCTCCAAAAATCTCCTTCAGTGTCATCATCCTTCTAGAAGAAAAGGAAAAAAGGACAATAACACTGAAGGAGATTTCTTGCAGCGGCTGGGACAGGGCTGGGCTGGCAGCAGTGGTGGCTCCTCCTCCTTTTGCACCAACAGCTCCAGCCTGTTAGGGTCTTTTCTGCTTTGGCAACACAACTCCTCTGCCTCATTCCAAAGCTGCTCCCACCAAACTTCTGTTGCCTCCACTGATCTTCAACCCTTCCCCTGGAAAAAGAAAGCCATAGATCTGGGAAACCTCACAGGGTTGGGCTGATGGTGGCAGAGGGAGGAAAGTTTGGAGACCAGTGGAGGTAGTCTTAGAGTGAGGAGGAAGCATTGTGGTGCCAATGCAGCAAAGGTAGGTATGGGCTCTGGCTGTGAGAGGTAAAGGAGACAGAAAGAAAGAGGAGCAGGAGGTGTCATGCCCTGCTTTTGAGGCTGTAGCAGCGACGCGGAGGATTCTGACTCTGAGGCAGAGGCTTCCCCAGAGGCTGAAGTGTCCCCAGAAGCTGGTCCAGAGGAAGATAATACACAACAACAACAACAACAAGGGCCTGAGCCAGGGGAACAAATAAAGGAAGACGTAGCTGACGCACCTACCTTGCAGTAGAGCCACCACGAAAGGGAGGGCTTGCGTCTCTTAGCCCATTTAAGTAGCAAGCAAGCCCTAATGAGGGAACACCTGTGGTGACAGCAACTACCAAACATAAAAGAGGGCTCCAGCTGGCCTTTCCTCCCAGGGTCAGCAACTGGTCTGTTTGGCCCTGAAATCCTGTGCTGTGCTCTTGGATCTGGTTGTCTTGGAACTCTGCTTATCTGGACTACAGTTTGGATTTGCCCTTTGGATTTGTTTGCTCTAGGCTTCTTTTCTCTTTGGCTATGCTTTGACTCTTGCCATGTAAGTAGGAGCTGTGCCACTTGTGATCTACTGCCTGCTTGCTGTAGCCATGACAGGAGGAGCCGCCACCACCACCAGCCTGTCCCTGCAAGTTCTCCTAGATCTAGGACCTTTTCTAGAGCTTTTCTAGCTTTGAGGGTAGCTAATTAAGCAGTGGCTACAAACTCATGGCAGTCAAATCTGCAGATGTTGAACCCACAAAAGTTGAGGACTGACTGTATTTTTTGGCTACATTTATATCTCACGTTTTGTGCAGTGAGTTCAAGGCAGTGTACACAGGAATCTGTCATGATTTTTATCCTCAAAATGAACCTGTCTGGTAGGTCAGGCTGAGAGGGAATAATTTGACCAAAGTTATCTACTCAGTTTCATGGCTCATTGGGGACTTGAACCTAGGTTTCCCAAGATTCAACACGATAAGCATTTAACCCCATCATCACAGTTCTCCTTTCTGTGGCTTTTCCAGCACTTGCATATCCTCTCTGGGGTAACCAGAACTATGCACAGTATTCCAAATGAGCCTGCATTTCCATCAGGTTGTGTAAGATGATTATGATAACGGTCATTTTATTTTCAATGCCTTTCTTAATAATGGTAGACATAGAATATGCCTTTTTCTATTGCTGCAGCACTCCAAATAGATATTTTTACAGATCCCATGTAGGTAAACAGAACCAGTTCAGATCCCTTTCAGTGTGAAGTTAGAATTTTTTCCCCCGCAAGTTGGAAAAAAAAAATGGTAAGGTGATAAAAGTCCTGTTCAGCCCAATGGTAACATCCTGGCTACCTTCCAGGGTGTGTGTAGATGTCTGAGGTAGGAAGGAGGCCTGCAAAGCAATGGACAGATCCAGACCAAAGGGATGGGAAGGCCATCCCTCTTTCTCAGTCCTCCCTAGTCTTTCCACCTTCCCCTCATGCAGGGTTTCAAACCCTGTGGGAGCTGCGATGAATATGAGAGCCCTTGCCCTTCTGCTTCACAAATAATGGAGACAATTGCAACAGCAGAGATGAGAACAGTGCCATGACTTTATGGACAGTGTCAAAACAGACAGTCCTGCTGCCCATCTTGCCACAAGTACACTGTTGCCGGGAGTAACATATGACTAGGGCTAGGGTTTTCTAGTACTTAAAAATAAACTAAATAAAAACTCTACACCGCTGAGGCAATAGTATGAAAGAGCAGCCAAGAGACTCCACACCTGTAGACATTTTTGTAACAATTCCTTTGCCATCCATTATAATCTCCTAACTTGAGAGCAAAACATCCCCTTAATCATGGTGCATTGTTAAATGTGTCAAAACTAAGCACATCCTTTGAGTGTAACACTGGTAAAATTAACCTGAGGTTAATTTAGCATTGGATTCGTAAAAGTTAAACCATTCTGGTGGCACTTTCAGGGCTGGGAAAAACCACCAGAATGATTGGCAAGCTTCAGTAATTGCTCTCAGTACTTCATGGGAAGGGTGTGTGTGTGTTGTGATCTGTCACCTTTTGCCACAAGACACTGTCACGTAGGGACGTGGGGTGGGAGGGGCAATTCGCTCTGGGCGGCAATGTTTTTGGGGCATTTCGGCCTGTAGCCAAACCCCCGCATGCCCAGGCCACGCCCCCATGCACCACAACCATGCCCCTGCGTACAGTGGCCACACCCCTCATGCTGTAGCCCCGTCCCCCCCCACACACTCCAAGCTCCGCCACTGACAAGACAATTTGACCATTTCAGACACATGCAAACACTGAAGCTCTGAAGCTAACAGAGAACCTTTATTTACATTAGGCCTGGTCAAAGTGAGTCCATGGCCTTCAACTCATGGTCCCTTGGACTGCATGCCAAAAATGGTAGAATCTAGAATTCTGCCACTTCAGTCTATTCTCTTATTCTGTATGATATGTTAATTGGCTTTTTTTTGTGGGGGGGGGCATTGCTGTTGCTTCCCACCATGCTGGAAACCTTTAAAATTATTGATGTTCTTGCTGATGGCCTAAGGCCAGAGCTGGTTTACTTGATAAGCTATTTTTTCCTTCCTGGTGGTAAGTGTTTTGCTTTACCGATTAGCTATTTAATTGAGAGCCACGTGTCTTCAAGCCCCCAGAGGCCACTATCTTAGTGATGAACTGTCAGAGGAGAAGACAAGAAACCCTACTCCTCCCTCTTTGCAGAAGGCTCTCATTATTTCCACGCAAAGACAATACATGGCCCAGCTGTTACTTCCTTCTTATCACAGTTGTTCACAAAATAGGAAACATGATTTTTCATCTCATACCTTAGTTTGACACTGTAACAAGTTTCCAACAACCCAGATAATTGATTGACCAAAAAGGATCTCAGCATTGTGTAAGTTCTGTAGCTGAATCCCTGTTTGGTTGCTTTACTCATGCTTTCAGGAGATGAGGGAGTGGGGCTGTGGATAGTAGCCACATTTCTGAATTGATCAGCCCTCCCCTCTGGCACCTGCAGACAGAGCGAAACATCTGCAGTCTTCAAGATTTCCTCTGTACAGCTGACTGAACAGCACAAAATTTTATTCAGGTGAGGTTCCGGATTGTGTGGATGTCTTCTCAGGCAGAGCTGTTCTGTCCCTGCAGATGTTCATCTCTTCACTGAGCACTATGGGGTCATTCTTTGTTCAGACATGGGGAGACCATGTGGGCAAATAAGAATTACAGGATCCTTCCTTTCTCTTTCTATATCTCCTGCTCAAAATGGAGGCCACACCACTGAAACAAGACAGACAGCATGCAAAGGTAGTGACTGGGATAGAGAACTGAATAAGGACCAATGGACTTTGAACACAGCAATCATTGCAGACAAAGAAAAGATATGAGTGGCCCCAAAGTGGCTCTTTGCTCTGAAATGTAAGTGATGATAATAAACAATAAAGTGTGCAAATGATAAAGAATTATCAATATGCAGAGGGACTTTACCTTAGCAAGAATTCACAAGGGGAAAATAATAGTACAATGTTTAGAAACAAATTCATTTCTGTTTGACGGCTATATATATTTGGATCTCAGGCAAAGCAACTGCTGAGAACTCACCTGCTTAATTCCAGGCCCTCTTCTTGGAGAAACAAGAGGGAGGGCCAAGTCCTGTCCAAAACTAGGCTGGGTATATGGGTTGAGTCTCCTGTAAGTGTTAGTAAAATTTGGACCACCAAACTTTTGCTGCCTGAGGCCTCTCAGCCTCAATATGAATTGTACCCCAGTCTGATCAATTTATCCTGGTGCTTGAGGCAGTTAAATCCACAAACACAATCATAGCGAATTAAATCAAAATTTGCTGCCTTGTCATGACTCTCCCCTCCACAAAAATAAAAATAAAAATAAATAAATAAAAAATCAACTGCCTGAGGAGACTGGTGAGTCAACAGGCCTCAAAAGCACTCTGAAATGTATCCTAAAAGGTATCCCAGACTTCTCTGTATTAAGCAGCAATTACTACAACAGATGTATTGATGTGGCAGATGAGGGCATTTGTATTCCACTGTCATGCTATGGAAATATGCACTTCATTATAAAATCCACACATACATATTAATATATTGTATTAAAAATTGCCAGCATCATTCCCCTAAAGAAAGCTCAAGGAGATTTACAAAGAAATTCCCAGACAGCCATGGCAGTTGCAAAATATTTGTTTTAACAGCAAAGCAAAGATCCTGGTCTTTTTAATGCCTTCTCAGTCCCTATCAGTTTCTTTCTACAATGCTTGAGAATCTCAGAATTTCTTTAAGAAGGTGGGCAGACGACCTTTTGGCTCTTCTGTAACGTCAATGAATTAAAACTGCAAAAATGTGCAAAATAGTCCTTTGCTCAGTGGGGAATTTGGCTCTGATACCTGAGATGCTTGGGAAGAAAACTGCTGGGAGTATAGTGTTATTTAAAAATGAAGTGGGGGAAGATGAAAGCGTTATTCAACTAATTTTATGAAAATGATGTTGCTTTCTGGTAATTCTTGAATGTCTCCTAGGAAAAAAATTCCGAAAACATCATGTTAATGTTTAAGATAAGCATTTAAGAAAAAATGTTTCTGTAGGTCTAGCAAACAAGTGTGGTATAGTAATTTGAGCACTGGACTATATGTGGGAAGAGCCAGGATAAATCAAAAGACCCATTTTCTGACTCACTGGGAATGCCAATTTGAGGACTATAATTGCAGGCAAAGTGAAGATAGGAGGTTGTTTCTCTTTCCCAGAAGCCCAGTTGGTTGTTCTGGACTCTGATATGGAATGGAAAAGTCAGCAAAAGGAGGCAGCCTGTATGGCTGATGGAGCATGATGCCAAGAAGCAAGTGAACACTTCAGTCAGGTCTCTTCTGGCCTTATAAGCCGATTCCCCTACCATGTCAACAGTCAGCTTTGATCATCATCCCTCCTTGCTCTCCCTTAGTGTTTTGGCTTTTATACATTGTTTTGTTAGTGACGCCACAGCTTTATTACTGATGGTTACAACTTTAGTCAGTTTTGGTATCAGGATTAGATATAGTATGTGTGTTGGGGGGTATAGATGGTGACCCTGCACCTGTGCTATCCATTATGGGGGTTGCCTTAGGGGACCTTGGGAGTGTAGGCAACTAGGTCATACCCAGATTGGGGTTGGATGGTTCTGCCTAACTCCCAAGTGGCAAGAAAACCACAAAATGCCTCCCACCGAAGTGGATTCTCATGTCTGTCACGCAAATGCTAGCCAACAGGTGGGCTGGGTGAATGGGTTTCCATAAGCCATGGGTTGACTGATAAAGGAGCTCCCTTTAGCTCAGTGGTTCTCAACCTGTGCGTCCCCAGATGTTCATGGACTTCAGCTCCCAGAAGCCCTGAGCATTGACCATAGTGGCTGGGGCTTCTGGGAGCTGAAGTCCATGAACATCTGGGGACCCACAGGTTGAGAACCACTGCTTTAGCTGCTGGATGGGCCAATCAGTGCATGGATCTGTGGTCCAGGACTTTAACATCGTAACCAATAAACTGTGGCCTTTTCCATTCCAACAAAATGTGATATGTGTTCATTCTGGCTAAACTTCAAGCCCAACACTAACTGCTGGGACCACAATTAGGGGTGATCTTGTGTTATTCGCTAATCCATTTTACAGCATTGTTCCTATAAGGATAAACTGAGGCTGCGGGGTCAGAACTATGTGTGCCACCTTGAGATTTGGAGAAGAACATTAAGACAACAAATAACAATGCCATCATCAGCAATAACAGTAATGAATCGCTCTCTTTTTGTGGTATTCTGAAATTAGAAATATGTTATAATATATAATTATTATATTATATATTATATTATATTATGTTATGTTAAGAAAGTCAGCATGGTATAGTAGTCTGAGTGTTGGACTATGAATCTGGAGGCCAGGGTTTGAATCCCCACTCAGTTATGGAAACTCACTGGGGGATTGTGGCTGAGACACACTCTCTCAGGCTCAGAGGAAGGCAGAGGCAAAGCCCCTTCTGAACAAACCTTGCCAAGAAAACCCTGTGATAGGTTTGCCTTAGGGCCACCATAAGGCGGAAATGACTTCAAGGCATACAACAGCAATAATATTATGTTATATGTAAAAATTAAACTTTTATACATAACAGGTCATTGGAAAGAAGAAAAATAAGCATATTCTAGGAAAAACAGAAGATCAAAGGAAATATATTTGATAAAAGAAGAAGGGGCCAGTAGTTATGAAGGGTAGTCTAACTGTATGGAGAAGAAAAGGAACGAGGAAAATCTCTGATAAACCAAAAGGACTTACAAAGAGGAAAAACAGATGTATGGAGAGTATAGGCCAAAACATAATGAGTCTAAAGGATGTAAGGCCAGATTCTTGAGAGTTTTAGAAGCCAAAACCCAAAGTTTAAACAAAATTAGAACCACATGCCATTTATCTGCCAAGGAAAATGTGCACGAGAGAACGGGAATAAGTGAATGAGAACAGAATAAACCAGCAATAGAGGAGTATCAGGATGTGCCTGATCTTCTCATAAAGTTCCCCTATCTGATTTTGGAGATGGACTGATATGGTAGAAAGTGGTGGCTGGTGTCTTCCATGCCAGTGTGACAGTGAAGCGAACGAGGGTTGCACTCTGTACTTTACAGGGCCTAACCAGACTGATGAACCCTATCCCCTAGAGTAGTTTTTGCATCTTGGATAGCTGTTTTAAAGTTCAAACTAAAACCCAGAACAGATTGACTGTCCCATAGTATGGACTACCGTATCACTGCCACTGATGGCAGAAGTTGTTATTGTGTGCCTTCTGGTCATTACTGACTTATGATCACCCTGAGGCAAACCTATCACGGGGGATTTTGGCAAGATTAGTTCAGATAGGGGTTTGTCTTTGCCTTCATTTGAGGCTGAGAGAGTGTGACTTGTCCAAGGTCACCTGGTGGGTTTCCATGGTTGAATGGGGATTCAAATTGTGGTCTCATAGAGGACTAGTCCAGTATTCAAATTGCTATACCACACTGACTCTCAAGTGCAGAGCAAGCCAATAATCCTTACACTGTCCAGATACACTTCCAATAGGTACTGGAACCCTTAAAACTCTTCCTGTTGAGAAGAATCAACAACCAACTGGGATGGTCTGAGTCATTCAGTATTCCAGAACTGCAGAAATGCTCTAGCTGTAGCCCTGGCGGTTCAGTACCTGGGTTAATTATATCTGGAACAATAGATTTCTGATCATAGGCTCAGGAATCCAGTTAGTGACACTTTTATAGGCCAAATTAGAGACCTTTTTATGCTATGCACTTATACAGGTATGATTCCACTTTAACTGTGATGGCAAAATCCTGTGGAATACTGGTAACTGCAGTTTGTTTTCGTTGTGTGCTTTCAAGTCATTACCAATTTCTGGGACCCTGAGCTGAACTTAAGAGTGTGTGATGTGTCCATGGCTTCCATGGCTAAGCTATGAATCGAACCCTGGTCTCCTGGTTCATAGTCCAGTGCTCAAACCATTTCAACACTCTTGTTCTAACTGCAGTTTAGGGAGGGGTATTTAGAATCTTTTGCCTGAGAACTCAAGTGCATAATCAAACTACAAATCCCAAGATGTCATACAATGAACCCATGACTGTTAAAGTGGAATCACAGCACCGTTATCATGTATTGTGAAAAGGCCCCAGATGTGACATTATTCACATCGTTGCCATGTGTATGTATGTATGTGTGTGTTTAACAAACAGCAAGCAAGGGCTGGGAAACTGGATTAGGACTGTGGCATGTGAGGAGAGGGGCTTTAATTTTTTCTCCCTCTCTCCCTCAAACTGGGCCTCTTCACAGATATTGTGTGCAGTGTTATGAAAAGTTCTCAGTGGTTTCAGTGAGCTTTCTCCTCCCATTGCAGATTGCAGAGGCAGGCTCCCATGACTTCACTGGAGACTGCAGAGGTAGCCAGGGACTAGCAATAGCAATAGCAATAGCATTTATTTCTATACCGCCTATCAACTAAGTGTTATCTAAGCGGTTTACAATGTATTTTTAGCTAATTGCCCCCAACAAGCTGGGTACTCATTTTACTGACCTACGAAAGGATGGAAGGCTGAGTCAACCTTGGAGCCTGGCAGGATCAAACTCACAACCTTGTGGTTGCAGTACTGGCATTTAACCACTGCGCCACCAGGGCTCCCACATGCCAAAGTTCTGATCTGGCTTCTCCCCTCCACCCCACTTATTTGTTCGACAGAAAGAGTAACTAGGCAGGGGCAAATAATATGGACAGCATCACATCCAGCTGAGTTCTTTGACTGCCACGTGCTCATGGGTTTTAAAGTGCTTTCCTTTCCCTCTAATGCAGACTGTATTTCTCCATGCTGCTAGATACATGCCGTGTCAGTCTAAGCCAATGAACACTGCTTATCCTCTCTCTGTGCCTATGAGATGCAAATTAACCACTCTTGCTGATAATTTCCTTAGAGGTACTTTTGAACAATTTATGAGATTTTCCCCTCATGCACCATTTCACAGCTCAGGTGGAAAATAAACATTTTCTCAATTTTCTTTAACAAGCATTCCGGCTAATCCCTAACTACAGTGATGGCAGCAGTCTGCCTATTGTCTGTGAGCCCTCGGCTTGCAGTGTTCGCTGATGAGCAGATGCTATAGCTTTGTTTGTTGGTAGGTTTACGGATGGGCCTGCAAAGTGATACATGGTTTCAAACTGTTGATTAAATCAATATCGCTGGCAGAAAATGAGCAGATGAGGCAAGCAGTGATGTGGTTCAAGAACCACCAAAGGATTGTTATGAAGAAGATGGGCTAGCAATTTACACCACATTTTGGAGTGACGGAAAATTGTGTATGGCTCATGTTTTGAAGGGAACATATCTCATTTAAACTTTCCAGGCTTGCAATGTGCCAATCGGAATACAGACACCAATCTGACTGCGTATCTCTGAATGTTGAGATGCGGGCCATTTCTGCACTAGGCTGTTATAGGGTTATTATTCCACTTTCAACATCCTGTGGAATCCTGCGGTTTGCAGTTTAGGGAAGGGCCTTGAACTGCAAACTGCCTTGAACTGTAAACCCCAGGATTCCACAGGATGTTGAAAGTGGAATAATAACCCTATAACAGCCTAATGCAGAAATGGCCACAGTTTTCACTCAGAAATTATGTACAGCAGTGCCACTGGTTCATGGACCAGTGATGGTTCACAAGCCATTGGTTGCCAGTCCATAGCAAGTTTCCAGGAAAGAAAGCAATAGTTTTACCCTATGGGCACAAGTATGGTGCCAGTCCTTGGCACATTGGGAAGAAAATGCTATTGGTCTCCCACATCAAACAGCTTAAGAAGCACTGGTGTACAAAAGAGGTTAGGGAAAGCTGCATACAAAATCGCTATGTTAAGGCAACCAACATATAAAAATAAATTCACATACATTTAAAAATAAATTCAAATTTTCATTTTTTTTAAAAAAGACTACAGAGTTATCAGGAAATATGAAAATGAATTGACTAGATGTGAAATGGAAATGATCCACAAGTAGAAAAGTTGGCTACAGGCCATGTTAGTTGAGGGATTCTGGAACTGGCTGTACAAAATATAATGTTTCCAAGCTCTGTCCCATCCCTTGTGCAATGCTAATTCATGTTTACTCTGAAGTAAGCCCCCATTGAGTTCAGTGGGACTAACTGCTGGGTAAATTTCTACATGATTTGCAACCTTCACTTTTTACACCTGTTAACACTGATAATTGTGCAGCCCGGTTGTCTGTAATTGTCTATCACCTGCAGTCCAAGACCTTACAGACATTACACCTCCTGTCTATCTTGGACTGCAGGTGATAGACAATTGCAGACTTGGTCCCCTCTTCTGTCACCCAGCTTCTCTACATTTGATGCTACCTCTTTGAAGGTAAGTATTCTTGCATGTTCTGGAGAAAGGGAAGGGGAAGTTCATGAGTGGTGCATTGGAGAGGGAAGGCAGCTCTAGGTCTTCTTTTCCTCCAAGATCAAGAGTCACAATGTTATCTATCCAAGTGCCAAGGTAACTGATGTAACATCCTTGCTCTGGTAATCAAATGAAGTACTAAGGAGGCTTTCATGTTTTACTTTTTGTGATGGTTAATGGAAGGGCAGTCAGAGGGTGAGGAAAATAATTGAGCAGAGGCTGGATACTGCTCTTGTGTGACGAGGTTTCTTTTTCACACTAGCTGTTAAAGTGTAACACTTCTGTTTGCCTTTTTAATTAAGAGCTGAAGTTTGCATTTCAGTTGGCTGAAACTCTTTTTCTTTAAGTTCAATACACTTTACAAGATCAAATCAAAAGTACTAGAGCCTGGAAAAGTGACTTTTTGTGACTACGACTTCCAGAATTCCCTCAACCCCTGTGACCATTGCCTTCTGAGGTCAATGAGAAGCAATCCACTGGAGAGGGGTAGTTGTGATATAAACCAGAGGTGAGAATTGTGCAGCCTTCAGATATTGTTGTAGTGCCACACCCAGCATTTTCCACTGTTCACTTTGCTGGTTAGTGGTGCTGGGAATTCAGGGGGTTGGCTATGGAGGAGAGGGCAGCATGAGGCCCTTGTCCCCCTCAGAGTTCTCCCCCAATGAAATTTTCCTTCAGTCCCTAAATTTCTAGCATTGAAGATAGTGAAATGATGAAAATCTTTCATACCCAGTACTCTGGCATTGCTGTATTCCCTTGGTAACTTTGCCTGCTCTTTTTCTTTGGGTGCCTAAACTGGATTTCTAAATGCTTAACTGAAGTTTTAAGTTATTGCAGTGCTAGAAATTTGGGGGCTGAAGAGGTGAATGCTTATTTGGAATACAAGGCTTGTTACTATAACTTACCACCCCTCCTATGAGATATATGATTTTCATAAATTGAACTTATTAATGACCAGAGAAGATGATCGCGGTCGCACTGGCTGGAGAATATGTTCAGGTTACACTGGCTGGAGATGTTTTCAGGGTCATGAAAGTTCAGAGAGGATTAGGTGGGAAAACCTGATGCTGATGGGTTTGTGCTAATCCTTTTACCACTTCAGGCTCTTATTGTTTTTGGAAACACAGAAAGACAAACTGCCTAGATTGGTGTGTGATCAAAGACTATCCCTTGATCTTACCCTACAGTGATTTTCCCTATACGCCCTACCTGCTCAAACATTATGAGATTGTCATTAGTCCCATCAGTGTTTTGTCACTCCAGAGTTAAGCAAACAGCCCATTCTGGACCCCTTTGTCAGTCCCGTTGGAAAGCTATTATGGCTTTGTTAACGTATCCCTTCAGGGAATGAAATAGGGTATAAAAACCTTAGCTTCAACCCTAGCCAATTGTAGTATGTTGCATGTGGTGCCCCAGACTGCCGTTCTTCCATGCTACCCTCAGACACTGTCAGAACCACATTGCTGTGACCCCTTCTTCAGGACTGGTAACTACCACACTTTCCACCTAATCTCTCTCTATTCAATCTCTCTTGCCTCACTTTCTGATAATGTTGTATGGTTCTTAAGAGTGTCTGATTTCTTGTGTGTTTGTTAATTCAAATAAAATATTTTGTTTAACTCGAGTCCTCTCTACAGTTAGTACTGGTGTACATAGGTGAAAAGATCTTGCTGTTACCCTCCTCTTGTGGGCTTCCTTTGAGTTATACATCCCCTAAATTCTAAGGAGATGCTGGCATTGCAGATAGAGCCCAACATCCCCCACCTCTCAGGATAACATGCTGAGATTTTGCCTCCCTCATAGCTGGAGTTACATCTGGAAGGCAGTACAATTTCCATCCCTGCTGAAAATGTATTATCAAATTTTGTAAATGATTTGTAACTGTGTCTTACTATGGAGTTATAAACAAGAGTATGAGGTCTTTTGAATATAAGTCATAGAAATGCAGGATGTGTGCCTATCAATATCTGGAATCTTTTGTGTAACCTGGTATTCCATTTTGGTAACCTGACATTACATTAGCATATATCATTCTTTTGAATGTTGTAGAAGGAGCTACTCAATACCTCTTTGTCCTACCAATCAGCTTTTAGTGCTAAGTACATAGCCATGGATATTTACTGGCTAGAGGGAGAGCAAGAGGTGGCTAGGCACCTACCAGTTGCAATTCTGCAGCCAGGAGAAGACAGCTGATGTCACCTTCCGAGATCCTCAGTGAGTCACAGAAATGGACAGGTGGAGTGTTAAGCTTTGCCCAATATCTCTTGGCTGTATGGCTATGGAATCTCCTTGGGGACATGACTATGATTGTTGTCCCAGTGAAATTCTGCTTGCCAAAAATGACATACCATTTTGAGTTATACCATTCTGATTAGAGGTCCCTAAGCAGACAACAAAAAAGAACAAGTTGCCCCATTTCTGGAGTTAGCACGTTATTATAGCAATAAAAGGCATATGGTCTCTCACAAGAATGCAGGGTAAAGGGTGGCAGGGTCAACCTAAGACATTTTGCTGCCTAAGGCAGAACAGAAATGCTTCTTTCCAAATTCAGGGGGCATAGTAACCAGGGCAGCTAATTTATTTTGTGATGTGAGGCAGAAAATCTCACAATTACCTCTTTCCCTTCCTGGCAGTAAATGTCATAAAAAACAACAAGAAATTTAATTGTTAACCATTTACTTTTACTTTTGTGATACCCCAGACTGCTGCCTGAGGCAGATGTCTTATACTGTCTAACGACAGGGCCAGCCCTACAGAGTGACAAAAAACCAAGCCCCTATCAGCTACCAGCTGCCTCTAGCATCTTCAGCCAAGGCTTCTGGGAGAGTATGTATGAACAGGTTGCTTACCTGTAACTGTGGTTCTTCGAGTGGTCATCTGTGCCCTCACACACTAGGAGCTTTCGTGTGTGCGCAGTAGCGTTCGGAAGATTCTAGAGCTTAGTAGCTTGGCGGGAACCCCTCCCCCATGTCCGTACTAAGCATGCTCAGCCCGCCGAGCAACGATCTCTCCTCAGTTCTGTAATCCGCTAATAAGGGACCTGAGAAAGAGGGGATGGCTGGGCGGGTGTGTGTGAGGGCACAGGTGACCACTCGAAGAGCCACAGTTACAGGTAAGCAACCTGTTCTTCCTCTTCGTGGTCTCAGTGCCTCACACACTAGGAGACACTGTAGCTTACCAGTAGGATGGTGGGTCAGGTCCTAGAGAATGGAAGCCAGCACAGCACGTCCAAAACGGGCATCTCGACAGGACCAGCAGTCCAGTCTGTAGTGGCGCAGGAAGGTCGATGGTTGGGACCAGGTCGCCACATGGCAGAGTTCCTGCAGCTCGACTCCTCACAGAAGGGCTGCAGATGGTGGAATGAGCCCGGAGAAAAGCTGGCGGAGGCTTCTTGGCCAGCTTGTATGCCAGCTGGATAGTCTGGGCCACCCATTTTGAAAAACATTGGGTAGATACCTTGTGGCCTCTCCAACGCCTGCCATAGCACACAAAGAGGTGCGGGGTCTGTCGGAAAGAGGCAGTCCTGTCCTTGTAGAAGGCCAAAGCCCAACGAACATCCAGGGAGTGAAGGGATCGCTCCAAATGAGTAGTCAGGTTCGGATAAAAGGTTGGCAAGATGATGTCTTGACTGAGGTGGAAGTTAGACACCACCTTCGGCAAGAACGAGATGTCAGGCCGAAGGACCACCTTGTCCCTATGGAACACAAGGTAAGGCTCGTCAGACCGTAGGGCTGTCAGCTCTCCCGCCCGCCTGGCAGAGGTGACAGCCACCAAGAAGGCAGTTTTCATGGTGAACAGCCTGTCATCTGCGGTTGCCATGGGCTCAAAGGGCGGTCTCGTCAGCTGCGACAGCACCAGGGAAAGGGACCACAGTGGTAGTGGTGGTGATACCGGTGGATAAAGGTGCTGCAGGCCCTTGAGAAACTGCTTCATGGTACCGTGACAGAAGAGGGCCGCCGATGGAGATCGTGGAGGTTGGTATGCCATGATAGTGGCGAGGTAGACCTTCAGTGAAGGGAACGCCAAGCCCTGCTGTCGAAGGTGTAGGAGGAAGTGGAGCATGGTAGGCAGGCTGACAGGTGATACCAGCTCCCGTCGTTCCTCAGCAAAGGCGACGAAGCGTTGCCACTTGTAGTGATAGTTGTGGCGTGTCGACTCCTTCCTGGTCGAGGATGACTGAGTGGGGTTACCGCGGCCATAAGAACGGGTGGTTCTGAGGGCAAGGCCATGGCCATGGGCTGCTACTCATTGGACACTTCAAGGACCTCTTGTGGGTCTGACTCCTCAACTGGGTCCCCAGTGAGTTCAGTCGGAGGAGCTGTTAAGGGGCGAGTCACCTTGGAAGGTGAGCGCCGCTTTTCCTTTCTCTTCTTCTTCTCCTCCTTCTCCTTTATTGCCTCTTGGGAGGCAGGACGCTTCCGCTGGGCAGCAGTCAGCGTTTTCGATGGTTTCGCTGCCTGCAAGCCCGCAGGAGCCTCTCAAGATGTTGACGCCGCTGACGGTAACTTTGGGATCCGCGGTAGTGATGATATCGGCGTCCGCGAGGACGGTACCGGGTCCAATGCCGTCGACGCCAGCGGTACGGCAGCTGCCGAGACTGCTGAGGCGGTGATCGTTTGATACCCAGAGGTCGATGCCGACATGGCTGGGATTTCTGGCTGGTCCCGCGCTCGAAGGGACTCCTCCCAGCAATGGGATTTCAGTCTCGATGCGCGGTTGCAAAGTATCTGCGCGGTGAATTTACGGCAGATAGCGCAGGCCTCAATGTTATGGGTTTCCCCCAAACAGAAAAGGCAATCCTGGTGCCTGTCAGTCAGGGCGACTTTACAGCCACAGGTGGAACAGTGTTTGAACAGGGCCGACATATAACGAGGTTAAACATGCTGAGAGGGAAGGCAGATATCGGAGAAGAGTAGAGATGAAGATGAGGACGAGGACAAGAAGAGGAGGGCAGGGATGGAATTCCAAATACCAAAACCAAGTCCGTTATCCAAATATTGAAGCCAAAAACCGAAATCCATAGTCAAAGCCAAAAACTATCCGAAAAGCAAGCCAAGAATTGCTACCCAGCAAAGAACCTTCTGTTTGCAATGGCGGATGAGAAAGAACTGAGGAGAGACCGTTGCTCGGTGGGCTGAGCACGCTCTGTACGGGCATGGGGGAGGGGTTCCCGCCAAGCTACTAAGCTCTAGAATCTTCCGAATGCTACCGCGCACGCGCAAAAGCTCCTAGTGTGTGAGGCACAGAGACCACGAAGAAGAAGTGGGCTACTACCTCACCCAACCTAAAGCAGATGCATCCCTAAAACAAACTTCTGTGATGACAGTACAGTGCAAACACCCTGTGTGAATGAATTATTCCTGCTCTTTGTTGATAGAAGGCTAGAATGAGATCCCCAAAGCCAATATTAAGTCCTCTAAATGAGCCCTCTTGTTTGACAATTGGTCCACATGAATCTTTTGTAGATTCTTGAATACAGTCTTTGAATTTCTTATTAAAATTCTTTTCATTTATGTCTCTTTCTTTAAACAAAGAGAATGAGAAAGAGAGAGAGAGGGAAGAGAAAGCACATACTTCATGTTCTGCAGATAACTGCAACAAGTAGACTTTTCTATAGTTTCTGCTCCTAATCGCCTTGGAGATCTCCCATGTAGGCTAACATGCTTTTTGACAGAAGCAAAATAAATTTTAAAGGTCAATTGAATCAGATAAGCCCCTTTTGGCAGTACTTGCATACTCAGAATTTTATGGCTAACATTTAGCTTATGCTAGCAAAGGTGGTGGGGAGGAGAGAAAAAAGCTTCTAAGAAGTCTTGGAGTCTCTGAAGAAAAGTTGAAAAAAAAAGGAGCACTTAAAAAACCAGAATATCATATACAGTCCCACTGGTGCTTATAATTGCATAGCGGGCAATGGAAGAACACTGCACATGCCTAATCTCATTTTTTTAAAAGTACGGGTTTGCTTTGATGGCTTGGATCTAGCTCATTAGGGGTCTAGAAAGACTATCATCAGTGGCTGCCCATGACTAATTTCTCTCTAATTCTTTTTTAGTCATGCCCTAATAGGCAAGCACCATGCACTTTCCATGTCTCTGCTTTGCACTTGTAGGCACCTCATGAGATCACTTCTCCTCAGCAGTCTAGGTTTTAGTTAATGAACAAATGTACCAAGAGCTCTGTCGTCCTGTTAACTGTGAGTGGTTTATTCCAGAACAAACAGAAGTCAGCTTCCTTCAAAATCATGCAGCTGGAAAAAGGGCCCAGTGCTGTTCTTAGTTGTCCATAGTCAGAGATGAAGGTTAAGTGTTTTATTCAGAAAACATGGAAGTCCACAGAATGTGCGTGTGTGAGAAAGGGATACATGAGACATCATTAGTTGTCGCTGATGCTTATGTCTAAAGACTCTGTACAGCCATCTGCTAACTCAAGGTAAGACTGAGTTGAAGAACAAAATGACACACCTTTGAACATTTCTTACATGAATACTGGGACATCTGTAGCCATATAGCATTGAGGTGTGGTCAAACTATCAAAGGTGAGGAAGAATACATATGCTAGGAGAGGCTGTGGCAGTTTGCTTTTGCTTGTCTCTTATCTCCCTTTCCACTGAGTTAATTGGATGTAAACTACTTTTGCACTTTGAATATAATTTTCAGCAAGTGAAGTAAGCTGAGGATAGAGGAGGGAGGGAGGAAAGAAACTGGGACATTTTGAAAGGAAGTGAAAAACTAGGATGGTAGAGCATTAACCAGGACTGTCCCTGTAAAATTGGGACAGTAAGAGAGTATAGGAATGTGATCAAGATGGCAAAAGATATTAATGAAGAAGAACACACAAGCTAGGAGAAACTGCAATTGTTTGCTTTTGCCTGAGCCTGCTGGGAATGGCAATTCTGCCCCTCCTTCCTGTTAATTGAGGACAAGCTAATTTTGCACTTCAAAGTCAATTTGCAGCAATTTTCTCCATGCAGTTGGTTACTGGGTGCTGTTTTTAAAAACCCATTATTAATAGTGATACAGAAACAAAACCCATCATAATTTGTAATTTGCGTATTACAAGGTTATGAAGCCAGTATTTTGATTGCAGGTATATATTTTCTCTTATTACAAGATTTTGAACTAAAATGCTTACATGTAGAGTCAGGCTTTTTACTCATATTATTAATTTTCTTCATTTTTAAAGTAGAAGGCTTTCTGAGAGATTAGAAAATGTGGCTCCTGCCACATGTATTCAAAATGAAGTGGGAATTATTCCTGGGAATAGTTCTATCTCATCATGTAATGTTTGATCATGTAACACTGGACTACATCCAGTGCTTGTCTCTATTGGATTAGACCCCATGAATAAGCAGGAATGTGGCAAGTCAGTGCCAATCTTATTGATTCAGTGGGTCTACTTTTACTACCTCGTTTTTCCCCTGTAGAATTCTAGCCCCATTTTGAAATCACAAGGTTGGACACCTCCTTCCCGGTCTTTTGGAGAACCTTTTACCATCAATGAAATTTTAAAAAATAAAGAAAATACTTTTTTATATTTAATTTATATCCCACTTCTGTTCCCAATATGAGACAGAAAAAGGTCAAAGAGCTTTAAGCCTACCTATTATTTTAGCAATAGAAAGACTATTTTTCCTATGTGAAGTGCAAGCAGAGAATATATAAATCAATCCACTTTGAATTACATTTTTAAAAACTACATAAATGCTTGTTATATGTTGAAGAAGCATGAACATGCCAGATTAAATTATTTACTGATTAAATTTGAATTTGAGTGAATTTCAAATTCTTACTGATAACAAGAATTATTTTTATTTATCCTCCTTCTGCTCCTCCACATCATTATCAAATTTATGAACCTATACAAGAATAAATACAAAATCATTACATCCTCAATCAAGACACAATTGCATTAGGCATATACTATTAGAGATGCAAGTTTCATAACAACGTTTAAACATTTCACAGCTTTTAACATGACACTAATCATTGATTCATCCAATCAAAAAGCAAGAAGAAATTAATCTGATTTTTCTCTGTGTAACAAATATTTCCTGCCTCTTTTACAGAAACTGCAATAAAGTAACAGAAGGGAAAGAGGTTCAGATCTCACCAGAATTATAGGGTATAAACTAAATTCAGCTGGATATCCAAAAAATTACCCTTCTAATACCACAAAAGGTGAAATATTAAGCCTTGCCAAAAATAGAGAAAAAAAGTGCCTTCTACATTTCAGTATCCTCAAAACCCTCAAGTAAAAAGCCAGTGTTGTACAGTGGTTTGAGTGCTGGACTAGGATCATTTCCTCGCTACCCTCTTATAGTGCGATGATTCCCCTGTCAACATCCTATGGAATCCTGAGATTTGCAGTTTAGGGAGGGGCCAGCTGGCCCCTCCCTAAACTGCAAACCCCAGGATTCCATAGGATGTTGAAAGGGGAATCATCGCGCTATAAGAGGGTAGTGTGGAAATAGTGTAGGATTCCAAGAGACCAGGGATCAAGTCTCCATTCAGGCCTGGAAACTCACTGGGTGACCTTGGACGAATCACACTCTCTCAGTCTCAGAGGAAGGCAGTGACAAACCTCCAGTAAATAAACATTGCCAAGAAAACTCTGTGATACCTTTTTAAAAATCATATGTGGGAGTTGACTTGAAGGTACATTGTGTGCGTGGGTACGTGACTTCAAGTTGTTTGTCTACTTATGGTGAACTCATGAATTTCAAAGGGTTCTCTTAGCCAAGAAATACTCAGAAGTGGTTTTGCCAGTTCCTTCCTCTGAAATGTAGCCTATAGCACCTGGCTGTTTGTTGCTAGTCTTTCATCCAAGAACTAACCAGCTCTTGCCCTGCTGAACTTCCAAGATCAGATGGGATCTGCTGCCTTCAGGGAACTTAAGCCTAGAGGTATATTACCAATGATGTAGACTTGAGTTGATTGACTTGGACTCAAGTTGGACTTAAGTCACTTCAGTGACTAGACTTGGACTTGACTTGGCAATAAATGATGTGCTGACTCAACTTGACTCAACACTTGTATATTTTTAGTGACTGACTTGCTGCCCTTGGTTCAGTAACATAACACATTCATCCAGAAACCTTACGACTTTGAACAATGCTTCCATCTCTTTTTGCCTACTGGTCACATGACAATCTGTCTCAAGCTCAAAGCGTGGGCACGTTTCTCAGATGGGAACAGCAAACAGGTTACACAATGGCCTTGAGGAAGGACCATGCTGTATATTGGAAGAGCCATCCAAAATGTTTCCTAAGAGCAGAAGACAAGACCCCAGGGTGCATTTCTCAGAGGGGAACAGCAAATGTGTTAGGCAGTAGGCTTGAGGAAGGATCCTTCCTTCTACAGCTTTTGAAGCTTCAGTAGTGGGGAATAAGAAGGATCCTATTCCCCACTTCTGAAGCTGCAGACTCTTTTATGCCCATTGGCACGGAAGCCTCCAGCTTTGGGAATGGGGAGTAAGAAGGATCCTATTCCCCATTTCTGAAGCTGCAGATGGCAAAATCACAAATGTGTAGGGCTAGCTCTGCTTAAATTGGTAAAACTGACTTTATTGGACTCTGTCCAGAAATTCTGGCATATAGGTTGGGGTATAAAGCTGGCTCCCAGACTTGAGACTTGAAGTAAAAGACTTAAACATATCACTATGTATTATAATAACAAATGCTCAAGAATGAGGCAGATTCACTCAGGATAAGAATATTCCTCCCACAAGCCAAAATCAAACAAGTAACATAACGATCAGACTTTGACAACATCTTGTCTTCTTTGCTTAATTAATAGATTGGCTATGTCTATATTATAATTAATAGCAGGAGAAAAAACCTCACTTTTTTTTGCTTTATTTATCATACGACAAATTTCAAAGACAAAACAAAACAAGAGAAAAATTAACATTTTTAAAAAAGGAAAAAGGAAACACAAATAAACCCCAAACTTACTTATTTTATTTTGCTTTATTTATCTCTTGCCTTTCTCTTGGCATGGAACCTGAATTGGATGACAAGAAGGCTAGAACAAGATCAAGCTAAAAAATCTGATAATAAAGAACTTAAAATGCAATTAAAGAAGCGATCATATTAAAATATCACTTAAAAGGTTCAAAATCATTTAAAATCAGAAAAACAAAATTAAAAAAAAATACAGCACTCCCTCTGTTAAAATGTATTCCCCAAACCAACTAATCAAATGCCTGTTTAAATAAAAAGGTTTTTGGCTCCTGGTGAAAGAAGAGCGGGAGCCAGCTTAGCCTCCCATAGAAGGTAATTCTACAGCATGGGAGCAGCCATGAGAGGAAGGCTATCTCCCATGTCTCCATCAGGCAGGCCTGTGACAGTTATATCTAGTTAAGAATCTAGTTATTGACTTAGTATATAACTGTATCAATATCCAACCTTAATAAATTTGGAGAAAACCATCCCAGTACTTTCTTTCCCCCTTAGTAGCAGCCTTTTCCCGTAAGAAAATAAATATGTTGGCAGAAATTAGATAAAAAAGAGAACTGTGGAAGCATAACTGAATTCCCAAATGTAAAGTAGATTACCTCAACATTTTAGACCACCAAGAAACTCTAGGTCACCCTCCAAATTTAGGACATTGCCTAGAATGTATTTAGTGGAGCTTTGGCCCACCCTCAAAATAGATACTTGAAATAATTTAGTATGGAGTCCTGAAATCAAAAGTGGAACTCTTGAAAAAAGATGAAGAATTTACTTTAGCCTTATTGGCTACAGCAAATACCAACTGGCTATTTACTTCCTGACAACAATCAGCCAACCAACCAACCAACCAACCAACCAATCAAAAAAGAATAAAAATGGCTTTATAGCTTCGCTTGCCACTCTGCAGCACTATTCCGATGAATTTCCCATAAATCATAAACTGATTTATGAGAATAAATATTGATGTGAAGCAACTCATTCAATAAGATGGTCATCTAATTTCCAAATCTCTTTTGCATACTTTCCAGGAATAACTGGCACTTTTGAGTTATCATAATTAGCAGTTAACCTGTTTCCCTTAACATATATGGCAAAATCACCTAGAGCTTGTTTTTCCCAGGCCTAGTTTGGGATTCAAATACTGTTCAACTTTGTAACTATTTAGAAAATTGAAGTCTGGTGCATGACACTATTCTAGTCTGTCCTCTTCTGTGTAGTTCTCCAATTCAGTTTACAACAGGCAGCTATAGATGATGTTTATGTTATTTATTTGTTTATTTTTAAAGTTCTATCCTGCCTTTCTCCCAATATGAGGCCCAAACCATCTCACAACAATACAAAAGTTGAGACACAATTTAACAAACCACCAAATTACAACATTAATTTAAAATAGTTTTTAAAAGGCAGTTAAAATGTGGTAATGACAAAAGGAGAAACACAACACACACTAATTAAGAGACCTTTTGCAATAGTGAATTAACACATAAAGACCTGAATAAAAAGAAAGGTCTTCACTTGCTGGAGGAAACTCAGCAGAAAAGGAGACCAATTTAGCTTCTTGTGGAAGGGAGTCTCATAACTCGGGAGCAGCCACCAAGAAGGGTCTCTCCTATGCCCTCACCAAATGTAGTTGTAATGGTGGCAGAATCAAGAGAAAGCCCTCTCCCAAGGGTTTTAAAACTCAGGCAGACTGATATTGGGATACACCGTTTTTCAGACAGTTTGAAATGAAGCCACTGTTGGATGGGGTGGGTTGTTCTTTTTCTTATTCTCCCTCCTTCTGCATTGATGATGAAGCAAGTGAGAAGGGAAGCCTGTTTCTCTCTGTCTAGTGATTACACTATTGTCTATGTTCCAAACAGCAAAGGGACTTGGGAAATGTAACTTTCCTGTGGAACCTTCCTTCCTGGGAAATTTATATTTCTTGAAGAGGAAGCAGAGAGGTAGGGAATGACTTAGAACAGCAGTTCTCAAGCTTTGGTACTCCAGATGTTTTGCACTTCAACTCTCAGAATTCCTGATCTTTGGCCATACTGGCTGGGACTTCTAAGAGTAAGTCTAAAAATCTGGAGTACCAAAGGTTGAGAACTATTGGTTTAGAATAAAAATCCCACATTTTCCAGGATTCCTGGCATAAAGGGGAAGGGAAAGAAATGGGGAGAGAAAAAAGATTTCTCTTATCTTGTCACTACCGTCAGTATTACTCCAGAGCAGACTTCTGAGCCCTACCACAGCCAGACATAGTGTGGAGAAACTTAGAGATCCAGGGCTGCAATTAGTAGTACATTTAGTACTCTTTCAAAATTCCAAATGTTTCTCCAGTGATACTCATAATTTCTGCTCCCATCCCAAATTGATTCAAGGGCTTTTGTTCATCTCTAATTCAATGGTGGAGCCTGGAGTGTGGAGAGGGGGACCAGGAGGGGGGCGGTGCTACAGCATGAGGGGCATGGCCACTGTGTGTGTGTGTGGGGGGGTATGGCTGCGGTGCATGGAGGCATGGGTACAGGCCAGGACACTCCAAAAACATTGCTGCCCAGGGCGAACTGTCCTCCCACCCTCCCATTCCTACGCAACAGCTCTAATTATTTATATGGCACGACTGATGAACAGAAGTCTTTATATTATAATGTAGAGAAAGAAGGAGGATTTACACAACTAATGCACCAATGCTTTAAAAAGCAAAAGGGGGCAGGGATGGGGTGGGGAGATAGTTTTTGATCTTGTAGTCTTGCCTCCATACCTTTCCTTCTCCAAGGCAGCCAGGTAAAATGGTTGCTCATGGAGATACAGTGGGCCCTCCACTTTCACAAGAGTTCAAACCATAGAACCCCCACAAAAGTGGAAAAACTGTGACTAACTCCCTCTTTCACCACCCTCCCCTTGCTTTCTGTGGATCCCCCCCCCCATTCTCTTGCCTTTTGACTTAGTGTGCTTGTTTTCCTTCTTCACTCTGCAAAAAGCAAGGGTCGAGGGGATGCACATGCCTTCCCTTCCCATTCATGCATGCACATCTGGGTAAAAGGCAAGGGAATGGGACCAGGAGGATTGGCAGGGTGAAAGGCACTTGCGCACCTTGCAAATAATCAAATTCATGAAGGTCAAACCCACAAATGTGGAGGGAGGACTATAGTTCTGAAGTTGGAGGAGTAATGGGTCCCAGCCAGTGCTTGGAACTTAGGCTGAAAAAATAATTTATTGATGGTGATATATAGAGACTTATGTGCTTGTTAATGTTGAGAAGGGTCTAAATTAAATCATCAGTTTTTAAAGAATCCATATGATTCACAATGGTGGTTTCTTTAGAAACAGATGATTTAACCTTTTTTAAAATAAATACATAATTACATAAATAAATACATAAATAAATAAAGATGATTTACAGTGAGAGCCAGTATGGTGCAGTACAAACATTCGACTATGACTTTGAAGCCTATGACTCTGGTTCAAATCCTCGCTCAGACATGGAAATCCACTGGGTGACCTGGTCAAGTCACACTTTCTCAGCATCAGAAGAGGCAACCCCCCCCAACAAATCTTGCCAAGAAAACCCCATAATAAGTTTGCCTTAGGTTTGCCATAGGTTGGAAACAACTTCGATTATGGTTGACCAGGATTGGTGTTTGAGTTGAATGATGGATATAAGTCTGATTTAGCCTGAGAGGAGAGAGTCTGGTGTTTTAAATCGTATATATAAATAATCTCATGTTTTATGTTTAACTTCTGTGAGAAACTTTTTTTTTATACATTTTTGGCTTCTGAGCTTGCTATCATTCTAGGACCTTGGTTTCAGACAAAGTATCTGTGATGGCAGCAATGGAGGTGAAAGACTGGTGTCCTATTGGGGATAAAAGTAGTATAAATCATCATAGGAGCCTTGAGGGCATTTAGACTGTCCCCATAGTTGATGTCACACAAGGGGAACTGAAGGAATTTCTTGTATGTGATAGAGATGGGGATCAGGGAAAGCCTTCACACTGAATGTTTGCAGAGAACACTATGGAAATCATCAGACTGGATGAGTTAAGAGTAAAACCCCACACATTGGATGGTCCCAGTGATGGGGTATATGTAAAGATCCCCACATTTGGTATAAGCAATAGTGGGATTTAATCTGAGGTCCCTACACCCCACCCTTGATTTCTGGCTTTACTACATAACCCAGTTTCATAGGAGCAGCAGCACAAGGACTTGTAATTGATCTCTGATGCCCCTCCTCAGCACAGCAGTGAAAGAGGGCCCACTTAACCAGATCCCCCAAAACAAACAAACAAACAAAAACCAACCACCCCCCCCTAAAAAAACCTTAGGCCTCCACTTCTGAATATTTAGTCTTTCAAGTTTTTTTTTAAAAATAATAACTTCCAGCCCAGTGAAGCAGTAAAATCCATCTGTAGTTTGAAGTTTGCAAAGCAGCACCTTCCCAAGAGGCCTGGCTCAGCCACTGTGGCACAGACAAGAGCTGCTCTCTAAGCATGAGGGATATGATTAGTGAGGGGTTCTTTGCCTTGTTTCTTTCTTCATGCCACTCTGAGTATGTGTGCTGTACATTTTGACACAGGAGACTTTGGAGAGCAGAAGACAGAGAGATGCTAGCTATGGCTTAGAAAGCTTATTCAGAGTTCACTGCCCTCGTTCCAGCACCAGACTCTTTGTTGACACGCTGTGTGAGCATTCAGGAGAGATAAAAGGAAGCACTTCTTCACACAGTGGTATCGTGGTATTACATTAGTCATCAACTTAGACATCTTTAAAAGGGCATTTGTGGACAATGGAAGTATTAGTGGCTGCTATTCATGATGGATATATAGTGCTTCCAATATTACAGGCAGTATATTTCATCACACTAGTTGCTGGGGAGCACAAGCAAAAAGGTGTAGTGTTACCTCTGCCCTGCTTCTAGACTTTTTCTGGGCAACTGGTTAGCTCTTCTGTGAACCAGCTGGCTGCTGCTGGTTCTGATCCATCTGGCTTGACCACAATATATGTGAAAAGGATCTAGGAGTACACTACAAGTTGAACATGAATCAACAGTGTGATGCTGCAGCTAAAAAATTCAATGTGATTCTAAACTGCATCAACAGTAGTATAGTGTCCTCACTGAGGTAAGTAATAGTACCTCTCTATTCTACGTTGGTCAGACCTCACCTGGAATACTGTGTCTAGTTCTGGGTACCACAACTTAAGAAGTAATGATATAGACAACCTGGAACATGTCCCTGAGGAAGGTGAACAAAATGGCAAAAGGTTATGTTTAGTTATATTTAGTCTGGAGAAGAGAAGGTTAAGAGGTGACATTATAGCCATATTTAAATATTTAAAAGGATGTCATATGGTAGACAGAACAAGCTTGTTTTCTGCTGCTCCAGAGACAAGGAAACAGAGCAATGGTTTCAAACTACAGGAAAACAGATTCCATCTAAACATTAGAAAGAACCCCCTGACAGTAATAGCAGTTTGACAGTGGAATATGCTTCCTTGGAGTGTGGTGGAATGTCCTTCTTTGTAGGTTTTTAAACAGAGGCTGGATGGCCATCTGTTGGGATTGCTGTGATTGTGTAGTCTGCATGGCAGGGAGATGGATTGGATGGCCCTCTTCCAACTCTACGATTCTACCATTCCATGTGGCAGGCCCATGAGAAGCCAAAGAGTATGAGCAGCTTCTCATGCAGTGAAGTTAATTTTATCATTTTATCTTCTTTATGATTGGGTATAGCTACAGGAAAACATTCTTCTCGACATGGGGTAGAACGTACAGGTCGTTGAGATGATACATTCTTTCATAGCTGAGAGATGCTTAAGTAGTTCAATTTCAGGTGGGTGGCTTTAAATTTCTCTTCTTACTTATTTAAATTAACACAAGTGCAGGGCTGGCTTTTCAAACATTTTAACAGCTGCTTCAACTTTTTTTTGGTATTTACTAGCATTCTGTTTTATCATTTTTTTTAAAGTAACAACTTTAAGATGTCTTTGCTGTGAAAGGGGGTTGAGAAATCTTCAATACAAACAAATAAATAATTGTCAATTTCTGTAAAATAAGGATTTCTGTAACATAGGGACGGGCAACTGTAACAGGCCTACATCCAATTTTCTGTCCCTGGAACTTGCATGGCGGGGGGGGGGGCACAAGGATTGTCAAAAAGGCCAAACAAAGAAACAGCTAGTACTCCTTTCATGCTTACAGTTGTAGCACTATGATTCTACTTGATATGAAGTCCTGGGAGTTTAGGGAGGAGTATAGAATTCTTAACCAGAGAGCTCTAATGTCTCATCAAACAACAAACTCCAGGATACAGCTATGATGGTTCAAGTGGAATCACAGCACTATAATTGTGTAGGGTGAAGGAGCCCCAGAAATTACTTGAAGTCTAATTCTGATTTTGAAAACTTTTTTTTTTTAAAACAATGTTGAGCATTGCAGTGATATTTGTTCTTACATGTTTTGAAGTTGCTTCAGACTTACAGTGACCCTCTTCTATGGTTTCCTCCACAAGATTTATTCCTTTTAGGCCATGTGATCTCTCTGGCTGAGAATTTTAAAGCCCCCCCTACACTGCAAACCCCAGGATTCCATAGGATGTTGAAAGTGGAATAATAGCACTATAACAGTGTAGTGCAGAAATAGTCTAAGCAACACACAACTGGTGGCTTTCCATCAGATTCTTTTGTTTGCTGAAGGCTCTGACACAGTTTCTGAAAGTCTACCTATATCAAGATATGTATTTAAATAAGAATATATTCTTTTGAGAGGACTTAAAAAAAGTGTCATGTTAATTTGAAAATGAAACAATTATGGTTGAAAATAATAAGAATGTAACATTCTTCATGAGTTCTGTTTATATCCCATCATTCCTCCCATGAGTTTAAGGCACCATCTATCCTGTCCTCACAGAAATATCTTGAAGCAGGTCAGGCTGAGATAGAGTCCAAGGTTACCCTGTGAGCTTGACAGTTCAGTGGGGACTTAAACTTGTATTCACATGTCTCAGCCCAACACTTTGACCAGTATACCACACTGGTTCTCTTGATGCAGAGCAGGAATAAACAGAGTCATTCATCATTCACTCATATAATCAAGGTGGGTAGTTACCACCTTGGTAAACAGTAAGCTATTAAACAGCAAACTACTGGATCCCTTTTTGTGCAGCTCTAGGGGCTCAGAAGAATATAGGTCTTTGTGGGGTAATCTCACATGGCCAGAGATTGCATGTGAATGACTCGCATAACCCTAAAGGAAGACCAATTAGCTCAACCAAGAGTGCAAGAGAAAATAAACTAGTAGGAACCACTTCGCTAAGACAGGGTCCATTGTACCAGCTATTCTCAAAGCTCTTGTCTGTTCTTAAAAAGTCCTTTGCCAAGCATTTGTTACCTCAAAGTTCACAGCAGTATGCAGTGTGATTGGTGCTTCTGAAGAGCATTTATGAAAAGTGTCTTCCTTTGTTTCCCTCTCCAGCCCATTGATACCACAAAGATTGGCAGGAAAGCTTTTGAAAATGCTTAAAAATATATTTTGAGATAGTTGCCTTGTGCTGGGAGAAATATAGTTTGAGACTAACCCTGTATGGCACATACACGAACCATAAGTGGTACACCAGAGTTTGCTCACAGGCTGAAAACTGGCCATGCACAAAATTCACTTTTCTATTCACATAGCTAGAAGCACCGAGACACAGTGCCAGCAGAATGGAGGCAGAGGCATAATGATAATAATGCCATTCCTAAACCATAGGGGCTGCAGTGATGCAAAGCTGCAATGAATAAGATACAAACTAAGAGAATGGGGCAAACCAATCGATCTGTTAACAGTAGGTGATATTTGCATATTAAAGAATCTGTAACATTTAGAAGTGGCTCTTTTGTTGAAGGAATAACAACAGACATGAATAACTGCAATTATGCTACCACAATTGGCAGCTTCTCATCAAGGACTATGTGGCAGAAAGGGGTGATTAAATTATCCAGCAATGACTCACAAAGCACTATGGAGAAAGAAAAGAGGTTTCCCTGGAGAATGCCTACACAGACCACTTGCCTAAACAAAACCTTCTCAGCATCTGCAGCCGCTCAATGAAACTTCAGTCTGCTGTGAAAAAGGTTGCCTGTGTTTGCGCATTAACTGTGTCATGTTTTCCATTGCTTAATCCAACAGCTAGTTCCAACTACAGTAGATTCATTGCTAGCAACAGCTGTTTGCTACTATGTTGGTAGTATACTGAATATGCTTGGAGTTTTCACTGGAGCTTTAAAGTGGGCTATTTAAGGATCTGAACTGATTTTGGATTCAGCACCATGGATAGTTCCTTTCAATAGGAACTGAATTCACCACTTCTTTGACATCAAAAACACTAGCTGCCTATGTTTGTTGTATCGATGGGAGTTACATATGTGTTGGCTTACAATTCAGCAATTGATTTAGTGGGTCTTCTCTAGCTGGGACTAGCAAGTGGACTGAGGAGCTGGTGGGCATCGGCAGGGGCACAACTGAAACAGCCTTCCCTAACCTAGTGCTCAGAGATGTAGTGGTCTGGGTGACAGACTAGGACTCTAGGATGCCAGGGTTCAAATTCCTGCTTGACTGTGGAATTCCACTTGGCAACTTTGGGCAAGGCACACATTTTCAACCTCAAAGCAAGGCAATGGCAAATCTCTCTGAACAAGAAAACCCTGTGGTGCATTTGCCATAAGTCAAAAACAACCTGAAAGCACACCGAAACCCAGCTTGGTACCCTCCATAATCTCAGATAGTCCACTACTTTGAACAGAGATGGACAGACTCCAACAATTTGAGACCTAGACATTTGGTGAGGTACCTCGTCTTACACAAGACCTGCTCAGGCACTCAGATCTGTTGGGTTGGACCCTCAGTGTCCTGCCACTGAGAACAGAATGAGAAGTGAAGCCCAGGGAGAGGAGTTTCTTTGCTGTGGTGCCCAGTTATGGAATGCCAACCAATGGAGGCCTGGCTGCTGCTCAAATTGACCTTGTTTTGGTATCAAGTTAAAGCATGGCTGTTTTGTTGGCCTAATGAGATCCTGACTTGGTTTTGACTCAGTTAGTTTGTTGGTTCAGTTCTATTTGCATTGCTCAGAGTATTTTAAAGTTTAAATTGAATGCAGTTTTTTAAAATCGGTTTTTACTGGGTGTGCCCAGCCCTGAGTTTTACTGACAGAAGGTGGATAAGAAATTCTTAAACAAATAAATCAGGGCTGGTGAACTGTTGGAGGCTAAGGGAAAGCATCAGACCCATAGGAGACATTGGAGGGCCATACTGCTGACCCCCAAACCCCCCAAAACATTTTTGCCTTCCAATGCTTTCTAGGAAGTATCAGAGGAATTTGCCCCCTCAGTCATTTTACTCTGTTTACTTCCTGTTTTAAAATAAAGCCTTTCCTGGAACTGAAATAACCCATTAGAAGGACAAAGATATGGTGAAAATGCTGTCATGACCCCTGGAGAGTGTTTGGGGGCAAAGCTTTCTCTTTGAAAAACTTTCATTTTGACTCCAGTGGGCCTGGAGACTGCAAAAATGATGCTGGAGTTCTTGCATGTGGCTCTTGGACCACACTTTGCTGAGCCCTAAAATAAATACCTCTGCTGCAGAGAGTTGGCAGCCAGACTCTCTAGAGAGCCCACCTGGACCACCGCCCAGCTATGGCATTGGCCACAGCCAGGCCTTCATTGCTGGAGGGCAGTCAGCCTAGCAAGTAAGTAATGGGCAGCAGGGCACTCTGGAAAGCTTAGCCTGCTGCTGTTCAGCTGAGGTACCTGCAGCCAGTGAGAGGCTGTAACTTGTCACTCCTTGTGCCCTGTCTGGGGCCAATGCTTCATCCCACTTCCTAAGAGTCACTGACTCTCAGTGTTCTCAGCCAACAAGAAATCACCAGGCTGTTGCACATGTTGAATGGAAGGTAGGGAAGATAGGGGGAAGCTATTTGTATTAAGTCCATTTCAATCAGGTTTTAATTCCTTGGGAAGATTTAAAAAACCCACTATATCACACTGCCCATATATGATCTTGTTTAATTTTTAGAAGCTAGAAGCAGTGTTGAGACTGATTAGGTTTGGTTAGGAGAGGTACCAAGCAATTTCTAGGTAGTGCTGGGAGAGAATCCTGCTTGTTATTAGAGCGAGGACAATTCTGGGTTGAATAAACCAATAGTCTGATGTGGGAAAAGGCAGCTTCCTCTGTTACAATGTAGCATCATTGTCATTTGAGAGCTCTAAGAACCTCGCTGCATAGTCTTGTTGATGTTTATTTGAAAACCTTACTTCTGGAAGCTGACATTGTAGATTTACAAGAGTGCTAGTGTTTTGTGGAGAACTACTTTCCAATGCACAACGAAGAGGTCTGTGCCTCTACTTCCCTATACTAATGGTTGAAAAGGAATCGATGCCATCTCAGGTTTTACACTACTGCCTAGAGTGAGAGCTCAAGCCATAATTGCAATCTTTTGATGGAAAAAAGCACATTAATTAACTACCCTTTCTTCTTTTCTACTGAAAGTGGAAAAACCTCATGATAAAGAAAGAGAAGAGATGGTTGCCAGGCAGAGCACTGTAACCTTGAAACCATGGTGGACATGCCAGTTGTTCATTTCTGTCATAAAAGTCCAACCTTCATTCCCTTCTTTAAGGAATATAAACCTTCACTAGTTTGTAGCAGGTATTGCTAAAACCATCCAGTCAAAGTTAATGCACTTTCATGTACCAGAGTGTATAAATCTAGCCCAGAGAATTCCTGGAAATTGTAGCTTGGTTTGCTTTGTTAAACCAACTATGCAGAAACTTCCAGCAATCAAAGGAGATGCATTAAAGTATCCCCTGTTACTCTGGTACAGTTCTGAAGAGCAAGTCATAGTACTTTCAACTGTTGCAAGCTAAGCTTAGGTGCCTTCTGATTATATAATTACAGCCAGACAGTGTAGATCTCTCTGCTGTAAGAATAAAACAACAAAGGGGAAAGGAAAAGAAAGAAAGAAAGAAAGAAAGAAAGAAAGAAAGAAAGAAAGAAAGAAAGAAAGAAAGAACTGAAAAGACAGAAGTGAGGTAAAAGGGGCAACAAAAATGCTACAACTCTTGATCCGCCAGCCCCACCACCATCCACTGCAGGAGATGTGAAGACTTGAAAATATCAATAAGAATTTTAAGATGCTAACAGAAGTTAATGCATAATTTATCTAAAAAAGCAACAGTTGCTTTTTTTTACTCCAGGCAATCTGTATTAAAATATGTTTTTACCAAGTAGAGGTTAACTCCCTCAGCCCTTTATGGATGAAGGGGATTTTTTTTTTAAAAAAAATCCTTCAAGGTTCATGAATGGAATCTGGTAGTAGATTGAATGCAGCAGTTTGTTTAATGATTGGATGCAGCAGTTTGCTTAATAAGAGAATGCCTAGCAGACTCTGGCTTAGACGTCCAGGGTTCCACATTGAACAAGCAATTAAACCAATATTATATCGAATTCTTACAAAAATGTGCAGAGGCAGAAATTAAGCAGCAAAAGTGTTTGACATCCTTACAAACTCAATAAGGAAGGAACAAGCACTGTTTCCAAATGATGTGTATCACATTTGCTCATTCCAAGATGTTTTGTGCATGGCTTTGAATGTTTTGTACGTGTTTAGCTTAACTTGAAATCTCTAGGCATTTACAACATTTTCTTTAGCTAAGCAAACTGTTTTCCTTGGCATGGATTTACCTTATTTAGACCTTATTGTAACTTTCTGGCTTCTCCTTTTCACCAAACTCAAGCTTATAGCTTGCTGTGTTGCCATCAATGGCTTTCATTTACAAAAGTAGTGTCGAAATGGACAGCAATATAATGGAAAGTGATTCTAAAGGGGCTTGAGAAATAATATTTTTGAAGTATAAATCCCAAAATCTTTAGAATTTCTGGGAGCTGTTACAAAAAATCCCTTAAAAGAACCCTAAACCTTACAATTTCCAGGTTTTGGTTTTGAATGGTGAGAGATAAAGGGATGCAAACTTCATGTTCAAACTTCATTCCATTATGCTCTTTGAAACAGCTATTCTGTGTATATAGCTCTATGCACAAATAGTTACAGAGCAATGAGAAGTCTGTTTTTTTAAAAAAAACCCTGGGGCCTTTTCATACAGCACAATTAAAGTACTGTGGTTACACTTGACCTGCCATGGCAGCATCCTATGGAATCCTGGGAATTTCAGAATGAATATTTAGAATTCTAAGCCAGAGAGCACTAGTGCTTCCCTGAACTACAGATCCCAGGATTCCATAGGGTGTTGCCATGGCAGTTAAAATGAAACTGTAGTGCTATAACTGTGTAATTTGAAAGGGTCTCAAATCTCTCCAAACAATTTCAAACTGCAAAATGATGTCAGGTAGAGCTGGATCAATGGAAGGCACACAACAGGGATTCTCAAGCTTCCCTCCCATTCCACTGTCATCTCTATAATCCATATATTTATTTCTTTACCAATCTATACTACCAGAATGGCTTCAACTGCAGTCCTTCCACTAACACCGAGTAGCTTTGGATTAGGATGCATCTATATTAAACTGCTGGTTTGGCTAGTCATAACAACCTTGCACCTGTGCCCAAGGCCACATCACTCCACTTCTGCCATCCACTTAGAAAACAATGCCTGCATTTACCTTGAATATCCTGTCATGAAGCCTGTTGGTTAGTCCAAACTAGAGTGAATCCATTGACTCAACTATTGAATGGTGAGTCAGCATGTAGGTCAGGGCCTTTCCGCACTACACTGTTATAGTGCTATCATTCCACTTTCAACATCCTGTGGAATTCTGCGTTTGTAGTTTACTGAGGCCAAAGAGCTCTCTGGCTAGAATTCTAAAAACCCCTCCCTAACTGCAAACCCCAGGATGCCATAGGATGTTGAAAGTGGAATATTAACACTATAACAATGTAGTGAGGAAAGGCCCTCAGTCCCATTGATTCCAAGGAGCTACTCTAGTCAGGATTAATGACAGAATATACGCCAGAGTCTGCTTTGCAAGAATTGCCCTTTAAATCCTTCTTTTCCCTTCTGTTTTCCCTCATTGTAAATTCTCATCACTTCTGATCTTTAAGGAATAGGTTTCTTTGCACAGGGATTGAATGCCACATGTTGTCCCACAGGCTTTCCTTAGGAATATAGAAAGAGTAGTAACCCATCATGGTCTGGAGATTATGATCATTCCTTTCTGTAAATGAAGTTTGGAAGTCATTAAAAGATTTGTCAGTTGTGACTGATGAGCCTTTCCTGCTGCAGTGAAGTAAAGCAGTGACAAATTCCCTCCACTGCTGTGTCATCCGTTATGTGTTAAAAGTTGCAGTGTTCCAATTACTGGAGACCTGCACAGTCTGTGAACAAATGGCAGCTCCAATATCCTTGATGCTGGTTCTCAGGATATCATAACACCTGTGTTTTGTTGCTTTCTTGCATCTGCTCAACGGTCCTTGAGAGATAAGAGAGCACTGTTCACTTAGGCTGCACAGCTCCCCTGCGTGGGATTCCCTGGAGAGAAGTACAGAGTATAGTGATGTGGAATTCATCATCTTAGGGTTCTTCTTCTAGCTTGGGGTGACTTCAACACTCTTTTGTAATCTATGGTGTTAGCATCTCATTCAGCCATGGCTGGCCTGTTGTCTCAAACACTGAAGAGTCAGAGCTTGAAAAAGTTACCAGAATTGTAGATAAGTGCAGAGAGAATAGAAGTGTGAGGGACACTATAACAAGTTTCTTCTATCTTGAAGTGACATCAGTTCCTCTCTGTTTTTTAAATAGTATTTTGACTTTATTAAATCAGCCAAAGATACTGTAGGAAAGTCAAGAAATGCCATTTTATTACATTCATACTAAAACTCTAAAAAAAAAAAAGTAAATTACAATTATGTTGAAAAGGAGGCATTTATTTAATTCCATTAAGTTTAATCAGGTGGGTATTTTTTGTTTATGTTATACTACTGCATCAACACTGTGGTAGTTTTCAAAGAACAATCCTCACAACAAATTCACTTTCTTGATACCACTGTGCAACTGCACAACAGACTTATAAGCACCATGCTTTATCAAAACCCCACTGACTGCTACACATACTTAGATGTCTCCAATTTCTACCTAGAATACACTACCAAATCTATTGTTTACAGCCAAGCCTTTTCATATAACCATATCTCTTGAGACTCACAAGACTCAGAGCTCTTGGATTTACAACAGGCATTTCTCAAACTACAGTACCCACCTAAGTTGCTGAAGAAACAAATTGACAAGGCAAGATTAATACTCAGAAACCAGTTGCTACAAGACAGACCAAAATCACAAAAGGATAGAACACTCCTAGTGGTCACCTACAATCCCTAACTGAGACCACTCAAACACATCATCAACAAGCTTTAACCGTTTCTGGAGAATAACACAGCCCTCTCATAAACTCTGGGAGATGGCCTTTATTGGCCTACAGACAGCCTCCAAATCTTAAACAACTACTCATTCACAACAGAGTATGTAACATGGATGGTAATACAGGGACAAGACCCTGCCCTAAACCCAGATGCAAACTTGGTTGCCATCTCTACTCTGGGAGCGACATTACCAGGCATTACAGGCACCAGTAACATCATTCACAACATCAGAAGTACTTTTACTTGCTTTTCTTCCAACGTGATATATGACATCCTATATCAGCAATAGCCCTCTACACTCTACTTTGGTCAAATAGGACAGTCTCTATGAAGAGGATTAATGGGCACAAACCTGACATTAGAAATGGCAGTACTCAAAAAACAGTGGCAGAACATTTCAGCCTTCCTGGGCACACTGTAAGGAATTTACAGGTTGTGGTCCTTGAACAGGGAAATTACAAAGGATGATTAGAAAGAGAAACATCTGTATTGAGTTATATTGACAAATACCAATCCGTTAGCAGAGATATGAACAAAGAGATTGGCTTCAAAGTAATACAAGAGTCCTCACTACTGCATATATAATAAAAGAAATCTTCTCAGAGAGAGTTTTGAACTCTGGAAAATTGACTTTTGGTAATCAGATTTGTTGCATTCACACATCAACACTAATTTGACCATCATAAAGATCTGAAAGACCTGTATCACCTTATGCATCTTTCTGGATCCTATTACATTTTTGCCCACTCCCACAACTGTATAAATATGTTTTATACCTGAGGCCTTGATATTACTCCAGATAGCACCCAAAGATGTGGGTTTATACCCATAAAAGCTCATGTAAAAATAATAATTAAAAAAAAAAACAGTCTTAAATATGCTGCCACATTTCATTTTTATTGTATTTAACATGTTATGCTGTGGGATTAATCCCTTGCTGGAATGTAGGTGAAAAATCCCACCTATGTTGTGACCACCTCCCAACCCATCCCCACTTTGAGTTTGGGAGAGAAGGGAATAGCTGCATGAATTTTGGAAAAAAAAATCCTGTTCACCCACTCTCTGAATTTAGCAATACTTGTAAGAAGAAAGACAAGCGTATTAATTTTCCCATTTGAAAAATTTATTTCTAACACTTATCATTTAGTCAAGTATTAACATAAAAATTGCTATGTCCATGCACTTGATATTGATTCCTGATACTGAAATCAATAATCAGGAACATATATTAAGAATGGAAAGAATATTCAAAAATACTTTAAAATGGTTGAAAAACATATTTTTCTACTGTTGGGTAATGCAAACAAAAAGAATCCTAGACTGACAAGAATCTTAGCAGCTTGGGAATTAATCTGTGTAAAATTTGCATGTGGTTTCTTTGTGCAGAAAGCAGCATGTGTTTAGCTTGTGCAGAAGAAAAGCTTCTTCTGCACAGGAATTTTTTTCATAGAAAAAGCAGTTCCTTGTGCAGAATATGCTGTAATTGGGGAACCACTCTGTGGAACATTTGCATGTGGTTGATTTGCACAGAAAACAGTATTTTCTGTGCGGAAAAATCTACTTCCTATGTTGTTTTTGAAGCCTTTCTCATAGTGGTAAGAGAATTGCTAAAATTACTCATTGCTCACTTTAAGAATTACATAACTAACTCACTTTCATGTATATTTTCTTAATTGGGTGGTATTTTATTCATAAACAGAACTCACATGTCTTGGAGAAAGCTAAAATGACCTAGCTTTATGGACATGGCTCAGCTGTGTAGATTTTTTTTTAATGGAATTGGAAGCAAGAGCTACCGTGCCAAGTCTACTGAAATAGCCACAGAACTAAGTTGTGCCCACCTAGACTGGGGAAGTTTAATGTTATCCAGATATCTGCTGGTTCTCTGACAAATCTGCTGACAGATAAGTAGATCCCATGGAGCTGTGAGAATATCTAAAGGACATATCAAACAAGCATATTTATTACATGAATTGATGGCATATGGCAGCAGAGGAGAACTGGGTGGCATAAAAGAAGTTTCAGGGGGAAACCTACTGCTCCCTTGATGATTGCACAGAATGTGTGTGTGTATGACTTCAGGCTGTTCCACCATTTCAAATAACATATACTGCAGCTATGAAAAAGGCCTTCTAGGCTCTTCCAACAGAGCTTACCCCCTGTTTTCCCCCCAAGAATTTAATGCCACTGTTTCATCTAGTTCTATTTGTAATTCTTGTCATGCCCTGCCTTGGAGACCCTGACAGTGAGGAGGATTCTGAATTCAAGGCAGAAGTTTCCCCAGAGGCAGCAGTTTCCCCAGAAGCTTGCTCAGGAGAAGATAACAAGCAACAGCAGGGGCCTGAGCAAGGGGAACGACTATCAGAGGATGAGACAACACAGATGCTTACCCTGCAAGAGAGATGATGTCAGAGAGAGGGGCTGTGCTGCTCAGTGCGTTTAAGTAACAAACAAGCCCTAATGAAGGAATACCTGTGGAAATGTGGCACCATCAGTAGATAAAAGGCTTTCAGCTGGCCCTTTCCTTTCAGGGTCAGCAGTTGCTATTTCTGGTCATGAAGCCTTGCACTGTGTTCTTTTGTATCTATATCACCTTGAAACTCTGCCTGTTTGACTATGCCTTGGATTTGCCCTTTGGATTTGTTTGCTCTGGAACCTGAATTCTGTTTGGATATTTCTCCACTTGAGCCTTGTGAGTAAGCCCTGGTCTGCTGCTTGTTGATAAGTTGTCTGCTCTGCCCTGGAACACAACAATTCTCTGCACTCTCTCAGACTGATTGTGTTGGTTCACATGACTGAATGTGCTGCCCTAAATTTCCCAGGACAAATAAAAATAGCAGTTGCAGGTGCTGGCTGCTTGTTGCCTGACATGGAGCACTGGGCTAGCAGTCAATAATGCTTGCCTGTTCAGGGTGGAGCAGAAATACAGTCAAGAATCAGTCCAAAGGTCCAGGAATCTGGTGGCCAACACAGTCAGGCAGTTGGGGGTCAGAAAATCCAGGCAGGCAACAAGCAGGGAATGCAGAGAACACAAGACAAAAGCTGGCAACACACAAGTTGTTTCTGGCATCAAATTATTGCCCGGTACCTTTCTTAAGAAGGCTGGAGCCAGCTGGCTCTCATCGTAGTCTGATTAGCCCCGGTACACTTGCATCTGCTTGTCCTCCTTCGGGACTGCTGTTCGTCTGGGGAAGCAGAGTCCTGGTCCATGACAATAGCATGATAGGGAGAAATGTTCTTGCTTTTCATGTGGGGATATTTTTTGGCGGGGTGGGTGGGATATGGATGGCCATGTAATTGAATGTATCCTCAGTTGTGGTCAAAACTGATAATCATTTGGTAAGTCTGTAAATTGGGGCAAAAATACTTGCTTATTTAAGAGTGAAAGTGAGAAATGTTCTTTTTTTGATTTGGTTTGGGGATGTCAACATGTGGCAAAATGCAACATTATTGTGTTAGATCAGTGGTTCTCAACCTGTGGGTCCCCAGATGTTTTTGGACTTCAGCTCCCAGAAGCCCTGAGCATTGACCATAGTGGCTGGGGCTTCTGGGAGCTGAAGTCCACAAATATCTGGGGACCCACAGGTTGAGAACCACTGTGTTAGATACATAATCTTTAAATGGTCATAGTTGAACAAGAAGATGATTGTTATTTTTTTCTTAAAAAGAATGAAGCCATAGCACAAAGGGTTGCAAAGAGGAGCTAACTAACAGGGAAAGCAAGTGATATGTTGGGTCTTCCGAAGAACATTTGCCTCATCTTCCTTTTTTTGCACCACAAATGGTCACCCAGAAAATATTATTTCAGGACTAAGACTGGTTTATAAGAATAATAAGAATTCAAGAAAAACCCCCAACAAATATCCACGAAATATTTGCACATCCAGAAAATATTCAGAAATCCTTCACCAAAATTCACTTGGAAGAATCACATACCTGGCTACTAGTCATTTTACTTTAGCTTCAGTGATTGGGGTTGCTAAACCGCATTTAGAACTTGGTATTCTTACAGAAGTCAGAAAATGCTATTTGTATAGGAATAACAGGAAATGTAAACCAAACAACAAATAACAGAATATATCATAATAAACTGTAAAAATACCCTGGCCCTGGATACAGTCTTAATAAGATTGAGCCCAGGTTTATTCAAGCTTCCAGGAAATTCATCTATAAACAGTAGGACTCAAGTCCAAGAACGTTTCATGGGTGTAAACATTATACTCTGCAGCAGTTTCACTTCTGAAATCTCTGTAGGCTACAAGGGAATTTGATTCCTGTTTTATTTTCATGGCCATAGACTGCATATTTTATGTCTGTCAAAAAACTTCAAGTAGAAACTAGGCCTGTCTTGACACTGCTGTTCCACAATTATTCACTCTAACAGTAGCAGTTGCTGGGAAAGCTAAAGAAGAATGATTTTGGTTTTCTAACCTTGAGTTCTCTCTGCCCTTTCTGGGCAAGAATCAGCAGTGCTCATGTTATTTTCATTTACATGATTGAACTGATCAAATTTCAGAAAGGTCTGTAAAGTCACCATATCTGCTAAATAGCCAGTCTTTTGAACAACCACTGTGGGCAGTGAACATAAATTTTAAAAAACACGATGGGCTAAAGTAGGATTGATTTGGATTTGCAACTTTCCACCTCACTACATTAATGTTAATACAGAAGCTGCCAGGCAAGTAAGCAAGGAAGTCCTACTGTGCTGTAGGGTCGCCAGCATGAAAACTGGAGAAGCTTCCTATACCTTTAATGGTTGTGTGGAAGAGGAAAATTCAGCGTGTACTACCTATTACCTGGTTGTGGCAGAAACCACATATGCTGAAATTCCCTCTTTTACAATGCTTTCTACAACCATCTATGGTATCGGAACTGTCTCTAGTTTTCAGTCTGGGAACCCTAGCACGTAACAACAGCTCCAGCCTTCAATTATGATTGGCAAAATCCCCAAGTGTGTGCTGTCTAATGTAGGACCTACACTACTAAGATGGGGTGGGGGCAGAGGAGAGCTAGTTTTATGACACGTTCAGAGATTCAATTCCTCACTTGAGATGAAGCATATATTTTTCATTGTCTCAGCTGGGTTGTTCTACTGTTGGGACACATTCTTTAAAATAAGTTCCTGGCAATGCCAAAAGGAAGTCAGCAAAGTATTTCTCATTTGTTTCCCCAATGGATCATTCACTAAATTTCTGAAAAGTCTATAATACCTGTACTAGAACTTAATTCATGGATAGACAGGTGAAATAAACCATAGAATGTGCTGTTTTCAGATTTTCCCTGTTCCAAAGTGCTGGTGTTTTCACACAATGCTTGGATTCCTTCCCTCAGTAGAATGTGTGGCCAGAGCTTTCAAATTTACAGGAGCATTTTTGTATTAGGGAGCCACTATAGCATAGTGGATTGAGTGTTGATACTAGGACTCCAGGAGGTCACTGTTTGAATTCCCACTCAGCTGTGGACACCCCCCAGGATGACCTTGAGCAAGTCATATTCTCTCAGCTTTAAAGAAAAACAATGGCAAACTTTCCCTGAATATATCTTGCCAAGAAAATCCTGTGAGGGGGCTTCCATAAATTTGTTGTTGTTATGTGCCTTCAAGTTGATCCAAAGCCAACCTAAATAGCATAATAACAGCAGCAAAAAAATTAAGTATATGCCCATAGAAAATATTGCATTATTTGTTAAAGTGATAGATGATAAGGAAGGCCATGCAAATAAAGGAGAGGGGAGAAACAACACTTGTTGTTCTTGTTGTTCTTCTTCTTGTTGTTGTTGTGTGTCTTCAAGTTGTTTCTGATTTATGGTGACTCTATCATGAGGTTTTCTGGGATTGAGACTGTGTGACATGCCCAAGGTCACCCCCAAGGTCATCATTTGCAGCTGACTGAAATAAGCTGAAGACAAAGGGGAAAAGTGGGAGGAGGAGACAGAGACTGTGACATTTTAAAAGCAGCTAAGAAAATAGGACAGCAGAGGATTAAATAGGACTGTCCATGCCAAAATGAGACAGTTGGAGGGAATGACTCGGTACTGCCATAGGCTGAGATCCTGGATGGATGGACCCTTGGAGACACGTCATGTCTCCCCTACCAGGTAGCCGCCAAGTTCCATTAGCCATTGCTAGAACAGTTAAACAGCTGTGGTGAAGGAGTGAGAAAGCAACCAAGCAGTGGTTACTGTCTTTTATTCCCTCCGCACTTCCTCACAGAGCAAGAAAGCAGAAGGATAATTTTTTCCTTCTCTCTCTGCAGGGGAAGAATGACAAACAGTCCCTGCTGCCAGTTCTCTCCTTCTCTCCCCACCTTTCCCCACCCTAACCCAGGCCCTTTCTGCACCTTACCTTCTTCCAGCGCTGGCAAGAGGCTCTTGCGTCCGGGGTCCTTTGGCTTCGCGTGAGCTGCCTGCTCGCACGAGAGCCCCGCCTTTTCCTTCCACAGTGCAGCCTGGGACCTTCCCAGGCTGTACTGGGGCAGGAAGCGCAACTGGCGTGGCTCTGGAAGCTCCGCACACCAGGTAAATGCATGCGAGGCCTGGGAGCAATGTGCGATTGCACACCATTTTCAGCTTCTAGCTGAAAATGAAAAGGTGCACGATCAGCGCCTGCCGGCCCCTGGAGCATTGCGCAATTGTGAGTGCGTTGTGCAGATTGCTCCTCACAACTGCGCGATGCTCCAGGCACCCTTTCGCATGGAAAATGCCGTGCGAAAAGGGCCCCAGTATCACACAGGATTTCGCAGTTGCATGGGGTTGAAGGTTTGGAATGGGACACAAGAGGCTGTAGAATGGCCTCTTGCAAGATGTTTGCTTGTATAAAACACACATCTTTCTTTAACAGAGTTCTAGCCATAGTCTCCAAGATGGATAATAATGCATGAGGCAGTGAAAAGGGCAAGTGGAAAAAGGGGAATAGCTGGACTAATAACTACTGACATACTCCTCTACTTTATTCTTGCTGATGTTTATCAATCCCTGGTTTTAGCACAGCAATAGCAGTGCATTGTTTTTCTTCCTGAGACTGAATCACTATTCCTTTTATGTGGAAAGGAGATTGCCAGAGTCTGGACATACTGACTTCTGACACTACAGGCAGGTGATGGCCACAAGATATTTGGGCAGGAGTTGTGGATGGGCAGAGAAGGGAAGAGAAAAGTGAAATCAAGAATGAAAAGAGAAATGAATCAAGTGCCTTAGAAGAACTGAAGAAGGAAGACATGTTATCATATATTTGCTAACAGTGGTGCAACCCACTTGTGCCTCAAACCGAGGAAGGAAACTTGACTGTGGACTGAACCATTAAGGGAGAGGAACATGGAACTGGAACTGGAAGTTAGAAACAAGATAGGAAAACCCACAAAGCTACATGCTGTAGTGCCATATTGAATGATTCTGGGGGCAGTAAATTCTGAGGTCATTTGTCCACTACACTCTTCTAGTGCTATTATTCCACATTCAATATTCTATGGAATCCTGGGGTTTGTAGCTGTAGAGAGGAGTATGTAGAATTCTCAGCCAGAAAGCTTTTTGGCCTCAGTAAACTACAAACCACAGAATTCTACAGGATGTTGAAAGTGGAATAATAGCACTGTAACAGTGTAGTGCGGAAACGGCCTGAGTCAGCTCAGTCTTTCACCATGCTGACTTCTTCTTCTCGTGCTGAGCCCTTCTGAGAGAGGGATAAGGCATGGTGCAAGTGGTCAGATGCATTCTCTGGAGAATATATGACAGCCATTCTGAAGCAGCATGCCACAGTGGGAACCCACATCATTCAAGGCAGCGCATGCACCCAGACATTCTTCCCTTGCCCTGAAACCTATAGAAAAGGAACCAGGCCGCAACACTTGGGGCCAGGACCTGATACCTGGTAACCCTTAGTCTTCTATTAGATTTCTTAATTCAGAGCTTTTACCAGCTGCCATGCTAAATTGTTTCAAAATTGTTTCTGAAGTAGTATCACCAAGAATATTATGCAAATTTAAATGGCAACTAAAATTAGGAACTCAGCACTGTGTGTGGTCTGCTATTATTGTCATTCTTTCCAAATAAGCCCATCAGGGGTCACTAGTGGAGGAGGGCATATAAAGAGGTACTCTGTGTCCAGAGTTTGCTTAAATGTGGAGCTGGCTATGCTCACAGTCACCACCACCACCACCACCACCACCATCATTATCATCATCATCATCATCATCATATATCTACCAAATGTGAGTGTAAGATGAGATTTCCACTTGTTGCATGCATTTCAGGCTTACATCAGTCTTGGATTAAAAGGTATGTAAAAGTGATCTTGCAATCTTTTTGCTTGTGTGTGTGTGTTAGTTCAACTAAATGTTTGCACATTTACAATTTCCTGCAGCATAGCACTGAGGCTGAGTGGCAAAGAAGAATGAAAAAGAACCCTGTCCATTCCTGTATTTCTGGCTGTCTCTTGGGCTTATACGATTTCATTGGTCCTGGCAGGCATTCCTTCCCCTTTGAGAGGCTTTTAAAACTCTGACTGCTTTTAAATCCTACTCATTCAGATCTTAAATTCCTCAGAGTGAGCATGATATGAAAAGCAATAATGTAGTAGTCATCCCATGCACAGAGCCCCTACTGGGATCAGCAGGAGGGCTCTCAGCATGGGAAGAATGCACCCGTTGAGCTCAGCCATATGCAGGTATGTGAACGTAAGAAGGTAACTGATAATTGACTCCCACTGGCATTGAGGGAAAGAGAGAGCAGTGGGAGAGCTGTCATTTTGTGCCTTTGTTCAAATATGGAAGATTCCACAGGATGTGGAATACAGAATGTTGTATGGGCATTGCTCTCACCCTCACCATTTTGGGACTGATTCAAAGATAAGTTCTTACCCCATATATAATTTGAGCTTTAAAAACAAAGTACAAGTAGAGTGCTGAATTCTCCCCACCAAGGTGGCTAGGCATTTCTGGAAATGTGCAATCTTGGAAAACTGATATCTCCATAAGATTCTGGGAGATGGATTTCCAAAAAAGTCACTTTTCCAAGCTTTTGTCATTCCATAGAATTATATGCAATTGTGATCAAATATCAAAGAAAAGACCAGAATCCAGTGAAGAAGGCAACTCTTCTTTGGTCAAAATAACCTCCTTTGGTCAAAATACCAGAAAGGAAGATAACAAATCTTGCAACACTCTCATCCATCTGGACCATTACGATCTTTCGGTTACTGCTGCTCTTCTCTGTTCCCTCCCTTCCTTTCTTCCATTGACTGGATTCAGTCATTTAGGCTGCTTCCTCACTGTTTTAGGCCACTAAAATAGATTACTTTCTCACTGTTTCATCTGGAATTTTTCCAGAGAAAAAAAATGAAAAGATAGCAAAAAGCAACAAGTACCTTAATGAGTTACCTTTCAGAACTGCATGAAGCAATGGTATAATTTCATTTTTAAAAAGTTCTGAACATTGACAGTCTCTGAATATGCCTTTTGCAATCTGAAGAACCTCCCTGTTTAAGGTGAGCATCTTTAAGCATGTGTTTACAAGCCTGGTAAAGTAGGAGACATTAAGAAAAGAGGGAGACTGATTGATTGATTCAGTTAAGACTTAAGTTTGCTAGACCTGAACAGAGCCATGGATGACCTGCATATCTCTTGTTCATTGGGTCACTATGAGTTGAAGCTGACAGCAACTAACAAGAAATATCAAGAAGTCAGAGCAAAGAATAAAATGGTTATTGTCCATGACAAAAAGTGATATCATCATGCCATCTTCAGTGTCAGGGGACCAACTTCATTCTTGCTGGCCTATAATTTCTGGCCTGATTGTGACAAATCCTCTTTTCTACTCATGTAAAATAAAATAGCAGCACTTGTAAGATTTTGATTATAGAGAAGGCTTTATAGATAGAAGTCTGATTCATTACAAAAACCACCAATGCCATTTACAAGATACTTTAATCCTCACTTTACTCAGAAAGATATAGTGGAAAGTACCTGTTCCAAGAGAAACACAGTTTAAATGCCTTCAACTCTTCACTTGACCAAATTCCTATGTAATAACAGAAACACTCATCAAGCTTGAGATCCAGAGGTTTTCATTCCAAGAAATTTCAGGTGGAAGTAGAGGTTGGTATATAACAGGGACAGAGAACATATGAGCTCTTGATGTTGTTGGATTGCAACTCTCATCAGCTCTAGTCAATAGAGTCAGTGGTGATCAGTCTAACAATATCTTGTTCTAGCCTAAGAACATCTGGAAGACTGCCCTACCCCATTCCTAGTATCTAATCTTTACTTTGCCCACTGATTCATGTCTAATGTCATTGGGATGGCATTGTTCCCATGGAGAATTGAATGGCATGAATTGGTACTTCTGTGGATAGCGATTTTTAAAAAGTAGTTTCCTCTGTAAGCGATGGTGGAGCTTGTGTTTTGATGTGAACTTACCCAGTTTGCACTTTCAAAGCAGTATAAGAACTGAAGCTCAATTTGCCTTTGAAACTTGCAATTTTTCCAAATTTGCAATTTGCCAATCAGGAAATGCATATGAAATGCATGCACTAGGGAAAAGTGTACACAAAAATGTACAATTGTGTGAAAATAATGTATGTCCTTGTGAAAATAACCGTAGGAAATGCATTATATTTTGACTATTTTGTGGAAAAAAAGTACGTATTTGGTATAACTGAGTTGAATGCATATATTAGGAGAAATATGCACAAAAAATGTATCTAGATTTTCATGCACTTTTTCCTCTTCAGATTCTCAAAGTTCAGGGCAAACAGAAATTAAGACTGGAAAGTTTCTCAAAGCCAAGGGCAAACTAAATATAGGACTAAGAAATGAGACATGGAGAACAACCAAAACCGAGAGATCCCTACTCATGGTTTAGACCAGGGTGGGCAAATGTGGAAGGCCAAATGGCTGTATCATCCTCCCAGGAGACCTTGGACAGCTGTACTCTCAACTTCACCCAGTGCTGCAAAAACAGATAGATGAAAGATACAAAGACAGACAGACAGACAGGTAGATAAGTATCTATTTATCTTTCTATCTGCCCCCAAATGCCCTCTAGGAGACATGGGTTCCTTCTTACCATGTTTTGGGCCTTTCCTGGGCAATTTGAGGTCCAGGAGAGGCCTTTTTTTGACATCAGGAAGTAAGCAAAAGTCACTTGCTTTTCACTTCCTGCTTGGGACCTGGGAACTGAAAACATGGGAGAAATGCTCCCTTCACCATCCTAGAGGGCATTTGGAAGCAATTTTTGGAACCTGATTCAGGGACCCCCAAACATTGTGGAGATGCCCTTCAAAATCCATTCAGGTCATTTCGGGGGCATTTGGGGACTTTTTTTAATCCCAGGGGCCTGAGGGGCCAAATGCAGCCTCCACACCACAGTTTGCTCACCACTGGTTTAGCCCAGTAGTATATTCTCATTCATATAGGAGTTTCCCTAACAAACTCCCACATCTGGGATCCTGGGGGTGTTTCAAAGAAGCCTACATCAATTAACAACTGGACCATGCTGGCATTGGGGTCTGGCCCTGCCAAGGCCACCTTACCAGGCTTTTCTGTTTTTCAAAAAAACCTCTCAAATGCTTTCTGAAGGAATAGTGGCCATCTCCACACTAGTTTGTTAATAGTGCTTGGCCTTTGAGGCCCCTCCCTAAACTGCAAACCCCAGGATTACATAGGATGTTGAAAGTGGAAAAAAGCGCTATAACAGGCTAGTGTGGAATTGGCCAGTGTGTAACTGCTGGTAGGGAAGCCTCTCAAACACAGCTTCTTCCCCATTCACCTTTCTAATTTGAAATGATGCATTTTAATTTGTGTAGGAGAATAATTTCCTGTGGGATAATAGAATTTGAAGTTTTCTTTGGGTAGATTTATGGGAATACTTGCAAAACCAAGATGCTGTTTGAGGAAAAGTAGAAGAGTATATAAGAGCCAGCATGGTATAGGGGTTGAGCATTGGACTATGACACCTAGAATCCAATGTTAGATTCCCTGCTTGGCCATGAAAACCCATTGGATGACCATGAGTGCATCACACACTCTCAGACTCCAGAAAATCTTGTGATAGGTTCATCTTAGGGTTGTCATAAGTTGGTGTGATAATGGGGCTTCCCATTATCTAGGCTTATCAAAGGGAGATACTTCTCTCTTCAGGTAAACCAAGGGTTAATGAGATGTTAGGATTACATCAAGGGTCACAGGGTGAGAGTTGACCAACCAAAAGGAAAGAGGCGGGCATCTTGGAGATGCTTCCAGATCCTTCCAAGAAGGAAAATAAAAAACTTCTGAGAGGCCATGTGGCCAAAGAGAAAAGAGAGAGAGAGAAAGAGAGAAAGAGAGAGGGGAGAGCTGGGCCAGTGGAGCTGGCAGGCATGCTGTGTCTCCTGGACCCCCCCCCTCCTTTAGACCATCTATGCCTATAACCTAATTGTGAGTAACTAGAAATAAGTAGTTAGTCGCGTTAGGGATGTTGTTATTTTGGGAATTGGCTGATCTTAAGAATGTATCTGTGCTGTTATATCTGTTTTGTAAATTCTTGTAACTAAGTGCACCTGGGAGAGGGGAGTCTCCCAAGTATATATTGTTTATTTGCATGTCTTGATTAAAACACTTCTATAAACCTCCGTTTCTCTCCATTTCCATGCCAGGGTTGGCACATGCTACATAGGACCTCTCTCACTCAGGGGAAAGAGGAGGGGGAAGATCCTTACGCTTAGAGATTAGGCAGAGTCCCTCCTGTTCTGTCTAAGTAATTCATAATTCGGGGGGGGGGTGGCAGCATACCGATAGAGTTGGGGAGATTGCCAGTCGTTCCAAGCGTGGGAATCAGCTTTGGGAGGCTGGCAAGAACCCTAGTAAAACACTGGGAGGGAATTTCCAGTTTTGCAAAGGTGGAAGTCCACTTAAGAGACTGGAAATAAACCTACAGTGTCACAGTTGGAAACAACTTGAAGGCATACAACAACAACAGGAGAATATATATATTACAATTCACAAGTTAACATGGACCCAAATCACACAATGCATCACATCCCATTTTCTTGCAATGCCTGTAGTTAAGACCTAGCCCATCATAAATAGTCATGCTCCCTTTGCTCTCTTCTTGACAAAGATTCTCCATCTTACCTCCAGCCAACATAACAAATCAAGTATTCCTCATTTGTCATGGCCTCTCAACACCATGTGACATCATATTCAAATTCTGAAAACTTATTGTTTCTAAATGCATGTGGATTGTACCTGATTTTAAAAAAAAATGAATTTTTTAAAACCTATAATCTGTGGAAAGGTATGGTATAAAAGGTAATCATACAATAAAAATAAACACTGCTTATTTTCTATCTAGCTTCTCTATCCCTTCTCTTTTGAATGCAAGAGAGAGAAACGACAGGCCTCAAGTACGGTTGGACCCAAGTACTTTGCTCCTTTGACGTAAATAATAAAATGGTGCCCTATCAATCTGTCTGTCTGTCTATCTAATCTATTTATCTATCTAGTATTTATATCTCATGCTTCAGCTGTAAAGGTTCTCAGATTATCTTACAAATTCTTAATTTGACAGTTCCCTGCCCCCAGATTTACAGTCTAAATATGACATGACACAAGGAAAAGGGAATGGCAGTGAGGACACCAATTAAATCCAGCAGGTACTGCTAGTTCTTCTCTCCTTCCAAGGCCAGGGCCTTTCACCTGCTTCTTGGCCTTGGCATGATAGAACTGTGCCTGCTTCCTCTTCTCTTCTTTTGCAGCCTAAGCAATGGCAGTTTTATGTACAGAAACCAACTAGACTGTCAGCTGTATCTTATTTCAACAATGGCAACTAGATAGGCCCTTTCCGCACAGGGTAAGTAGTATGGCGTGGTGCGACCTCTGAGGGAGGTCGTCCACACCTTGGGAGCGGACTGGGTGGGACTACTTGTCACAGTTCTGCACCTCAGTCCACTCTGGAGCGACCAGAAGTGGTCGCACAGTGTGCTTTTTAAAAACCTGTTTTCACAGGTTTTTCAAAAGCACGGAGTGCACCACTCCGTGCCACTCTGTTCCCGCGCTCCGGTGCAGATTTGCAGGCGTGCACCAGTGCGTGCCTGCAGATCTGCCACAGGCGGGCTTCCGGCTGGCGAGCTTCTCCAGTTGGTGGAGAGTCTCCACTAGCCGGAAGCCGCCATTTTGGACGCCGGAGCCGCCATTTTGGATGCTGGACAACTGCGGACCAGGAGCTTGCGCTGCTCCGCATGGGGACAGACTTACCTGGCTGCCAGTAAGCTCTGTTTCAGTGCGTTTCCCCCCGTTTCCCCCTCCATATGCGGAAAGGACCATAGTGTCCTTCACCACACCTGAGGATAATAAGCTAGTTTAGGACACAAGGATAGACTGTGTGTTCTCACACAGATGTCCTCCAAGAAAGAGTAATATTCAGAAGGCTCAAGAGGAATGGAGATATCTTATCCAATATTCAATATCTTATCCAATATCTTACTAGCTGAGGTAGTTCCCTCACCCTCGGTGGTGGTAGTTCTAGTGCTGAATTTAAGAAAGTGGAAAATGGGCTACTTTGATACCAGTGATGCTTGTTCCAGTGGACATTCTCCACTGTATTTTTGAGTAGATTATCAGATGTTTGGAATGATAATCCTGAGAAGGATTACCACTAAAGGACCTCTCTGATCACAGATGTTCCTTAATGCATGCTATATTTTCCAGGACTCTTGGGGAAAAAAAGGGAGGTGGTCAGAAGGAATTACATATTTTAGCAGTTCTGTTTACTTCTTCTTGTTGCCTTAGAAGAAGGCATTAAAAAATCAGAATGGATTCTGAAAAATTCATCCAGAAGTATAGCTATTAGTGGGCATCTGGCTGCTACAAATAAGCATCTATGTATATGTAAAACCTGAGTAGATAAATCCCATTGAATCTGGTAATCCTCCTCAGAACATTCTGAGAACAGTGATGAATGAAATCTTTAGGCGACTTTTGTATGGTAGTACATTTTCTCTATTGAAATCTAGAGCTGGATCACATGATTCAGTTGCCATGGGAATGCTGTGGGAAATGACTTATTGAATCATTCCTATCTCATTTGTAATATGTTAGAATATTCCTTGTATCTTCTGAGGCCATTATGTTGACAGTATCAATGCCTCTTCTTGCACCTTAATCTATAAAGCTCTACATGGCTTGGGTCCAGGCTATTTGAATGACCACATTCTCCCATATGAAACTGCCCTTTTTCTGACACCTTCCTAGGTACAGTCATCCCTCCACATTTGCTAGGGTTAGGGGCACAGGACCTTTGTGAAAGTGAAAAAAATGTGAATAACTCTAGGCCCTCCCAAACCATATTTAACACACAGAAAAGTATGATCAGCATATTCAACCCACCATGGATTGCTTTGAGGCATCAGAGTTCCTTTATAAGGCAGAAGTGGATGGCTGGTAGGGCTTACTGCCACCTCCACTGCTGCCCCACACCATTTTTAATAGGAACTTACAAGTCTTGTTCACAGCTTCTTAGTCCCATGAGGCTTGCAATCTCTATTAAAAATGGCATAGGGAGGCAGCAGAGGTGACAGTAAATAATCCGTGAATAATCAAATCCACAAAAGTGAAACCTGCACATGTGGAGGGCTGATTGTGTATCTCTTGGAGCTATGTGAGAGAGCCTTCTGGCTGGCTCCTCCTAAACTCTGGAAACTCTAGTGATCTCGTCTAACAGACACAAAATTTTTGAAATTATTCGAACTTTTGAAATTATTCATTCTTGCATCTGATAGAAAGATTCATATCTCTCCTCCAGAATCCAAGCTTTTACTGAATTAAGCTCTAGGTACAGGGGCTTTCCTAAACATGTGGAAACTTTTCTTTCATTGTTTGTGTTTGGTGAAAAATAATTTGCAAAGCTGAACATGGTCATAGATGTAGATAATCTGAGTAGACAAACCTCCTTTATATACTTCTTGTTACCACCTCACTTTTAAATATTGCAAATGAAAACAAATTATACTTAGAAAATACATTCTGATTTCACCCATGCTGGGAAGTCAACTGGCAAAGCTCTGAACATCTGCTACTACTTGGCATAGGGATGGCCATATTAACTTCCCTCTATATGCTCATTATCCGCAGCTATATCTTTTATATCTCTCTTGCCTGCAACACTACCTTGGCTCATAGCAGTGTTCTGAGAATTAATTAATGTTTGCAAATTGCCTGCATTTAACATGATGCATGAAGATAAATGATGAAGATCATTTGACCTGAGAAGGTGCATGGATAAGGCTCTCATGGTTGCTAGATTGGCAATCATTGGACAGCCAGCTTGAAAGAAGAGTTGCACTTTGTCTCCAGTAGGCAGCAGTATTGGAAAAGAGTCTGTGTTTCAAGGACAAGGTTTAAAAAGAAATGCGGTGCTAAAGAACTTAACTGAAAACTCACATCAGCTTACAAAATGGCTTCCTTGGACTCCTTGGTCTGTTAGAGTAGTGCCATCTACTCTGACTGATAGTGGCTTCTCCATATTGCTTTTGTTTTGCTAACATTATGTTTAGTCTGTCATACTTCCAAGGCATTATTCCACTCTACAGCTCATTATAGTTTGTACAGTAAGAAAAGAAAATCTACAATAAGAAAAAAGCTTTTGTGCAATTAACAATGTGTGTCGTAACCAAGCACAAGGTTACGTCTTAAAAATTACAAGGAAAAGACAGAAAAATATAACATTGACATATATATAACATGTGTTACTGTTCAATCTTTATTTTTTTGCCTTAACTGTATATTACTGAGACCAACTACATGGCTGACTCATCTGTATTCAAGGAAGATACATGCATAAACTATGTATCCTAGCACTTTTTTTTGCACCACAGATGTATAATGTACCATATGAAACCCAACGTTTTAATCATGTGAGTAAGTTTTTAGCTTCTCAGTTTTACAAGAGCTCTCTGTCCTTGGCTATATTAAATAAAGATCACAATTCGCTTTCCTTCTCCTGATTTTCCTCCTGTTTTCTTCATTCTTCTCAGTCCCTTTATTTCTTGATTTATTCTCATCTACCTTGCCATCTATCAGTTTTCCTTTTCCCCCCTTTTTTTTGCAGTTAGAAAAACATTAGAAAAAAATAGGAAGAACTCAGTAGATCAGGAGTCTTGTGCTAGCAAGTGGTTTGATTGGAGGATAGTTTTCTTCTTCAGTGATGTGGCTGCGCATATTAATATAGGGCTCTTCCCAATGATATAGCTGTGTCAGAAGTTTGATGGAGGTTGAGGCATTTGTTGCAGTGGCTCCTTTTTTCAAAATATCCAAATGTCATTTTGATTTTTCTGGTGATTCTGATTATACTCCTCCATGGTATAGCCAGAAATGCCCCAGTACCCCTGGCTTGCCCACACTGTGCATGGTCATGCAAAATAAGACACTGTGCATGGCAGATTAAGGAGAAGACTCTCCCTGGTGGAACCAGCCTTTTGGCCTCTTGGGCAGTAGGAAAAAAATCTTACAATAAATCTTGCTTGTTTCCATAGTTTGTCAATTGTACCCCCCCCCAAAAAAAAGGTGCATGAAAATTCAAGCTGAATCCAACTTATGAGGACGCTATTCTTGGTTTTTCTTGGCAAAATTTATTCAGACGAGGTGTGCCATTACCTTTCTTTGCGGCTGTTGTGTGTCTTCAAGTCATTTATGATTTAAGGTGACCCTAAGGTGACCCCATCATAGGGTCTTCTGCAGCTGAGAGTGCCAAGGTCACTCAGTGGGATTCCACAGCTGAATGGAGAATCCAATACTGGTCTCCAGGATCATAGTTCAGTGCTGAAACCACTATACTATGCTGGTTCTTAATCACACATTGGGTTTCCGTGACTGAGCAAGGAAGGATTCAGAACTCTGGTGTCCTGGAGTCCTAGTCCTGCATTCACACCACTACACCATACTGGCTCTCTATCATTTTGGTATGCATTTTTGTATGCATCTTTCAAAATCTGTATGAGAAAATAATGGATTTTTATTCATTTTTCTGCAGTATATGCATGTTGACATGCATTTTTATGTATAGGATACATTTATGCATCTATTTAGATGTGAACTTTGCTAACCTTTGAAGAACATGGATATTAATACAGTTGGCCTTCCACATTTGTGGGTTTCACTTTCACTAATTTGATTATTTGTGAGTTTCTTCAATGCCACCCTGCAATCTCAGGCACTTCGTTTCCAGAGGAACTTTTCCTTTTCACAACTCCAATTAGGCTGTGCAGTCCTCTAAGAACCCCGTTCTGGTCCTCTTCCTCCACCAGCAGCTGCCTGTCCAGCTAAAGATAGTTGGCTCACAGCCCACTTTCTCAGCACTACAAATCCTCTCCCGATTCTCACCCAAGGAAGCTGATGGGTGAGAAAGGCAGTATAGGTCTACCATGCTGACTCCTCACTTCCCTTTCTTTTCCCTGACCTGGTTTGGACTCCCTCTACTATGCCTCAGCCCCCTCCCACAGATATAGACAAACATTTTAATATTTGCAATTTTTCCACTTCCATGAGAGTCCTGCTTCCCTAACCCCAGCAAATGATGAGGGGCAACTGTATACAAATGCATTCTGATTCCTAAATAAGAACAGAGCAGACTTGCTAAATGTAAGTTAATTACAAATGTTTAAGATCACATTTTATCCCACACTTTTCTGCATGGAATCCCTCTGTTGTAAACTAAATGTTTTGTTCTGTATCGCATGGAATTGTCCTTGTTTTTCACTTAATTACAGACTTACAATTACCTACTTCGCTCACTGCACAAATGTACATTCCAATTTATCTTGTACAGTTGTTCACAGGAAAAGTAGGTAAATAAAAACTTCTATAAGCAGCTGTATTTTTGTGCTTCTGCAGCCTGCCATAAACCCTGTGGACAAGAAACCCTAAGTAGTGGAGTTTGGCAGATCATCTTATTTTTTTCTGGTAATTTTTATCCCAGGGAATGGAGACTACTTTATTATTCTTGTTGTCAAGATAAGGCTGGAATAAAATAGAGAATAAGCTTTGAGGGTTGAATGAGAACTCAACAAAGAATGGAGCACTCCTATGCATTCTTTAAAGAAGCAATGTTCTATGAATAGTGTGAATTCTATTGTCTCTCTGAATAGTCAGTGGTCTAAGGTAAATGTGAGTCTTCTGTTCATTCAGAACAGACCATGTGAAGTAGTAACGTCATAATACACAACATATTTACAAACCCTCACACAGTCATTCTTTATGTGCACCTTCGTAATATCCCCAGCTTCCATTAAAAAGGAGAAAAATGTCACCTGAGAATCTCTGCCTCAGATGGGAACCTCTGCTCTTTCAGTTGTCTATACTACAGTCGCCATAAATCTTTACCATTGGCCATACTGAACGAGGCTGACATGGTTTGTAGGACAAAATATCCACACTGCAGTATGAATTCTGTGAGCTGAGATCCAGAGCAAAGCAATTCTACCAATGGCATTTCAAACACTAATGGGTCTATTCTAATTGAGGCTGAAATTGGATTTAGTTATCATTTCATTTATATGGACTTATCTCTGCCTTAGTGGCACACACCTCATGTCACAAAAGATAGAAAGCCACTTCAGGGAGCAGTTCTGTGTTTGTCCCTCCACATTTTCTCAACAGCTCTGGCGTTTGGAGATTTATGCTTAATCTTCTGCTATGTTTGGGGGATCAGTGAAATGCATTCAGATGTGAATATGGATATGACACTCAATAGCATCATCAGCCCTATACATTGTTTCATTTTCCATAGAGCCAACATGGATACATCTAGGTGGGACAAAAGGGCCATTTTCTTCTCTGAAGTAATGAAACTTTAACGATTCATATAGCATTATTGACTGTACTTTGTTAAGTGAAATGAACATGGACACTCTAACCCGTGTAAATTTACCCCATGACTATTTTTAGTCTCAACACAGCTCTGGCACATACACTGGCTCTGTAACATCGAAGTCATACTGGTAGTCGCAACTAGAATTACATCCATTGAATCAACAGAACTTATATAAATGCTGACTTACTAAGTTCCTATTAAGTGGGCCTATTCTAGAGCAGGTTGCCCTCTCTCTGAAATATCAGGTTTGTAGCCTGGAGGTGCTCTTGGATCCAGAGATGCTTCTGGAAAGCCAGATTACTGCAGTGTGTCAGCTGAATCCTTTCCTAGGGAAAGCGGATCTGGCCAAAGTGGTTTGTGGCCTAGTTATCTCCCAATTAGATTATTGTAATGAGCTGTAAGTGGAGCCACCCTTGGAAGCTGTAGGCAGCGCAAAATGTAGAGGCCAGAAAGGTGTTGAATGTGCATATAAGAGATCATATAACACCTGTCTTACAAGAACTGCGCTGGCTTCTAATTTACTTCCAAGTAAAATTCAAGGTACGAGTTTTGGCCTACAGAACCCCAAATGGCTTGTGGCCAGGATATCTGAAAGACTGCCTCCTCTCATATGCACCTGTCACAATTTTATGATCCTCAGAGGAGACCCTGTTGCACGTCCCACCAGCCCATGAAATTAGGTTGTTAAATCCATGCAACAGAGGCTTTTCTGTAGCAGCACCACAACTATGGAAATCCTTACACAAGGAAGTTAGGCTGGCCTCATCTCTTTTAAACTTCCAGTAGGCAAACAAAATACTACTGTTCTGCATGGCTTTAACACTTGCAACTGCTCGATTTTGAAATTGTTTTAGGAATGTTTTTAGATTAGTCTTAATAGCGTTTAAAGAGTATTTTAACATGTTCTAAAATGTTTCTAAGTTTGTACAGATTAATTGTTTTTATTTGTTCACCACCTCAGGAGCCCTTGTGGGCTGGGAGGTGATACAGAAATCAAATGAATGAATGAATGAATAAATGAAGTAAATATACTTAAACAGCTAACTGTCAGCAAATTTGGGGCTATTTTTCACAGTACACAGAGGAAAATCATAGTTTGCTAGTGAATAGTTAGTAAACTAATGAACAGCTTGCTAATGAATTAAAACATATCTACAGACATGGCTCTCTGATTGGCTTTCATGAATATTTGTTTTTGTCATATTCAGTCTTAAAAATGCAATGTGTGATAGGAGCGAGCACTGTTTATTTTACAAAGGGGAGGTGATCAATATGTTTAGGTGTAAGGCTGCCATGTTAAGTATTGGGATTTTGATGTAAGTTCCATTTGTGTCAGCTGGAATTACTTTAAAGTAAATGCTGGTCATAAGAAACAATGCTCAAATGTGAAAGGCTTCATTTTAAAATATATGGCACTTTGCACATCAAGTTTGTCGGACACTGCATTGAGGTGTCAGTGAGTTTGCATGAAGCTCAAGTTACAGAGGCCCTGTGCAAGTGTGCCTGCTATTTGGGAAGAAGGCAGCATGATTCATTAGAAAGGAAGGATGGGACAACTTATCTGTTTCCCCTCACAACTAAGAAAAATGAGCTAGTTTAATAGAAATAATGTATGACAGCAAAGGACAAACCGTTACCATTGAAACAACAGTGGCTGAGAGAATTCCTGAATGGATCTGCAGGCCAGCATTTGATGCTCTTTGAAGGGCAGCATCAGTTTGGGATGTATTTAGGACAGTGCTGCATAAAAACTACCTAATTTAAAAATCAGAACTAAAAAGAGTGGAAAAAATGAATAAAAGAAGAGCAGTGGGGGAAGGACTCAGGCATAATGACTGATGATTTCCAGTTCTAATAATCCTCAGATTTGCTATAGATCTGCTTGTGGGCAGGGGTAATAATGTGATATAAACCCAAAGCAAATTGGAACACACACACACACAAAAAAGAAAATTTAAAAAAGGCTCCATTCCAGAATGGAGGCAATGGTGCGGGGTGGAGAAGGGAGAAATAAAAGCAAGATAGGAATGCAAGCTGGAAGGAATGACTGATTCCTACAAATGCTGCAAATCACTTCTGACGGTAGAGATTTCATCCTGGTTCTCCAATGCATTGTTTATTTTGCTTCAGTGAAATGTGGACCTCTGGGTCAAGAGCATTACATGCAGACTCCACTCAACTTAGCTGGTTTGTATGTAGACAGTGACAGCTTTTGTGCTCATTGTTAACAATGATCAAGCTATAGGCATCCAAAGCTTTCATTTTCTTATTTTTCCTCCTGATGGAAGGAATGGTATGTTGGTGGGGAGGGCTGGAGAACACAGATCAGGGCCTTCAGAGACTGGTCTGTCAATCCAGTTTGCTACTATGGAAAAAGGAAAATTACATACTGGGAAAACTATACAAATCTATGGTCTGACTAGCCATGGGAAGCTGTGTACAGTTCTGAGACCACACCTCAAAAAAGGATTCTGTAGAATTAAAAAGGCACAGAAAAGGGAAAACAAAGTGATCAAGGGGGTGGAGGAATTCCCTTATGAGCAAATGTCATGATGTTTAGAGAATTTTAGGTCAGGGAAAAGAAATATGGGGTGGGGGATAGATAACCGGAAACATAATAGATATGTACAAAATTGTTCATGAAAATATTTTTCTTTTTTTCTAATAGCTTTACAACCTGGGATCATCCAATAAAGTGAAATAGTTCAGGATAGTCAAAAGGAAGTACTTTGTCACAAGGCAGATGTTGGAGTTTGCATTTGTTATACAGATGGCTGCCACTTTTAAAGCCATCCAAGCTGGTAGTCATCACTCTAAGTGGTAATTAGACAAAACTATGGAAGATAAAGCTATCAATTACTACAAGTCTCCATAGCTATGTATTATCTCTGGAATCAGAGTCAGGATGTCTTTAAGTGCCAATTGCCAGGAAGTATGAATGGGAGGGTTCCTTCATTTCATGCTAGAAATAAGGGACTAAGCTCAGTAGCATATGGTTGAGCCTGGGTGGAGGAGACTGCCAATTCTGATCAGTGGTAGCTGGTGACCTTCATGTCAGTAGAGTGGTGAATCACTTCCAAGGTTTAACCTGAGCAGTTCAAGGTTCTGAACTGTTTTGGGGGACAGGATTCCAGAACCCTGAATAGTTTCTTTAAGGCTCAAATGAAGGATTCTGGAAGCTGTTGTCCAGAAAGGAATTTTCCCAAGGTGAGTAAGGTTCCATCATCTTTCATTTTCAGCCCAATCATGGAGAAAATCAGAAGTCATGAATCTCTCTTTTGATTTTCAATAGGGCTCAGTGTGAAGGGAAAGACTCACCTTGTCTATGGCTTTCAGAGAACAGTCTGGATGTGGTATAAGGCAGCTTTTTATGCATGTTCTAATCAAGGATTTCAAGAAATTTTGCCTGGAGTAAAGTGGTAAAAGGAAGAACATTTTTGATGAGGGAATATGGTGTGAAACACTCATGAAAATACCATATCTGTATTTCTTGACTTCCTTGTTTTAATTTTCTCTGTTATAAAATCTGCAAGTTAACTGGAATGTTAAATCTCAGGTTAAGAACTGTTTTCAGAAGTGACTGTTCAGACCAGGAGACCTGTAGAAAAAAATAATCAGAGTTTGAAAAGTTACTTTTTCAGTTTACAGCTTTCAGAATCCTCTGTCAACATGATCTTGCTGCCAATCTGACCAGTTGTCCACAAATGCAGCTCTCCTGTGACAACAAGCAAGTGGAGGTATTGACCTGATTTAGATTTTGTGACACTTGCATTTAATTAACTTATCAAAGATTTGACTAGCTTAGTACCAGGAACTTTTTTTTTGTTGTTGACATCATAGCTAATCTGCTCAAGTCACTCATTCTCAAAAATATCCATATGGTATAGAAGCATGATAATAATAGAAGATATTAATAGCAGTGTGAGTTTTACCAGTTAACATGGCTTTTCCATGGCTTTTAAATGTGCAGTTATCCAATGAATACCCATATAATCTTGGAATATGTTGGGTAACTGCAAATGATTTTATTAAAGAGATTTTTATAGCATATTTGGGTTAGCTCTTCTTTTCTCTCTCTCCCTCTCTCTGTAGTTCACTATGTGGCCATGTTTGTCTTATCTCAAAAGCAGCAACAACAGTGAAGGATCTTGCCCAACCCAGTCAGCTTCTGTTGCCCCACTTCACCCCCAAACAGCAGCACCTTCATACCTGCCCCCATCTGTCCTTGATATAGAATGTGCCCTCCTCCCCACCTCCAACATCACTCTGAAACAAATACTATGTGGTGGTGTGTATGCATTCATGCTTGCAGCCTGGAAAGATTAAAAAATGGTGACCCCTCCCTGCAAAATAACAAAAACATCAAGATGTCAGCTGTGTGTCTCCAGTTCAGCATCAAAATTAAGCTAAACTGGGGCACAGACCACATGGAAAAAAATTGGATTAAAGGGAAAAAAACTTGGAATAATAAGAAATTTTTTTAATCCCACGTTTAACTCATGAGAGCAGGAAGAAGTGAGGGCTGGGTTCAGAAGCAAACATCATTTATCAATACAGCTAAAAATGAGGTTGAAATGCATTTTCAGCACTGTCTAGATTAGGCCTCTCAACACACAGGGACTGTAACCTTAGCAGGCTGTTCTGGTGCAGGTCCAACACAGCACAGTCAAATTCAATTTTAGTCTGCACCATCAGTCAAATGCAGTCAGTGCTAAAATAATGCTGAAACAGAGCACTGCTGTCCCTTTCCAGTTATTAGAGCCTAAAGGTAGAAGCTCAAGAAGCCACTGCATATACAACAAACTTCTCTTGAGCCTGAGGGCCATCAGCGTTTCATGAATACAGTCTAATCATGATTCTTTATCTGACCTCATAAAGAAAGCAGGATTGGAGAGGGCAGAGGAATAGTCCTGTGGCACCTTAATTAATAGATTTATTGTGTCATAAACTTTCACAAACTGGAATTCACTCCGTGAATAATTGTACCACAAACAGTCTTTGAACTCCCACAGAACTCTCTCTCTCCCTCTCCCTCTCCTTCTCCCTCCCTCTCTCTCCTTCTCTCTCTCCTGTGTTTACTGCTTTAATAGACTAACACAGCTTCCCCTCTGGAATTTAATTAATTTGCTCCTTCATTGGTTTATTTTTCAAAAGAACTTGCAGATTATGTGCCATACTGAAGGCTAGATGTTAATCATAGTCCAAGAGATGTTACTTTAAGCAACACAAGTGCAGCTATTGCCAATTAATACTGGTTTTGTAAAATATTTGGGAATCTCTTTTCTAGGACAATGCTACTTAAAATAGGGACCATGGACCAGAACAGTACCATGAACAATCAGATGTCAATCCTAGAGGAGTTTCCAGGAAAGAAAGAAATGATTGTGGCAAATGGACACAAGTGTGGTACCAGTATCTGGCAATTTGGAAAAAGAAATAACTGCCAGTCCCCCATATCAGAGAGCTTAAGAAGTATCGCTCTAGGACCTACAGCTTAGTCATGAATGCTAAATGTGAGATCCCTGAAAAGTACCTGATTGTCTCACCATGAGCGCTTTCAAAAGGTAAGTATTGTAGTTTATTAGTTCATAAATGGAGCACCATCCAAAATTCTGTCTAAAGAAAAAGCATGTATATACATATGTACATGGGAGGGGCTCCTCACCTGGTGAAAAAGTGAAACTTCAAGACCACGAAAGAACAGCAAGAACTTCAGGACCATGAATGAACATGGTGAGACAATCAGGTACTTTTCAGGGATCCCATATCTCAAGGAAGTTTAGCATCTCCACTCTGTTACTTGCTGTTGCCTGAGACCAAAATCAATCAATCAATCAATCAATCATCAGAGGACTTCAAGAGAAGTCAAAACAGTTGGGACACCACTGACCTAACTTCTCAGAGGTGCTTCACACGTTCTTAGGTTTAGTGAGAAGACTACAAATTGCAGAATTTAGATAAGAGATGACAATTATGGATGCTCTGTGCAATTTGAATAGGGACAGGATAGAATTTTGTCTGGTACCTATTTCCAAGCATTAACATTTCAAGGACTAATACCTAGATCAAAAAACAGCAATCACTTGAACTGTGCACGTCTCTGAATTGTGCAATGCAATTCCCAGCTGAAAAATTGTCTACCAAAAAAGGTGCATATTAAAGAAAACAGCATATAAAAATAAATATTTGTGGGTAAATGCATACAAAATCCATTATGTTAAGAGAAACTGTGTAGAAATATATACCCATGTTTTCATGGTTTTTAAAAGCAATTAAAAGTGAGTGGACCTGACTTACCACTAAATATGCACAAAGCGACTAATTAATTTATCTGATTTATTTATTTATTTATTTAATAATCTGACTAAAGTGATTAATTTAGACTGGTTTATCTACCCCCAAATAATGATAAAACACATGTGATTCCATATATATAAGGGCGGAGTGCCAGTTTAGACAAAAAATGTATGTGCATGCACATGTCTTCAGTAGCGTTATTTAAATATAAGATTCAGCACATTCAACAGTACAGAGAAAAATGTATCAGCTGCTGTGAAGAAACCCTACTGGAAGGTAGGTCAACTTGAACCTGGGAAGCATTTGGTCCTAAACGGCTAAATGTTATCCTCCCTAGCCAATTGATTAGGAAAAGAACCCTACTTTTTCCCAGACACTTCTCCAGATTTAAAATAAACCTGGACTTCTAGTTTTGATAACAAGGAAGATCAGCCATCTGTTACAAAGCTGCTAAAGTCTTTTTAATTAAAAAAAAATCACCATTTGCTGCCTGCAGTTAAATCCCAAGTTTCCTTCTGCTTCTCACTAGAAATGAAGTTTGGTGGATTCTCATGTTGACCACCTGCCTGGCCTATATGCATGCCACTGAATGATCACATATTGATTGTCTGGAACCTTTTGCCTAGGAATTTCACATGGATTGCCTGTATTTCCTGAGCACATCCCATCAAAGTATCTGAAAGCAACAGATAACTCACACGTCCTTGAAATGGTTACAACTTCCATGGGCCTAATAGACTAAAACTGTGGTGAGCGGGGGTGTCTTCTTTGTACAGCATTACAGAAACACCAGGAAAATCAGTCAAATCAAAGAACAAGCTTTTGTTTTCTTACAATTACTCAGCCTTTTACAACATGCCATGCATTCCACCAAAAAACTTGCATTAACTTGACCACGTATAAGGTTTCTGATATTAAGCTGTCTACTGAACATCCCATCAAAACTAGTAATCACTTAAAATTTCCAATTGATTTCAGTTGATATGAGGTGTTGCTCACATGACAGGACTGGTGCCATTTGGCTCCAATTTGATTTTAAGCGATCCAACTTATTTTCACTGGTTTGATTGCCCACCGCTTTATACACACTACTCAGACTCATAAATATGAAGCCAAATGAAACTGAGTCATCTTTCATGCAAATTGTTTCAAGGGCGCAAATTTGATCTTGACTGTTCATTAAAAAAACAAACAAATTTGATTTGCAAACTAAAATAAATAAATGTTTGTTCTGGCTCCAGTAAAAAAGGCATCCTTATAATATTTATTTGTTCAGAACTCTGAAGGTGAATTGTGACTTCTAACTCATATGCAAACTTTAAAATAAAATTAACTAAGCTGGACCAATTGGGAAGTCTCCTAGGGATCCATGCTGGTGTAAGCACCACACACATACACACACACAAAATAAAACTGGTATATTGAATGATTTTAGTACCTGCCATGCTGATGATCCTTTGTGTTATTAGAGAAGAAAAAGTCCACCTCTGTGTCAAAGAGACAGTTGTTGTCTTTCATTAACTCTTTGACCCACCTTCAGTCTTAGTACTTTCTAGGTCTTTGAAAGGAATGGATTCAAGTTCGATTTTGTACTATAATGCTGGCTAGATATTTTAATAAGGTTTTAAGTATTACATACTTCCCTAAAACTTCTACAGCTAAAGCAACTCTAGCCCTTGTAAGATGACATAAGAGCAGTGGATAGGTAAAAATGTGAAACAGGATGTTCCCAATTCCAACAATTTCTCAGCTACAAAATTCACTCATTGACCTTTGGCAAACCATTATGATTTTTTTCATCCACATATTCCCATCTAAAACATGTGGCTAGAAATGATGACCTAGCTAACAGAATATGGTTGCTGTAAAGACTATGCATTGAACACCCCAAAAGTGCAGTATAAATGCAAATGACATAATGACCTGATTACACAATCTTCTGAGTTGATGACTGGTTTTCCGATACTTTCAGTTGTATTTTAATTCCAGACTTCTCTCTCCCATCCTTTGGTCTTTACAGATCTAGTCCTCAGGTTTTACAATGTAGTGGAAATGAAAGAGATATACACCTGAAAGCGTCAGTTGCACACCCACAGAAATGAAGGGACCAGTCATATAGGATGGGATAAACTAGGATCATATTTATTTAAAAATTCACTTATTTCACCCAAAATCTGCAGTGGTGCCTACCAAGTGCAGAACGGAACTGAGGCAGCAGTCATCTCACAACTCATCTCCAGCTACTGGGAGGAGGACCCAAGCCTTGATATCATGCTCTATGCCATCAGCCTGTTATCAGTTGGTCAGTCTGTTGTTACCCAGATGAGACTCCCAGGGAAGTTCCCCCCATGGCTCATGACTTTGAGGAGATCTGGCCCTGTGCCCAGCACCCATATCCCACCAACTGTAGGTGCCAGTCAAGGAGCTCCCTTCCCACCAAAGTAGGCATCTGCTGGATGCTCACCAATACTCCTGTATTTCCCTATTTCACATTTACTCAGTTAATGTGACTGCCTGTTTAACCTCACTACTCTGGCTATTGTCTTGAGTGTCCTGTAGGCATCCAGTGTGAGGTCGGCAAAAAAGTCTTTGCCACGTTTTGTTCAATATGCTGAATTAGATTACAAGATCCAAAAATTCCTACCTATCCTCTAAATGACCAGTAAAACTTGCACTGGACCTACAGGATGGTTGGTAGATTGGTCGTATGCAACTGGGAAGAGAGGCTGGATCTGTGATGAGCTAGGCTTATAACCCCTCCTGTTTCCTGCCCACTAGAGTTGGCAGTGTAGTGATGCAAGCATGGCCTCCATTCCTGGAATGACCCCCTGACCCCACAACTCCAATGGATGTGTGGGGCTAAAAGGCACTTTTATCTTCACTCTTTTGAAAAGAGTGGGATAGATCCCTAGCATCATGATGTTGAGTTGCAGGCATGAAACAAAGATCCCTTCAAAAGGGGCAAAAGGGAAGCAAGAAACCTACAAGGGAATAGCCAGTTCAGAAAAGATCACTGTGACAATGTTCTACATGGATTTCAACTCCTGACAAAATGAAGGACCTTTCCATTCTTCCACTCACTGCAGTTTCTACACCATGCAATTTGCTGGGCTGTTGGTATACTCTTCTACCCAGAAAGATACCACAGTTTTCTTATTTCTGGTGATATATGATGCTCAAGGATGCTCATATATCCAGTGGGCAGACTCATTTATACACAGTTTGAAAAATAGATGGTGTATGAAGTGCAATTTAGTGTTGTTGCAGAGTTTACTCCCTCTTGGGGTGCCTGGTGTTTGATTAAAAACATTTTATGGGAAATCAATATGTTCCTCATTACCAGTCTCAGCCTCCTTCCTAGAAATGCCAAAATGGACTTGTACGGGGCTGCCCCACCTGCTATCTTCTGTTCCTCAGACATGAATGATTTTGTCAGTGTTTATTTTTTTAAATCACATAGCTACATATTCATGTTAACAAATAGGGTCTCCCATTCTGCTGATTTCTAAAAGATGCTCTCGCCTCAAAAGGAATTAAATCTGAAACATAACTGAAGGGTGTGCATATACCATATTTGCCAATGTATAAGACACACTCCATTTATACTCTGGCAAATACTATTTGCTAGTGTATAAGACACACTGGTGTATAAGACACATTCCATTTACAAACAGAATTTTTTGGAAAAAAAGGTGAGTCTTATATACCAGCAAATACAGTATTCAAGAAGGCAATGCTTTTTGTATTGTGCCCAATGACTGTGAAATATTGGCGTCTCATTCAGTTATATATTAAATGCTTACTATATTCAGTAGCTTAGAAAGGTTCAACAGTGCGACCAGCTTTTCATGAATGAAAATCACTTGTCTTATACCAGACAAAAATGAGCACACATGCTAAGATATGCTCTATAATAAAAGAGAATGTGTGTTCATATGTACATGTTTCTAACATCATTTGACCATGAAACATGGCCACTTGGAACTTGATATGTATAGTAATAGGATCCCAGAGCTGTGTACCTTATTCTTATTCTTATTCTTATTCTTATTCTTATTCTATTTAAATAATTTCAATGAACTAAAGTACTTCAGTCATCAGGGGGAATTTTTTCCCAATATTCCTTAGAGATAATTCTACAGAAAGGAATGAGACATTCACTTCTCCATGGGGCCTGTAGGTAGTTCCATGTTGTGATTCCCTCTGCTGGGCCCCCAAGATCTTCAAAGAGTTAAGAGAGATGGTGGGGGGGGAGGGAAAGAGACTGAGAGAGCATCATACTGCCTCATAAAGGATCTGAGGAAAGAGAGAAAAGAGAAAGGCAGAACAATGCTACAGTGGAAGGAGAGAAAGACCAACAAGAAATAAAGAGTAGGGGAGAAGAGAAAGAATAGAGGGAAAGAGGTGGAGTGAGAACTAAAGGGTTTCTTTATCTAGACCTGTGGTTCTTAGTCTTTTCTTTATTGGTGACTTCCCTGGAAATATAATTTGTTGCCAGGGACCCCCAAGACTTAACTCAAAACTTAAATATTTAAATTTAGATTAAAATATATTTATTTATTAAAGACTTCTGGAGATGAGGATTTAAATCACAGATACTGGGTGACCTTGGGCTGGTCACATTCTCTCTGGCTCACAGGAAGGCAAAGGCAAACCCCTTTGTACAAATCTTGCCAAAAAAAACCTGTGATAGGTTCACCTTAGGGTTGCTCTAAGTCAGAAGTGACTTGAAGGGACACAAGAACAAACAGGGGGGACGTTCTTTCTAACCATCGTGTCTCTCCCCTTTGAAAATGACTCATGGGAACCCTAAGGTGAACCTATTATGGGGGTATTCTTGGTAAGATTGGTTGCCTTTGCCTTTCTCTGAGCCTGGGAGAATGTGACTTGCCTGAAGTCACTCTGTGTGTTTCCATGGTCAAGTGGGGATTCAGACTCTTAGTCATAGTTTGGGGACACACACATGCCTGTCAGCACCTTTCATCAGGGACATGGCAGTGATGTGTGTGTGTGTGTGTGTCCAGGTGCTGAAATTATTCCCTTGTTTGCAAACAAGGGAGCAGTTTATAGATTAGCACATGCCTGATGCCATGTCTCTTTCATCAGGGATGTGGCAGTGGGAAGTGTGGGCACTGAGAACATGGTGGCAGATGTGTTCATCTGCTCAAACTGGTCACTTGTTTGCAAATGAGGGAGCAGCTTGGGCATGCACACTTGCCTGCTTCTGTGTCCTGTTCATCAGGGATGTGGCAGTGGGAGTGTGTGTGGGTACTGAAACTGCTCCCTCATTTGCAAATGAAGGAGCAGTGTGGGTGCATGCACATATCTGCAACTGTGTCCTTTTCATCAAGGACGCAGCAGTGGGGAGTGTGGGCACTAAGGGACACAGCAGCAGTCATGTATTTGCAAAGGAAGGAGCAGTTTTGGTGGCTGCCCTCCTTCACTGCTGCATCTCTATTGCTGCTTCTCCAGTGTGTGAAATAGAAGACTGCAGTTTAGTCCACCAGGACCAAAGACAGCCCTTATACAATAGGAACAAAACTATAATGTAGTTACTGCATCCTCATTGTGTGATTGAAAAGACCTGTTCTCGCATGTGAATTTGCTTTCTAGTGACATGAAGAAATGTTGGAAATCTGAGTTTAGTTTTCTTTTTTGTTTTTGTGAGGTCAAGGAGCTGGCAAGTGGCCTGTATACTACAGGGAAATGGAAAACTCTATTTTTGATAGAAGAGGGATACCTAGTATCATGACGGCATTGTGTCTATTTCAGTGAATGTGCTTTTAAGGTATTTACAAACAAAATCTGTGGGATATTCACCCCACAATCTCAGCTGCTATTATTAATTGTGGGAAATGCTCTCTGCATCAAATCTCTTTGTTTCCCTTTGGAGAAACTCCTGCGCTTACCGCACTTTGATTATCCAGTGCTGAAACCATGGCAACAGAGAGGACTATACTATAGGAAAGAGGGTAACAGCTGCATAGAAGGAAGTTTATAGAATAATCATCTATGAAGAGAAAAAGACAGAGTTTTGGTACTGAGAGCCTTTATGTAGTGGTAAGAGTATTAGAGAAGATGAGACTTGCTCTCAGATCTGGGACCTAGCTTTTGCCTGGTAGCCATGGAGTGTGGACACAGGGACCACAGAAGGGAGTAGTGGTTATGAAACAGCCAGATCAGGCAGATGAAGTGGTGAGGCATAGCAAAGTTAGTGCAAGATGAGCTTAGGTGGGGCAGGTATGAAGCAAGAGGGGGCAGCTGAGGTGGCTTCAAGGCAAGATAAAATGATATTGTTAAACTAATGGAATGAGTTGGTCAGACAGTCAGATAGCCTAAAATGAAGTATGCAGTGTAGTATCTCTCCATGGGACTGTAAAGCCAGTTGATAAGTCCATGGAGTATGATGGCAGCCCAGAAAGCACCCTTACTCTATGGAATCAGCTCTGGCTGGCTTGGTGAAGATCCACTGCACTGGTGGTGATGGTTGTAAGACAGCAAATACTGGGAGCTCCAGCTCAACACACCTATTAGCAGCATACATTTGGGTTCTCATCCTTGTCAGTCACAAGCCTCATTGGATGATAGCAGTCTTTCTAAGCAAATTACCTCACAGGATTGTCTGTGAGGATAAAATGGAGGCCATCTTTGGAAGAAGGACAAATTAAATTGTCCTTAGCACATACGTGTGTGTGTGTGTGTGTGTGTGTGTGTGTGTGTGTGTGTATTCAAGTGTCTAGTAGAGAGAAGGAAGGCATGCCTAGTGCTCCACCCAAGGCAGCTACCAGAGACCATGGTGGCTGGGAGACTCTGGGAGTTGGGATAAAAAAAGAAAGTCCCTTTTCTAAGGTCTAACCAAGAATTTTTTCCAAGTCCATACTTCAACAAAATGGACTTAAGGTGATAAAATCTAACACTATCCAAAGCTGATATTCTGGCAATTTAAATTCAAAATCAACTTGAAGAAGCATTTCACTCAATAATTTCTGTACCACTTTTCAGTGTGTGATGCTCTAGATAATTCTGTTCAAGAGTATCCTGGTAACAAATCTACACTAAGGCCCTTTCCGCACCGGGCTATTAAAACGGTGCAGAGCGACCGCCGACAGAGGTCTTCTGCACCGTAGAGTGGATTGGGATGGACTACTTTTTGTAGCTCCGCACCTCAGTCCATTTCAGAGCGACCGGAACTGGTCGCACAGCGTGCTTTTTAAAAACCTCTTTTTAGAGGTTTTTAAAAAGCACGGAGCACGCAACTCTGTGTCACTCCATTCCTGCGCTCTGGTGCAGATTTGCAGATCTGCAGATCTACTGGGGGTGGTCTTTAGGCTGGCGAGCTACTCTGGTTGGTGGAGAGCCTCCGCCAGCCAGAAGCCACCAATTTGGATGCCTGAGCAGTGCGGAGCGACAAGCTCGCACTGCTCCTCGTCCCGATGGACTCGCCCAGATGCTGAAGAAGTCTGGTGAGTAGCGTTTTTCCGCGATTCCTTTCCAACATGCGGAAAGGGACTAAGATAGCTGAAAGAAAATTGCCTCAGAGTCTTCAAAATCAGAGTTTTAGAGTTGAGCTTAGATTTAGGCATGGCCTTCTCCCAGGTCCAGACACCAGATTCTGTCCAGTATACTAGAGAGTGACATGCATCAGTGCAAGAATCTTTACATATTACTTTGAACTTGGTTGGTGTGAGGATAAGGGTGATCTCTGCCCTTTACCTGGTTTAACATAGACTGTGAAAGAGCCAGTGAACTAAAACTTATTGTTAATCTCAATTATTAGACTCACTGAATCATTGGACTTTATGTACGTGTTGCTTTGCCATTCAGCAGTTGGTTCAATGAATGCACTCTCACAGTGACTGGCAACTGGATTTATGTCATTGTGCACATAAACTAGCTTTTTATCTTGTGTTAACATAAATTGCCAATGCATTTCTGGTGATGGTGGTGGTATAAAATCTGTGTAATGAAGCACTGCATGCATACACCTCACTATAAGAAGCAGCTTCTGTTTATTTATAATGGGCAACATTATCACTGTTTGTTTTTGGATATCAGATCCTCCATGAGCCTTCTTAAGACAATTACATGCAAGCCAGTTTTGATCAGGTGCTTATCAAATAATGTAATCCTCAGGCTTCTATGTTGCTCCTTCATTGCAGAAAAAAATGTAGCCAAAGGAAGGCATCCGTACAAGAAATAAGAATTAAACAATATGCCAGTTAAGGCTGCTCACACATAAATGGCTCTTCAGAGATCATTCTTCACACAAACCTGTTGTGAACATTTAGGTCCTGTAAAAACTACCTTCTTCCAATCACTTTGATGAGGAGACTATAATCTTTTCATCCATCACTATCATCAGACTGAAAAGCACAGCTTGGTCACCAAAATGCTTTCTGCTAAGAATCTCATTATAAACTCATTTAATTGTTCTTGGATCTGTGTTCCCACTGTGCAGTATATCTTGTTTATTTGCTCAACTGGGCTCTGAACTGCTCATCTTAGAGCTGGCAGTGATGGTGTTTCCAATGACTGGTGCTGGAATGTTCCATTTTCCCCCCACACAAATAGCATATAGCTTGTACAGTTATGTATGGACTGTTGGTGATCTGTACTTTGCCAGCTTTTATAACTCAGATGTATTTTAGGGTCCTGCATTATTTGCCACTCCAAAGTTACATTTAACTGTTTTTTTTATTTATGCACCCAGTGGTACAGGAGAAACATTGTGGTGTAGTTGTATGAACATCGGATTTCGACCCTTGAGACCAGGGGTCAATTCTCTGCTTGGCCATGGAAACCCACTGGGTGACACTGGGTGCATCACACACGAAGACCCAGAACACCCTGTGATAGGTTCACCTTAGAGTCACTATAAGCCAGAAATGACCTGAAGGCACACGACAACAATGGTGGTAGTAGATTTCATATATTCAATCAATCAGGGTGTTATAGCCATATACTTATCACTGCTACATGCATATGATAAATGCTGAAAACTATCAATTTCTGTCTATTTAGTTAGTTAAAAGTTTTCTATCCTTTGTAGCTGAACAGTGAAATGTTCTCTTAGCAGTTTCAAAAAAAAAAAATGCAAATGACAAACTATCAACGCATAAAATATTAATAAAAACCAACTTTAAAAGAAATAATGTAAACATTTAGCCCAGAAAAACACTAAAACCAATGAACAAAGACTGTTAATATAGACAATAATCGTCCAATAAAACATCTCTTACAAGAAATAGTGGAGAGTAAATGACTCATTAAAGCCCTCCCAGAAGTATGTGATAAGGCCTATCAACTCAGACCACACCTGGAAATGCATGCCAGAACTAGAGGTAACTGCTGAAAAAGCCCTCATGAACAGGAACTTTATTCTACTTATCAGGGAGCACTTGTAATCAGTATGGTGGGTGCAATACACATGTAATTAACTTGCCTGCCTCCACATTGATACCTGTCCATGAGTTGCACAGCTTCCCTGGAGGAAAATGAGAAGAAAAGCTAAGCATCATCTGCATATTGACAGTATTTTCCCACCAGAAGACTTTCCCTAACTGTTTCACGTAGATGTGGAGAAAAGGCATGAGGAAAAGAGTAAATGGATCAAATCTGGTTGCATACCATAAGTCAGTGGCCACACAATTAACAGAAGTCCTTTAACATATATTTTGACACTGTAACTCCTCGAAGGACTGAAACCATCATACCACTGTGACTTCTAACGTCCAAGTAAGGAACCCAGAAAACTTCATGTTCAGGATACAAAAATCCATAGCAGAACCAACAGTACTCTTCCACTTATTCTAAAGTTATTTGCAAGTGAGAGTAAGGCTGCTTTCATTCCCCCAAACAAAGCCTGAAATCAGATGGGACTGGATCTAATTAATTAAACCCAAGAAAATGACTACAGTATTTCTTGAAGAGTAAGGCATCTAACTGAACAGAACATTCACATGTGCCATATTTGTTTAATTTATATCCCACTTTTCTCCTACACAGGTCTTAATGACTGGCAGTGGCTGTAAGCTGCAACTACTTCCCAAATCAAAAGCACACCAGTGTAACATGCAGTAGATTAATCCCCACAGGTGATAACTGCATCATTTCTCTTTTCAGTATTTGGATCTGTATCTAAAATTGTTTCTGTTGTTACCTCACTGGAAAACCCTGTCCTGGGGTCTACAATTTTGACATTAAAATATGGTTCCATGCTCCTGAGAGGTCGCCCGGATGGGCACGTAGGCAGCAACAGTCAAATGATCAAAAACCAGGCTGGGCCAGTAAAATCCCCCATCACGTAGCCCCAGGAGACCTCAAGCTGTGCAAACCCACAGCAGACAAATGGTCCACAGCCTCTGAGAAGCCGACTTGAGGGGATTACGTGTTTGCCCCAAGTTGAGCAAAATCCTATCAGGCAAGGACCATTTACATGAAGTCACACCACAACCCTAATGCCGCCGAAGACCCTGAGACTTTGGCAACACTTTGTAATCTCATCACGCAACAGAAGTTACCATGGTGGAGCTTCTTTCTTGTTGCAACACCCATTGTTCTCCCCGGGAAAGGATTAGCCCTCCAGGTACTTTTCCCCCTACAAATAGTCCCAGTTTTTGAGCTGTTCTTTGGATCACTCCCGATCATCCCAGCTGACTGTTTCTCCGTCCGTTGAGTAATCCCCTCAGCCCTCTCTGTGCTGAGCTCCACTTCTTTGCTGTTTTTCCCAGACCACGGACTTCAGGAAAAGGTGCAGTATTACCCCAGCTACAACCCCTTCAATATTCCCCTATCCAGTTTCCTCTCTTTTGCCTCTTAATAGGTCTTGAGTGAGTGCGTGAGTGATTGTGCATGACAAGTCCATGAGCAGCCCTTGACACAAGCTTCTGTTTTGTTTTGTTTGTTTTGAATTTTGTTTAACACATCTGTGTTATTGTCCTAACATTTTATAGTATTATATCATCTGCTTATTACCTCCAGGGGAGGATATCCCACAACTGGGGTGCCATATCTGAGAGGTCCTTGTCCCATGTGCCAACACAATGTATTTATTCTACTGGTGGGACATGGAAGAAGGGCCAAGTAACAGAAAAATCAAATTGTTATACATGTACTCTCTTAGAATTAAAAGAATTCTGAACCCTGGGATTTGATCTGATTACTACAAGAACTCTTGACAGGTGAACATTGGAAGAACTCCTTGATAATGAGAGCAGTTTAGCAGTGGAACCAGTTGTCTAAGAAGGTGGTGGGGTCTCCTTGGGATGTCTTCAACAAGGGGCTGAAAAGCTACCTGCTGGGGATGCTTTAGCTGGAGATCCTGCATTGAGCAGGGGACTGGACCTGATGGCCCATAAGGCCCCTTCCAAATGATTTACAGAGCTCATAGACCTTTCTTACAAAAATTCATTCCTGATTACTGCAAAGAATCTCCATTTAGTAAATTTTTTTGGTGGGAGAGGAATCATTTTAAACAATTATAAGCCAAAAATTTTTGTTTAATATTCTTCACCAAATTACCCACAACGATGCCAGTAGAGTAACAAAAAACGTCTAGACACCATAGGATAGACTTTGGCTTCCAGAAGGGGTATTAGTGGGGAGAGGAATTTATTTGGGTTTCCTTACAAACTTTAATGAAATGGTTCAAGGGCTGGACCTATTCTGGAGGTAGAGTTCAGCAGCTTGGATTGTCCATTTAAAGTTTATACTAAAACTAGAGCAGAGTCATCAGTCCATTGGCATGGAAGACATCAGTTGCCAATGTCCAGAAGGGGAAACTGATATATTGGCAGTTTTTGTGATATTTCACCTTCTTCTTCTACAGCATGTATGAGTAAAGGGCAACCATCAGGCCACATGAAGGTCCCAAAGCCGTATTTGTGCCTTCAAAGGTTTCCTAGCACCCTCCCCTAAGGTATTTTTGACCATGCGTTTGTCCCCAAATGACTCCAAGCCCCAGGAATCATGAGGGAAACTTTTGCCATATTTTGCCTCCCCTGGCCATATTAAGCCCAGGTGAAGGTTTTGTTCCAATAGGAAATGACCTGGAATTTGACCTCTCAATCACTTCCTGTTGAAAAAAAGGGCTTTTTATGGCTTAAAACAGCCTAGGGGACCTGAAAATGTGGCAAAATAGCCCCTAAATCTCCTGGGAGGCATTGGGAAGCATGTTAGGAAAATTATTTTCTTAATTTTTGTTTGTGGGGAGTGAGGTAGTGGAAAGGGCAATGCTGTGTAGGAGAAAGTTCAGTCCCCAAGCCCTGAGAGTCCAAGCCTTTGAACTGAAGAGTTGTGGAAAAACAGTAGCAAAATATTGCATGCATCTGTACACTGGTACACATGAGGATAATGCACACAAAACAGACTGTACATATCTGTGTATCAGTTTCCATGTGTTATGCGCCTTCAAGATGCTATAACAAGCCATAAATGCCATTTAGCTGAAACTGTGGTTTTCATCAAATCCACGTCCCTTTCAACATCACAGTACTTTTTCCAATCAGATAATTAATCAATTTATCAGTTAACAGAACTAAAACCCTTTACTGAACTAAAATCCCCTTTATCATTTGACTACCCTCACTATCCATGTCTGTAGCAGGGAAAAGTTCTGACAGGTTTAATTTTTCTCCCTTTATTTCATCCACTTAACAGCTACTAAACCTCTGCTAGTTTGCAGGTGTTATTAGGATTCTGACAGTAGCAACTAGACTCTTGGATCCCAGCTAATTATTTGGCTCCTGCTTGGATGAGAAATACTCAGTGGCAATTAAGCTCATCTATCCCATTTCCCCCCTGGTTTAGTGCTATAAACACACACAGTCTTTTTTATACCTCAGAATACAATACCATGTGAGCGACGGCTCACGTTCTCTCCTGTAATTTTAAGATTCCATCTAGCTTAAAGCCATTGAATGAACTGGTTGGAGCCCTATAGATTTGTGACAAGGATGAGACTGCAGGGAGAGAATGTTATTTTATACAAAATTTATATATTTTTGTTTCCCAAGCATCACTTTCTAGCCATTGACCCAGTTTCTAGCCTTGTACATGGGTCTAGATGGGGCTATCCCCTTGATGATGGATAGCATTTTTCCTTAACAGATGTTAGAAAGAAAAAAAAGTTTGTTACCAATTTTGTTTGCATATAGTTCCTTTGGCATGCTCAATATTGGTGCAAGCATCTTCAGCACCACTCTGTGAAGGCAGCTGTGAGCGTGCTTGACTTCTGGGAATATATGCATGTGAATATGCAGGCATATGCACGTGCAAACATTGAATATTCTCTTTGGCAGTACAGGAAAGCAGCCGATTCTGAGTGGGCATACTCTGGAGGAGAAGGGCTGTATCACCCAATTTTTGGCCAATCCAGAATTCTGAAAGGCTTAGTGCACTGTGGCAGCCACCATTTTGGGTGACTGAAATAAATGTTACATCATTGCTAGTCATGTTAGAGGCCATTTCGCTCCTGTTTCAGGGTGATGGCATTGATGAAATGAAACAGCATCACTGAGCATTACAGAGGCGCTGGGACCAACAGCCCATTTATACAGGGCTATGATTCAGTTTTGTACTGCTATGGCTGCATCCTATGAAACTTTGAGTTTTATAGTTTGGTGAGGCACAAGAACCTTCTGGCTGAGAACTCCAAATGTTGCTGTTAGCTTCTATTAAGTAGTCTTTGACTTATGGTAACCCTGAATACGGGAGCCCTCCAAGTGACCCTGTTATCAACAACCCTGCTCAGATCTTCCAGACCCTGGGCTGTGGCTTCCTTGATTGAGTAGGTCCACTTACAGAATTCCATGGAATGATCTTTCCATGTTGGTGGAGATTGTATACTCCTGTGAGAAAGAGGCGACGCTGCTGGTACCACTGCAGCTCATAAGGTCTTCCACATCAGACAGACTTTTGCAGAGGATCCAGACTAAATGTGCCAAACAGCTACTGGTACTGGGCAGCAGACACTCACAGAGGATCTCTCAAAGACAACAGCAGAGGCACGATAACTAATACTATGCAATAGGAGACACTAGTAATCCCCTTTGAGTGTCTTTTTGAATGTCTTCTACCATGAAAACCCAGTGATGAGACAATCTAAATGAATTCTAGATACCTTTCCCTAAACTGCAAATCCCAGGATTCTACAGGATGGGACCATGGCAGTTAAAATGAAACCAAACTGCTACAATTGTAGAGAGCCCCAGTTTTTTTTTTGGCTGAAAAATGTGCATTTTGTGAGCTGTGAAAGCTTGTGGGGATGCCAAGTGTTGCCAAGGATATCCCAGGGTTGCGTAGTTGCCACCCTTCAGCTACGTGGTGGGAAGAACAAATACTGCAGAATAGAAAAACAGGTAGATTTGATAAGGAATCACACAAGGGTGAAGGTAACCCATCTTTCTGTTTCCACTAGCAATAGCTGATGTTCACAAGTGGGGCTTGAAAATGAAAGCCCCAGTTCCCCTTTGTTTATTGCTCCATGTTCTATTCCTTAATAAGAGGGCTTTTTAAACATTGCAGACTACATACATCTCAGCAGTAAAATAGAAAGCAACTGATGAGTCTCAGGCCATAAAACTGTCATACATCTTCCTCACATATTCTAAGCTAACACAGGAAGGAGGTTTGGCAAATGTAGGAAGAGGAGGAGGAGGAATGGGGGAAGGACAAAGAAAAAGAAGGGGGAAAAGAAGCAGCAACAACAGCAATACCAGCCATGTAGACTAGAAATCGAACATCTGATTTTTATTTCCAGAAGAGTTCTTACAAAAACCAGAAAAGGTTTACCAGTGTTTAAGCCAGATATTGCTATACTGTTGCTGTATCCTTATTCTTTTATCTTGCTTTCATGACATCATTTCCTTATTCACACATATTGAGTCATTATGGCAAATACTGCTCTCTTTCCCACTGTCTCCTGGCCATATTTTTCTTTTCCTTTCTTGTCCATCTCTTCTCTGTCTCCCCATCTTCTCCCCTTCCTTTTCCTCTCTTATCTTCCTCTTTCTCTCTCTACCCTGGTCCCCTGGCCTCATCTCATTGTGATAAGGCTCACTGCCATAAGCACAATACAAAAGCAGCATATTAAGTATACTCTTTCTGTTTTCCTAAGGAACAACGGCCAAAATGTAGCAAAATGTATTTGACAGATTAAAATTACCAAAGGTGCCCTGATATGTGTGTGGATCAGCCTGCTCTAGGCTCAAGCCGGAGCCAGATGAGAAGGGGAGGGGGGCTAACTGTAAGATGCTGGCTCCTGTTCCCCAAATGCATATGCCAGTTCTCCAGGACCTCAGTTTCCTCCACCCATGTCTGTATACTGCACACTTTTAGTGTTCAGGTCTCCCGTAACACACCTTATTCCCCACAAGTCATGACATAAAATAACCAGAAAATTGCCTAATAACAATTACAGTACAATTTATATACAGATGCTCTGGCATTATTCCATCCCTTCTTATTTTCTATAAATAACCCCCAAGATGGCCAAAAAAAAAAAAAAAAAAACCACAAGAACATGAAAAAATTCCTTCCTAGTATCAAGGACAACCAGCAAGAGCCAAGGGATACCAAAATTGAAGTAGTGTGTAGGTAGGTGCTCCAGAACCAGCAGATAATGTAAGCTCAGCCTAGCTATGAAGGCTAAAATACAGACTGCATAAATCTTGTGAGAGGTGATCCTTTGAAAGACTACCCAAACACATGAGACTAACTAGACTCATAAGATTAGTCTCACTCTCTGCAAAATCTCATGTTGGACGTATATCCATCACAAGAGCTCCCTCCTTAGAAACAAGACACCTGGCTGAGCAAGGAGTTTGGCTGGGCACAGGGTGGCAGTAAGGATTGCTGCAATGGGCCTTCTCTCACTGAAGGTGTCTTCAGGAAAGTCATTCTTTAGGCTGCATATGGGTAATGAAGCAGTGGCAGTGAGGTGTTTCTAGATACAATTCCAAGTGCTGGTTATAATCTATAAAGTCCCATACAGCTCAGATACAGGCCATTTGGTGGACTGTATCTTCCAATATGGACCTGTCTGAGCTTTAAGATCTGCAGGGCAAGTGCTTCTCTTGATCTCAGCACCTTCACAGGCATGGTTGGTGTGAATGTGAGAGAAAGCTTTGTCTGTGGTTGCTCTCACACTTTGGAACTCCCTTCCTAGGGAAGCTAGGATGGATCCTTTTTCGTTGTCTTTACGGCAGTAGGTTAGGACCTTTCTTTTTCTGCAAGCCTTTGGAAATTGAAATTTAATAAGGAAAGGGCTTCTTATGGCACTATAGTGTTTTTAATCTTTATTTTAAAGTACAATTTTAAATGGTTTTAATTATGTTGTTTACTAAATACAATTTTAATTTTAATTTTGTATGTATGTAAAAATCTGTATTTTTATTGTAATTTTCTGCCTTTTTGTAGGCCACCTTGAGTCTCAATCTCAGAGTTATAAACAAAATGATGGATGGATGGATGGATGGATGGATGGATGGATGGATGGATGGGCCATATTGCATAAGGTGGGGAGGTGTTCTCCAACAGCTTAGGTGTGGGCTAAAAAGAACATTTTCTGAAAACTGATCAGAAAAATCTTCTAAGAGATTTTGCCTCACTTAATGGTGACTGAAACTCTACTAGTTTATAGTGACAAATGAAAGAAACAATGACAAACTAACAGAAGTAGAAGAGAAAGCCAGACCAAGCCCATCGCCTCCTTCTACAATGTCCAGTGGTTCCCAAACTTTGGTTCTCCAGGTGTTTTGGACTTCAACTCACAGAATCCTCAGCCAGCAGTTAGGAATTCTGGGAATCAAAGTCCAAAACATCTGAAGGATCAAAGTTTAGGAACTACTGTAATCTGCATTATTAAACTTAATAGTAAACATTAAAACTGGAACTACAGTTATATCCACAATTTGCTACCATATTCAAAGATGACAAAATTTTGCTAATAATTTTGCTAATCTCTGAGAGATACAGATGTGCTCAAAGAGGAAAAACATCTGAACAAGTATCAAAAAATTATTCTCCATTTTTTCCAGATCTTTCCAAGAAAGATTTGGAAAAATCTAGACAGACCTCTGCTTCATCATAAAAATTATCTGTTCTTCTGTTATGGGTACATAATCTTCTATAAGGTTATGGTACTTATGCTGTGATTTATAAACCTTTTTCAGTGCAGGCTATGATCTGCTGCCAAGGCAATTATGAATTTAAGGCTTATCTAGGAGCATGCCCCACTGAGTACAGTGAGGTTTACTTTGGGGTGGGTGTATATATAGGTTTGTGTCATAATTGTGTAAGCTGCTTTCGGACTATACTATACAATCCTTTCATCCAGAGAACGGACATAGTAAAATGAAACAATAAAATTATCATTTTTTAAAAAAATGTGGAACGCTTCATGAATTTGTGTGTCATCCTTGTTCAGGGGCCATGCTAATCTTCTCTGTATCGTTCCAGTTTTGGTATATGTGCTGCCGAAGCAAGCATGAAACAAAATTATTTTGTTTCTGGATTTCTGACTTGGGGCTGTTCTTGTAAGATACATCACGCTGAAAACGAGAAAATGAAACGAATGAGAAAAATTGTGTGTATTGAACTAGATGGTCACCACCTGTTGCTCAACCACCTGTTTGTCTATGTTATTCATATTTACTGAGCTTTTGTGTCTCATGAAGGATGAAAAAACACAGATAAAAAACTGTTGAGTGAAGGATTATAAACTGGAGCTGACAAACTGAAAAGAATGTCAGTCTCAGAAGCTTTAGCCAAGAGCGACACAAACTGTGGATTTTGTTCATAACAACAGTGATCCATTTGGCCAAAAAATACAAAATAAAAAAAACCATAAAAAAACTCCATGCGCCTTGGCAGCTTCTCTCGCTAGTTTGTATCTGCTTTTAGGATTCCAGATTTATGCTGTATTCCATTGAAGTCAAAGCAACCTATTAGTTCCATCTCATTTTTAAAAACAGCAGTCTGATGCTTCACTCCATTATGGTTCTTTGGGGCCATTAAAATATACCATTACCCACTTAAATCTAGTTGTAACACTTTCAGTGAAAGTCTGACTTTTACTGAACCTTATCATTAAACAAAAATATGGGCAAACCTACATGTTTACGCTATGCAATTACCAAATACAGTTTTATTTGTTGTTCCTGTCTCATGAGACTTCAACCTAGTAAAATACTTAAATGTGTTTGGATGATAGCTTAAGATCAGTTCTGTTCACATGGATGAATTTTTCTCAACGTAGGGAAGGAATGTAGATGCCAGCCATTTTATTCTTCTCCTTCCAAAGTTCTGGATGGCAATCATATATAAGATTTAAAAAGCCCAAAAACATACAGGGGAAGGGGGGGGGAAGTGAAAATATTAAAAGTCTCACTGTATGTGTGCTCTCCATATGATTCTGACACTGTCACTTTGCTTCTCTGCATGCTTTTAAAACTCTTACCTTGATAACACCAGCACAAAATGTTCTTTGTAATTTGTGTTATGGTCAACATGACTTTCCCAGCAATCATACAAACAAACACAAACACACACTCAAAAGTAAGTCCTGACAGGCTTATTGGGGGACTTACTGCCAGGTAAATGAGAATAGGATTGCAACAATAACCTCAATGTTTGCTCTGAAACAGTCAAATGTGAAATAGAATGCAATTCTATAAAGCTCTTTTGGGCCTAAATCCAATTACTAGTCCCAAGAAAGTTAAACCCAAGAAATCAGTGGGATTCTTGTATGCATTTATTTGTTGTTGTGTGCCTTCAAGGCAAACCTATTACAGAGTTTTCTTGGCAATATTTATTCAACAGGGAGTTGCCTTTGCCTTCCTCTGAGACTGAGAGAGTGTGACTTGCCCAATATCATTGCAGCTGAGCAAAGGTTCAAACCCAGGTCTTCTAAAGTCCTATTCCAACACTCAAACCTCTACACCAAGCTGGATCTCCTGTATGTTTACCATTCAGCAATTGATTCAGTGGGTCTGCTCTAGCTGGAAATAGTAACCTCAGTCAGGTTTTTAAATTAATGTTTCTTATCATATTGGTATAGATGCCATATTTAAATTTACTTATCATTCAGCATCCTCTTCTCATAGGTTAGCCTTAGGGTCACCATAAATTGGAAACAAATCAGAGTTCCAAACTTGGAAAAAGGCAGGGTAATACTACTACCTACACCACCACCACCACGAAAAAGACACATAAAAATTCTTAAAATATTAGGTTTTGCTAGCTATATATTCCCAAAGTTGATCTATGAAGAGCCTTTCTGAATGAAATGAGGTGGGTCACTAGCTGTCTTGCTAACACATAGCCCTTTCCACAGAAATGCATCCTTCCAGAATGGGAATGCGAGAGGAGTGGGACCATGATGATGCTTCTGCATGACATCGTTGCAGTCCCACTCTTCTTGCACTGCCAGCTGGCATGATCGCGGGGTATATCTTTGATGGAAAAACTTCATCAATGGCCCCCAGTCACGCAAGCCCTCCATCACAACCAGCTATGCAGAAGGGCCAGAATTGTGACCACACACTTCCTTCCCCACTGCAGCATGGAAGATGGCTGGCTGCAGTGCGGAAGGAAGGAGTGTGTCTCTCTTGCTCCCTTCCTCAGGCAGCCGGTCAGGTGTGGAGGTGAGTATTGGGAGCATGCTCCCAGCCCAGCAGAGGTGCTGCCAGGATTTCGACAGGATGACACAGGAGAGTATTGTCATGCAGAAAAGGCCATAGATTTTTGACTTCCTATTCTGAAAGCTATGTGCTATTTAACTCAAGCCTTCTCCTTAAAGGCTGAGGGTTTTTTTTTATCTTCGCCCCTGCAGAAGATTCACTCTTTTTCCTTAAAGTCCCTGAAATAAGCTCCCTAGCAGAAACTATTTTTAACATGATAAAAACAACCTCAAACATCAATTAGTGTAATTACTCCAGAACACAAACAACTTCTAAATTCACAGAAGACATTTTGTTAACTAGATAAGACAGAAATATAGAAATATTAGGTAACCAATAGCCACCATTTGCCCACTTGGTTCTTTCTGCCTTCTGGTTCACACATCAGAGATGATGCTAAATTACGTTAGTTAGAAAAGATAATTTAATTTCTTCTGATTAAGTGCCAGGAATAAGGTCTAGGTGATTGACAGGATATTTTACTGAGCCCAAAGCCTAATGAATCCTCTCCTTCCCTATGTTAATTAGAATTTCAAAGGAGAACTCTGGAGGGACCAATTTCTTGGGAGTGTAAAGAAGAGTCTTTTGTTCCAAGACTCCCAAGCTGGTTAGCACATTTGCTACCTGACCTTGCATCTGTTTAGTTAGCCATGATTCTCCTTACCCACATAAGATACTGAGAACTCCAGCAAAATGCTCTCCTGAGTTTATTTTTCTTCCTGGCTCATAATAAATATTTTTGGAGTGATCACTGAAGAGAAGATAAATGTCCCATTAAATGTTCTGGTCTCCTCTACCCTAATCTCCAAACACCCATGCTGTCAGCTGATGAGAGCAAATACTAAATGCCCTCCACAAACAGACAATCAGCAGAGGCCTTCCTTTGGCTGTCATGGCTATGATTCATGCCACTTGGTGGCCAGGAAGAATAAATTAAAAAACAAACAAAAACAACTCAGTGCCATTCCACTTGCTGCGTTCACTGTCCTTGACATAATGGAATCACTTAAAAGCACATTTGAGCATGGGTCCAGTCTTGAGTAAAAATGTTTGTCAAAGTTCATTTTTTCTTACATAAAGCGTCACCAAAATATTCAAATTTCTTAATATTTGGGCTAGAAAGGACCTTCTCAAATCTCTGTGTATTCTACTGTGAGTGTGCTAAATGAGGATAACTTCCCATTTTCTTTCAGAAGAGGCTCCTTATCTGTAAGATACATATGATAAGTAAAGAAAGCATGGTTCTCTCTATGCTGGAAATTGCTGTGCCTGTTTTCTTGGTGGAAATGAGGAAGAATTTCATTTCAGGTCCTTTTGGAGGAGGAGAAGGAAGAAGGTAAAGAAGAAGAAGAGAAAGAATGAGAGAGAACTTCCACCATTCACAGTTTTCTTCATACTCTGGACAGAAAGAACTTGAAGTTTAAAAGGTTCAAATATGGGAGAAAGCAAAAGTGACAGAATTCTCCACCCTTACACAGAGAGCATCCTTTGTTCTCAAATTGTGCTTCACCTGTGAATGTTGTTGATATGCTATCAAAGCTTTGTTCTGAAAGAAGCTTTCAGTCTGAACATTATTATCTTTGTTATTTCTCCATCTTCTTCCCTACTGGGATTGATCAACAGAGTGTCATACTTGTGCAAAGCAACTGCCCATTTCTGTATGTATCACAGGTTGTGATTCTGGATGTAGTTATCCCAATTCATGGATAAGTACACAGTACAAAATAATAAATAAAAACTTCACACTGACCAACAATCATCCAGCTTTAGGGAAGATGAGATTACTACTGGATAAGGCATCCTGGCTGATCACTTGAATCTTGCTCTATTAATCAGTTCTTACCAAAATGCTTTTTAAAAGATATGATCCTTAAAAGGAAAAGTTCATTCAATGCCATCTACAGTGCAATTCCAACAGTGTTGGATACCTCATTAATAAAACATAGTAGTATTTAACATGCATGCTTAATGCTCAATGAAGTACAGAATTCCAAGGCATTCTGCAGGGATTTACTGTGGACAATGGACAACTGTTCTACCTGGCAGCTGCTTCTCCATCTGCCACCTTCTCAGGGAATTATTAATCAATTTTGGACCATTTAGTATTTTAAAGATGAATATCACCATATATATTTAAAGATAAATATCACTGGAAATATCACTTGAATTGGAACTTGGAAGCACATGATTCCTTTAGATTGGATATAATATGATCCCACTTCATTATACCAGTCACAGTTCTGGTTGCTGCATTCTACACTATATGAAACTTCTTGGCCTCATTTTAAAGGAAGTCCCTTAAATAACATTAATCCAGTTGGGAAGTTACCAGAGCATAAATAATGGTGGCAGGACTACTGCTGTTTGTAGCAGCTAGCAGATATTGCCAAAGCTAATAAAAGGAACTCAGATTAGCATACGTGTTTCTAGATAAGTTATATCTATGGTAAAGCCATAACTGAGGTTTACAAGTGTCAGACAATGTCTTAACCTTCAGATTTAAACTTCAAATTAAACAACTAATTAGCAGGGCTTTGGAAGAGTTCAGAAATTTAATGAGACGCTTGTCTTAATACACTTGAGTTCTTATAAGCTTTTGAAATTGTGGATGGGGGACACCAGAGAAAAATACACTTTCTTGGCAGGGGAAACATTCTGAAACTACAGTGAAATTATGATATTTAATTAATTGTTTTGTCTGGGGTAGATTTTATGAATTCATGTTGATTTGTTTAGCCTTATGGGGCTTCAGTGAAATAAACAGCAGTTGAATCAGCCTACTTTTATGCTTTAGAAATCAACACAGCTACAAAACCCACTACTCACTGTTATGATTTTTATTTTGTTAGGTATGGCAACTTAGGCAGTGCAAAGAATGGGCAAAAACTGACCATGCTTTCCAACTTAGAACATTTGGTATGTGCCTTCAAGTTGCCTGTCAATTTATGGCAATCCCATGAATTTCGTAGGGTTTTCTTAGGCAAGGAATACTCAGAGGTGGTTTGGCGAGTTCGTGCCACTGAAATATAGCCTGCAGCACCTGGTATTCATTGGCAGTGTCCCATCTAAGTACTGACTGAGGCTGATCCTGCTTAGCTTCCAATATCAGATGAGGTCTGGTGCCTTTGGGGTATTTAGACCCTTAGCATGAATAAATGCTCACTTGCATATAACATAAAATCAAAACGGTTGTATTTTTTAATCATATAGCTCACCACATTAGCCTTATACAATGCCCTGTATGTCTCATCCTAGTCAAACATGGCTCACACATGGTTTGGCTAAAACAAGGGCACAGAGAAGCATATAGAAACAGAAAAGCTAAGCAAGGGAGCAGCAGGGTTCAGTAGGGAAGCAAATAAAACCAATGACCTCCAAAGCATGTATTTCAGGACTAGGGACAAAGCCCATGATTCATTCCAATCATCTGAGCCTTAATATTTCCTGAACCTGTCTCTCAGTCTCTGCTCTCATGCTGAGAAGTACAGAGCCTTAAAATAATAGTTATCTGGTGTGGAGTTTGGGATTGTATTGCTACCTTTTCCATAGCTTTGCCAAGCATGCTGACTTCCTTGGTGAACAAGGATGAATTGAGGGTAAGAGTGGAACAGTATGCTGTGAAGGGTGGGGACGGCAATCCTTCAGTGTAACAGACCTGAAGGATTTAGTCCGTAGAAAGCCAGTTCAAGGATCTCAGGTTCAGGGGCTTTACTGCAGGAGTTGTTGGTTATATACAGTGTTAGGGCTAAGGCCCAGTGCCTCCTTAATCTGTGGTACAGATCCCCTGCTCCTGGGGAAAACCATACCTGGATGTCTGGATACCTAGTTTCTTCCTTCACCAGTACAGATATATCTTTCTATCACCTTTGAATCATGAGATGCAAGAATACAATGCTGCTCTAGGATAGATATCTTCAACAGAGGAAGAATAAATGCTCAATGCTACTAATAGTTTATTTGTTAATCAAGCCTTTTCAGATTGTTTATGAAGTGGATCAGTTAGATTGGTGGTGTTGTTTTTCTCACCATGTTAGTCAGACTGTTAAGAGATTATTTCTTAGACAGAAATGTCAGCAGCAACATAGTATCTTTAAAATCTAGAGTATGGGAGGGAACTCTTTGGCCCTCCAGATATTTTTTGATGCCAGCTCCCATCAGCCTCATACAGAATGCCAAAGGATTGTGGGAGTTGCCCAAACATGCGAAGGGCCAAAGGTTCTCACCTCCGATCTACAGTGTTGCAGCAAAGAAAACACTGTGGTGCTCACTGCTTGGTTTGATGTGTTTGTTCTTAAACACATTATCTGATACGTGATTATGCATTTTTGGATAGAAAAGAAAAGAGAGAGAGAGAGAATACTTTCATTGGATGCATTAATACTCAAAATGCTGGACAAGAGTTCATTCCACGCAAGTCTTTCTCCTCAGAGCTCATAATGAATGTGGGTGGGAAGGAAAACACAGAATCCCTGCACACATGAAAAATTTCAATAGTCCTCAAAATTCTTTCAGCTTCCTCCAAAATTCTTCATGTGTGTTCTCTGGCAGGAACTTCCCTATTTATCACCAATTTCACTCTAGGTGTACTTCAATTGCTATCTAAGGAAGTGCCAAAGGAAAATTGCTAGTTTTATTGAAACTGTTTTAGCTGTCCTTAAAATTCTTCACATGTTGTGCCTGAATGCCAAATCACCTGAAGTTTCTTGCTTTAGGCCATAGTGTGAGGCTCCTATGCCACTGTGTTAGAATAACTGTGCTTATCCAGCTAACTACATGTCTGCAGGCATTTTAGTGTCAATGTAGAGTGAGGGAGGTTGAATAGCCACTGTCCACATCACCAAGAAGCATTGAAAGAGGTTATCTGTTTCTCCTTTTTTCCCCTTCTCTCTTTCTTTCTCTGTTTGGTGCCTCTTGGAAAGCATATAATGGTGAAACTCTTCTCTACAGAAGATGAAGGAAATCATACATAATGGTCACATAGCCCATGCTCAAACATTAAGTAGCTGTCCAACATTATCTGAATAGTCACAGATTCCCCACCCCAGCTTTAAAGTAATGATACATTAAATACTTTTACCCGACTCCTGTTGGTTAGTCCCAATTAGAGTACACTTGTTCAATCAACTGCTGAATGGTGGGTCAACACATAGATATATTTCATTGATTCAATGAGTTTACTCTACTTGAGACTATAGCATTCAGGCCGTTCTTTTCTATGGAAATGATCCACTGTTAGTCTTTCTGTGGAACGTTAAAAAAATTTCTCCACAGTAGGTTCCTCTGTAGAATAGTCTTCTTTCTCTGTTTGGTGCCTCTTGGAAGATAATTCATGGTGAAGCAAGCATAATACAACAGAATAGACAAAACAGACATCCCTACTGGACCAGGCCAAATTCCTAGCATCCCTAGTATCTACTACTGGCATTTTTGAGACAGATTCAAGAAAGCCTTGCCTGAACCCCAGAGAGATGCTGGCAGTCAGTGCCAACAGTACTGAGACAGATAGATTATTAGTTTGACTAATAATAATAAAAGTAATAATTATATTCATTTATATCCTGCCTTTTCCCCAGTACTGGGACTCAAGGTATTTAAAAAAATATTAAAACAAAAACAAATGAAAAGCATAAAAAAAATCAGAGATATAAAAGTTAAGTTAAAAACATTAATCTATAGCATTAAAACCATTTAAAAATTTATTGAATAATAGTAAACACAAGATAATAACCCATTACCAAAAGCCAACTCCTAGCCAATTCCTAAAAGCTTGCTGGAATAGGAAAATTTTCACTTGGCAGCAGCAGGACAGCAAGAAGGGAGCCATCCCAGTGAGAGTGTTCCAAAATCTGGGGGCAGCCACTGAAAAGGTCTTCTCCCCTCAGATCCACCAAACATGCCTGGGAAGGTGAAGGTATAAGCTAGATTCCTATGTTCTCACAACCCATCTTGTCCAGTATCCTGATTTCTGCAGTAACTATCAGATACCTCTTGGAAGCCATCTGCGTGTAGAAACAGGAAGCTGCCTTATATGGGGTCATTACTCCATTTATCTTAATATCAGTGCTAATGATACTAATACAAGTACCATCTGTCTCAGGTTGTTGTTTCTCAACACCTGGAACTGACCTTGGAAGTTGAATACAGGATAAGCACCAACTCTTTTATTCCTAACTAATAGTGTTGACCAGCTAAACACTTAATTGAAAGCATGAGGGTGGCATCCTTAGATAGCTGAAGAGGTTTTGTTCTCACAGTGAAGTGCTGTGAGATGATGATTTAATTAAAACCTCCATTGTAATCCTTCCATTCCCTTGGCCACTGTAACTCTGTAGTTAACATTCCTGGAGACAAACACGCACACTATAAACACACAATCAAAAGGAGTGCAATAATAAACCTCAAGCAATCTCCTCTGAAAGTTTGTGCACATTTTTTTTATTGACTTGCCTGAGATACCAGTTTCCTCAATGTATTTCCCTTGCTCTTTGTCAAGCTAGGGTCCTGCTCAGAATTTGCGCAGCGAAAAGGGCAAGGTAGTACATATTCATGAAGTTAGTGGCATTTATAGCTATAATAATATTTATGCACTGTCTGCTGAATGATATTTGACAGGGCAAATATTTACACACAATATTGCTGACAGTCTCACTAACTATGAACAGCATTATCTGTGGAGGAATCAATACTCTGTTTTAATTCTGGCATTCTCGCAGCTAACAGCTTGGAGGAAGAATCCTAGCCGACCCTTCTTTTTAAGAGGTGGATCTGCTTTGAAGAGTATCAGCTTATGTCCTCTCTCTCAAACAATACTTTAATGATCTTGCTATGGGTAGTATAGCTTAGCATTGATTATAGGATGGAATAACACATTCACCCCCTCAAACTGCACTCTTAATCATAGGGTATAGTAGAAAACTTGGTTCAAGTACTTCATGACATGGAGTCACACCTTTCCATCAGGAGTCTTGATGTCACTGGCCATGATGGTTTTTTACCCCCTCACTAGGGCAGCTAATTATATGAAGCTGTGTTGAAGGAAAAAAACAGAAGGCAAAATGTTTACCATAATCAATTATGCTTAGCCTGAAAAGGGAAGACTAAAAGGTGATACAATAGCCATCTTCAAATATCTTAAAGGCTGTTAGATAGAAAATGAGGCAAGCTTGTTTGTTCCTGAGTGTAGAACCCAAACAACTGAATTCAAATTATAAAAAGGAGATTTTGACTAAACAGTTAGGAAGAATTTCCTCACAGTACAAGATAGTTGTACAGTGGACCTGTCCTGTTCTTGAGGGATTGGTTCCAGGGTGTCTTGCAAACTCTAGAAATCACACATTCCCAAGTCCCTATGAAAAATGGTGCAGGGCAGCAGTAGAGCTGGTCATAAGACACATCCGCAATGGAGGCATGGCAATCCCTGATGCCATGTCCCTGCCAAAGCATTTCACCACTCTGCAATTGTTCCCAGCAATGGTGCCAGTCTTGCTCACTTGTTTGTGAATGAGCTGCCATAAAAAAAAAAAAGAAAAAAAAGAAAGAGGAAAAGGGAAAAAAAGCCACTCTCAACAATTCCAGGGTGGCCAGCAGCAACTTACTGAAGCTCCTTCCTGCCCTGTGATTATTGGCAGCAGGGGTGGTTCCAGTCTTGGCCACTTATTCGCAACGTATTTTCTTACCACCTGTCTAGGGCAGCTGATCATGTGAAGCTGGGTTGGAGGAAACATACAGAAAGTGTTTGGATTTAGAGCCTAAAAAAGATACATCTAAAGACTAAAATTCCCGGCCAGTCAGCATGGCCATTGATTATACTGGCTGGGGGAAGGCATCTGGGATCTAAAAAGGGCCTTTCTTAGGCTTTGTTCTGAAATACCACATCTCACACATACAGTTAGTGAATGTACAAGAGGGCTAACACCCACTATCTACAGCAGATGCTTTAGCTGGCCTTGCCCCTCTAGGAAATGTGCACAAGGTTGGTTGGGTAGGGTTGTAGCAAGAGCCAGCATGGGTAGCAGTTTGAGCGTTAGACTATGACTCTGGAGAACAGGGTTCAAATTCTCACTCAGCCATGGAAACCCATTGGGTGATTGTGGGCTAGTCATACTTTCTCAGGAAAGTAGATGCAACCCCCCTCTGAACAAATCTTGCCAAGCAAACCCCATGATATATTTGCCTTAAGTTCTCCGTAGGTCAAAAATGTCTTGAAGGCATACAACAATAACAAAAGAGGGCTTTAACTACAGTGGTTCAGGGCAAAATGAGGGTTTTGCCTTCCCAAATAAGAATTATGCCTTCCCCAGTTAAGTTTTCCTTGAGCCTCTAAAACTTAGCATTGTAGTAACTTGAAATTTCAGTTGAGAAAAGCGGCAGGCGAAGCCAATGCAAATATGGCAAATATGTGAGTTTTAGCTATGAACAGTTTTCAATATCTCAGTATTATGGGGGGAGGCAGAATACTAATTTGGGAGAGCAATACCTTTATTTTGCTCCTCCTGTAGCTATTCCCCTGGTGAGGGAGGATTGTTGACCTCATATTAGAGTTGAACAAATCTGTTGATTTCACTTTTGCTAAGTTTGTTATGCCCTGTTTCTTTATCAACTTGTGATTTTTTTAAAGTCTATGCAAACATTTGCCTGTATTTCAGTGCATATTACTCCTAACAGATGCAATTTTGCCTAACCTAATGCAATTTTTGTTACATTCTTTCTAACGTATACATTTTGCATGTATTTTTGATGGCTAAAATGCACTGCAAAGCTTGGAAATTATGAATAATGAAGTGTAACTGTGTTTCTGTTCAGATTTTAATTTGTAAAATGTGCATTAGTTAAGTGCACATTGAAATGTGAATTGAATGAATTCTTCCCGCTTCCTTGCTTAATGTTCTGCTTCTAGATTCCTACAGATATCTCAATGACCACGGTGGGAAACAGGATGATGAAATAGGTAGGTGTATCATTTAACAGGTTTATTGTTAATTCTTAGTGGCATGCGCTGCTAGCTAGCTAGCAGGTTGTTTGTGTCATTGGTGACTGTGATTCTGCTCCATACTTATGCATTCACTAAAAGTGGAGTATGTGTGGCTTACTTCTGAACAAGCCTACTGTGTAACATTAGAGAAAAATGTGACTGCAATGCATGAGACAAAAGAAGAAGGGGTAAATAGGCCTTTTGTTCTCAATGGGAGCTCCATTTTTTTTTAAACTAGACTTCCCTCTGAAGTATGTAACTGGGTGTACTCATTTTGGTGAAACATCATCAAGTCAATGTGTTACCCTGACTTCGGGGGGCCCTTGGGGGACACCCAGATTTCCTCCAAAAATGCAAAGATTGGGGAAATTAGTGGAGCAATGCTTAGCAAAGCAGAGGGCAGGACAACACAGCAAGATCTTTAACCACACAAGAGCCAGGTCAAAATGCCCAAATGTCAATAGTTTATTTAGCCAAATTGGCAAAATATCCACACACACATGCAGCAAAGCAGTCACTCACCCAAGTGCACAAGGACTAATGAGTTGAAAAGATACGAGGATTAGGAAAAGCAGAAGGAAAAAGAGCAGTTTATACTGCACCTGATCCTGTAGAGTGTAGCTTGGGAAGAAGAAAGCCAAAGATGGTTTAGCAAAGGAAAAAGAAAAACTGGGAGGAGCTCTCAACTAGCAGAATGCCGGAGGGGTGGCTAGTCAAGTGTGGAAATTCTCCAAAAAGAGCCCCAAAAGGGGATTCAATTATAGTGCACTGTATGCCTCGGGGGCAGATCCTTTTCTGGAAAAGACTAATAGCTGCATCATCCAGATGGACCTGATCTCTATCTTTATTGCTGTTGCAAGTGTTAGTCTCATCTTGAGGACACTCAATTTTCACCCAGGTGTCAATGTTGTTACCGGCCCATTGTGTGTGTATGTGCCTTTCCGAGGTTTCCCTCTTGGAGATGTGACTGGGGGCGTGACTGCCTGACCTTGCTAAAAATGCTTCGGTTTAGAGACCCAGATGTCTACGTTCCTGTCTGGTGAACCTCTGGCTTAATAACCTTTTGATAGTAAATATTATACTTTCCAGGGACTGGGTCTGCAGCAGGAGTTACAAATGCAATCTATATTTTATGTTGCACTAAGTAGTAGTTAAAAGGCAGATTCTTTGATTCTAAAAGCTGCAACTGAGAATGTTGTCTGTAGAGGATAGACTTCCCTCTGAGGATAGTGACAAGATGGCTACTGGACTTAAAGCTCTGCTAAGAAAAATTCAGCAATTATTTCACCTGAGTGGAACAGCTTATATTTATTAAGCCAAGACACTAGAGATAAATGGAACTGGGAAATGACTACAGGATTTTCAGAACAGATTAAATATTTAATTTAATTTTCTATGCAGGCATCTCTCATTTGACAAAACAGTTTCTCACCCATTTCAGCAAAAGTAAAAATTTGAGCAAGCTGCACCAAAATTTTGAATATTCTATCCATTTCCACATTATAGTGCTATTATTCCACTTTCAACATCCTATGGAATCTTAGGGTTTGCAGTTTAGGGAAGGGCATTTAGAATTCTCAACCAGCGAGCTCTTTGGCCTCAGTAAACTACAAACCCCAGAATTCCACAGGATGTTGCAAGTGGAATAATAGCATGATAATAGCACTGTAAGAGTGTAGTGCGGAAATGGCCTCTGTTATTCTTCATTTGGAGAAAGATTTCAGATAGTATACGGGTACCTCTACGAAATATTTTATATTTAAGACTGCAGAAATACAATATTTATGTATACTAAAACTATATTTACCTTATGTTGAGCATTCCATCACCACAAAATCTATAATCCAACTCAGGTTTGAAACATGGAATTTATAATCCAACCTCAAATGCTAGATTCTGACTTTCCACAAATGAATGCAAATTTGAAATCGCAGTAAGAAATAGTGTCCCCTTTCCGTGCTCACAGAAATGTATTAAGGGGGGAGGGAAGCTATACATCCTTCATATGAGCTCAATTGAATTGTGTGAGCTCTGTCTCCTAGTGGATGATCGAAATGAAGGATATATTACTAATAATTATAGGGAAAGGCAAGATGGGACTCTGGAGGAGAAAAGCTAATAAGTCAGCACCTTGGAACAATCTGAACAAAAGAAGCCTACGTGGGCACACTTTTGGCCACTGGGATGCATTGTATTGCTGTATTGCTATGGAAACGAGGCAAATGTCTTCAAGGGAGAACAGTACCAAGCATTTAGCAAGTTGAGATCTGTGAATCTCTGGCACCCGATGTGTGTGTGTTTGATCTGTAAGCAGTGAAGGGGAAAAGTTCAAGGACCAAAGTGTTTTCCTAGCCCGCCAATTCATCACTGTTATCATATATAGCTAGCAACAGCTCTTAACTGCGTTTTGAAAATGGATTCCTCCACACTGATAAGACAGCATGAGTATAAAGAAGAGCGGAGGGAGAAGGAAGTGACACACACACAGACTTGCCTCTAGGAATGCCTGGAAGTTCTTCAGGACCACTTCAGATCTGAACTACACAGAGATAATTTCTAAACAACACTCCCCTCCCAAATTTTCACTGGTGTACCTGTGTTTTGTGCCTTTGCTATACAGACTGGGTAATTAAGATGAAACCCTCCCCATCATTTCTGTGGCAGTAAGCCTTCATAGCACAGAAAGATGCCATAAACCAAGGATATCTTTACATGGTAATTTGTTCCTGAGGCATGGTTGTATCCTGACATTTTTGTTAGAAAGTTGAGAATGAAAGAACCTGTACCTTCATTGGAAAAAGACCAGCCATCTTTATAAATAAGAATTTGCTTCCTTTTAAGATAGGAATGGGAACTTTTTCTCTTTGCTGATTTTAATGTCAAGGAATGGATTTGCTTATAGACATGGATTGGCTATAGACGTGCCAGTTCTGTGTGTGTTCAGAGCAAAAATGTGTATGTTATGTGAGTGTGGAGCGGAAGTAATCCCACTTACTTTTTCCCCTCTCTTCTATCTTTCTTCCTAAAATTCTTCCTTTTTCTCTCTCTCCCCTTTCCTTAATCAATAGGCTGGTGGCTGAGGGACAGATTAGTCTTGCCAGAAATCTCTGAACTGACAGTTTGCAGAGTGCTTTTGAAATTAGGCCAAGTCCACATGCAGTCCTAAGGCTCCAGGTTGCCTACTAATTTTCTGAAATTACTTTATTGCCAGCAACTGCATGCATAGATCCAATGCCAATATTGATGCAGTGTTTCTCAGACCTTCAGACTATCCATGATTACTATTTTCCACACCCACACCATTTCACTTCCTTTACGTATGGAAGAAAGAATATATTTCCACAAGCTATTTCAAGAACAAAAAGAGTTGTCATTGCTATGAAGTGATGTAAAGGAGTTGCCTTGGGAAACAGTTTGCAGAAGTGGTACTGTTTTCTTATTATCTGATGGAAAAGAATTATTATTGGATTAAAGTTCCAGGAATTCTGGCTGGTGGGATCTGGAAGTTGTAGACCAAAAAGTAATGCTCCAAAGCCATGCACTTTTTTGCCTCCTACCACCAAGTCTATGTATTGTTTTGAAAGAAAATGAGCTGTGTGTGTCATGTTAAATCCTCCTAAAGGTATTAAATGATAAAACCACTCCTGCACTTATACCTGTTCTGAGCACGTACAAGCCCTCCTAACATAAGATAATCATACAGCTCTAAAATACATAGATTGTCACACCTTTCCAGATCTTGATGGAATTCCAACTTTGCCCTTACTGTTCATCAGGTTGGCCTCCTCCTTAATGAGTCTCTTCTTATATTATGGAAGGATCTCTTTTAATTCCTTCCTCCCGGTGTAAAGTCAAGTCTTCTCATTGATTCCCACTATGTCATGTCAATTTCACGGCTACTCAGTTCAATTCAATAAATTAGTCTTTGTGGTGAGTGTTGCCTCATGCTGAACTACTTGTTAGTTTGAGGTTTTATGGAGTATAGATCTGTTTCTCTCACAGCTATGAACTTTGCTGACTCAAAGGAAAGTGATCTTTAACAGTACCCTAGACAGATGTATTTCTCTTACGTAAGTGCACACAAATTACAACCTACAACCAATTAAACATGCCATTTCTCATTTTTTGCAGTAAACATAATTCTAATTCCAAAATGTCAATAAAGAGCCCTTCACTTTTATTTTTCTATATTGTCTATAGGCCAACAAGTTGACATGGGGAGTTAATAAAAGGAAGACAGCTGGACTGGTTGATTGAGCACCACCTACTCATTTTATATAACACGCTGTATTTTACATAGCTGTGTATTGTGTTCTAAAAGATGCTGCCAGGGTAATGGTTTTCCATTAGTGCACTTAACATACTTCTGTTGCAGTCTTACGCAGTTCATATTTGTTCAGGCTTCATACCAAGAGAGAATAAAAAGGAAGATCCCAGGCTCTGCTGTTACCATACCCTAGACCCCCCATCCTTCATAATTGAAGATATTTATGGCTGAAAACCGTGAAAGAAAACCGTGATAGAAGGGACACTAATTGGAGAGTGTGTTGCCAGGTCAAGCTGATCTGAGACATGGGTAAGTCAAAAGTTCAGAAAGGATTAGGCAGGAAAACCTGATGCTAATTGGTTTGTGAGAATCCCTTCAACACCTCAGGCTCCATGCACACTTAAATACAATGGAAGGCAAACTGCCCAAGTGAAGCAATCAGGGACCATCCCTTGATCTCACCCTATGGAAATCTTCCCTATAACCCCTGCCAGACCAGACATTAAGAGATTGTCATGACTCCCATCAATGTTATGTCACCTATATTTAAGACAACCAGCTCACTCTGGACTCATTTGTCAATCCTGTGAGAAAGTCATGTCTATGTACCCCCTTCAGGGTAGGAAATAGGGTATAAAAACCCTAGCTTCTGCCTCAGAAAGTTGTAGCGCATTGCACATAGTATGTGGTGCCCCAGACTGCTTTACCTCTGTGCTAAACTCAGATGCTGTCTGAGCCACTCTGCTGTGACCCCATTCTTTCCACCCAATCTCTCTTTATCCAACCTTTCTTGCCTCACTTTCTGATAGCCTTGTATTGTTCTTCAGAGTGTCTGATTTCTTGTGTATTTGTCAATTTAAATAAAATACTTTGTTAACTTGGAGTCCTCTCTAGAGTTGGTACCAGTATACATAGCTGAAAAGATCCTGCCATTGCCCTCCTCCTGTAGGCCTCTTTTGAGCTATAATTCCCCCAAATTCTAAAGAGACCCCAATGTCCCCCACTTCTTAGCATAACACTGCTCACCAGAGGTGAAACATCTGTCCAAGATGTTTGTTGTCAGGTCTGCTTGAATCTCCTCCCGCAGCTAAACCTGTGTTTCGGGGGCCTAATCCATGTTGCCTGAAAGCCTAGCCCACTCACTCACTCACTCACTCACTCACTCACTCACTCATTCTTTCTCTCATTTATTTGTATTTATATTCTACTTTTCCTCCAGTGAATTCAAGGTGTCCATGATGGGTTTTCTCCCATTTTATTCTCACAATTACTCCATGAGATAAATCAGGCTGAGAAGTTGACTGACTAAAGTCACCAGCTGAGTTTCATGGTTCAGTGAGGACTTGAATTTGGATCTCTCAAGTCCCTGTTAAACACTTTAACCACTATGTTACTACCGTGAACTGGCCTGGCCTTTGGTAACCTTTAGATATCATTTTGATATCATAATTCGGCCCTGCTCTGCCACCAGCCAAGTGTTTGTGAGGCCACCGAACAAGCACAAAGCTAGGCATGGCTATTATCTGCTGAGTCATATTTTGTTTACACCAAGGCAAGCCAGAAACCTCCAGATCTGCTTTAGGGGACCTCCTGAAACAAACACCTTCATTATTAAAACAAAGAGACCTCTGCTCCAAGAGGACACCTTGGCGAGCTAAGTGCTTAACTGCCAAGCTAGCCGCATCTACATCCTGGCCATACTATTGTCAATTCGGTCCATAACTCAATCATGTAAATTCTGACCTTTCGGAGACATTGTGTCCAGCCCAAAACTCATTGTTTTCGCCCAAGACCAGACTAGCCCATGGTCATTCCTTCTCCCATAAAAATCCCCAGTTCCGAGAGTTCCTCGGACTTCGCTGGAGGACTTTGCCGGACTTCCATACTGCCTTGCCGCCGCTTCTTCTGCGAGCTCCTCTCAGCAGCCACGCCGAGTTTCCTTCTCTCCAATTGGCTTCCTTCAGGACTACGAGAAAGGTGGTGTATCACCCATTCCTCAAAACTCTCTTTTCCATTTCCTATTTAGTAGTGAAGCTGTGTTTTTCTTAATAATTGTTTAATAAATATTGTTGTTAGTTTGAACTGTCTGACTGTTCACTGACCTGACGCTGTATACATTGGGTAAAAGATCCCGCTAAATTACCGTGCCACTCGCTAGTAAAGAGAGTGCTCCAGCTAATTTCCCCATCTTGTGTGTGTCTGTTTGGTTGTTTGGCCGCCCTCCCGGGACCCCCAAGTCACAGGGTAACAACTACACCATACTGAGTCCCACATGTTTTTCTTTATTTTTTCCTTTCTACTATACAGCTATTTGGGCAATGCATCCCTTGTAACTTTAGTCCACAGGACCAAACTGTTTTCCTCCTGGAACCTGGATGCCTCTCCTCAAGCAAGTCCTGACCAACGGTTCTCCCATGCTAACTCTTAAAAGGCCATCTCCTTAGCTCTAAAGCAGTGGTTCTCAACCTGTGGGTCCCCAGATGTTTTTGGACTTCAGCTCCCAGAAGCCCTGAGCATTGACCATAGTGGCTGGGGCTTCTGGGAGCTGAAGTTCACAAACATCTGGGGACCCACAGGTTGAGATCCACTGCTCTAAAGCATTCTCATATTGATTTTTTTTCTGCTCCAGGATTGCCTTTCCCCAGCAAGTGCCCATCAATAGAGAAGGGGTTTTTGCTGGTATGTGCTGTCAAGTTGTCTTCAACATATGGTGACCCTATTAATGAAAGGCTGCGAAGAGACCCTATTATTAACAACCCTGCTTAGTTCTTGCTGATTCAGAGCTGAAAATTCCTTGACGCAGTCAATCCATCTGTAATGTCACACTCATCTTTTCCTACTATCTTCAACTTTTCCAAGAATTATCATCTTTTTCAATGAGTTATTTTGTTTCATGATATCTCCAAAGTACAATAAAGAGATGGACCCTCTCAGCACCTCTCATTATGAACAGTTTCCTGCAGCCCTGGAGAGTGCTTGGTAGTGGTAGTGTGATAAAATTCTCTCTTGCATTATCTGGGACTTTGTAGAGCACCCAGTATGATGTGGAAGTTCAGAGATTCTGTTTGAGAATTCTGTGTTTCATTTGGGCAAGGAAGAGAAGTATTTGAACATGTGATAAAGGAACACCTACATTCCCTGGTGGACCAAGAGAACCCACTAGAGTACCTGAGATGTTGCTGGAGAGCAAGTTCCATTGTCTTGATCAGTGCCATACTTGTTGGGGCTGATGTTTCAACTCAACAATATCTGGATACATGTTGCTCACTCCAATGTATATGAAAGGATGTCTACCCCATGCAATTCATAAGGTTACCATAAGTCAACAAGTGACTTGAAGGCACATACACACATGCATTTTTCCCTGGCAAAAGAAATATATGAAGTCATTGTGAATCTCTCAATTCACATTTACTGTATTTAAGCCAGTGCTAGATTCCTGAAGCTAGAATCTTGTTGATGCCCTATTATGGTATAATAGTTTATGATGGCTGTACTTTTTTAAGAGTTACAGTGTGGCAGCGGGAATGATAGGGAAAGCTGTCTCTGTTGTTGTCTGCAAAGCCGCTGGCTCCTGAGCAGGGTGTTTCTTCTGAGCTTAGCTTCCAGTTGGGTCCTCAAAGCTAAAGACATTCTGGGAAGGCTGCCTTGGAAAACTGCCTGTACAGGAAAGGTTACTTTCCAAGGCAGCCTTCTTAGAGCACCATTAGCTTCAAGTCTGTTCAGGATCTGGCATCTTACAGCATCAGCTTTCTCTGATTCCCTCCTCCTCCTCCTGCTGCTGTGCCCCTGGCCTTTTTGCTCCTGCCCCCAACAACTGTGCACATTGACCTCCACTGGCCAACAAAATAATGTCAATAATGCCACATGCATAGATGAAAACAGACTGACAATTATCATGAAGCTTGCCTTTAAAGAAAAATCCTCACAGTGTAAGTAAGGAGCATCATTTCAGGAAAAAAAATAAATGAAGAATTGCAAAAACAAAAAAACAAAAAAACAAAAAACCATGGAGGAAAAACTGTTAATATTAGTAACTCCTTTCTCCTTTACTTCAATGAATTCTTCTCATAATTCTATAGTTACAGATCTCTGTTGTTCTTTATTTACACTAATATACACATTCTTAGGGGGCATTATTGATGTGACAGATTCCTTCAAAATGAAACATGAAGCTAAAGCCCAGCAAGGATCCACAGAAACATAGTGGAAAAAATGCTGCATGCACAGTTTCCTAATGACTTTATCCACAGGGATATTATTCTGATTCCCTAGTGTTAATCCAGTCCAGCATTATTATACAGCTTGGCAAACCCTCACCTGCAGTGCTGAGACTGCCAACAGTCTGCCTTCTTCCTCAAATAGAGTAATAGCACAGCATCTCCTTAAAAGTGAATACACATGGGGCAAGATCCAGACTACTTTAGTCATGCTTTCTCTCACTGAAATCTGTGGGAGTTAAATTCATCATGACAATGGAGACTGAAACATGGCTAACTTATTCTGGACCTAATCCACTGGCATTAACCTAGATGCCCATGTTGAAGGAGGGAGGCAATGGCTGATGTCAGTGTGGCAGTGAATCTATGCTCAATGTTAAGTCTGAATTTTAAAGGAGCTCTCCAAGGTACTAAATCTGTTTGGGATTAGGGCTTTGTATCTTGGATAGCGTCTTTGAATTTTGGATTAAACCCCAGAATGGATTCACTGCCTTACTAACATCTGAGCCACTAGCTGCAACAGAACCCAGTCTAATACAACTACAGGTCTCACTGTGTGGCTGTTGTTGGAATCTGGGCCAGAATAACACCACTTTTGTTATATTTCTCTCTCAACAAGTGAATTGATGATCAATATTTTGTATTAACTGACAAACATTTTCACTGGTGAGAGCACCAATGCCACCAGGGAGAGGGCAGTTACGTCAATAGAGACATCATTCTACTCGTAACAAACTTTTCCCATCCTAGAATATTCTTCCTTCCTTGTGAAAGATATGATTAGGAACAGCAATGAAAGGTCAAATACAGTGTAAGTGAGACAGCAGTGATCTGATGGTTGATTGTGGCTCTCTTCTCTGTAGCAATTGCATTAGATGCTGATAAAGAACACTGAAGGATTTCCAACTGCAGCTCTGCACACTGAATGTAATATCTGATCTATGGACTTCTGCATAGTTTATCAAGGAAATGAAGCTGGGGAGGAAAAAGTTGCATAGATTGAAACAGGCATTTTCCTTGGTCTTCAGTCATTCCCTATTCCATGATCACCTCTTTCTTATTAACAAGACCCTTATTTTTAGGTACTATGTAATTTTTTTTCCTTTTAGTCCAACCATCTCCTTTTTTTACAATAAATGCACTGATGAGTCAATGTTTCATAACTGACCTTTCTTCTTCACAAGCTGGAAAATATGAATAGTCCATGAAATGCCACAACAATGGCCAGGGGTGTTTGGTAAACTAGAGATGGAAAGAATGATTGAAAAATGAATGAAAAATTTGTTTCCTCATTGATGAGAAATCCTGATGAGGAGAAGTCTGGACTAATAAGAATCTCCACAGCTCAGGAATTATTCTGCACAAAATTCACATGTGATGTTTCTGCAATTAAAAACATAATTTTCTGCACAGGAAGCAGCATTTTCTGTGCAGAAAAACTGTGTGTGAATTTTGTGCAGAATAAGTCTGCACTGTACTATTTTTTGCACAAGAAACAGCATTTTCTATGTTAAAAATAACATATATGTTGAAATATGTTTTTTGTGCAGAAAATCTTGTCCTGTGCAAAAAATGTAGTTTTGTGTGCTTACTACCAAGTGTTTGTGTTTAACTGTGATGACTTCCCCAGATGTTATTGGAACACAAATCCCATCAATCCTAAGTAACATACCCAGTGGTAAAAATGATGGGAGTTGCAGTCCAACAGCATCTGGAAGGCTGTAAAATGTGAGGGATTTTAGGGTGGTTTACAAAACAAAGCAACCAAGTTTCTATGACTCAGTAAAATGCACTTTCCATGAAACAGTAAGAACAAAAACACAGGCCAATCTATATGAATCTGACAATGAGCAATAACAAATTATTGTCACAAGACCAAGATAATAATACTTGTAAATGAACAATATCCATCCTCCATCTAAATGAAAACAAGCACTTTAGCTGAAATATTTCCAAATGCATGATGAAAAAGAACTCCCCTCACAATTTTTAATTTGTCCAATAGTCTGTATCTGGAAGGATTTCAGGTAGATAGTTCACAAGCATTCTCAGTAACAAAGAACTAGTTCTTGAGACATCAACCTTCAATATGTGTCAGACCATAGCTCACAACTTCCAATCCACTTCAGCACTTTCAAAACATGATCAAAAGTAGGTTCCCCATTTTTTTCCTGAGACAATTTATACACACTCAGAGACAAAGACAGACTGATAGAGGTACACATATATATTCCTATCACACAGCACTTATTAAAAATTGATTACAGGCATGGTGCCAGATAATCCATGGGATCCTAGATCACATGTGTCAAATACAAGGCCCACAGGCTGAATCTGGCCTGCCAGACCATTTCATGTGGCCCTCACACCTCTTCTGCAGCTGCAGCACTCCCCCTGCCTGGCAGGCCCAATCCCCACATTGCGGGCCCCTGGCTTCCGGTATTCTGAAGAGGGTCCCAGCAGTCAGCACTCGTGATCTACTTGTACTTCTGACTGCTCCTCTGTCCAAGTGTCGCCATAAGAGTGTTGCCATATGTTACCATGGCATTGCTCAGCACGACTCACAAGAGGTGGACAGAGGAGCAGTCAGAAGTAGAAGTAGATTGTGAGTGCTGGTTGCTGGGCCTCTCTTCAGAATACTGGCAGCCAGGGACCCACAATATGGGGATAGGGCTCACCAGGTACAGAGAGGGGCAGGGGGGCAGAAAGAGGCATAAGGGAGGGGAAGAACAGAAAGAGGCCCAGAGAAGGTCTGGGGGGCTGAAAGAGGCTCAGACAGGGTCTGCGGGGCTGAAAGAGGCACAGAGAGGGTCTTAACTGGGACCAAAAAATTAAACAAAGTTCATGTAATAAATAATGCTTGGTAATATTTGTCTGATGATTTAAAAAAACCTTTGTTTTCAAAACTCATTTTTCAATAAATTGTACAATAGTTGTACACTTGAATATCTGTTTGCCATTATTTTTTGTAGACTTCTAGTTTCAGAGTTAGTTATTACTAAAACCAGTAATAATTGAATGCAGAGGCAATTATTTAATATGATAAAAGAGTAGCTACATTTATATAGTCTTACAGATGTAACGGGCCCTTTGAGGGCAACCATAACATTGATGCAGCCCTAGATGAAACTGAGTTTGACACTCCTGTCCTAGAATAAATTCAGTCACAACTGAGGAAGTATAGCTACAGCATATTGGCGTAAGTTATCAGTGAGCTCTTAGAAGCACAAGGAAGCTGAAAGTATCTATGATACTCTAGATGGGACTGTGGGACTCAGGGACATGAGAGGAAATCATGTGTTTATAAAAGGCTCCTCCAGAAGAAAAGTTTGAGAGCTAATTTTCCTCTGTCTCCTTTGGCCTCCCTAAACATTAATTCAGTGGTGACGAAGTGCTCCAGAACTGTATGGGAGGTGGCTTGAGAGTGGGGCTGCAGGAATTAAAATGGTTTCCTCTTTTCTTCCAGTGGGAATCTCTATAATGGGGCTATGGAATGTCTTTTTCAGCCTCAAAGAAGATATCAGGGCACATTCTAGTGGCAGAATGATATGCCAAAAGTACTGGGTATTTTATCTTAAAGCTCTTATGTCTTCCTCATGAAGTCTTGGCGGGGGTGGTGGTGGCATTACAACCTATACAAAACTGGGAAACCACCAAATGACAGTGTTATTGGGGAAGGGAATCTTGGAAATCTGGGGAAACACAGAAAACCAGTTGTGGCCACCAGGAATGCCATATTTGGCTTCAAAGCCTGAGATTCCCCACCCCAGCTGCACAGGATGTCAGTTCCTTCTGCAAACAGTCTTTGGAACTTAGTCCAGTACGAGCAGACTCAGAAGCAACCACATGAGCATAGCATGGAACAATACAAAATGCCAATTTGAAAAGCAGACTGAGATCTCAAATCTCTCAGAGGCCTTTTTGTTTTTGTTATGTTTGTTTATGTTGACTCTGACTTATGGTGACCCACTCATGGGGTTTTCTTGACAATTTTTTTTTCACACGAGGTTTGCTGTTGTTTTCCTTGTGGGCTGAGAGAATGCAACATGCCAAAGGTCACCCAATGGGTTTCCATGCCTAGGTGAGATTTGGAGCCTGGCCTCCTGGAGGCCTAGTCCAACATTCAAACTACAAGTACACTGGTTCTCAGAGGCTTGTTGATGATGATGATGATGTTGTTTCTGACAATTCTGTAACAGAACAGCTGCAACTAGGAAATGTCTTTAGGACATTGCAACCCCCACATCTTTCCTCCTGGTTACCATTCCCTTCACCTTTCTTGGGAGACATGAAGAGGTGCATCATCCGACAACCATACTACCTGACCAGGCATTTAAAATACCTGGGAAGCAAGCTGTTGAGACCTCAGTGGTTAGCCTCAGCATCCGGAGCTGTGCTCAAGAACTCTCAAGTACGGTAGCAAAGTGTGATAAAATTAAGGGACAGAGAGCATGATGTGCTGTAGCCGTGTGTAATAAAGCCCTCATGTCCCCTTCTCTGTTGTGAACTGCTCGTCTAACAGTAAATGGAAAGAGAATGATTAACCTGAAACTCCACCAGCAACCAGAGAGTTATCTCTATTTGCGGTTGAGATGAGTAAGGTAGCTACTTCAATGATAGATACAGAGGGAGAGGAGAAACAATTTCTTGACCATTCCACCTGAGCCATTCCCCCATTTCCCCTCTCTAGACGGTGGTAGGGAAGTGGACAGGGTTGTGTGTGCTACAAGACCCATCCTGCAAGCTAGTCTTCAAAGCTAGCTTTTTGCCCTTGAAAATAGTATAGGATCCTATACTATTTTCAGTTTGGAAGTAAGAGTTGTCTGCCAGTGCAGTTAGTATGGAAAGGGATCCCCCAACGTGTCCTTTGCTGTAAGTGGCAGAATTTTGGCTCTGCCTGGTTGCTTTTACTCCCACAGATCCTATTATGCTGCAATTACAGATCAAGGTCTCTGCAGGGGTCAAAGTGGCTGAGAGAAGTTTTTTTTTTAATTTTTTGAAAAGTGACTGACATGGGTGAGCCAGAATGATGCAGGGTGGAACATTGGACAAGATCACCAGGAGGCCAGGGTCTGAATCTTCACTCAGCCATGGAAATCCACTGGGTGATCTCTCTTGGTCTCAGAAGAAGGCAATCCCAAACTTCCTCTGAATAAATCTTGTCAGGAAGCCTCCATGATAGGATTGTCTTAGGGTCACCATAAGTCAGAAACAACCTGAAGACACATAGTGGATGACACACTGACTGAAAGAAGAAGAGATCTGTTTCTCTGTTCCTTCCTCAATACAAATCACCCCTTTCTGAGGACATTCTGCCATGAAGAAAGGGCTACTGTGCTAGGTTTCATATGTAACACACAGTTTTCTCCTACAAATATACTCATCAAGGCCATTGCAGAATTTAGGCTCTTATATCTCATGTCATAGATTATGAAAGAGAAAAAAATGTTCCTTCAGACAGGTACTTTTGTGAGAAGCAAAGAAGAAAACATAATTTCTACTGTGGTGACTGGGTATAATCATGCAGTCTGTCTTGTTTTCAAAAAGCATTTCATTTCTACCGCCCCTCCCCCATGATAAACTCTGGAGGGAGGATTGCTGTCCATTAAGCACATCAGAACATGACAACTCATACAATTGCCTTCGTCAATTGCATATTCTGTTTGTAATATGCTCTAAAATGTGCTCTGCTTTTTTTTTTTCCCCATTGGAAAATAGAGATGAAAAACACACAACCAACAATAACAAGAAGCAGGTTTGAGTTCACTCCATAAAACCAAAATGCAAAGAGCCATGTATAGGGAATGGCAAGTATATTATATAACTCACAATGAAATGCAGAGGGAAGAAAAACATTTAATTAAAGACCATCAGCACCACTACAGGAGATAAAGAGATCCAGAAGCTGTTAACTTCTCCAGCACACTGTTGAAGCAAAGAGGTGGTGCAAGAACTGTATGTGTAGAGAAAAACATTCAAGGCAGCAATTGTATACACATTTATCTAGGAGTAAGCCTCATTGAACTCAGTGGAATTTACATTTTAGTTGAGATATATAGGATCAAGAATACAAGTCTCTTATCTTGAATTTTGTAATTTTCTGAAAAGCAAAATCTGCATATATTCAAGAGGATTTTTCTTAGTGTAAACACACACATATATGCGGTAAGCACACACACGCATGCACATCTGTGCATGTATGTATGCATGCACACACATAAGAATTTCAAACAAATTCATTATACTTTAAAAATTCTTAGCATTTGACTATGAAGCCTCCTTTGGTTTTATGAGATTCAACATAAGCCAGGAGAAGTTTGTCATTTGATTACATGCATTTTCTCTGAAGATGGCTTTATTCAGCTTGAGGCTTTGCTTCGTATGAGAGGACGACAAGAAAAACATTTGCAGCTTCCATTATATATCAATCTGGTTGTGATCCTTATAGACAAGAAACTCCTGTACACAAGAATCAAATGAACAGCCCATTTGGCAGATGACTGCTGTCGCTACTTCTTTCAATGATCCATCCATTCACTTTGATCTTTCAAAAGGGTAGTTGTGTAGATTAAAACAATAGAACTGGAGAGCTGGAAGGTACCCCAGGCATAATCTAGCACTACCTACTACCAATGCAGGAAATCCACAACTAAGGTTCTCCAACTGATGGCCTTTCAGCCTCTGGTTGAAGTCTTTTAAAGAAGGAGAATCTATCACCTTCTCAGATAGTCTGTTCTGCTCTCAAATGTCTTCTTCTTCTTGTTGTTGTTGTTGTAGGTGTGTGTCTTCAACACATTTCTGACTTGTGGCAACTCTTAGGTGAACTTATTGTGGTTTTCTTGGCAAGATTTATTCAGAAGAGGTCTCCTTTGCCTTCTTCTGAGGCAGAGAAAGTGTGACTTGCACAAAGTCATCCAATGAGTTTCCATGGCTGAGTGGGGATTTGGACCCTGTTCTCCAGAGTCATAGGTCATTTCTGCACGGCGATGTCAACCTGCCATAGCGACAGATTGCAGTTCCTGGGGCCATGTGCCCATCGCCATCCTGCTGCTAACTGCCCCTAATCCGGCTGTATCGCACCCTTGTTGAGCCCTGCTCATGCAACCATCCTGTTACCTTGTGGTTTTTGGTTTCTCATCACGCCAGCTCCTGTCATCAATCTGGGAGCCTGATGCATGGATGTATGGATGCACCCAACGCCACCTTATAGGGAAAAAGGCCCTGGAAAAAGGCAACCAATCAGGCCCTGCAGGGTGGGGAAGAGGTGAGGAGAAGGCATTGCTATGGATGCTGTAATGCAGAAGGAGCAGTGGTGCTAATGCTGTTACTCTTCTGTCACTGAGGGACGCATGAGGAAGGGAGTGGTGCAAAACTGCTCCTTTCCCAGAACTGGTGATGCCAGGATTGCCATGGATCATCACAACGATGAGGTTTGGTGTGGAAATGGTCATAGTCCAACACTCAGACTACTATACCATGCTGGCTCTTGCTACACCCCTACCAAACACCGTAATCCAATCCTGTGCACATTTCCTGGAGGGGCAAGGACAGCTAAAGCATCCAGTGGAGACGGTGGGTATTGACGCTCTTGTACATTCACTGATTGTATGTGTGGAGTGTGGTATTTCTAAACAAAGCTTGAGAAAGGCCCTTTTTAGATTACAGTTCCTACTGTACAAATATCTTGTACTGTGAAGAAATTCTTCCTGTTTAGTCAAAATCCTATTTTTATAATTTGAGTTCAGCAGTTTAGGTTCTATGCTCACAAACAAGCTTGCTTCATTTTCTATCTGACAGACTTTCAGATATTTAAAGATGACTATTGTATCCCCTTTTAGTCTTCTCTTTTCCAGGCTAAGCATAATTGATTTTGGTAAATATTTTGCCTTGACAAATTATCTTTCTGTCCTAGCGGCCTTTAACTAGCATGAGCCTTCATTTAGACTCATTTTAATGCTCTACCATCAACCTGCTTAGAGGGCAACCAGATATCCCTTACACCCAACACACCTCACCTTGTCATTCATGCATGGCTGAAACAATTGACTACATGTCTCTCTACTGCCTGTACTATAAGATCATTCACTTTTTATATATTTTCCCAACTTTAGCAACTCTTCTGGGCAGATCTGATAATTTTTTGGTACTCTTTTCTTTTCAAATTATCTTAATGACCTTAATGTTGCAGTGACAAAATTCCATTAACGAATGACAAAATTTTGCATGTTAACTTCTTCTACTATGCATCAACTGGTTAAATGCTCTTAGTAATTTCATCAGAAGTTGTGGGCCCCATTAGTCTCCTGATCAAAGACAGTTTTGTTTTCCTCATTGTGCGTACATATGCTAGTATTTTTTTCTTGCAATTTATGTCTGTTCATTTTGTCATGATTTATTCTCTTACTGTAAAGGCTGGTCTATGTCTGTAATATTGTTTTATGTTTTATAATTTTATATGTTTTTAATGGTTTTAACTGTTTTTAATGGTTTTAACTGTTTTAAATGATTTTAATTAGGGACGGGATGAATCCAGAATTTTCCAAATCTGAATCCGGATCTGAATCCCTGGAAGGTTCTGGGAATCCATGAATCTCATGAATCTCAAATCTTTCAAATCCTTTTTTTAAAAAAGGGTTTAAAAAGCAACTTTTTAAATTTTTTTAAAAAACTTTTAAAAACTTTTTTAAACAGAACTTTTTTTTAAAAAAAGCTATTTTTGGTTGGTGGATTTGAAAGATTCAGTTAACCTATCTTTGCACAGAGATTTGGATTCAAGGATTCAGTTGGCCCATCCCTAACTTTAATGTGCTTGTTTATTGTTGGAAGCTGTCTTGCGTCCCGCTCCTGGAGAAAGGCAGCATAGAAATAAAGAAATAAATAATCATCACCATCAGACATACTGTTTGAACAGTTTCTCTCAGAACTTGGTTTCTGGACCCCCTCTTGGTCATGCTCCTTTGCATATGTTTCTGTTGGGCATGCATCCTTATTAAACTGTGGTATCCAGAAATGCACATGGTACGCCTGGTGAGGTCTGACTAATGCATAGTAGAGTGGCACAATTACTTCCCTTTGTCTGGATACAGTACTTCTGTTTATGCAGCCTAGAACTGCATTAGCCTTTTCCCCACTCCTGCCACTGTTGATTCATGTTTAGCTTGTGGCCTATTAAGACCATTAAATCCTTTTTACAAGGACTGCTGTCAAGCCAGTTGTCACCCATCCTGTATTTGTGATCAGATTTTTCCTACCTCAATGCAGAACTCAACATTTATCCCTGTCGAAATTCATTTTGTTTGCATTGGTCCAGTTCTCCAGACTTTTAAGGTCATCTTGAAGTCTGATTCTTTCGTCTGAGGCATTAGCCATCTTTCTCAGTTTGGTGTCACCTATATTTATGATGAGCATCCTTTCCACTCACTAAAGCTGAACAACACTAAGCTCATGCCAGAACGCTGCATCATCCCACCTAACAGAAGCAATCTCTAGCATGTGTTTGAGCAGCCTGTCCAAAGACTATCATCAAGGAGTTTTCTTTCCCTCTTTCTCTCTCTCCCCACTCTCATTTTCTCTCAAAATAGCAAAATTAGTTTGGGCTTCTGTGATTTTGAAAAACCTTTTCTGGCTCTTATTTGTTTGTTTTTTAAAATATTTCTGTCCTGCCCTATATCATGAGATTTCAGGGAAGTGTACAAGTAAAATCTATACAAACTAAAGTACAAACAAAACAAAACAAAAAATTAAATAGGCCAAAAGGATATTGAACATGTTAAGTTAAAACAAGTCAAAAAGTTTAAAAACACATGAGTAAGTGCTTTGGGTTCGAAGTTTTAGTAAACAGCAATGTTTTTACTTGACGCTTAGATGAAGTTAGTGCTGATTCAGCCTCAGACTAACTGGTGCTTTCTACTAATAACAATAATAATAATATGAAATGTAACAGAAGGATTCAACATGAATAGTTTTCATTTGGTGCTTGCTTAGGAATTTTCCATTATGGCTTAATGACTGTTGTATAATGATTGACTAATATATATTCAGTGTTCTCTTATGATTTGCTATATGTTGCTGTATGTTGTTGCTTGGTAAACTTTCAGAACTGCTATAAACGAGTGTGCTTCAGTGGTAGGATCACTCAGGCCATTTCTGCACGAGTGGGGAGGAGCAGTTCACCGTGTGCTAGGAACGGTGTTTTTATACTCTGATTCAGAAACTGTGCTGTCTGCACATCCCTCATTTGCACTGTACTATCTCAGAGAAAAGTGGTAACTGCATCCACAACAGCAAATCCCTGGTCACTCTCATCCCCTTCCTCACTCTACCCCACCCTCGCTGATTGGTCTGTTTCTCGAATAAAAATAAACACATTTTAAATGGCTGGGTTAAAAAAGCAAACATTCCCAAAATCCAGGCTAAACCGCATTAAGAGTCCAAAAAGGGAAGAAAATCAATATTGGTATCCAAAAGACCCACTGGCAACATCCAAAGAGGGCAAAGCTGTACAAAACAACTCCAAACTAGTCTTTCAAAGTAAGCTGTCAAATTAAACTGTCAAAATAAGTTTGCTACTTCGCAAAGTGAAAGTTAAGGCTTCAGTACGAAGGCTATTCCTTGGCAAGAAAGTCAGCCTGAAAGAGAAACGAAAGAGAAACAAAGTTGCTTGAGGATCTTTCTCTAATCAATTATCTCCATTCATCAAGCAAGATTGTGTCTTCCTTGCTTACACAAACACATTTCCTTTGTATGTTCGTTGATGTGAGGAAAGAAAAGACTTTAACGATCCATTAGCATTCTCTTCCTGCTGTCTGTTTAACACCTGAAGACAGTAATGATGGCAGCCTGTCCTTTGATGGGTGGAGAGAGATAGGGATGGAAATGACAGCCTGGGAATGCCCCTGGCCAGCCACTCCTGCCCTGTGAATCGATGTTACAGTTCTGAACGTAGGTGAAAACAAAGCAGAAACACTTTGGGAGATTTTCATCAGAGTTTTTTCAGTTTTACAATACAGAGGTTTCTCACCGCATTGAACCATGCTAGGAGCTTAAAACATGAAGAACCATGAGGAAAACTACGAAGCTAAACTGGTACAGTGTGCAGCTGGGAGGGTGAGAATTCAAGGTGACTACGATGTATTGACTGTGTGGAAATGCCCTCAATCTGAGTGCTGACATCTGGACCATCACTGTGTTGTTAAATAAATTGTCGTCTTCAATTCCCTAGTGTCTCCATTCTTGAACCCTAAAAGGAACAAGCTTTCCTTACATCAAAGTAACTATGAAAGCAGCTACAAAGCAGAGTAACTGCTATTTCCATTCTTAAACCAAGACAAGGACATACTTCTAGCAATAGTTTGTCTCCCCAGGACCATGTGACAGAACTGGAACACACAGCTGAGCCAAGCACAAACAAACCTTCATACAATTGAGGCACCAGCGTAATCCCAAGCTACAAGCTCACCAAGAAATGTGTTTTCCACCAGTGCCATGCAAAATACTCTGTTGATTCCTTCTGTTCACTTGCTTCTGCTCATGAACTTTCATTGACTGTGAAAATGGAAATGGAACCGAAAGACTAATAGCTCTCTTCCATAACTGTGGCTATTGACTCCTCCTCTGACTAAAGCAGAGGAGGAAACCTGGGTGCAAATTCATAAAATCACTGAGAGACTTGCTGTCAACTTAACCTGCCTCATCACATTGTTGTGATGCTAATTGGGATAACCTCTATATATGCTGCTGAGGTTCATTAGAGAAAGGTGTGATGAATAAAATATTTCTGTGCATGCGTATTCAGGCCTTCCACGCAGCTAAGTGAGATTATGAATTGAAACACTAAAATGTAAATGAATGTGCTTAAGAAGTAGAAACAACTGAAAATAGTTGCAGCCTGAGGAAAGGGCAAGAGACCATTGCAGCAGTGGTGGGTTGGACTAGTATCTGAATCTTACCTCAATGCTGGTGATGGCAGAAAATTCTCCACCTTGGCTGAAGGAAGCAAGCTAGTTTAAAGAAGGCAGAACTATCCCAAGTGAAGATGCAGTTCATTGGGAATACACAACAGAAGGGAAAAGCCATGAGGCTACTACCATTGACCTTCCACATTATCTACCACCTGACCATCATGTACCCCTGAAGTAAGGAAACTGCTGCCTTGATCTACTTCTCTAACAAGAAACTCAGAACTTATTCATTTCAAGTACCAACATGGCTACTTTTTCAGGCAGAGAAAGAAAATTGCTCCTTTGCTGATCTCTGGTGGTGGGGTTTGGAAGGAAGAATTGCTCTATATTAGCAGTCACACAACATTTACATGAAATACAGTAACTGGCGAACACCTAAAATAAGGCAGTGGAGGAGTTAAGAAACCCAATCTAGTTGGAGCGTGAACCATCCAGGCAGCAAAATGGGGAGAATTAAATTCAAGAGTTACTTGGCAAAGAAACAGTCTGGGAAGCATGGAATAGACTCGGATGGGACGGATCAATAAAGGACAAACAAAACAGCAGGGGAATGGGAAGCACTACAAGATAAATTAGAGAGGCTTGCCCAGAGGTTATGGTGGCCAGCAAGCAATGCAATAATAATAAAAAAACAACAGGTGAGTGGGACTAGTAGGAAAAAAAAAACTAATTAAAAGAATAGGGAGCCAGAGCCATGGCATAAAACATACAAGAAGAGAGGAGGCCTGGCAGAAAGATTACAGGGTGTAATGAATGCCATGTTGCCAGGATGATAACAAGAGCCCAGGCTGAGAATAGAAAGGCTGTAACTTCACACAAGGCTCAGATAAATAATAAAGACATGTTTTCAGGTACATGCAGAGCAAGAGAAGATTGAAAGAGCCAGGAGGTTATATCGGAAGAGGTAGGAGGACTTATTGGTAGCAGAGGCACCATTGTAATAAGCCCAGAATATTGGATTCAAAAAACCCAACAAAAAAAGATGAGCTGTGTAGAGCCTATAGAGGTAAAAATAAGACTCTTAGCAGATGTATATTTTTCTATACAGAAATATACATTTTTCACCTATCAAAATTGGCAATGGAATGGGTGCATCTTGTCTTGGAAAACAATGCAGTAGTGTGAGGTGCATGATGCTTTTTTTTTTTTTTTGGAGGGGGGTATTCACACAAAATAATGTATATATTTCAAAAAGGTTCATGGGTAAGAATGCACACATTTGAAAAAAAATGCACACATGCTTCAGTCAATAGGAAAAAGGTAGCACAAAATTGTCCTTTAGAATTGTATAAGAAGTGTACACATCTTGACAAAAAATGTGCAGAAATTATGCTCAGCTTTCTATGGAGGAAGAAAGCAAAGCCTCTCAACTTGGTATGGAACAAGGATAGAATGAGAATGCCAGTGGGAAATGGAGAAAGAGAGAATGAGGCTGACTTATATTTTCACATCTCTAGCAGAGCCTACAAGTCATATAACGTTCCCCTTGTCTGCCTGCCTTCTGAAATAGGGGCATCCAGGTCCATACATTTGACAGTGTACTTAACTCCCACAGTTTTAGATGATGAGCAATACCACTCAGGCTTTCATCTCAGGACTTTGATCTTGGATTTATAATTGCATATATTACACAAACTGTATGCGTGCTACGAAACTGGAAGCACAGCTGAGTCTCTTATATCTTCAACCACACACTTTTCCTCCATTATGTTTCTATTTAATATATGTATCCTGCTCTCCTTCAAGTAACCCAAGGTGGCTGTCAATCTGAAAACAATACACAAAAATACCAGGAAAAATGACAATTAATCATATACTTCTTAAAAAAAACAGCTATACAAAATCTTGCAAGTAGCAGAGCAAGCTAAAGCAGAGTAACTTCAACGACCTAGAATGCTGGTTGATATATCTCATGGCTGAAAGCCTTTCCAGGAAGGAAGAAAGTTTGCCATACAATAAAATGTCATGAAAAAGCTGCATATTTCAAACTAGAACTGAAGAGACCAGGTTCGCCTCCCAATGCAGAAAGTCAGAAGCTGATATGGGTTGCTATGGGGACAAAAATGGTTCAGGGAAGATACAGAAACATATATGATGCCATTTCCTTATTGTAAGGGAAAGATATAGAGTACTGGTGAAACTCCTATGGTCTGGGGCTGCATGTGGTCCTGGAGGGTTCAGTGTGGCTTTTGGGTCACTCTTGATCCTCAAAGGCTCTAGTATGCTTCCTAAGAAAATTCAGCTGGAAAAATTCTTTCTGTCCTATAATTATAAAATTCAGATCAAGTTAAATAGTTTTTGATCCCTATGGATAGATTTGAGTAGCATTACAGATATTGGGGAAGTAGTGTGTGTGGAGCTCAGTGGCGGAGTGTAGTGTCATGCCCTGCCTTGAAGACCCTGGCAGGGAGGAGGATTCTGACTCTGAGACAGAAGCTTCCCCAGAGGCAGGAGTTTTCCCAGAAGCTGGCCCAGAGGAAGATAATAGACAACAACAGGGGCCTGAGCCAGGGGAACAAATAGAGAAAGACATATCCAAAATACCTACCTTGCAAGAGAGACACCGTGAGAGGGAGGGCCTGTATCACTTGGTGCGTTAAAGTAGCAAGTGAGCCCTAATGAGGGAGCACCTGTGGTGATAACATCCATAGATAAAAGGACTCCAACTGGCCTTTCCTCTCAGGGTTAGCAACTGGTCTCTTTGGTCCTGAAACCCTGTGTTCTTGGATCTGGTTTACCTTGGAACTCTGCCTGTTTGGACTACATTTTGGATTCATGCCTTGGATTTGTTTGCTCTGGACTTACATTCTGTTTAGGCATTCTTTGGCTTGGGCTGTGTGAGTAGGAACTGAGCAGCTGCTCATAATTTATTGCCTGCTTAGCCTGGGAAGCAATATTTGGAGTGTGTGGAGGGGGTGGGGCTGTGGCATGAGGGGCATGGCCACTATGTATGGGGGCATGGCCAGGGTGCATGGGGTGGGGCTATGGGCCAGGATGCCCCAAAAACATTGCTGCCCGGGGTGAACCACCCCCCCATCCCTATGCAACTGGTTGGCCCTGTTACTCAATAACTAAATCATGCCTGCATTTGTAGACAGAAATGAGCCTTCTCTAACCTGCTTCTTTATTCTTCTTCTGGTTCCTTCTTCCTTTTTCATTTACTGTACTTATTATTCCCTGCATCTTTCTTCCATTTGGAAACCAAGGGTTCTCAGGCCATTTCTGCACTACACTGTTATAGTGCTATTATTCCACTTCAATATCCTGTGGAATTCTGGGGTTTGTAGTTTACTGTGGCCAAAGAGCTATCTGGCTATGAATTCTAAATACCCCTCCCTATACTGCAAACCCCAGGATTCCATAGGATATTGAAAGTGGAATAACAGCGCTATAACAGTGTAGTGAGGAAATGGCCTCAGTCTTTCTTTGACCCAGACTGGCTTAGCCTTAGCAAGGTTGAAGGAACACACTGTGGAAATTTCTGACATTAATTCTATAACTGAAAGAGTATGCATATTGGTTTACGAGTGTGAAATTGGGTAAGTTTGCATGAAAATGTGAAATGACCTCCCCGTTCTCCTCCCTTTTCTTTAAACTGAAAAAGAAAATGAGAAAAATACTATTGCTTCATTTCCTTAGGATGTTTTGGATCCATGCAACCTCCAGACTCCAGTTCCAACTTAAAAGTCTCAAATTCTCAGCCTTCTGCTCTTGCCAATTTGCACACCATCAATCTTCCACCAGTGCTTTTTTTGCACTGGGTCAGAACAGGCAGCTACAGTAACTCACAGCTAGAGGCTGCAGACCTAGAGAATGCTGTCTTTTCAAGAGTTGCAACTCTAAGCTTATAATATTGGGGCTTCTGCAACTGCTTCAACTAATTATAATGATGGGAGATGATACATTGCTGCCATGCTGGAGCCATGCTGTGTCCGAAGCTCAGGTGTACCTGAGCTTAGCTATTTGCACTGTCTCTAGTAAGGAAAAATAGGAGCACAGCACAAGCATAAATCATCTGTGCTTACATGAACACTCTTAGGTGCTGGATCACAGTATCCAATTTCAGCAAGACTGAGAGGCCAGCTACACATTATTGAACCAAGGATAGTTGCAGTCTTTGTTGGACTGCAAGTCCCAGCAGCACTGTCCAACATAAACAGCAGTAAAGAATGCTGGGAGTTGTAGTCCAACAACATCTGGAAGGCCTCATGTTTCCTACTCATGTTCCAAGTACTTATTTTCTGATGGGTGCGCCATCTAGAAACAGTGAGTAATAGATTTTCAATGAAATGGTGAGAAACCAAGGGCCATTTATTACCCATTGTACAAAATCCTTCCAGACTGATTCCTCTAGGGTTACATGTATATGTTTGCCATTACAACCATTTACCTATAATATTGGAGGCAAGGGGAAGAGAGTTACAAGAAATATGGAAAGTAGAGCATTAAGCCTCTACCTGCTGTTTCTTGCAAATCTCACCTGCGAAAGCTGTTTGTCCTTAGAAGAAACCTCCACAGAGCTTTAGATAAACACATTTGCCCATGAAATATAGTTTCGCTTTACATAGGAATGGAAAAGAAGTTTGCACTGAACAATTTTTAAACAAATGTATCAAAATGTATTCATAGTCTTTGAGACTATTAATGAAAACATACATGTATCCTTTAAATATTTGAAGGGATGTCATGTCAAGGAGAGAGCGAGCTTGTTTTCTGCTGCTCCAGAGACCAGGACAAGGAGCAATGGATTCAAGCTGCAGGAAAGGGGACTCCACCTGAACCTCAGGAAGAACTTCCTGATGGTCAGAGCTGTCTGGTAGTGGAATATCCTGCCTCAGAGTGTGGTGGAGTCTCCTTCTTTGGAAGTTTTTAAGCAGAGGCTGGATGGCCATCTGTCGGGAGTGCTTCGATGTGTGTTCCTGCATGGCAGGGAGTTAGACTGGATGGCCCCTGTGGTCTTTTCCAACTCTATGATTCTATGATTCTAGTTCTTGGCACTGGAAACAAAGCACGAACATCTGAGTATTTTTTTCTTTTCTTTTTTGAAATTTTACATAACCAAAATGTACATAAATAAAAGTATGTATTTTTGAAAGCAGTTCACAGACACACTTTAATCAAGGCTGGGAAATGTGCTCAAGCAACAGTTTCACAATGCGAGGAAAAACTTAGACAGTACAAGAGCCATGCTGCAATTCTGAGAAATGCAATGAAAATGAAACTGACAGATTTCTCCCTTCCTAAGCCTTGTGAATGCACAACTGAAGTGACGTTTCAAGCTGTTACAAAAAGGAATCTGCCTGCTGGACTGAGTTGTGCATCTGTTTAAAAAGTCACTGACACTAATTTTCAAGAGGATAATTGCCCTTGCAAAAAATTGCAATCTCTGCAAATATACCCTAAAGGGGTATAGGGATGTGTGGGTTGGACTGGACATATCTAAATCTTATCAACCATGGCAGAATCCCTCTTAAACTAATCATCTGTCTTAGTGTTCATAGAAGGGTGTGGGAAACAGATGCTAGCAAGAAGATACATATTCCAGAGGGGAAAATTAGAAACGCAAAAAGAATTCCAAGGCAAACTAGAAACAGGTGATCAAGTCATTAGCTTTGTCTCCCACATGACAGAATTAAATTATGTAGAATTTCTTTTAGCCATGAAGAGTTTGTGCACAGAAACACAATTGTACAGTGTGCAGCAACATTAGTGTGTGTGTATGCGTCTTCAAGTTGCCTGCGGCAGCCCTGCAAATTTCACAGGCTTTTCTTAGGCAAAGAATACTCAGAGGTAGTTTTTCCAGTTCTTTCCTCTGGTATTCCTTGGCTGACTCCCATCCAAGTACTAACGAGGGCTAATCCTGTTTAGCTTTCAAGATCAGACAGGATCTGATACCTTCAGGTATTTAGGCCATACAGCAACATTAGTACCAAGAGCCATAATAGAACAGGGTCACACTGATTCTGCTTCTGCACGATTGAATAACTTGTGATAATGCCATCTAGCTCTGGAGGTTTATGCAAAATATTGTTATTTTTGTGTGCCCTTGTTTCTGACTTATACCTATCCTAAGGCAAACCTATCACAGAGTTTTCTGGGCAAGATTTTGTTCGGAGAAGGGTTGCTTTTGCTTCCTCTGAGACTGACAGAGTGTGACTTGCCCAAGGTCACTCAATGAGCTGCCACGGCCAAGCAGAGTTTCCAGAGTCATAGTCCAGGGCTCAGACCACGATACCACACTGGCTCTTCATTCAAAACACAGATCCCACAATATTAAGTGGGACCACAGTCACCATTCTAGTCCTTTTTCTCTCTTTTAAAAAACATTTTTTAGCTAAAAACAATTTTAAAAAATATAAAACAACATATAAGGAAAAAAGTACACAACACTACTGTCTAATCAATCAATTAATCAATCAATCAAACACAGAAACACCAAAGAGGTAAAAAGGAAAAATCCCCCGAAAGCAGTTATTTAAGATCACTTAATATTCGAAGTTCAATAAAATGACTGTAACTAAAAAAAAATCTTATTCTTAACCTACAAAACTGAGTATACAAAATTTAACTACATTTATGTTTATAAATTATAAATATGTTTGTAATTATTGTTTTGCTTATGTTAAATGTAATAATACTGTGATATAATAAATGAAACTTCCTACAATAATATTTCTAGCTATACTGTTCAAATCCTGCTGCTGCATGTCTCCCCCAAATACGTCTTATAACCTTCTTAACATTATAACCTTCTTAAATTCATCCAAAGACTCTGTTTAATTAAAGCCATCATTTTGTCCATCACAGTCATGTCCAACAACTTCATCACCCAATCTCCATGGGATGGTATTTTGAGCACCTAGTACTCTAGATGCCGCTGTTATACATTGTATAATTCTTACAAAATTCTTATTTATCTGTTCATCCGTCCCAATAACTTTTTATCATTTTTGAGGATTTAAAGCAGTGGTTCTCAACCTGTGGGTCCCCAGATGTTTGTGAACTTCAGCTCCCAGAAGCCCTGAGCATTGACCATAGCGGCTGGGGCTTCTGGGAGCTGAAGTCCACAAATATCTGGGGACCCACAGGTTGAGAACCACTGATTTAAAGGATCCCTCTTCTGGCCTCACTGACTATATTAAGAGCACAAGTACAGTGAAAGAGTGTGTTACATGGACTTAGAATACTAACATTCAAGTTCCAGCTCCACTGAGAGCTGCTTTTAAAAGATTTTGTTCTTAAATTTGTTACACAATGGGAGCACTAGTAATAATTATGCCCTCCTTGACAGTGCTGTTCAGATGAATTTGCCATGGCTTTTAAAAAGATCCTGTTCTTAAAGAATGTTTTATGGTGTACTTGGGAACTTATGGTCTTGGGAACTCTGGTTGGCCAAAAAGTGATCAACAAATATAATAATAAACAAATTGCCAATGAATTGACAAGTTTCAATTTCAAAGCCAGATGATGCTTTTCTGTTGCAGAGCTATGGTACTGATTCCATTATACTCTCTTAATCTGGTAAAGTATCAGACTATACCCTCCCTCATATACTCCCTCATGTACTCAGTACTCAAGCACCCACGATTCATTACTGTTTCCTGTGTGCTGTTCTGATCTGTGTCTAATCATGTGCCTTCTGTTTAAATCCATGACTGCCAATAGTAGTGGTGGGGAAATTGTGGGATCTGGAGGCCATTTTGCTCTCCCCTGGATCTGGGCAGGATAAGTTCCCACTCCACCCTAAAAACTGTCAAAAATGGCACACTGGGGAATGTGGGAGACAGAAGTGCCTTTCAGAGGGAAGTTAGAATTCAAACAGCATCAACCAGGCATCAAACAGCAAGTTATACCACTAGTCTTCTGGAAATTCTGTAAAGTTAGGGAGTTGCTTGCTGAAATCCCATGGTCAAGAATATTAAAAGAGAAAGGAGTTCATGACAGATAGGAGTTTCTTAAAAGTGAGATGCTGAAGGCACAATTGAAAACTGTTCCAATAAGGAGGAAAAATGACAGGTGTTTAAAGAAACTGGAATAGTTAACTAAAGAACTCTCAGCTGAGCTAAGTGTTAAAAGAAACATATACAGGAAATGGAAGAATGGTGAAATCACCAAAGAGGAATTCAAGTAAATAGCCAGGAGATGTAGGGAGAAGGTCAGAAAAGCTAAAGTGCAGAATGAACTCAGACTTGCCAGAGATATTAAAAACAATAAAAAGGGCTTTTTTTAGATATGTCCGCAGCAAAAGGAAAAACAAGGAAATGATAGGGTCATTGCGTGGAGAAGATGGCCAATTAATAACAGGGGGAAGAGAGAAGGCAGAACTACTTAACACCTTCTTTGCCTCAGTTTTCTCCTAAAAGAATAGAAGTACTCAACCTGCGGGATGGGAAGCAGGTGAGGAAGCGAGGGAAATGCAGCACAGAATAAGTAGAGAAGTACTACATGAATATCTGGCTAGACTAGATGAATTCAAGTCTCCAGGGCCAGATGAATTACATCCAAGGATATTAAAAGAGCTGGCAGAAGTCATTTCTAAATCACATGCAATAATCTTTCAGAACTATTGGAGAACAGGAGAAGTCCCAGCAGACTGGAGGAGGGCAAATGTCGTCCCCATCTTCAAGAAGGGGAAAAAAGAGGACCCAAATAATTATTGCCTGGTCAGCCTGACATCAATACCAGGAAAGATCCTAGAGCAGATCATTAAACAGTCAGTTTGCAATTACTTAGAAAGCAATGCCATAATCACTAAAAGTCAACATGGATTTCTCAGAAATAAGCCATGCCAGACTAATTTTATCTCTTTTTATGATAGGGTTGCAAGCTTGATAGATGAAGGGAATGCTGTAGACATGGCATATCTTGAGTTCAGTAAGGCCTTTGACAGAGTTCCCCATGACATTCTTGCAAAGAAGCTAGTAAAACGCAGGGTGGACAGGGCTACTGTTAGGTGGATTTGTAATTGGTAGACCAACTGAACCCAAAGGGTGATCACCAATGGCTGCTTTTCATCCTGGAGAGAAGTGACTAGTGGGGTGCTACAGGTCCCATGTTACTCAACATCTTCATCAATGACTTGGATGAAGGAGTAGAGGGCATGCTGGTCAAATATGCAGATGACACCAAATTGGGAGGGGTTGCTAATACCCCAGAGGACAGGATCAAATTTCAAAATGACCTTGACAGATTGGAGAACTGGGCCAAAGCTAACAAAATGAATTTCAACAGAGAGAAATGTAAGGTCCTACACTTAGGTAGAAAACATGGAATGCACAAATATAGGATGGGGGATGTGTAGCTGGATAGCAGTAGGTGTGAAAGGGATCTAGGAGTCTTGGTAGATCACAAGCTGAACATGAGTCAGCGGTGTGATGTGGCAGCCAAGAAAGCCAACACAATTCTTGGTTGCATCAATAGGAGTATGGTGTCTAGATCGAGGGAGGTAATGGTACCACTCTATTCTGCATTGGTTAGGCCTCATTTGGAATACTGAGTCCAGTTCTGGTCGCCTCAATTCAAGAAGGATATTGACAAGCTGGAACGTGTCCAGAGGAGGGTGACCAAAATGGTGAAGGGTCTGGAAGCCATACCCTATGAGGAACAGCTTAGGGAGCTAGGTATGTTTAGTCTGCAGAAGAGAAGATTAAGAGGGGACATGATAGCCATGTTTAAATATTTGAAGGGATGTCATGTCGAGGAGGCTTGTTTTCCACTGCTCCAGAGACTAGAACAAGGAGCAATGGATTCATGCAGGAAAGGAGATTCCACCTGAACCTCAGGAAGAACTTCCTGAAGGTCAGAGCTGTCCAGCAGTGGAATATGCTGCCTCAGAGTGTGGTGGAGTCTCCTTCTTTGGAAGTTTTTAAGCAGAGGCTGAATGGCTATCTGTTGGAAATGCTTTGATGTGTGTTCCTGCATGGCAGTGGGTTGGACTGGATGGCCCTTGTGGTCTCTTCCAACTCTATGATTCTACGATTGTATGATATGCCCTTTTTGCATTTTTTCTCAGCATTTGGAAAACCGAAAGCCACAATTACGACACAGGTAAAATATGTTCTCCTTAAACAGAAATGGAAGTGCTGAATGTAGAATAGACTGAACACACAATACAACTGGTGTCAAGCGCTATCCCTGCTACTCATTCCTCTAAGAATGGCTTGAGAGATAATGTCACTGGCATACCCTGTGAAGATTAAAAGAGCAGTTTCCTTTCTGAATTTTATAACCAGGATTCACAACAAATATTGCACTTGGAAGTATGCCGGTTTGGAGTCTCAGCCAGGTGGGCTTTCCATATACAGTCCTCCCTCCATATCTACAAGTTTGAACTTCATGAATTCTATTATTTGTGAGGTGCACGCATGTGTTCCCTCCTGGCTTGGGCAAATAACAAGGGAATGGGAGGGAGAGCATAGGGAAGGAAGGCATGCATGTGCATTCCCTCCCAGCACTTGGGCAAATGACAAGGGGAAGGGAAGGAAGGCATGAGCAAGCATTCCCTCTCCATGGTTGGCAAATGGTAAGGGAATGGAAGGGGACAACACAAGGAAGGAAAGTGATAGGGTAAGGGAGGCACATTCACTCACTCAAGCAGGACGGGGAGATATTTGTGATTTTTCCACTTTCATGAGGGTCCCATACACTGAACACTTGCAAAAGTGGAGGGGCTACTTTACTCCATTTGATGGCTACTCCAGACAGTTTTCCATTTCCCTATCCAACAGTAAGTCAACATTCTGTGCTTATTAAGGATGCTCTGGCTTGACTGGGTTGTTCTGAAGATTCCCACATAGGATTTTCCCACTCCCAGAGTTTTAAAAGTATTCTTCTGCAGATCCTCGATTTCACTCAGCTTGCTGATATTTTCCTCCTGCACATGGACAGTTTGCCTATATGATTAGAGAAACTGAAAGAATGAGTGTGCTGTTACTTTATATTTTGAAATAAAATGCCTGTTGGGTGAGGTTTAAGGATCTTCAATAGAAATGGGAGTTTGGTTTCTAGAAGGAAAACTGCTGCATCAGTAGATAAGGACTTAAAGCTTGTGCTTAACGAATGGTGCCAGCAGAATATTTATCCACGTAGAGGTCAAACACTAGACAAATGTAAAGTCACAAGGGGAAAAAGTAATGATGTTATTAAGTCTCTAATAATTTCACCCCAGTGACATTATTAGGCTTCTCAACAGGATGAAGACTGCAGTCTCAGCAAGCAAGACATACATCCACTTTGTCCTGGCAGTGAAGATATGAGATGCCAGGGTTGGCATGATGAACAAGTGTTTTGAATTCCTTGACAATACTGGATTATGGCCATGTCTAAACCATATTTCAAATGTCTGTCAGGAAACACTGTTTGAAAGACAAGTGGCCATGACAAAAAAGAAAAAAAAAGCCCACTTATCTGGAATACAAAACCATTTCAATATAGTCACAAGAATGAGCCTTGAACTTAAACTGGAGAGTATCTTTCTCCTTCATTAGGTACTGCCAGTCAGTGGTGTCTTTTTCCCTTTGACATTTTCTTACAATAGCAAATGAATCTCTAATGCATGTGCATTTCATCCTATAATATTGAATAAATGCTAAGTAAATAAGCAATTAATCTATAACAATAAAAAAAGAATGTGCTTGTTTGACTCCAGTGCAGATTCAAGACCATAAAATCTGAGAACATGAAATTGGATACTGATCCTGGTGCGCATCTCAGGGTTGTTTTCTTTTTGAAAATTAATTAATTTTAGTTAATGAAAATCTGCCTGTAGACTGCAGTACCACCTTGAGCCACCATGTGCCAGACTATTCCTAACCAAGCCTGCAAGATTAATTTCTGCCCTGGGCCTCTAGGCAGCATTCCTCCTCTGCATAGTTCCTAAATTCTTTAGACATTTGAGGAAAAGAGAGAAGTTAAATTCCTAGTAATTTGGTTCAGTCGTTACATACATTACTACACATTTCACATCTCTTGACTGTATATTTTACTTTGTTAATTTTTTTTAATATTTGTATACATATATAATAAAAAAAGAAAGTGAAAAAAAATTCCTAGTAATTTGTGGGAGAAAGAAGAGTGAGCAAAGGGAAAGCCTGAACATGCAATAGCCTATGTGGAATGAAAGACCAGTGAGAAAGAAAAAGGAGGAAGAGAGAGCAAAGGGAAAGAAGAAAAATATGGTGAATGTGTAAGGCTTTTTAAAAACCTATACAGAGCTGGTATATTGGCTAGTTAAAAAAATAAAATAAAACTCTCTATTCCTCTGATCATGATACAGTAATCAAGGAAAATTACATCTCCATAAAATGAAAACAGCACCAAATCTTATACAAATATCTCAATTGTATTTTGTCTTTCCTCCAAAAATGTCTTTGTGTGGTACATTAGATAAGCTAATTTTATCATTACAACAATATGAGTTGTAGATCAGGTTGAGAGAGTGACTTGCCTGGGGTCATCCAGTGACCTAAATAGGGATTTGAATTCAGACCTTTGTACTCCAGATCTGCTTCTGCCCACCGTCTTTGACACAGACATGGAGCAGAACTCCAAGCATACTTGGAATGCTGTTGTTGATCAAGCAAAAGAAATTGAGCTGAACCAGTTTTGCACCACTCAAGATGACAGATAGTCTTTATGTGCTGCTTCTGTATTATTCTGCTGCAGTGTCTGAATGCTCTTTAAAAAGACAAAAAATTAAAGAAAGGAGGCAGATTGGTTAAATGAGCAGTGCTTTCTGTTCTGGAGAGATGCTGGCCTGTCAAGAAACAAAATGTAATGCTGAACATTTTGCAGCCAAGAGCATCTGTCCATTCTGTCTGTCTGCCTTTCTCATACTCATTATAAAACTTTATTTCTCTCTTTGTATTGTCTGTCCCACATGTCACACTTTATCCATCAGTAAAGTTACTACCAGTCACTTCTTATCATGTGTCTTCTGATGAGTCAGGTGAAAGCTGAGACTCTTAAAGCACTTTTATTATCATTTTCTTTCTTACTTCTAAATTTCCAAGTGATGTTGAGCAAAATGTCCCTAAGGCTATTATCTTCTTCTCTCTGAAGTATTTTTTAATCTACGGTTATCCCTAGAGATGCAGGCTGTATACTTGCCAAGGTGGATAGAAACTGATAAAAGATCAACTGTTTGTGAAGTAGCACTCTCACACTGAAGCTCAGTTCCCATGTGTCCTCTGTCACATCGTAGCTGTGAGTTAAGCCTACAGATGCAAATCTTCACAGAATTTCCACATGCAAAAATTAAGTTTTTCAAACGTTTTCCACTTCATCATGGTTGTGAGAGTTTTCATGAATTCTGTTGATGATACTTTTTTCATTTTGAGACTTTCTTGTCAAGACTTTATAAAATTTTTTGGGGGGAGGGGTAGAAAACACACACAATGTTTTTGTGCAAAAAAATATGTTTACTCCTAAAGAATGGTTTTAGTACGAAAAAAAAACTTTGTAATTTTTTTCAACCCAAAAGCTGTGAAGTGCAAACCAGCTCAAGGTGGCTGACAAATTTTGGGCAGAGTGTCTTATGCTGGATATTCTTTATATCCCCTAGTTCAGTGCTTCTCAACCTTCCTAATGCCGCGACCCTTTAATACAGTTCCTCATGTTGCCATGACCCCCAAACATAAAATTATTTTCGTTGCTACTTCATAACTGTAATTTTGCTACTGTTATGAATCGTAATGTAAATATCTGATATGCAGGATGTATTTTTATTGTTACAAATTGAACATAATTAAAACATAGTGATTAATCACAAAAACAATATGTAATTATATATTGTGAAATATTTATTTCTAATTACATCTCAGGGGACTACACAAGCTTCTTGTGTGTGCCTTCAAGTTGTTCCTGACTTATGTTGACCCTAAGGTGGACCTTCCATTGGGTAGGAGGGTAGGTGGGTGGGCAAATGAGAAGAGGGCAAGTGACGGCAAGGCAAAATTCAAGCAAGAAGTTTCCAAAAGTAGGCTGGAAAGAGAGAGACAAGACTGCCCATAAAGGAGGTCTCCCCCTTGCCCAGGAATCCCTGGGGTAGAACGACGAGCTCCCCACCTCCGCCAAAGGGGTTGAGACCCGTCCCGGGCTGCTGCCCAGCCCACCCACCAAACCCCGTGGAGCGCCGGGCTGCTTGGAAGCTGCTCCAACCCGCAGCTCTCTTTCCTGGCAGATGGATGCTCCCACCCCCCGCCCCGCTCAAGGCCTCCGTCAAAACACCTCCCCCCTCCTGCAATCCACTGACCCTGCCCCCCTCCCCGCCCAATGCCTGTGCGAACAGCACCCGATTGGGGCATTTTTGCAGCTCTTTGTCCCTGACCTCCACTTACCACCCCCAGATCAATTTTGACATGGGGCTCGTTGGGTGCTACCAGGCGGAAGCCGAGGCAGGCCCGGGCCCTCTGTTCTTTCTGGAGCCTGGAGGCAGCTGAGCCCTGCCACCCTCACGTCCTCCCGGGCGGGGCCCCTGCCATGCGCGATGCCAGTGGCTCTGGGGGGCAGCTGGCCACGGGCCCAGAAGGACTGACGGGCGGGGCTCTGGGGACGGCGGGAGTCCCCCTCCCCATTGGGCACCCTCCCTAGAAGCCTGTCAGGTCCTGTCCCCCCTCTTCCGCTGAGGAGGAAGCCGTGTGGGAGGGTGATTAGGCGGTAACAGGGCCCAGCTGCCCCCAAGGAGATGCGCGTCTGAACCGGCATTAATCACGGCTCGCCTTCCCTGTGGCCAGGCTCCCTCTGGGCACGGGCCAGGGGAGGCCGACAGGGTCCCCCGGGCCCAGAATGAGCCACGGACCATTAGCCCTGAAGAGGCTGCCTGACCTCCATTCCAGGTGGAATGGCCACAGAGGAGAACTGTAGAGAGTGCCTCTAAGCGTGTGCAGAGTGCTGCTTCTCCCACTCAGCACATGCGTTCGATCACATCTAGGATTAAGGGAACGCGGGTTCAAACGGTGTGATCTCCAGGCAGGCCTGAGCTCCTGAGCCTCTTATTTAGCAATTAAGCCCTGTGTGGCTTCGCGCCTTTTGGCCTCCCACTTCCTCCCTCGTAGCACCTGGGCTGGCTGGGCGCCGGGCCTGGACAGAGACAGAAGTTTGGTGGAGGAATGATGAAACCACTCCAGTGAACCCTAAAAATGGTCGCGTGGCTGTCTAGCGAGCAAGCGTGGTGGGGTGGTCCCCGTGTCTCCTTGTCCTGAGCTCAGCCTGAAAGGAAAGAACTGAGGGGCGCCCCTTCCTCTCCCGCTGGCCGCACTCGAGCGAAGGGCGTTCTAGCAGCCTCCCCCACAGCCCGCAGAACTAGGGATTAAATTTAGAGGCAAGAGCCCCTCCCTGTGCTTCATGTCCAGAACCTCATAAAATGGGATGTTTTACATGGCAGCTCCGGGCTCCGCGCATCTCAGTTTTCCCACGCATCTCAGTGTTCTCATGCGTCTCAGTTTGGCCCAGCTTGCAAAGGCTGCTGCCCGCTCTGCCAGCCTCAAGCGTGCCCTCCCCCTTTGCAGCTCAGGCCTCTGCTTGGGCCACTGCAGCCGCTCCAGGTTGCTTTCCGGGTCCTGCCTGAAGAAGTAGCAGCCCCGCCAGCCCGTCTCCGGTGTTCCCTCCTGACAAGGGACAAGTGTGCTGCACCGCTGCCAGAGGACGGTGCCTAATGCGGGCACAGGAGTGCGTCTGAATCACGCCATGCTTGAGGCCGCTTCCACCGGAGGGGCCGGAGTCGGTGCCCCCGAAGGCGTGCAGAAGGGTGACCGGGCACCCAGGAGGAGGAGACGGAGGTCCGGCGGCAGGGTCAAGCTTGTGGAGTGGCGGCCTTTCCACGTCTGCTCCTCTTGGCCCTCTGGGTGGGCTCTCCGGGCGGGCTGACCCAGGGGCTCGCGGGGGATTCAGCCACCTCAGAGGGCAACCTGTTTCATTTCAGCCTGGGCAAAAACAAATGGCCCGGGGCAAGGGGGAGGGGCGCCCAGGTCATCGGGTGCACCCTCCTCCTCCTTCTTCTCCCCCCTCCCTTGTGGGCAACACTTGAAGCGGGAGGCGAATGCGGAGGAAAGTGCTGCCTGGCTGCCACCCCCGGAGCAGCCCCTGGAGGGAAGCTCTGTCTCACCTTCCCAGGGACACTTGCCACAGGGCCACCTTCTGCTGCAGCAGTGCACTGCCGACCTTCCTGCCTGAGGAGGGAAGCGACCCACCCAACGTTGTGGCCTCCTGGCCCGCAGGTTCGTCCCCCACATGGTGCAGGTGGGGGGCTGAGGTGACGGGACCCAGAGCCCTGGAACTGGGCTTACTTGCTGCAGGAGGGTCACCTGGTGCCCTCCACCCCCATTGCAGTGGCAGCGGCCGGGTGATCATGAAGCGTAACCACCTTTTCATACCTGGTAACTTAATTAAAATTCTTCTGGCTGGAAGCCCTGCCCAGGAGGTCCACGTTCCAAGTTAGTGACACCAGTGACAAAATGGCAGCCCTGGAAGCTGGCAGTCGTGCTTGGCGGGCATGCAGGGTCAGGGGTGAGGGAGAGAGCCCGGGGGCTCAGAGCCCTCCCCAATGCCTTCACCCCCCTGTGCTCCCATGATAGCAAACCCAGTGCAGGGGTGGGTGGTGCGTCTCCTTCTGCCTCTCTGCCGCTCGCCCAAAATGCGGGCGGGAAAGGCAACGCAAGCCGCCCACAGCGAATTGTGATGTGGGCACCGAGAGCCCAGAGGGAGGGAAGGAGGGGGTGAGCCTGGCAAGAGGCGGTGCTGACCAGGCTCTCCCCTCTCCATGCAAAGCGCAATCTCTCCTCCCGTTGCGGGGCACCCGGAGCTTCCTCGCTCGCCTGCGGCCCCGTTCCCACTACAGGGTCTCGCTCCAGGTGCGGGCTCGGCCACCCTCCTTTCCTACTCAGTGCTTGCTTGCTCGCCCGCCTTGGCAGCTCCACGGGGGGAGGAAAAGATGGCACTGTGTCCTACTTCAGAGCCCTCCCGCCTGCCTGCCTGCCCACCCACCCGCCTGTGCTCGGCTGCCGCACCGAGGAGCAAGAGGAGGAGGCGGCCCAAGTGAGAAAGGCCGCTGGTGGGGCAGCGGTTGTGAGGAGGGGGGTGGCGCTCCTCCAACGGTGCAACCCCCCCCAGAGCAACAGCCACCTCCTCTCCCCTTCTCCCAGCACGGGGTCTCAGAAATAGCCCTCCCATTGGCTGTGAGGCCACTAAATAACCAGCGGGGGCTGGCTTTTGGCAGGAGGATCAGTGACCTTGTTTCAAAAGGGGGCGGGGTGGGATAGAAGAGCGGCAACCCCTGTGAAAGGGTCATTCGGCCCCCAAAGGGGTCGCGACCCACAGGTTGAGAACTGCTGCCCTAGTTAGATGTCTGGATGATTCTCAAACTGCCAACGGAAAGAGTTACTTGTGCTGTCATTGTGAATAAATATTTATCTGTCCAACTATCTAGCAATCCTCTAACATCTGTCTGTCTGTCTGTCTGTCCATCCATCCATCATCTACCTTCTATTTATTACATTAATATCCCACTTTTTTCTCCAAGGAATTCATAGAATCATAGAATAGGAAGAGACCCTATGGGGCATCAGGTCCAACACCTTGCTCAATGCAGGATTTCCAGCTAGAGCATCCCCATCTGGTTGTGGTTCAGCCTCTTTTTGAAGACATCCAGAGAAGGAGACCCCACCATCTCTCTCAGCAGCTAGTTCTATTGCCAAGTCATTCTCACTATCCAGAAGTTCCTTTTGATATTCAACTGAAATTTACCTCTCCGTAAACCATTAGATCTAGTTTTACTCTCTGAGACAGCAGAGAACAAGTCTGCTCTCTCCTCTTTGTGACAGCCCTTGAGATATTTAAAGGGAGCAATCATATCACCTCTTAGTCTTCTCTTTTCCAAGTGAACATGGCCATCACTTTCAACTTCTTTTCATCAATTTTATTCTCCATAACTCTTACCATTCTCATTGCATTTCTCTGAATTCACTCCAACTTGTCTATACTCTTCTTAAACTGAGGCATCCAGAACTGAACACAGTAATCTAGACAAGACCTGGCCAGCACAAAATATAGTGGGTTATGACTTCCTTTGAATGGGAAACTATGGTTCTATTAATTCAGAGTAGAATAGCATTTGCCTTCTTTGCTGCAGTATCACATTGCTGACTCTTGTTCAATTTAGGATCAACAATAATCCCAAGGTCCTTTCCACATATAGTACTGCTGAACAAAGTATCCCCCATCCTATACCTATTCTAATCTATTAAAGTTCTAATCCTTCTTTCCTCATATTAAACTGGCAATTATGGACTAGTTTAGGCTGCAAGAAAATGGTCTATGATCACCAAGGCACTCCATTGTCAAGGAGGAGTTAAGTCTAGGTGTCTAGATCGACTGTAACTCCATGGTAGAGTAGCTGTTTTGCATATAGAAAGTTATGTTCATTCCTTGGCACCTCTAGGAGTGGCAGGAACACCAAAGGACTATTGTCAATCAATGTAAACATACCAAACTCATAGGACCAATGCTATGATGTGGTATAAGACAGGTTTCTATGTTCAGTCTTAGCCAAACATTTGTTCCCCCAATGATGGCACTTCACTAACCAAATCACCAAGAATCATGTTGTACAGCCCCTTTGCATTTGAATAAAAGAACACTCTTGACATATCAGGCTTTTCCCACTTAGCTGCATTTTCAAATCACACTGCATGGGAGAATTAGGCCTCAGTCAGGCTCTAATAGGGACAGAAACTTTTCATTTTCCTGGATCACATAAGCAAGTGGCAGACTAACATGTAGAATAGGATGTGAGATGTCCTTCCTTACAATAGTTATGCAGATATATGCAAAAAAGGGAAAACTCCAAGCTAAATCTTTCAACCTTATTACTTCAAAATTTGACAATAATGGATTATCAGGAATGTGCATTAGGTTCATTAAAAGCATCAACCCATTAAACAAACCTTACAAAAACAAAACATAATAATTCCCAATTTTACTAGAACATATGGTAGCATCACCCAAGAAAAGGAAATAAATCATGCCCCCAGCAAGAAAAAACGTGTGTTGCTAATGTATGCATCTAAATGTAAATTTAGAAATAATTGCTATAGTTATTATAAATACACAATTTAAATTTGACTCCCCCGCTAAGTAGGTATGAAACCTATTGACAGAGATCCTTTCACACTACACAGTTGTAGTGGTATGATTCTACTTCAACTGTCATGCTTTTATCCAGCAGAATCCTGGGATTTGCAGTTTAGGAAGGGATAGTTAGAATTCTCAACCAGAGAGCTCTAGTGCCTCATCAGACTACAAATCCCAGCATTTGATAGAATGCAGCCAAAGCTGTTAAACTGGAAACATAATGTTGTAACTGTGTGAAAGCCCCCTCAGAAAATTCAATATCTTGTTTTATTTTTTTTGCGGGGTGGATGGGTTAGCAAAGCCTTTGTTGAGGTAACCTGTCTGCTTATTCTACTGGTCCTTCAGTACATAAGCTGATGGAATTCAAAGGAAGCTGGGGGAAGTATTATCTGCCACACTTTATTCTTCAGTCTTGCTTATGGTTCAAAGCACTAAAGTTCTCCATTTCCCAAACACATTGATAATATTTACATGCCTCCAAATGTTTATACTGTCCCTCTTCAATTTCTCATTCAGCCAGTAGAACTCATGGTCTTTCTTTCTTTTTTCAAAACTGGTGAAGCAGAAGCCAGAGTGATCTGAATCCTCTGCCAAAGAATTGAACAGGCTGAGAGCATCATTTACTCTACTGCCTAAAAATAATACAGTCTTTTGTTAGCTAGTCCTTTTCAGCTCAGATAACTGTGGGTGACATTTGGCCTGAGACCACCTGGGAAAGATTCTGATTGTGTCTCAGCATTTGTTTGATCTTAGGAATGAGTCAGGGATTTTTGTTTTTTTAACCAGAGAGCTTGCAAAATGAAATCCCCAGTTGTCTACATCACTGTGTATGTTCCTCTAAAAAGACCAGCCTTTGCTTTCTGAGTTATTGTTTCTCCAAACAGCATGCGTTTATGTTGTGCCCCAGTTTCTTTAGGCTGCTACAGAAATAACCCACAATTCCTGAGTCTTACTATGCCATTTCCTTTCTGAATGAACAACTATGTATTAATCCAGCTATTTGTTCTTATGAGGGGAAGGATTATTAATTATACAGAGAAAGAAAAGATCTAAATAATAAGGTCTGTGTAGTTCATGTGACACTCTGGTGCACAGCTTGCAAATAACACATCACAACTGACAACATTGCCTGTAATGTGTTACTTTGGAGAGTAAACAGAGGAAGACAACTTTCAATACAACAGACTTTTTAGAACAGCTGGGAGCACGACTAGAGAGATACATTTAAGGAGGAGAAGTAGAAGTGCTAGCGGTAGTAATGGTTCTTGTTGGCGTCACTGTCATCAGACTCAGACAGTGGGTGAGCTAATATGGTATAGTTCACAGTCTATTTATTCACCGATATTTTCAAGAAGCAAAAGGGAAAGATTGAAAAGTAATCCAGGTACCTCAATTGAACCCTGTGGTCATCTTGAGTCCAACACCCTTTTGCTGAAGTCAAAGATAGTTTGTTAGAGTATAAATAGCTGTGTTTGACTCTGAGGTCAATAGGATTAGCCTCCCAGAACAATACTTAGGATGTCTCTTTCTAAAGTTGCACTCTGGTGACTTATGGCATCAGCTGACACTCTGAAGAGCAAAATTATCCTTTTGCAGCTGCTCTGAAAAGTCTGTTATTTCATTGAAAGTCCTCTTCCCATGACCAAAGACCTCATGGGTCTGGAGAAGGGAAATATTACTACGTCCTTGCCCATATGCTTAACCTTTTATTGACTTCATTATGGGAGCAATTCTTTCAGTTCAGCTGATAGAATTTGTGGAGATACAATATCCATTCATTTAAGCTGTGTGATTTGTTTAACTGAAGGTGGCTTGAGAACTGTTCATTCACTTCCCTATTTATCCTTCTCTTGAAATGTATTTTCCAGATGTTATTCACTTTTCTCACACTCTATGGGTGTTAAGGAGGTCACAGACAGGCCACAGCTTAAAAAGCTATGGAATACAATACTAATCCAAGGAAGACAGGATGAAGTGATACATATGACAAATGACTAGGACAAGTGATTAGAGTCTGGATTAATCTGTGATTAGACACTGTGACTGAGTTCATAGACATCTGAGGTTCCTGAAAGGGCACTCTCATAATGGTAGTCATCATGCCAGAAAGTAGAGACAGTGTTCTTTTTTTAATTGTTGGTTTCAAAACAAAAAATGATAAGATCTACAAAACCTCCAAATTATCCTTTGCAATGTAATAACCATTTTCCCTTTCAAGCATATTTGTTGTTTTCATTGTTTTGAACCATGACAGTTGGTTGTTTTTCTTTTCTTGAACCATGATAAAGCTTCCTGCTATTTCTGTTATTTGTTCAATCTTATAAATCAGAGCTTTTCAGCAAGACTTTTTCTACATTAAAATATACTAAAGAAACAGCCAACCTTAAAACAAATCTCCTCATTATGCAACAATCCAGAACCTTTTTCTTGAAGGCCATGTAATTCCAGCATAGAGACTTTTCTGTTCTGTAAAAGCAATTACAGCAGAAATGCAAACATTGTTTGGCAACTTTAAATCGACATATGACAAATTACTCACCAGGAATGGTGTTTTGGATGTAGATCTGTAGCTCCTCTTCCCACAGTAGATGAGCGGAGGCTAAACTAGTGCAGTATTCCTTTATGGATCTGGGTTTTCTGCAAATGAAAGGAAACCATATATTGTTATTACTTATAGCATATAATCCAATGGTTTACCATCTACTATACACAGATGGGATTTGATCTATGTTGTCTATGGCCCTTTCTGCACCTCATCGTCTTCCTGCACTGGGGTGCGGGGATCGCGCCAGCAGCCTCTGGCTAGAGGCTCTCGTGTCTGGGGTCCTCCGGCTCCACACGAGCTGCCTGTTTGTGTGAGAGCCCCGCCTCTTCCTTCCACAGTGCAGCTTAGGACCTTCCCAGGCTGCACTGGGGCAGGAAGTGCAACTGGCCTGGCCCCAGTTCTTTTACCTTGCCTTTGCTCATAACAGGTCTTAATTTTTGTTCCTCCTCTTTTTTTTTTTTGTGGGCCTATTAGTATTTGAAGGACTATATTCTCCCACACAAACTTGCCCATGTTTTGAGATCTTCTGGATGAGCCCTTTTCTCTGTCCCACAACACTCACAGATATGTGAGAACACACATATGGGAACATGGGAACACAGCAGTGGGCCTTCTCCATCACTGCTCTGCAAGTTCTGGAACTCCCTTCCCGGTAGCTGCCTCCTTACTATACTTCCACAGGCAGATGAATGCTTTTTCATTCTGGCAGGCCGACTGAGAACTGATTTTTTAGGGAAATGGGCCTTGTATAATGTGCTGGTGTTTTATTTGTTTTTTTTTTAAAAAAAATCATCTGAGATTTTACTCAGGCAGGCTTTTGGACCCTCAATTTTAATTATGGAGCTGTCATGTAAAATAGCGTGTGCTGTATCTTTTTTGATCTGTATTTTTTTGAAATTCATTTTTGATATTATGTTTTAAATATGTTTTACCTGTTTTATTGTTTTAAAGTGTGTTTTAATAATTGTAGAGTTTAATTTCTTTTTAACTTTTGTAAATTAAACGTTTTATGTTTTACCGGTAACGTTTTAAATTATAATAAGCTGCCTTGGATCCCATTTGGGAGAAAGGCAGGGTATAAGTTTAATAAATAAAATAAATAAAAGTAAAAAACTGGTTATAATTTTTTAGTAGTTTAATTATTTTTTAACTTTGGTATGTTGCAAATTTTTAGTTATGTTTGCTTTAACAGTTGTTAAGGATCTTCAGTCCTGAACTGGGAAAAGACATCATCAGTCTCATCTCTGTTTCCCCTTTTTCTCTTAGCTTACCTTACCCCTTCTCTTATATTTTATTAGCCTTACAAAAACCATTCATGTCTAATCATTCTTTCTTATTTCTCTTGAAGTTCTCTGTTCTCTCTCCCCACCCCGTGTTTCCAAGGGGGAAGGTGACCATGAAGACTCACAAGTCTTGCTTCATAGATGAAAGCCACAAATCTCTAACTAATAAGCATTTGTTTTGAATGTCTTCTTTCTCGAGCCTGTTGTATTCTGTGCAACACACCCACCCACCCACTGCTGAAAGCTGCCAAGCTCTATGAGGCTGTTGCTATGGCAGAATGGGGAGAGGAAGGAAGGTGACTGGGTAATCGGGACTACCTCACTTCCACTGCAGTTTGCTAGAAATGAAACCCTCCCCTCTCCCGACACCTTTCCCTGGCTGTTTAAAAGTCATAACAGTGACGTCATATGGCTTGGCCACTGCCTGATGAGGAGAAGGCATGGAGCTGCACATGTGGAATAATTGCATATCACATGCACCATACAGAATCTTGGTCAAGGATACTATTTGAACTATGTTGGGACGCATTTGCAAAAAAACAGATCAGGTAATCTATTTGATGCAATAGTGTATGTGAATCAACACTTTTTGAGCTAGGCAATAAATCAACCTTAGGAAAGGACATACCTGCCTTCCCTCACCTAATCTCATTGGCAAACCATTATGACTTCAGTCTTTTGGCTACCATTAGTCAAAGAATCTTAAATGAGAAACGGAGAAGGTAGGTTGCTCTTTCACCACAGGTATGGCATGCACTGAGAATGGCTAACGTGCCCATGGATATGATAGGATGGTTCAAATCCTGATGACTCATGATTAAAATCCACAATTCTGTATTCACTTACATTAGAGTAACCCAACTTCAATACTTAAAAAAAGTGTTGTTATTAGATTTTTAAAAAAATGCTATTTATTGCTGAGCAGAACTGTATAAAATTGCACACGATATGTTTGAAAATTGGATTGTATGTGGTGGTGTCCTTCTGTGGATGAAAGACTCATCAGTTTAACTGAGGCTTCTATCAGCAGAACAGGAAAGAAGATGAGTTCCATCAGTTCCCACTCTTCCTTGCACTCCCTGCCCCCACCTCATATACGCTATTCCCAATGTTTTCCCAGATTGGGAATCTTTCCCAGATTGGGGAATCTTTAATCCTCCATGGGATGCAAGAATATTCTGTCACTGCAAATGTACCCCTCATTCTCACTTACTTTGTTAAAGAATTTGGGGTAGACCCAGAGATTGTTCAGCCCAGCAGGCTTCCCCATTCCAGAATATTCTATTTCATATTCCCTATCCCTATTTTTCATTCAGTCTCTGTTTCACAGGCTTAACTGTCATAAGACTGTGTTGGGGTAAAAAAATTATTTGTACTAATGGAATTATTTCCTCAAACCTACTGATACTTCCCTTTTATGTGTAGATGATGCCATTTTTTTTTCTACAAAAGTGTCCACACTCACAGGGTATTTGAACTACTGTATTCAGATAGGTCATTCACAATATGCTTGCATATATGCCAGCCCACCCTCTCCCCAATCCTATGGGCATTAGAACTTGTGGAAAGAAGCAAATTCTTCCACAACTCTCCACCAAAGTCCAAAATCATAGATTACAAAATATTAAATATAATCCTGTCTCCTAACTTTCATGTTATGTCCACCTCTTTCTCTGAGACACTGACTGTCTTAAAGTAGTGAAGTAAAAGAATGATGGGAGGGTAGACAGCCAAACAGACAAGATGGAGAAATTAGACATTTCTTTCTCTCCGTACTAATTCAGAGCTGATTCACACATACATGCATTGATATCACATCATTTTTGCTAATTACCTCCCGCAAAATTGTTTGAAGTGATGTTAGAAGATATCAAAGCTCTACCTCTGCTGTTTGATCTCTGATGGCCAAGCAACTGCTCATATGATATATTACAGTAATTGAGTGATGAATGAACATCCATGTATGATCTCACGTGGACCTGTGGCTGAAATTTAGCTTGGAAAAAAAAAAAAGTGGGCCTGCATTTTCACTGTCTGAACCACACACCTGTGTGTGTGTGTGTGTGTGTGTGTGTGTGTGTGTGTGTGTGTATTCTGGGAATTCACAAACAATATTTTATGCTGTTTTAAAAAAGAAATATCACTGTCTAATTTGAACAGCAACACTGAATAAGCAGAGAGACCCAAGCCATTTATGATAAAATGTTAATGTGGAAGGTCAGCTCATCAGTCTAATGTGCCAGACAAGACACTCTCTTTGTGCCTTTGATTATGAATCACTCAATTCATATTTGATTCTGTGCATTATTTCAGAACTTTCCACTAGAGCTAATATTTTAAAGTGTAGGTGATGATGACAGGAACAAAAAGCAAACTTTTCCACAGCTGAGAGGGGAATTGTATTTAATGTATTGCCTAGAGATCTGCTTTTTTATTTTGTACCCAATCTAAAAACAAGAAAGCTATTTACAACTGCTGTTCAGCAGCTGCAGCTTGACCATCAGGAGGCTGGGTGCTTGGAAAAAGCAGAAGCCCTGGGAGGGGGAGGCAGCTGAGTCAGTGCTTGGGACGACTGATGATAAGGCAAGCATGGAGAGGGGATGGGGGATTTCTGAGTTCCAGGCAGCCCAGTCCCACTAGAGCTGTGCCTTCGATGGAGATTCCAAGAAGCTGCCATTCTTTTTAACCCAGGTTAAGGGCTATATGAGAGAAAGGGAACATATCTTCAGAACAGAAGCCATCAATGTGTGCTGTTCTGGTGGAGCTCAATGGAGAGGCAGTGGGGTAGCTAGTTGGAGCAGCATGGGGTGGCAGAGCTGGAATACTTCAACATAGTTATGACCAGTCTTCATGCCCAATTTGAAGACCCATCCCAGCAGAAAAGGGCTCACTCTAGCATCCAATGATTGAAGCAAGACAAGTCAGTGGCCAAATATGCCAAAGAGTTTCAGTGCCTGGTAGGGCACATTCCTAATTGATCAGAAACAACCGAGATCCAGTATTTCCATGACAGCCTGAATCCTAACATTCTGGATTGATCTCTGTCACAAGGGAACCCTAATACCTTCCTGGGATGGGTGTGGCTGGCTGGTGAGGTTGAAGCAGCAAGAACATGAAGAGGTTCAAGAAGTGCAAGAAATCGCTAGTGCTAGCATAAGGAAGCGCTGCTGCTGCAGATGCCCAACCAAAAGTGGGAAGGTGAGTTA